>MJHO01000023.1:1447500-2153458 GCA_002076135.1 Xerophyta viscosa
ATATATCAACAATAACATCATGCTGATTTTTTGCTTTAGTTAGGCTCTTAGTTTTTATAGAACCTTCTTGCTTATAACTGCATAACATGTACTATACTCCGTTCATCCAGCACTAGTAATGACTGTTTATCACTAGAAGTTCAGTAACCAAGTATCAGTAGGAGCCACGATTAACATTCTTTCATCATTACCAGAAACTGGTATTTTATGCATGTCACTTAGTTGAAGGGTGAAATATTATGTGTTGATATTCTTCAAAATAATGAACACATGCATACGCCAGATGAGAATCTCCAGACTTTAAAAGTTTGGCGAGAATTGTCATTTGTTTGAGATTGGGTCCCATCTGAGATGTATTTGAGACTGCCCTCAGTAGGTCTTCTCTCCTACGTTTGATCCAATTTACATCAACCACAAACTAGATTTAGGCTCCTACCTTAATTTTTAACATCAGAATTATGACATATCTCATGGTTGGTGGTTAAGCAGTATGTTATGTATGTCACAGAGCTGGCTAAAATATGATGCACTGATGTTCCTCAAAATGATGCATACAAGTAGGCACCAAATGAGAATATTGAAATTTTCAAGGGTCAAACTTCAGCACCCACGTATACATTCAATACTAGCATGCCAGAATTGTAATGTATTTAAGTTTGGAATGACCCATTCAGAAATATGCTGGAGACTGGCTTGAGTTAATTTAGACATTTCCCTATGTTTGGCTCAGATATAGGAGACAACAATAACGAAAACAACATTCCGATGTTTTATTATCATTTCCTACATTTGACTTAATAAAGATCAATCTCAAACTCGAACTCCTTTCCTATTTGATCTTGTCATTAGAGTTAATGAAACATTTCGATCTTTAGGATTAAAAGATTACAGCTATAATAACCAAGGTTCTTGGTACCGTGCCGATGCAAGTTTTGGTAATCCCAATTCGAGATATGTTGATTGTACTGCCTTCTTATGATGGTGTTGATAATAAAATATTATATTTTTAAATAAAATAAAATATAACATTTGGGAAAAAAGGGTCATGTGGGCAGGTCATATGATCATGAGGGTTGCAACACGTGCGTAAAAAGTCATGCGGTCGCGTGATCCCCCGTCCATCTCACCCCAAAAAGAAGAAGAAGAAATAATAGAGTAGAGAGAGAGAAGGCCACAGCAATAGGTTGTAGCAGCAACGACGACGGTTGGTAATAGAAGGCCTCGACTATGATGGCCGGTAGCATTCTTCTCCTCATCTCCTTTCTTTTTTTTTCTTCTTCAAAACAAAAAGGATGTGTCAACTGGTGCTGTCCGACACAGCCGACACGGCAGCAATGACAAAAATGGCCGTGCTGTCACGTTCCGTGCCGGATTTCTGCAAATCTAGCCATGTCGTTTGGCACTTAAAACCATTGTAGAAAGTGTCCCATCTTTGTCAAGAGGCATGCATCATGCTTTAGAGTTTAGATAAAAAAATCATGCTTTTCCATTGAAGAAATAAGGAAAGTTGAAACAGCCTTTGCATCGTAGTTTTAATACAATGTTGACAAAACAGGATACATCAGCTGAAAAGACTAGATAAAAGAAAGAGTCATCAGAATTTGAAAATAAAAAGTAGGAACTCTTTAGATGATAGAATTTACCTTTTGACATCTACTCTCTACCCAAACAAAAGCTAGAAACTAGCTCTTGTGTTAAATCTCAAAACATAAACAGAATATACGCAAAATTACAAAACATTCCGAAGTTACAAAAAAGAAGTCCATAAAAAAAAGAGGATTTACCTGAATGTGGGGAACTGGACTTGAACCCAGAAGTAAAAATTGTCCTCCCAATTCAATTGTTTTATATATTGCATGCCTGATAAGATGTACACCTTTTTGAGGTACAAGCCTTGTGACACATCCAACCTGCGTCATGCATAAAAAGTCCAATATGACAAAACATCAAATTAGCCGTATAACTTATAATATAGAATTTGTACTATTATGGAACATGCGCAGATATTATTGTGCAAGCTCTTTTTCTTTCAATATTTTAAGTATAAAAATATACTATTGTCTTATAAACATGACAATGAATTATTAATGTATGAGTACTCCTAGGCAATTGTTCCTTACTGTGGCAAAAGCAACTCTTGTCGATATCGCTATAAAGCTCATAGAGAATGTGTCAAATAGCTTCTCTGTTATAGTTATCATCTTCTACAAGCAACTGTTTAAGTATCTTTAAAAGAAGATACCTGTTTGAGCTATGTCTTGCTACAACAAAAAAGCGACAGATACGATAAAGATACTAGAGAGGTTCATTAACCATCACCGTAGATAAGTTCATAAAAGATTTACACATGTTATTAACCACGAAGTATTGTTTGATTTCTTTGATTGAGAGAAAAGTAATAAAGATAAAAATGAGAAAAAAAAATTCAGTGGATGAATAACATGTTTGAAATTGAACATATGAAAAAACTGAAATACTTGCTTGAGGGATAAATATGTTAATTCAACGCACTCAACTTCATGCATATACTAACAAACAGGAAACATAAACTGCAGCAGTAAGTCACCAGTGGTTGGAAAGGATCAGCAGACGAGAGATTAAGGCGCCTTTTTATAGAATCTTTATTCTTAAACTTCCCTTGAAGATCATCTGCATTATATTGAACTTTTAGAAATGAATCTGTAGCAGGATTCCATGATTCTGTATCAATTCCATTGAGAATCCCCACAAATTTTCTGGCATGCGAATTCAATGTTTCGTGAAGACCACAGCCTCCCTACAAGAAAGGAGTGAAATCAATCTCAAAGGGGAGATTATGCTAATGAACGATAGCATCTAAAACTAACAACTTTTCAGAAGAAACTTTATAAATGTAAGCATAAACCATAACCAAGGGATCATCATAAAATATCCAGGCCCTCTTCAACAATGTGGACTAGTTAGAAAACTACACGCTCCAACAAAAACAATTTCAGTACATTTCAGGGTGAAACCTTCAACTAGAAGGATAGCATTACTATGAGCCATATGAAGAATAAAGCTTCATAGTAAACTTTGAATTGCATAGAAACCAGCTCCTATATAAATGGCATTCACAGAAGAAGCAACTAACGGAGTGTGTAAACCTCGTATGCTTGATAAAAACTTTAGCTAATACATAAACCTGTAGAATAATTTAATACTCCATGAGTCAAACTTCATTGAGCAACAATTCTTGCTGACATGAGTTTAGCGCCTTAACGCAACAGTTTGTTGACACTCATTCCCAATTGTAGACTTGATAGGGAGTTGCTGGCGATCAATACTTTTTCAATGTAATTAAACTTGATATATTATAAAGACAGTCAATTTAGTCAGAAGGAAATATCTGCCTACCCTTTGTTGGGGGTATGAGTCGTGTTTGTGTACTTAGGATTTGAGGGAAATTCAAAAAGACTAGTGTAATATGTTTTTTTTGAGCATCTAAATTAGTTTCCTCTCTCTTGCCCTTGGCTTTCTTTGGTAGAGGTTTTCCAAGTAGATTCAAAGCGTCTGGTGGTTTGTCTTATGATTGTTTATTAGCATGTTTCTGTGCTAACATCATAACATTTTCCATCATAAAAAAAAGAAGGTTCTTCAACATGTGGCAAGCAATAACAATTTCCATATGATACATCATATGCGCGACTACAGCTGAAAAGTAAAATATGTTAAGCGTGTTTTAGTTAATTGCATTCCCAAGAACTAGTTCATTCACTGAGGTCCCACTTTTAGACATCCTATAGAGATTTCCACTTGCGCTGCCTCTACACTACTAATTTGTCTTGGAGCTCATTATCAATATATACATCCTCAATTTATAACCCTAAATTTCTTTCAGAATACCACCATTTTGGTAAACAGGTAGGCATATGACTCTCAAGTATCTACCAAAGTGGCATGATCCAGCAAGAATGTGCCATAGTTAACTCAATGAACATCTTAAAGATACTGCTGAAAGAATGTATAGATATGCTGCAATAACTGCTTCGAGGGAGCACAGTGGGAAGCAATGAAAATAAAAGGTTTTGCAAACTGGGACTTACAGAAGCATACAGCAAAAAGGACATGTGTTGGACTGCATGAGCCACTGCAGAGTTCCAAGGCGGAATGAAGCAATCAGTCTGAAGGGCCAAAAATTCAGCCAAAATAGTTCCGTACTGGCACAGAACACTGATGTTTGCTTCAGTCTTCAGAGATACAAGAAAAATAAGAGTAATCCAGCTGATTTTTCAGTCTGCTATTTCCCGTTGTGCTTGATGAAGTATTTATAGGTTTCTCAAGTATTGCTGTTATTTTACATTACTAGTTTTGTCTTTTAATCTCAAGGACCACATAGCTGATTCCCAGCTAGAGTAGTGCTACTTCGGGAAGGTCAGTAGTGCCTACTTTGGGAAAGTCTGGTTGAAGTTGCCTCAACTTGATATCGCCTGCTCAACTAGTTAGCAGGCCTAAAGGGCTCGTCTCTAATTACATCTCACATGGTCAGTGAAAAAGACATCTATGCATGCTCAATGGCAATTGAGTTTACTCCACCTATCTGGAGTCATCTTTTTTAAATGAAATTACAACTGACTGAAGGTGCTGAAACACACTCCAGAAAGTCTAAAGCCTATACACGGACTTAATCTAAAGGCATGCTTCTAAGAGCAAAAAGTTTATAGGCAACACCTAAATTTGCAGCAATCAGCAAAGAAAAAACAAGAAACTCATCAACATGAACATAATGAAACATAAACAAATTGTGAGCACTACAATTACGGAGGGTAAGATAGATTTGTGTCTAAATGACAAATATGACCACTTTTGTACCTCTTTCGTCCGTACTTCCTGAGCATAAGTTGGGGATACAGTTGTAACAATATTAGAAAACACAATTGCACCCTGAACAAAATAAATAAATAAAGTTAAGTGTATATGTAACACACACACACACATATATATATACAATTCTAATTTTTTGTTAATGTACCTTGACCGGATTGACTCTGTCATGCGCAAAATTATCTTGCATCCTATCTGGTCTATTTAGGTGGTGAACATCAAGGCCGCAAGATGCTAAGTCTGATGCTGGTGCTGCTCCCTGGTACTCAAAGTTATGGCATGTGAAGCATATTCTGGCAGTATTGAAACCTTTAGTAGCGTAGATATCCCAATAAAGCGGTGCCTGAAACGGAAAAGCAAATCATGATAACCAGTTAACATTTGAGAGATCCTTTTAGGAGTCATGATGAATGCATCTTGTGTAAAAGATTAGAGCCTACAACAAAAGCTGTCTGCCAGTCATGACAGTGGATGATATCGGGTTTCTTCCCAGCTTGGCAGAGCAATTCTAGTGCTGCACGACTAAAAAATGAGAAGCGCTTAAAATCGTCATGTTGCCCATAGAACTGCCCTCTCCAGAAGAACCTAGCAGGATGGTGAGGCTCAATGAAATAGACAGGTAGGCCTGCATTTTAAACCTAATGAGAATTTGATCACAGGAGTTGGAAAAGAAAATATATTAAAGCAGACAATCAAGACATTCAGAACACCTTCAACTGTCCCAACCCAAACTTTATTTTTAAAAAGTTGTCCATCAAAAGAAGAGTGTATCTCCACATCAATTTCCTGCAAGAATAGCCATGTTGCCAAGTGGGAAACAGCATTTCAATAGTAGAACTTGACAATTACGAGTTAAACTTTAGACCTTAAAGTTGCGAACATGATCATATTGCATGCAGTCATATTTGGGTAGAATAATCTCCAAAAGATGGCCCTTCCTCTGTAATGCTTTACTAAGACCAGCCACAACATCTCCTAATCCTCCGACCTTAAATAGCACATAGTTGTTAATAGTGAACAAAGTTCTGATAAAAAATTTATTGATTCCACTACAGAAAACACAAAAGAAGCAAATTTAGTATGCATCCATTGGAAACACCTTCTCAGAATGGTCAGCCACACCAACTTAACAGCTACAGAATAATAACGCATTTTTGACGTTGTACCATACGTTCAGATTGTTAGAAAGAATTACAAAAAGGGTGAATTTCGTTTAGCTCCAACAAGTATTAACTAATAAGTATACTAGTTATTGTCGTGCATTCTTCTGTTCCTTTTCAATCAAAAGATCAAGGAGATACGTCTAATCCTGCTTAACTGTTTTGATTTGATAACCAAGACATCATATTCCACAACTTCTTTTGAAAGGGATATATCAAAATCCTTATCAACAGTAGGAAGCAGAGGAAACATCTTTAAATGGTCATATCCTGGAAGAGCTGACAATAGGATCCAGACAGTCGGAACTAGAATTTTGACAGATGGAAAATACTGAATAAATCAACTTATTACACCACTAACGGGGCTGATCATGGGAAACAAATTTATCATGAAGAGGATGAGACCTGATTTGATGTGCAAAGCAGCACATAGGGTAAAACTAGTAAAAACAAAGAACTAGACATAAACATTTATTTTATCCGCTCAGTTTTTTTTTTTTTTTCCTTAGCATTGACAATCAAGCATCCAGTTAAATGATAGCCTTGAAATTAAGAATGATAACCATTTAAACTGCAGATCTGCCGGCAGCTAGTTCACCTACCTTCTTTTCATATTGTATGTCATAAAGTACTTCAATTAGTCAAAGTGTGTGTGTGTGTGTCATAAGCTTCCACCTTTTTTCAAAATGGCATCAAACCTTGTTGAGTGAAATCCAATATCTTATACACTGCTGTAAGGCTGATCCTAGAAACCCGATAGGCTTGTCTAGCTTTTTCACTTTTTTTTTTTTCTTTTTTTTAGATAACTGGAAAAATCTCGGCATCCCTAAAGCGCCAACCACTATCTGAAGAAAGTTATGAGAAGTGCTCGTTGGTGGTTGACACTTTGGATAAACAGGAGCAGTTATGCTGAGTACTAGTTACTTTAGAGCAATGATTCTGGCATTCTGGCATTAGTAAAGATCAGCCAATTCAAAAAGGTTAGAGAAGTTACCTTTGCAACTGGCGCCATCTCTGCAGCAATATGGATAATGTGCAGCCGTGGGCTACATACAATAAAATAAGGAAAATAATCTTTATATTTGACAAAGTAAGAATCTTCGAAGAGCAAGAATAACTGGTTAAATAAACAAGTGATACCTTGTCCGCGTCAGTGTCAACTTAAGGAATGAAGCAATAATGTCCTGTTCAGCCATAGCCTTCGAAGCCAGGTATGCATCACGAATCTGGTGATCTTTAGTCCAAACCATTTCTCTCAGAATTTTAGCATCATTGGAGGAAAGTTTATTCTGAAGCAACCAGCCATCAATCATAAGCAATAAAACACTCCAAAACTCCCAGGGCATATCATCTGAAGGTTTTTCATATAATCTCTTTTTGCTTTCTTCTTTTAATTTGTTGAGTGCATCTTGAAATTCTTTAACCGATTCTTCATATAACTGAACATGTGACTGGATTTCCTTGTCAGACATTTCAAGACGTTCCTCTAACATTTTGACTCTTTGTTGTAAAAAGTCGTTATATTCTTGAGATTTGGTTGGCAGTGATATTTTTGCATTTGCTTCTTCCACTAAAACTTCTAAATCCTCAATCTTCTTTTGGAGTTCTTTGTTTTGTTGGGAAATTATGGAAGCCTGGTCGGCCTGTTTGGTTGCATGATTAAGCATGATTTGCAAACTTTCTACCTTCTGCCACAGTTCTTCACATTCACTTTTAATAGCAACTAGCTGAGAAACATCTTCCTGAGCAGCTGCAAGTTTGGATTCCAAGTCTCCTACAGCAGCCTTCAACAAAGAACGCTCTTTTTCTAACACGAGCACCCGTTCCTCAGTTTCATTAATGTCAGCAAGCTTCACTTTAACTTTTTGAATGTCATCCTTGAGGAGCAAATTTTCTCTTCTTAAAGAAGTGATATCCTCAACAATAGCAGAGTTGCCGGCTTCTGATGGAAAAGAAGTAGGACTCAAAGTTAAAGGACACAAGTCTGTAATGTTGGTTTCATGCTCATCGGTTCTCCCCACATCAATAGTATTTCTCAAAGACATTTCATTCCTCAACTGCTTAAGTTGGTTTTCTAGAAGCTCCACATGTATTTTCTCCTGCACTGCAACCTTAAGCCGTGCATCAGTTTCTGCTAACTTCATTTCTAAATCATTTATTTCCTGTTGCAAAGCCTCCTTCTCGGAGATTATCTTGTCAAGATCTTCAAGCGCACGAAGTCGAGCATGATTAAGAAGCAAAACATCAGCAAATGTTCAGTCACATGAATTTCTGCTATAATCACATTACAGGAACATGTAGCGACTAATTTGTAAGAGTTTGCTTACTTCTTTCGGCATTCCTTATCATGCATATTAAATCTTCAAGTCGGGCGCCAGCAAGTTGCTGTCCGCCATCAGCATTCTGGCTCTGCCAAACAAGTTTGTGACATTCCTAGAAGTAACCAAACCCTACTCCGTAGTAGAAGAAGGAAATATAGAAGGATCTGTCGCAGCAATTTCAACTCATGGACACATCATATGACCAATGTGTAGATTTAAAACAAACTTGCATCTACGGTGTTCTTATCAGATTTCTTAACATGCCTTAACTTTCTGAGATTTTATGATGGAGCAATTACTAAATAGTAGCCTTAAGAAAAATAGTCCTACATGGAATAACTCAGACTAGCGATAAGGTTATGTGCCCCTCCAGTTACCACCAATGGATTTTGTTGTGCACATATCATGTTTGCATCCCAATCATCAAAAATTGTAATTGCTAATTTTCTTGAGCTCCATAACGAGAGAAGTACTGTGAATCAGAGTGGAACTGCCTATAGGGAAGGCACCATGTGTTGGCCTAAAAAAACATCGTCTTACCTCTTTAAAAAATATTGAAAAGTAGTAAAAATAACCATCCGAATGAGTTATTTCACAAGTAAAAGGAAATAGTTTAATTATAATAAGCGGGATTGTTGAAGAATCTGAAATGGTAAAAGTCCCCACCTAGACTTTTAAGGAAATCTAGGAACCCAAATATGGAGAAGACAATTGACTCCTGGCTTCTTATTATGTTACGTATCATTTTCCCATCAGTGCCTCTTATAAACACAAAATAGGAAACAAATTAAATGAACACAAACTAAATCACTAATTATAAACTAATAAACAAGACTAGAAAGTCCCATCAAAGCATTTAAATTACTCAAATAGAAAACTGAGAAAGATCAAACTACAAACCTTTGTTTAGCCCTAGATCTTAAAATGCAGCAAGTCTTTTTAATCACCAATAATCTGTTGTGATTTCAATGTTTTCTTAAATTTTGGAAATTGCTTAAATCATCTAAATTATGCTTATGAAAGTTTTGGCAATTTTTATTTATTTTCATAATTTTGTCAGCGGGAATAACACACTAATTCTCCCAAAACGCCATAAGATCTCTCTAATCTTAGATTGATGACTTCTGTAAATTTCAAACATATTTCTGCTGTTGGATTGAAATAGATGGACGGTCGGATTGGCATGCATTAAAAGGCACGTGTATTAAAAAATATGCCACCACATCTACACACTTGTGTAATCAGAGGATTACTACAGTAATGATCGCACTGCTACTTCACACCTAAATGGACTGCTTTTCTGTCCAACTGTCGGACTAATGTGATGCGAGATTTGAACATATATTAACCATCAGATTTTAACCACATTGACGCAATTTTCAGGTACTCACCGCGCATGGGCTTACGTCAGTAGAATATCAGCCCCTATCGAGAAGATCAACTTAAAATATGATCCATTAATCTCGTACAAATGAATGACAAATTAATATTTTTTAATCAAGTTGAGACTTTTGGTTGGATTTGGCTGATTCAATTTCAATTATGACCGAGGGTTTTGGTTCAAATGGCCCACATCGATTCGGACTGAGTCCAACAGAGTGGAAATCAAGACACATCGAATCAAATTAAATCAAAGGAATCAACTGACCTAATTGGTTCAAGTTAACCATGTTTAACCTAAATGGAATTGACCCAATTAACCAAATTGTAACCTAACTAAGCCATATTTACCCAATTGGGCTCCATTAAAACAATTTTATCAAATAAGATTAATTAAGCACGAATATCAACCCTGAGCAAGTGGTGGAGTTGGCTAGCACATCGGGAGTTCCTCATGCATGCATAGCCTACATTTAGATCCTAATTCGTAAACGCAAATAAGGTACTCTTTGGGTATGGCAGGTTTATTGGTGGTTGGCATTAGGGGTGTTCAAAACCGGTGGTCGGGCCCAGGTTCTAGCAGGACCCAGACCCGACCCCCCTAGGATCTGGGCCAGCTAGACCCGACCCGGCGCGAGTTGGTTCAGGTCTGGTCGATTCGGGTCGGGTCGGGTCGGGTTGTGTCTGGTCAGGTCTGTTTTTAACCGAACCATTAAACCCATCAAAGTTGGAGTCCTAAAACACCTAGTGGTAAGCATTTTTTGAAAAACTTGTCAATATAAAAGTTGTAGATCTAATCAAAATTTATAACTTTTATGTTGGACGTTTTCATAATTTTGTCGGTCCGGATTCTCGGGTCGGGTTATTTTTTTAACACCACTAGTTGGCATGAGTCACCGCTAGTTTTTTCCTGGAGAAATGTGCCCATGACCTAGTACAGCCAAATTCCAGTCCCTTATAAAAATAATGTGAACATGATAAAATTGACTTCGATAGGGCTCAAATAAGTCCAAGTTGACCAAAAAAATTGGACCATGACAAGCAAGCATGAGTAGGGTGACAACGAGGTGAGCTACTCACGAGTAACTCGAGCTCGAACTCATTTAAGCTCGGCTCAAGGTCGATTATTGCCGAGTTCAAGCACAGATTCAAGCTTGAGTAATTAAACGAGCCACATCTGAGCATCTTGTCACTCGGCTCATTGGGCTCGCGAGCCTAAACAAGCTTTTTATTTTATTCAGATATCTTTTACAATAAAATTACTTAAGCAAATTCGAGCTCTAGCTCGATTCGAACGTCGACTAATGCATGCAATCGAGAGTCGAGCTCGGCTCGATTTGACTCAAGCTCCGCTCAGTTGATACAATTGAGCCAAGCTTTATAAGTCGAGTTCAAGCTTGAGATTTTCTAAATTGAGTCAAGTTCGAGCTCAGCATCTGAAGCTCATCGAGCTTGTACTCGAGCTAAACCATTCGAGCCGAGCTTGAGCTTAGTGGTACTCGACTCAAATTCGGCTCGTTTTCACCCCTATACATGAGAGCCTCGACGAAGTTGGGTGTCAACAGGGATTATTTTGGTCTATATAACGTGTTGGGCTCCTTAGTTATTCTTATTGGTTTTCAAGTTTGATGAGAAGTTTGTTATGAGTTCATTTTGAAAATTTATAGATAAGAACTCTTCTGTCTGCAAAATGGAGTCCCAATACTCGATAGTCAATCTAAGAAGTGAAAGCTCATTGCTTTCAGTGAATCAGTATATCTACTTCCTATCTTTTACAAAACAACATCCAGTCAGGTGACCCAACCACTAGTGCTGGAATGAATTGATAAAAACGAGGTGACACACATACCTGAATAATCTTTCCCCTGATTGAAGAGACATTCCCGTTGCCCACGCTTGCAATACTTGTTTCAGTATCGACACTTGATAGGGTTTCTTTCCTGGTATCTAAGAAGCTATCAGTGTTTATATTATGAACTTCCTCACTTTGATCATCAGGCTGGAACTTCATCTGCAGTGAAGAATGCTCAGGTTGAGCTTTTTTGCCTTGCTTTCTCCTGTTTAGAGAATAAGTAATACACAAACAAGTCTGAGCTGCTGAACTACTAAGTTTTATACCAAACTAACTATGAGATTTTGAAGTTCATGAAGTTTTCCAAATGGAATCTACTACAACATACTATTTAATGACCTAAATAACACAGTACTAACAATTACCATCTCCCAATTGAGTAATTTATGAAGCTCAACAAAAGTAAGTTATCACACACTTTGAAGGCACAATTTATGTGTATCCATAATGAAAACAAATGGAGTATTTAGATAATATATGTAACTGGTATGATTTTTATCTGAAGGATATTGGCTTTTCCAAAGAGGATTTTTTTTCTTTTAGACTCAATAAGGATAGACATCTCAACTTCTTATATGTCATCCCTCCAAATAACCAAAGTACTGACAATTTAGCATAAAGAAGAACATCTAACTTGTCAAAAAAGGTGGATTATCTATTCAAAGCAGCTCATATCTTTAACTGCTGAATTATTGCAATTGGACGAAAGCTGATATAACAAAGTAATGGTTAAAGGTTTACATTATTGTCACTAACATATCGCTCTCATAATTAACCACGTACGCTCTTCCTATCGAAAAGATGGACTTGTAAGGTCTGTCCTGCTAACAACGTTTTTTCCCTTTACCATACTCCTTTCAGTCTTTCACCTTGATGATTAAGCAGATATATTTCACATGCTGGGCCGAGCTGAGTTTCAATAAATCCCAAACTCGAGACATTCCAATCGTGCCGTGCCGATCCAGACAATTTTTATATTTTTAAAATATTTTATAAATTATAAAAAGGTAATAAAAATAATATAAAAAATAAAAAAAAAAAGGATCGACGAGCTAGGTCCATGCAACGCGACTTAACAGGTCACAGCATGCTACATTTAACAGTCCCCCCAAATTTAAAAAAAAAATGTTCAGTCTGCACTTCCCGGCACTTAAAACCTTGGTTTTATATCAACATTGGAAATTAGCCTAGCTTCTTCTTTGCTTCCCATTAGCAAAGAGTAGGCCCCATACCTGGAGAAGAAGGCTTTGAACCTAATGCATCATAAATATGCTTTCTGCACTTTTCCGAAAAAACTCAGTTAAACCAATAGAGAAACTAGCGATTCGATTAAATGCAGCTACTTACAAGAAGAGATAAAGCAAACCGCCTAACCAAATCCACTTATATGCATAATGTGGTTAGCTATTTGTGCAAATTCGATTCCACTAGCAACTTACAGAATTTATACCCCTCCAGCCACTATGTGGTGCTAAGAACAGTCACATGGTTATCTTTCCCTCTGCATGGCTATCTCAAGAACTTAAGCATCTATTTGTATTTAGGAAATTATTAGACCACCCAATCTAAACTAAATAAATGGCACAGGGGCTGGTAAAAATATAATTATGGTAGTCGCGATAATCCAATGTGTTTCTCATAAATTACACAATGTCATCGTTTGGGCTAAACTACTATTGTTTTCAGTGCAAAACATTAAAATTATCACTGCAGATTCTGAGAATTGAACAAACAGAAATGAGCGTTAGTCAATGAACACCACGGATTCAAACTTGCAGAACACAACCAAATGTGTGCTTATTCCCTCTTCGTAGCAATCTATTTTTTTCATTCATTCTTTTTTTCTTTCTTTCTTTACTTTTTAGGAGATAACGAGGAAAACCACTTGTCCCTAAAACGATCATTTGACAGTTCAGGTGTGAATAAATCCCAGCCTGGAAGATTTGCCAACGTAGCAATCTTCATTATACTAAGTCATAATCTAACACCATTAAAACCCCAGCTCAAAGCGGATCGCAGTGGCAAACGAGAATCCAATCAACATCACAATAAAAACAGTTCATCCATCTTCAAAGTAATTACCGCATGTCAGATTGTCAATGATCCGATATACATCAAGAATCAAGAACACTATAAACTCAGATTTCCAAATGTTTACCTGACATGCCTTTGTCGCTTGCAGGAGACAGGTAGAAGCCGAGCAACACGGGAGAAGGAGAGCTGCGCGGCGGCGGGCTTAGCTAAGCTCGTGCGGCCGGTGCCGGCGACGAGAAGGGTCACCGCTTCCGCCGCCGCCGCCGCCATCGTCGACGGCGAGGGTGATACTCCTTGCTGTAGATGTTTACGGGAAATGCGCGCGCTCGGAGGGGGAGTGTATAAAATCGAGGAGGTGAATGAGAATGAGCTGGAAGCCGTTGATACGAGATAAGACAAGCGTACTAACGGAACCATCCGCGTTTTTCGCTTTGTTGCCCGAAAATTTACTGTTTCCCAATTGCTATTGTTACTGTTCCCGGATAACAGTAAGAGCACTATTGACCATTGTAAATATACCGAAATTTACCGTGCCGTGCCGTTCAGTTCGAGTTTCGATAAACTTATATTTCGAAATATGCCGACTATGTCGATCTGGGCTGAATTGTACAATTATAAAAAATAAATATAAAATTTATTATATAAATAATAATAAAATTAAATAATAAGAAAAAGTCTTATTCATTTGTACTCAAAACACTTATTATATAAATTATTAACCCACTAAGTGTCGGTTTGATAAAATAGATCAAGAAAACCTAAAACATTTAATCTATTCCATGCGTTGTTTGAACATAATCCACTCATCTATCACACGGATAAATATAATGATACTTATTTTAAAATCCGTTAAAATGTTAAGACTTTGGATTTTAAGAATTTTTATTTGGAAGTATTTTTACAAAAAATAATAAAAAATATAGTTCTTATCAATTTTCTATTTTTTTTATTTAAAATACTTTTAAATATATATAAATATTTATTTAGAATGTAAAACCAAAAAATAGATGCAAAAAATGGGGGCAAAGAATTGGGTTTCCTTTACGTAATGCACTCATTTTTATTATACACCTATCATCACCGTAATAAGCAGGAGTGTTCATACGGTCCAGATCGGACCGAACATCCAATAACTGGAGGTCCGCAGATCGGACCGGTTTAGACAACATCCTAGCTAATAAATGGATTTGTTTAAGTGGGGTTATTTAAATAGACTTCATTCGATTATGTTCCTACTGTTTTGGTCAGAAATTACACTGGACTTCAATCATTTTGCGTTGGGCTTGCTTAAATGGGCCTCCTAAATCGATTCTCCGTTTGGTCTGCCGATTTTTCAGTTTTGGACTGGATCGGACCAAAATTCGAACATATGCTAATTTTGGAATGTTGTACCGGTATGAACTGGATCAAACTGAACCGATCGGTCCGGTCCATTTTTTCGATTCGGACCGGTATATAAACAGCCCTACTAATAAGCGACATGGGGTGAGCGAGGATGCTCTCTCGCACAACCCAACTTCAACATATAAAAGGCCTATGTCTAAGCTAACAATGGGCTCAAGCTTGGCCCATTAACATTTGCGATGCTTGCTGCCGTTGGATCCAATCGTAATCGGACGGCTACAGTTCCAGTATACCTGCTTTAAGTTTGTAAACCCTAGAGTTTCGCGTGCCCATTGCAAATATACACGACTTTCTAAGAAAGCGCCGCCGCAGCAGCCGTTGCCGAGTAGAGATGAAGGTCATCGCCGCCTACCTACTAGCCGTTCTCGGCGGCAACACAAATCCCACCGCCGATGACATCAAGTCCATCCTCGGATCAGGTATGATCAACTTCGATATCTGTGTTGTATTCGCTGGTCACGGGATTGGTTGATTGATTTTGAGATCGATTGCAGTTGGAGCGGAGGCGGAGGACGAGAGAATAGATTTACTGCTCTGCGAGGTGGAGGGTAAGGATATCACCGAGCTGATCGCCGCCGGAAGAGAGAAGTTCGCTTCCGTTCCCTCCGGCGGAGGCGTCGCCGTCATGTCCGCCGGCGGTGGTGGCGCCAGCGGAGCCGCCGACGCCGCGCCTGCGGCTGAAGCTAAGAAGGAGGAGAAGGTTGAAGAGAAAGAAGAATCCGACGACGTAAGCGCATACATGATTATTACTAACTTGATTAAATTTTCTCGCGATTCGCAAGTAGAAATCATACTGATTTCGGTTTTTGTTTGCAGGATATGGGATTTAGCTTGTTCGATTAAGAGCTGTCGATCGATATCGGTAACAGCAATTTCCTTATCATCTCTATCTGTTCTTAGACGTTGTTGGTAGTTGCTAGTATGAATGATGAATCTAGTTTGTTGTTGTTTTGTGCTATTAGGTCTATGGAAAATTTTGATAATACATCAATTTGCTATGAATCAAGATCGTGTTAGACATTGTTCTTCGTGTTAATAATCTTATTTTTTAATTGTTGTGGTTATGCTTGCTGATTTGGAGGAGATTTATAGATATAATATACATTTGAAATTACAGCCACTTTTTTCAAGGGAGACTTCCATTTCAGGCCCTCTCTTTTTCAAAGTTGACAAATAAATTTCTCATTTTTACCCGTTAATTTTGATACCCTAAAACACTTATTTAGAATTATTATTTGAAAAAATGTTCAACATAAAAGTTGTAAGTCTTGATGAGATCTATAACTTTCATGTTAAATTTTTTTTTTTTAAAAATAGTTTTAAGTATATATTTTGAGGCTCCAAAGTTCAATGGATTAATTTTTAAACCCACTAAGATTTTAAATCTCAAAACATCTATTTGGAAGCATTTTCTGAAAAAATATTAAACATAAAAGTTGTAGATCTCATTAAAATCTATAATTTTTATGTTAAATTTTTTTTCAAAAAATACTTATACAATGGTCAAAATAGTGTTAGCGTGAATATCGAGAGTGGAGTTTTTTTGAAAGTTTAAACAGTAACTTATGAATCTAGGAATTGATTTGGATGAGTAGGGATGATCTAGGGGCTGAATTGGTATCATCCTTTTTTTCAAAACTAGGAAGTACGGACACGCATAATCATATGGTGGTTTTGCATATGGGGCTTTTGCTCCGGTTTTCGTTTTTAGCGCATTTCAGTCCCTGAAAATGTGTTTTCAGAAGTTGATACGTGCAAAATGCGAGATAGGAGGGCTGATATGTAAATTTTCTTGTACAATCCCGACCCACCGCAAATACTCTTGGACGTCATACACGCTGTTCGAAAAGTAAATTAACAAGATTTTGGACATTTATATCCGATACGGAGTATCGATCCTATCATTTCGACTGTATGGAATTATTATACAGTCAAACTGATGTACGCGTATCTACGGATATTTTTTAAAAAAATTTCTAATATAAAACATTATAGATTTCATCAAAATTTATAATTTTTATGTTCGAAAATTTTTTAAAAAATATTTTATAAATAAGTGTTTTAGTAATCTCATTCAGTCGAGCTGATCGGATCGGTTTCGTCGGATACGTATGATAGGACTGGCTGACACACAGTCCAAATTGTTTTAAAGTCTTTTTTAAAATATATTATTATTTTAAAAATAAATTATGTATAATATAATTATATATTTAATATTATATATTTTATTTTTATTAATCGAGATTCTTACTTTTTGAAGTTATAAGATACTGTAACCGCATAACAGATATTTTATTTTTTAATACAAAAAAAAAGAATTACGAATCTTTAATTTATAAAAAAAAATAAAAATTTATTTGAAAGCTCAAAAAATATTACGAAATTTCATTATTCAAATTCATTTTTCGATCGTCTGACTCGGTACAGTTGCTGATAGTCATTACATACTGCCGAAGGCCTCTCGTCAATTGTAAGTATCCGATAATCAAAGGAAAATGCGTTTCTCACCTCTCGTCAATCGTAAGTATCAGATAATCAAAGGAAAATGCGTTTCTCAGGCGCAGAATGCATTTTTCACGTGTTCAAATCCGTAAAAATTTTGGTGCAACAAACATTTTCCATAAATCAAATACCCCTTGAGTGGATCCCAAAATACATGCCGGTCTATCACTGATAAATAGAAAAATTTTCGCCTACTTGGAGATTGCAGACATAAAAAACACGATGTGTTTGTGTTCGTTCTCCGTCCTTGCCGCGTGATTCTATCCATGGAGGTAATGAATTCAGACATACAAGATGATCAGTTCAAAGCTAGCTACTACCACTGCCCCAATAGAACATTACATAAACGCGATAAACGAGCGTCGAGCCATTCGTGCTTCATGTATAAGGCAATATGCATTACTACATGCTGGATTTAAGTGATATTTTTACTTACCAAGAAGATTACTACATGCTGAATTTATCTCATCTATATCCCGTAGATATCCCGTAGAGGATAACATGAACTTTCGAACATGTTTAGATCGAAAGGTTAAAACTTCTCAATTGGTATAATATAAATCGGTGCCACCTATGAATATCTATTATAACCGGTCATACAAAAATAAATCGGTTATAAACAGAATTTTCTCACAATAATTTTAAAAAGAAATTCTTTTTTTAAGGGATAATTGCGTATCAGCCCCCCCTATTTCGGGGGTTCGCAAATCAGCCCCCCGAAACGCATTTCCGGGAGGCTAATTTGCAAAAAAAAAAAAGCAAATCAACCTCTGAAAATACGTTTTCGGAGGCTGATTTGCGCGAGTTTGAAAAACAGGAGGCTGATACGGCAAAGCCCCTTTTTTTAATATAGGTATTTAAGTTAAGAGAATACGGATGGATGCTACAAAAAAAAGTTTTGCGTCTTACCAACAGCCCAATAGTAGATGGATTATACACTCAAAATCCCAGTGGATAATTAAAAAATATGACAAAATATATTGCACTACTACAAGATAGGAAGTTGAATTTTGCCTCCTGCAATATATTGCCACCATCGAAAACCTCATAAATGTCATCGGCGTTAAGGACGGAAGCAGGATAATCATGACGAGAGCAATGAGGAACAAAAATGAAATAAATCGTTCCCGCAAAGGATATCGTTTCCCGTCGTGATAACTAGCTATTGAGGAATGAGGACGTAGTCGGGATCTCCCATCAGGTCAGCAGCAGTCGGTGAAAGATTATGCCTGTTATGTTTATTGGCGCTGTTTTCTCTCACCTTGGCGTGGGTTTCCGCATCGTGCTGGAACATCGAAACGAGTTGCTGTAGTTCTAACTTTCTCACTTGCACTTGTTCTTCGGTTATCGGCTTCCGCAAACCAAGGTAGAGCATTCCAAGACCTATAAGAACCCCTCCTATGAAGAAAAGAATGGCAGCAAATAATCCGAATGCGTATGGGGTATTCTGAGCGCCGGGTATGCCGTCAACATTGATCCCAAATAGCCCAGTGACAATTGATAGAACAAGACCACAACCACCAAAGATAGTGAAGTTATGAGTAACACGAAGGCTCCTATCCTGAAAAAAAAAAGTAAAACGCATTTGTATCAAAATATAACATCAAAAAATAAAATAAATTAATATATATATATAAAGAAAAAGATTGCATGTGGTGGACGTAGAGGGAGGAAAAGGAAAAAAAAAAAAAAAAAAATATCAATTCCGGGGCGAAACCCCTCCCCCAACATCGTCACAAACTGCAGGTATATATGCATAGATGTAATCTTAATTAGAGTATAAACTGTTAGATGGTTGTTTTGTTAACAAGTAAGAGAAGGGTTACCCAAGATCGATGGAAAGAGAATCCCAGTTGAATCCAATCAGAAAGAAAGGGGGATTTCTTTGTTGACAGTAGTGGAATCGCAGTCATTTCGCGAGAAGCCCCATCTCCTCATTGGTTTGAAGAAGACGGGTTCAAGAACACTTCCCTTGATTCCAAAACTCCTGGTAAGAAGTCTAAACCAAGAGAAGCTACCATATCGTAACACTTCCAAAGGCGACCAAAACGTACGAGATTTTCATCTTTTCTGTTTTGGTTCCAATGAGAGGTTACAACTGGTGCCTTATCTAACAGTTCTTCGAGGGTGACCTCAGGAGAAAGCGCACTTATACAGTACCATCTAAGAAGCCGAAGCCAACTTTCCATCCACCGTCGGAGTAGGGACCATTCTAAAAAGTCCTTCATCCAGCAAAGTAACATTAATTTTTTTGCACTAAACTTTTATAATGGGATAATTCAGGAGGACCAACCAATGCGGGTAGGTCCCAACGCGTACGCTAACCTAAAAAAGAAAGTTTATTCCTAATTTCGGGAATCTTACTCGGACCCAGCATCTTTACCCAGGCTAGAAGTTTCCAATTACTCTACCGTGCTGCCGACAGCTAAAACTTTCTGCTTCTCTTTCTCCAGCAAGAGAGTGAATTAAAGATTTGATTTTTATTTTTTTAACTTAATTGAGTTTGGCATTTCCCTACTTGAATCAGTAACGTAGAGGTTTTATTTCGTCTAATTTCGTGCACAACTCGAGAAATAAAATACCGACAAGATTAAACATTTTGTCATTATTATAACATGTGATAGTAGTTACTTTGAGATACTACCGCATTGGTGTACTTATTTCTTATGCTATAAACTTATTTTCGAGTAGTTTGTCGTAGAGTCCCGGCAATAACTCTCTAATTCCACCTCTCGATTAATTCGCTTTCTAATATGGAGAAAACTAGCAGCACAAGGAATTGAACCTCCTCCAAGGTTTTCTATGCCGAACCGAGTTTCAGTAAACTCAGATCCCGGCACGTGCCAACTGTGCCGATGGTGCCGTGTCGACCGTGCCGATTTTGTAAAAAATAAAAAATTGATTTAAAAATTCAAATAGAAGATTTTTTGACACGTGCCGTGCCGACAACTGCCAGAACATGCACGGGCTGTGCTGACTGGCACCGAAAACCATGACCTCCTCCCTCCAGGTCTGCGTGCGATACAAACTTTCAAAGAAAGGATGGACTAGGTTAGTGATTCCTAGTCCATTTGAATGTCCTGAAAGACGAAATGATATTGAAAGGTGGTACCTGCAACCATGCACGAACGGTGCTCTGCATAACGTCCTGAACAGTGAACAACCTTCCGCGTACTGCTTCTTGTTCTTCTAGCATTTCCCTTGTGCTCTTCCTGACTCCCTCCAGCAAACTTTTAGTTACGCTCCCCCTTAAATGCTGAAGCAGCTCAAAAACTATTTCCTCTCGCGCATGCAATGACCATTTCACTCTTATCACCTGCACCAGATGATCATAGATTTAGAAAGGCAAAGAACTTCTAGGCCAGGAAGAAGATTAAAGCATTTTCTCAAAAAAAAAAAAAAAAAAAAAAAAAAGGTTTAGAGTCCTATCAGATAAACTAAAGTAACTACTTAGAACATGCAGTTCCATTTTAACCATCTAAATACGCATTGTGCATAAAATATCTACAACCACCAGCCAGAGTCTTTGCACTTTGCAAAAGGGTTTTCGCGAAGTGTGGTGTTATGTACGGAATTAAAGGGGTTCGAGCCGCATGAGGACACGGATCACGGATCAAGTTCAGATTAGTCAAAGTTATATTAGGAATACTTTTAATAGGTATATTTGTAATAGGAATATCTTTAGTAAGAATATTTGTAATAGGAAGTATTTATATTAGGAGATTTTTATTAGTAGAATGTGTGTGAAAGGAATATGGAGGAATAACCTCTATATATATAGCTTGTAACCTTTATTGGAAAAGTATGGAAGAAATAAATTAGTTTTTATTATTAATTTAGTTGGTAGAATTAGATTGTAGAGCCACCACCGGGCCGCCGGTGTTTATCTTCGCCGCGTCCGGGCCGCCGACGTCAGCCGATCCGAGTCGGTTCATAACATGTGGATAGGAAGATCTGTAAATAACATAGATAAAGGAATTCAAAGTAGTCAACCTGTGTCATAAAGGTGTAGAAGTAGTGATTGTATGTGGAATAATGGTTAGAAATAACAGAATATTTGACAATCATGAAATTCATGATAACGGATATAAGCAAAGCAACTTCGGTTCTGTAATTGTATCTAGAAAAAAAAAAGTCATCAAAAGTGAATCATATTCTGCTCCTATTTTCACTCCGAGTAGTGCTCGAGGTCAAATAAAGAAACTTCTAGTTCAACTATAGCAAAGCTAAAGTTCAATTTAAAATTAAGTCCAACTCAAACAGTGTGAAGCTGTACTGAAGCAACACAAAGAGAGTTGAACGGAGCGATAAAAGGAGGGAGAGCTACATTTTAATAATCTAGTTAACAGCTACCAGGGACTTTGGTAAAGGAAGAAGAGAATTGATGTAAAATATAACCTGTGCAGCCAATCTTCTGATTTCTTGGTTCAATATTATACCGAGTAGGTTTAAATCTTCATACGTTCTCCTGTTGTACAAGTTCAAACGCAAGATAAAGAATTAAAAATCATCATATAAGAAATAGGAAAATGCTGCGCTACCCGACCCCCTTGCCCGAAATCGCGCCCGAACGCATTTCGGTGCGCCTCGGGATCGGTAGCGCTACCCGACCCCCTCGCCCGAAATCGTGCCCGAACGTGTTTCGGTGGGCCTCGAGATCGGTAATGCGCCTCGGGATCAGTAGCGCTACCCGACCCCCTCGCCCGAAATCGTGCCCGAACGTGTTTCGGTGCGCCTCGAGATCGGTAAATACCGATCTCAAGGCGCACCGAAACGCGTTCGGGCGCGATTTCGGGTTAACTGGTCGAGCAACGTAGCATCGCCCTAAGAAATAACATTTAATGGAAAACACGAGTATACCTATTAACAAACTTCAATTCAATTTCATCTGCTGCTCCAAACACGAACTTACGGAACAACCTAAGATGTGCAAATCAACAATAAATTATTATAACAATGTATAAGATAAGTAGAGAGTTTGAGAGAAGAGGTGTCTGCTAATAGGATTTAATTTTCCACCTTAGTTAAATCTAAAAAGAACTAAGATCTTACTACCAATTCCTTTTGCAAATGTTTAAATTTGTTTCTCACCAGAGTCTGTCGAAGTCTGTACAAATGCTA
This sequence comes from Xerophyta viscosa, assembly GCA_002076135.1. Taxonomy (NCBI): domain Eukaryota; kingdom Viridiplantae; phylum Streptophyta; class Magnoliopsida; order Pandanales; family Velloziaceae; genus Xerophyta; species Xerophyta viscosa. Next base: position 1,470,117 of record MJHO01000023.1, read on the forward strand.
TCTTCATATTTAATACATAATCTCTCTACTACTCTAAAGCCCTCTTCGATTCCTACACTCTGTTAGAATATAAAGTTTAGTATGGAATGGGTTTATTACCCAATGGTCTACTATATCAATACCACGGTCTTGGAATGATGCTCCAAAAGTCTGCCAAGTATGAACGAATGGTTTGGTTCATCCAGTGGAACGAGTACGAGAGCGGTATCTTGGGTCAGTTTAACCATTGGTATCACAACTCCATAACCACGGGCATGTCGCTAAGAGAGGGCTACCTGGGAGAAGTCTACTCAGAAAAGTGATTTCAGAAAGTGGGCCCACCTAGAGAGAAGTTGCCCATAGTGAAGCTATCATACAAAGAAGCCGTCCAGGATAGCAGTACACAAGCGTGATAGCTACAATTCAAAGTTCACCAGGCATAGAACTCTATTTTTTTTTTTTGGGTAAGTAAGCAGAATTATATTTAGCACAAAACTTCGAAATTACAACAGTCAGACATTATGTCCAATACTAATCAGGACTCGAATGCTGTGAACCATATAACTCTATTTACAATCCAATGGGCTTATCAATTATTACTGAGTAGTTTTAGATCGGTGTCCGTTGAGTCTACCCATTACATAAGGGACTAATTGGTTGGGTGCAGCCAGTGTAGGCATGGGAATGATGTATTAGGTGAGGTTGTAAGTTGTAACACACTCATTTCCATGCTTTCCTTAGTATTGGTCCACCATTCGCTCTCTAAGAAAAAGACATGCCCTAGCTTTTTTAATACATGTAGACACATAAAATTACTGTTGCCAAAATTACACTTGGCAAGCTACTGGGTGCAGCCAATTCACCGCATTTCTTCATTACTTTCAAAATGAACTAATCATCAAACTACTTTTGATCAACCTCCGATGATTCACCACTCCCTTGCATGGCATTGCACATTAACTTCAGTATAGGAGTCCCATCTTTTCTAGAATGCCCGAATTTGAAGCTCTCTTATTTTCTACTACTTCTATCGACAATTTCTTTAACCCAAGTGTAAGTATAGATGGCAATTTTAATGATATGAAGATGACTACAAGTTAAAAAACTGTAAGCTTCATGTATCTATGTGTAAATTCATATATGACAACTCTCTCTCTCTCGCTCTTTTCCTACTCTTTCTATCGACAAACTTCTTTAGCCCAAGTCTAAGTATAGGTGGCAATTTTGATGATATGAAAATGGCTATAGTTAAAAACTGTAAGCTTCATGTATCATGTATGTATGTGTAAATTCATATAGATACACTAAGCCTGCCTTCTGTTGGGATAAATTCAGACAGGAAGTGATCCAGAGCAATATCTGAGTGGGACAAGCTATACAAGTTATTATAATTTAGTCATATGCATCTAGAGAGTGAAAATCATGGACAAAAATCAAAAGTGGGGGCCATGAAATTGCAATACAGTGGGGACAAGCCATGGATAAACAGTCAAACAAAGGCATGAAATTGCAAAACCAAGCGGGGACAAGTGTCCCCACTGAACCAGAACAATATTTGAGCAGAGCAAGCTATACAAGTTAATATAATCAGTCATATGGTTATAGAGGGAGGCAAATGATATGCAATTCAGAGAGGGCAAATCATTAAAAGAAATAGTGGGGGTATGAAATTGCAATACAAGGGCAAAGTACTGGCCAAGCAGTCAAATAGAGCATGAAATTGCAATACCAAGTGGGAGCAAGTGCCACCATTGGACCTTAGTTAGGTCCGTCCTTGCATTTCAGACAGTAAATTATTATGCCAATATATCATCTTTTAAATGATCAATTCCAAAATTAAAAAATAAAGCCTCAATCTTATTCACACGATGCAGTAAATAATTTAGTGTTAGTGACCATGTTGAACAGCATTCTCAATTCTAATGTAGATGTTTATGAGAAGCATATGGCACCCTAAACCTAATTGAGCACTAAACGGTTAACAATGCACCAAAAAACAAAAAATTCACTTCATGGGTTTCGGTGCCGGTCGGCACAGCCTGTGCCGGACGGCACGTGCCTGTTTCGGCAGTTATCAGCACGGCACGTTTAAAAAAATCTATTTTGAATTTTTAAATTAATTTTTTATGTTTTAAAAATAACAAATAATATATATCGGCACGGTCGGCACGTGCCGATATCTGAGTTTACCGAGACACGGCTCGGCTCGGCACAGAAAATCTTGATTGACTTCAATGGCTATCAACAAAGTGAGACGTCATGCTTGAAGCATTCAAAATTGTCGAACTCATATATTCAATTACCTGTCATCCCATCTGGAAAGGCGCAACGTTAGATGTGCTATGACTTCATGGACAGACTTAGGAGCTGCAGTTCCACCAGCGAGAAGGAATTCCTGTACAGGAATACTACCTTAAACAAGAAATCATCTAATTTTATGTATCAATGAACATAATAATCATGTTGTTTTTTTTCTTGCAAGAACCTGAACTTCTGTGATGCCCAGGACGTTGATGTTCGACGCAGATCCTTTTACATGCATTGCTGTAATTAAGAAATGTTGAGCTTGCCATGACCGAAGAACTATGGGTATATCATCTTCATCTCGATAAGGATCACCGACAGATTGCCCTAAAAGCTCGAACAGCAAACCTCCTGCTACCCTAACTGGCACCTGAATAGCAATAATGAACTCACTTAAATCTATCAGAGAGAGATCACAGAAGACGCAAAATAGGACACTGAAATAGACATAATCATATATAAAGCATTCAGGTGCTTTTTCCACATTCAAAGGACAACTTACATTACTGTCGCCCACTCTAAATCCCTTGAGAGCTGTCTTATAGACTACGACTACATGCAGCCAATCAAAATCAGAATCAGAATGGACCAAATTTATCCCTTCTAGCGCATGGATGGAGTTCAAGCACTATCTAGCATATTAGACAAAGGTGCTATGGAAATAACCTCCTCTTAAATATGGTTGTATACAAATTACGCTTCACGGATCTCACCCGGACGGGTCTTACCACTGGGATTTTGATGTTTTATTATTGTATCTGGTACCAAAGTATATCTTTGTCTGCGGTTTTTATCACTAATATATGAAATTTCAGATTGTTTGCCAATTAAATAAACTAAAACTGTATATAGAGTTTCTAATATCTCTCAGTAGTATGTTGCCTACAGTAACATGTTGCCTACAGTAACAATAACCACAGCAGCCCAGTGTGAATCTCATGAAGGGATGAAGTTCCAAAAGAGTAGTATATAGTATTGTATGTAAACAGCCATGCTCTACAAGCTGTTTCAGTAGAACTGTTAACCTGTACTAGCCCAAACTGCAATGCAAAAGCAAAGATCCACAGAGAATGTTACCTAAATATACTAATATATTTTCCCCTAGATTTAATGGCAGAAAGATTAAGTACGCTTATCATGATACTGTTAAGAATGTATTCTTTTCGAAGCAGGCACTTGAATACTGAGGCAAACCAGATATGATAAGCTCTATATTTTATCTAAACAATGGTCTTGTATCAAAACTAAGTTACTAATGTCCCTTAATCCAGACAAATCCTTAAAGGGATGTGAATAAATGTTTATATCATCTATTTAATAGTCACATTTCTCCAATATTCTCCTTAAACACTCCATGGATATCAACAAATAATAGCAGCAACTGAGAAGGCAGTAGTACTGGAGACAAAACCTCAATGCACACTACAGCTTGCCAATACTGAAATAAATGGGTTTATCATTAAAGTAACATAGATTGACATGTTCTGAAGCATTTTAAGTAAGAAAATAAACTCAGAAACAAGCCACCTCATATAATAGATGCTTCATTTTCTCACTAATAAGTCGACTTTCATCTCTCAAGGCAATGCTCACAGCAGGGTGCAACCATTGGGCATTACTTAACCACGCGTCAACATTTGGATGACCTGCGTAGACGTGAACCCACCATGTGGGCCCCGCTGGGCGTTCCCAGTATGGAGCTGCAACATCTGCAACAGTTAGATCGTCTTCATCATCAGGAAAATTGAATTGTTGTTCTGTCCAATTAGTATCAGTCTGGACCATCTGGACCAGCTCCGAGATCCTGTCCCATCCAATAGGAACCCAATGACTATCAAAAGTATCCCTGGTGTGGTTTACGTTATCTTTCTGCTCATCGAGGAGAGCAACATCATTGCCACCTGTGATCGTTGTAGGGCTAATTAGGTCTACAAGAGGTTTAGATTCCATTAAGCTGGTCTCACTCGATTTAACAAAAGGATTACCCATTCCGAACCTAGAAGATCGTTTCTTAATATTGTGCCCATCTTTTTTTAGCAAAGGATACGTCTTCGTACCACATTTATCCACAATTGCCAATCTGTTGCCTCGGATGAACTCAAAAGCGCATATGAGCCCATCTTTCCAAAGATCAAAGGCTGGGGTTTCTTTGCTAAAGTGGAACTTACTGATCTCCAGCTTCCCATTCTTATTGCTCAAAGCATCCGGTCGTTGAGCATCTTTGTCTGCCATTCTGATTTTTGTTAACACAGCTTGCTGCAATAAATGAATGAATCAAGCTACGGCATCAAGATACAATGTAGACACATTTGAGAAGACTTGATTAATGTCGCCTGCTCATGTTGAAGAACAAGACAAGTTCTTGTCCAGGCTCTTATCAGTCTTTATTTGTCACAAAGTCGGGATCGTAGAAGTAGATTTCCATCTACATCAACAACAATATGAAATAAGAAATGTACAACAGCTTTTAACTAAAGTTTCAAAGGAATATACAAAATAATATCTTGAAGCTACGATCCAACTTACGGAATGGACTGCATTACCAAATCGACCAACTACACATGAGAAATTTCTAGATGCAAAATGCTGATTCATAGCATAAAAAGTCCATAATCATATGACCAGTAAGATATGCCTATAAGATTGCATGCCAACAAAAATTACACTTCTAAACAACTTTTAGAATCTTTTATCAACCAATAACAGAAGCTGTACAGATACATCATAATGAGAAGTTATTAAGTAAATGATGATAAAGTAGAAGGTAACAAGCAAACATAACATCAACAATCTGTGAATGTAACAGGAGTTAATCAGCGTTATCAACCCAGACCGACCTGATCAATTCAAAAACTGGTTGAAAAGGAAACTGATAGCTAGAGAGGATTGACCAAAACCAGGGTTTTATCAGTTGAACTGCCAGTTCAACCAATTTAATAAAAAAAAAAGGTAACTGGTGGCCTACCGATTCAATCTCTGGTCCAGATTAAAACATTGGAGTTAACTCTCTGCTTCCCATGCAACTTATTTGGAGTGCGGCATTGATATCTTGACGTCCTGGTGTTTGATAGCAACACATGCAGGTTTCAATGAATAGTTTATAAAACAATGAGGAACTCGAATATCTTAAAGTGCTGCTACAGCATGCAAAGATAGTCAATAAGTTAATCCCAAGTTTTGTTTTTTCGACCGAAACTTTCTTTTTGGCCTGAAGTTTAATTTAAAAACCAAACCTCCAACACTTGGGATTCACTTCGGTTGCATTTTAAAAGATGTTTTAGAATGCCCTTTCTGACAAGGAAAACCAGTTTTTTTAACTTTCAGGGATTTTGATTGCAGTTTAAAAGTTGAGGGGCAAAAAGCACATTCACGCAAAAGTCAAGAACTAATGCATTCTTCTGCCTAACATATTAAACAGATAATTACACGGGTTGAGATGAAGTTTACTTCATTCAGGTCTACTAAGGTGTCACATATTCAAAACAATGCCCTGGTTTCAAAACAAAGAAATCACAGGCTCAGAGCGAAAAAGATATTAGCTAAATTGCACTACAAGTAACAAGAACCCGCTAATGACCCTTGAGCATGCATCCTATGCTGGAGGGTGGGAGTTTCTCCCACAGCTCTGAGTTTGAACCTACGCGTCGGCCCAAGTTGAACCTACATGCACTCTTGGGCACGTCGCAGTGTGGGAAACCGCTGGGTTTAACAAGGTGTCAACATCCCCTGGATTTCCCCAGGTTGAGCGTCCGTAGTTCCAAGATTCCCCCCCCCCCCCCCCCAAAAAAAAAAAAAAAAAAAAAAAGAGTTAAAAGAACCCACTAGAAAGATTTCAAACTCTTATATAGAAATGAAAGAACGTCCCAACAACAAAGGGCAAAATGCGACCTCGACGATGGAATTATAGATTTTGCAAGAATTCGGCCATGATCGCTCATCAATACATAAAAAAAAAACCACATTATAAAGCAATTACAATATATCGAAAAAGAACAGAGAATCATGTAAGAATCTAATGAAAATTTATGTAATAACAACAATAATCTTACCAAATAAGAATGTTCAGAATTGACGATAGAGAAGAAGTTAAATTCAATTCTGGATGGATCGAGTGACTCAATTGAGAAAGCGAACGGGTCCGAGGGAGATGGGAAAGGAGGAGCAGCAGTGCACCGTCGGAAGCGGTGGCAGTGACAGCTGAGAAGTGTTCGAATAGAATAAGAACAGGTGGTGGGCCCATTTTTGAAGCGGGCTTCGATAAATAAAAATTCTCGAAAACTTGTGCTGGGTTCACAGAAAACTGACACGTGGTCTTTTGATTCGAAATGGTGCTTTTTGTGGAATTTTTTTGTCGCTACAGACGCCGATGTGCCCATTGACATTTTATAAAATAAAAAAATTACTCCCCCACCAAATAAATAAATAACATATTAAATCACACATTTAACTTATTATTATATAAAATTAAAAATTATAATTATATTTATTATAATATATAAATGAAAAAATTACTGTTCAGCCCCCCGTTTTTCGTTTTTGACTGTTCAGCCCCCCGAAACGCGTTTTCCCGCCGACGTGGCGGCGCGTGCATGCCGCCACGTGGCGTTTCGGGAGGCTTATTTAAAAAATTATATAGAAAACAAATAATTATATTATGCTCTTAAAAAAAATTTAAAGTTCCGAACTATTTGCTAACAATAATTTTGACGTCTCCAAATTTTTATTTAAAAATATTAATAAATAAAAATAGTAGAGTGCACTAAATTTTTGTATTTAAAATTTTTATTAAAAAAATATTCAGATATACATATTTTCAAGTGATTTCGTAGATTTCAAAAAAGCAGAAAAATTTTGTATTTTTGGCGACGGCTTTTTCAACAAAATTTGTTTAAAATTGATGTTTTCCAACCTAATAAGTAAAAACTAATAGCGATTTGTTTTCCTCGTGCACAATTAAGAAACAATACTAAATACCTTCTAAAATAATAGAAATCTCAAACTTGTGTTTTAAATTTTAAATTGTACATCACAAATACGATAAAAACCAATTTTAAATTTAAATTTTTTATTTTCAAGTTTGAATTAGAACAATAAATGGACACGTAGACTGAAAAACATTAATAAATATTTTAGAAATGTTTATCGGAAGTTCTTCTGAGCTGGACAGATATGGTGCAGCACTTTACTTGGGAAAGATAACGATGGAGCATATTTTGTCCAAAATTGCTTGTTTTATTTTGTTTTATATATAACTGTTGAGTTCGATTTTAATTTTATATTTTAATAAAAAATAGAGCGATATAATAAATTAATAGTCTTCATATCTGATTTAGAAGACTGACTTCCTACATGTATTTAATCCTTTTTTTAATATGTTAGAATTGTATACATCCCCATCCTCAACTACACATATATAGCTCATTTTTATTTTTATATATTTTATTATAAGCTCCGCTACTTCATACAATAAATATATTTTATGGGCTTTACTATGTACCCCAAGAAATCACACAATAAACCACATGCTGACGTGGCACAATCAAGACCACACATCACGATGGGTATATCTGTAATTTTAATATTTTATGCGAATCACGAGAGAGTTGTGCAGATCACGAGATATGTGTGTGGTGGAGATTGATTTGTATGGTTTGTTGGGTAGTTTATTAGGGGTGAGTAGTATTTTCCATATTTTATACATCAGATTTATAACGGTCGCATAAAATTGACCTAGCAACATTTTCTACAATAAACTCCATAAAAACGACACGAACCCGAAAATTAACGACGGACCTCATTTTACAAGATATCATCCATCTTAAACAGGTAAGCTCAAGAATGTGATCAGGATGTAGTGGAATAAGAGTGGAGAGTCAGATCTAGAACTAAGGAGCCATCACTTGTTAGCTAATATTGTTAAAACTGTTACAAAAAGAGTCTGCAAGAGCACCATTTTCCTCTAAATATTAGGAAAATAGCACAAAAATAGTCGGGATGCAACAATAACACACTCGAACGCTAAAATACATCGACAGCGATCAGCAGCTACTAATATCCGCTGCCTTTATGTACAGCCGATCAGACAAGAAAAATCTACGTTGCCCTTCCACACTAGAACTCGATATCAAACCGACTTTTCCTAAATCCTAATAAGTTACGAGGTAAACAACGAACCAGGGATCGATCGATCAGTAACTGTGCTGCCATATCTGGTTAGATTGCTGTGACTGTGCTTGAGATCCATTCAGATTAGCTTCGCTAGGGTTTTGCTGGTGTAACTGCGACACGCCTGCTTGAGATTGGTGGTAGATGTTAGGGTACCCCGAATTTCCCGCTCCCGCGAGGTTCTGGCTCTGCCGGAAAGAACCCTGCTGATTCTGTCCCAGAAAGCTGTAGAATGTGCTAGGAGGGACAGGTGGCATTGTCCTCGAATCAGCACCATGAAGCCACATCGCAGTGTTATCGTTCTAAAAATAAAATCAGGCGACAATTAGGAAAGGATGTGTGATAATCTAAAGAACATAGTTCTATAGCTAGATCCGCAAGCCTCCACGTAAGAAGAAATAAAAAACGTACTGCTCGTAATGTTTTGCAGGACAGAACAATATATTTAGTAGAAACCATGGTTTTCGGTGCTGGATAGCACGTGCCTATAAATTAATTTTTTATTTATTTTTTATTTTCTAAAAAATAATAAATAAATATATGTCAGAACGGCACCATCGACACGGTCGGCACGTGCCGGGATCTGAGTTTACCGAAATTCGGCTCGGCTCGGCACAGAAAACCTTGGTAGAAACACAACAAGATAGTCCCCACCGAAACAATGAACTACCTCTGAAGTAATTAGCGAGATGCATTCATAATTGCAGCAGACCTACGGCATTCTTCAAGGGATCATTACTTACAAGTCTCCAGCCTAAACCTCTTGCAAAAATGACAAATTCAACACTTGGTAATGTTCTATTACCGCGAAAAACCAACAGAATCACACACATATATAATTTCAGGCATGCAGAAGTTTTTTGATGCAGATACAATGCAGATGCACACGTGCAGCCAAGATCATCCCCTGATCTTTATAGATTAATCTTATAAACTAACTCTCATGGTTGTATGATGATTTAATTGGACTAACAGAAAATTAATACCTCTATAGATTGCATTTTCATCAACCACTAATGGCAAGATAAAGCGAGACTTTTAAATACAGTTGAATTCGAAGTTCATTCTCATTAGCATAACGATGAATTTTCATGGTACCGCCATGAGATCTCTAGTATGTGGATTGAAAAATAACCCTAAAGTAGCATTTAAGCATGGAAATAAAACCAAGTACAAAGCTGACAGTTCTTACCTGGTGAAGAACAAATTGGTTAGCTTCTTTATATTGTGAACCAAGGGCTTCACCAATGGTTGAACTAGGAGACGGAGTCGGATTAAGAATATAGCTATCAGGAATGATATTAGAGTTTCCAAAGCCGCCATATCCAGGGGCGATAGCCGCAGCTTGTGGTAAGCTTGTTACAGAAATATTGCTTTTATACTGCGGGAGGTTGTATTTAATGCCCGCGCCCTGTAAAGCAGCAGGTAACCGATGTATGGCACCATTTCCTGTGTATGTTTGTTGGTATGTAGCTGATGGCATGTAACCGTAGCTAGGCGGCAAGATAGGATACCCGATCATATTGGTAAAATGATCGAGAGGGAGGTGGGTTTGAGAAAATGGATGGACTGGGACTTGCTGGGGAAGAACAGATCCTGCAGGAAAACTGGTGCTTGGCTGTAGAGTTGGCTGAGCGTTGGAGAATGCATATTGCGTTGCAGGCTGCCAAAAAGAAGGGGAAAAAAAAAATTAAGAGTAAGAAAAATAATACGGTAAATTGCATATCAGTCCCCCTATTTCGGGGGTCGAACAAATCAGCCCCTGGAAACGCGTTTCCAGGCGGCTGATTTGTTAGGTTTGAAACCTAGGGGAGCTGATATGCAAAAACCCCAAAAATAATAACCAGAGAATGTCGGAAAATTAAATTTTAAGTGCCAAAAACTTGTCCGAATATGTCGGCATTAATTAAACAATGTGCTACGTGAAACAAAACTACTTTAATCACTGCGGAGAATATACGATGTTCGAATACTTATTTCATATAACTGAGGTATGACATATCAATTACACATAGATTACTAAATTATTAGCAAGTAGAAAGTACACAAGCCAGCGACTAAATTGCATACCATCATTCTAACCATACTAAACGTCTTTAAAAAACCAAGAATATTACCTCTGGCACAGAAATAGTTGATGCACTGATCGAAGAAACAGATGTACTATACTTTGTAGGTGTAGACTGGGTCGTCAATAAAGTTGAGAAAGGTAAATCGAAATTCCGGGCAGGTGGGAGTGTTGATGTCAATGAATTGTTTTGCATGGGGTTGTTTTGCTGCACAAAGAAGTAAAGGAACAATCTCAATTACTGAAACAAATATACTCATCAACTAAGGTAAGAAACATATATTATAGATATGTTATAACTGTTGCTGGGAATCACTGTCTAACAAGGTTTTCCGTGCCGTGCAGAGCTGAGTATCGGTAAATCCAAAACTCGGCACGTGCCGACCGTGCCGATCCGTATAATTTATTATATTTTAAAATAATAAAATTATTTAAATAATAATAAAGCAATTATGGATTGAAATTAAATAAAAAAAAATTTAAAATAGAATATAAAGACTTCAATTACATATCTAAAACAGACACGAGATCGAGAGAGAGAAAGGGAGGGAGGGAGGGAGGGAGGGAGAGAGAGAGAGAGAGAGCCTGGGGCCTGTGCCGGCCGGCTCGGCACCGTGTTGGTGCGGGAACCGGCCGCTCCGGCACGTGCCGGGCGGCACCACATTTTTGATGACTCATGCAACCAATTTATGGTCCACGTTACCGTTGGAGCTATGTGTCTAGAACTTATAATTAAGAGAGTAATTACCAATAAAGTTGCAAATGATGCCAGGTTCTGCATTTGCGAATTGACCTGTGAATATCCATATGCTGTAACATTTTTGGTTGTGCTTGGCAACGAGTAAGCAGGTATAGATGATATGTTGAACTGCGGATCGTCTGAGGCATCCAAAGAATCAATTCTTACAACCTCCGCCTGAGAAACGGATGGAGCTTCATAGTCCCTAGAGCTGCTAGCTCTAGAGTCTACAACATTATCATTTATAGGTCTCAGTTGTTCATTAACGTAATGTTCAGAAATCCTGCAATGAAAACATTAGAATGAGAGAAAAAGAAACGATATATCTAGGTTACAAATAAAATTTCGAAAATTTTTTGACTACCTAGTATCTTGTTGATCAAGCAACGGAGCTGTTTCTGCAGCTGTAATCATATCCAAGTTTCTTTTTAGCAGTTTGGTCGCGGAAGACCCAGAGAATGAAGCATTAACACCTGAACCAAAGCTGCCAAAGCTCAAATTAGAGCACTCTGCGTTAGTAACCTGCAGGTGGTCAGGAATAATTACTGCAGGGTGATCGGCGATAGAAGGGACATTAAGATCCTCCTTGTGTAGGCTTAGTTGTTCGATACCACCAGCAGCAGATGATATTTCAACATAAGAATCCTCAACTGCATAAGAAAAATCATCAAGAACAATTGAACTTCACACACAGACACAAAAAACAAAACAAAAAAAAACACAAGTGCCTCTCATCTAACAAATATTATCGCATATATAAATATATATAAAATCAAGGTTTTCTGTGTCGAGCCAAGCCGAGTTTCGGTAAACTCAGATCCCGGCACGTGCCGACCGTGCCGATGGTGTCGTGCTACTATACCGATATATATTTATGTATTATTTTTTAAAAAATATAATTAAAAATAAAAAATTAATTAAAAACTAAATAAAATTAAAATTTTAAAACTTTAGAACTTTAAATATAAGATTTTTTGACACGTGCCATGCCGACAACAGCCAGAACAGGCACGTGCCGCCCGGCACGGGTTGTGCAGACCACGTGCCGCCCGGCACGGGTTGTGCAGACCAGCACCGAAAACCATGTATAAAATAGGATAGCCTCATTTAACTAGTGAACTATACCTGCTTGTTGATCCAAGGTATGCCTATGTATCTGGAAAGAACTATCGATTGAATGAGAGGCATCACCAGAACTACCCAGGTTTTCTTGTTCGTCGGATGATGATGCAGGCGTGATGGATTCTTCAGGGAGGCTATCACTGCTAGAATTGCCTTCTATTGCTTGGATTTCATCTCTAAGAGAAATTTGATGCATATCAGCTCTGTCAACAGACAGATCAGAGACATGAGATTCTTTACGCACATGGGCATCAGATTCTTCCGGAACATCCCAGCCACTTCCACCAAGTGCATCTTCAGCAAAGGACCAATTTTGAAGAGAAGTTTGTTGCTCTGAGGAAATGAGAGACTCATGGCTGACCTCAGCAGCTTTTGGATTGGGGTCAAAAGAGTAACGCGAGCCAATGTTTGACTCCAAAGGTGGAAAATGAGAATATGGATCTCCGGAAGTGCTCATAGGTACATTAGATGTAATTTCTTTCTCATTTGGAGAAATCGCCATTGAAGGCTTGGTACGAGGCCTGCCCCTCCTGACGATATCAGCCATCGTAACCTGACCTGGAGCAACCCAACTCTGCTGTGGTACAACTGAAGGCTGGGAGGGAAAAGGGACGCCATCCGCTATTCCAGTAGAATGTTTCACAATTTCAAGTGAAGGAGGATTACTACAAACAGGATAAAATATCATAAGTCTATCTCACCACCCGAATCCAATATGCAACACCATCGTCACCAAAAAAACTCAAACAAAACACAGAGATTCTAGACAATTTTTATCTTCAGAAAAAAGAAAAAAAAGAAAGATTAAGAAGGCATTGGTGTAGGGTGAACGACTCAATGAACTATGTAACAAATAAACACAATCAAAATATAGTCATAGCTTACTGGACATTTATCAAGACAGATAACTAGTATCTAGAGTCCAGAGAGAGAGAAAGAAAGAAGCAATATCCGCTGGTTACTTACTTTAAAAACGGTGGCTTGCGGCCAAAACTAGTTGGTGGAAATCCAGGTCCTAAAATTGATGAAGAAACAACAACAGCTGGCCCATTTTCTTTCCTGGCTAAAGGCTTGCTCCGAGAAACTACATCATCTAACCAAGAGGTGTTTCATCAGTATAGAAAAAGCAATCATGTAGAGAACCTTGAAGTTAAAAAAAAATAAAATATATAACTAATGAGCTTAAAGCAGATGCACCCACCATGTGAACCGAACTGGGCCGCATTAGAACGCCCCGCTCGATCAGAAAGCCCCCTACCCCCTCGAGTTGAACTGCTATTCAGTGTCCTAGACCCAGATTCCAGAGGCTCTTTTGTCTAGAAAAGAATCACAGAAGAAATTTCATCCTTCCCATCTTTAACTGATAGAATAATCATGAAACTATGGTACTGAATTCTCTAATAATCTATAAATAATTCAGACAATAACATATAATCGTCCGAGCAGTAAGAATCTACTGTCACATAATAAACCTGAACGAAAGAAATTAATGCCTTGCTTCTTTAGGACTGTACTGAATGTACAGTCTTCTATGATCCTTGAAGTTCTTTTTTTTTTTTTGAGTTGACCAAAATTTAAGCTTTATTGAGAACTTTTCAAATTGAGAGAGCGCATGCAACAACTTGACGCATGGTAACAACCCTAAGCCGCTCTAATGAATGTCATAAGCATGGATCCAAAATCTCCCGAACTTCAAACTGATCTAAATGTTTGATGCGTTTGCAATTGAGGGGGGTTGGAGCTAACACACCTAGTAGGAAAATATGACAAGCTGCGATTATAGCATGCAATTAAGTACCAACAATGCTAACCTCCTTTTTCTTCTCTCGCTTACTCTTAACTTCATGGAAGGTGTCTGCAAGTTGAAAGTGTAACTGGTTAGGAAACTATAACGAGAGCAGTAACGGTATTTTGGAATTCAGCAAAGCACATCCAACAATAGGTGACAACAATTTGATAATGAGAGGAAGAGTTTGTCATTTTTCCGTGTGATTTCTTCTCCAACCACATTCGAGCGCCACTCTAAAAGGTAAGGAAAAGAAGCAACCTCTTTTTATTGTTCTTGTTGATATCAAGTACCGGTTTGAGTAAATAAAAAGTAGTGAAAGAAAAAAAACAACCAGCTGCAATACCTAGAAGCAAGGTTTTCTGTGCCGAGCCGGGTTTCGGTAAACTCAGATCCCGGTACGTGCCGACCGTGCCGATGGTGCCGTCCCGACCGTGCCGATATATATTATTTCTTATTTTTTAAAAATAGAATTAAAATTAAAATTTAAAAATTCAAATATAAGATTTTTTTACACGTGCCGTGCCGACAACTGCCGGAACAAACACGTGCCGCCCGGCACCGAAAACCATGCCTAGAAGCCACAAAAAAGGGCCAGATGGATAGCATATCAAACATAAATAGGATAGCAGAAAAAGCACAACACCAACAAACCTACTTGTGACACAACCATTATTGAGAATACGGCAAATGCAATAGTACGAGTGAAGCTACAATAATAACCATAAGAACAAGCAACACTAACGAACAGCAACCAAAACATATAAGATTGTGGAAACAAGGTTTTCGGTTCTCACCGCTGAACTAAAATGCTAGTGGAGCACAAAACATAGAGAAAGTTGTGAAAATATCTGCGCCTGCTAAACACGCATACTTCTCGTACACTACATGTCCTTCTGGCTCGCTAATCAAAAAGAAGCCTAAGAGACTAACACGATGTTTACATACCTGAAGAGGTGGAGTCAACCGACCACAGGGTGTGCAAACAATTTACTAGAACAACCATATACACTCTGAAAATAGGGTCAGGCAACAAGCATAATCCAAAACTTGGATCCCAACATGCAGCTACACAATTCTTTTTTTTGATTTTTCAAACAAAAAAAAAATCAACGAGAAGCAGACAAAAGCTACGCTATAAAACAAAGAGTTCAATGGTCATGCAAAATCAAACAAAATACGACAAAATCCTCTAACTGCCCCTCCGCCTTGACCCGCTGACAAATAAGAACTTAGACACAATAGAAGTTTTCTTCTTGAAACTACATCGACCATATTGCCTCATGCATCAACGCATAGGGAAGACAATAATTTTTATCAACCACGATTGCACCAATGGAGTACATACAACTTCATAGTCAGCGCATATACTAAGAACATTCTCAAAGGAGTTCAAATAACTGACAAAGTTCAAACGGAGCCTCACATATGAAGAAAAGTAAGCCATTAAAGTAAAACGAGTATTGTTAATATACAGAAGCATATAAAAACAAAACAGATGAAATAAACCACAATTGCGTATCTAATCAAACAGACTCAAACAAATAAAGCAAACTCTGATAACATCCCCTCCATACTTGATCAAAGAATCAAATAACACGGAAATCAAGCAAAAATCTCTAAGCTTGGTTGATTAAACGCTAAACAATGAATCCGAAAATATGAAAACGATTTTTTTCTTCTCCTATCGAATTAAACCGCATCAAAATCAATTAAACCAACAAATAGTACCAGATCTAAACAACATATACTATTCCCAAACGGAAGTACACATTATCATACAA
The DNA here is from genome assembly GCA_002076135.1 of Xerophyta viscosa. Lineage (NCBI taxonomy): Eukaryota > Viridiplantae > Streptophyta > Magnoliopsida > Pandanales > Velloziaceae > Xerophyta > Xerophyta viscosa. The sequence goes on from MJHO01000023.1 coordinate 1,486,064, forward strand.
AACAACATAAAAGAATCATCATGAATGACTAAGATAATCAATCGAAATGGTTTACCTTGGTTGAGAAGCCGATTAACGGCCTCACTAGGGTCCATATTACACTCTTTAAGCATAGCATATATCTCCGCCTCGGGGCGGTCCACGATCTCTTTTATATGCTGCACCATCTTCCTCGACGCCGCCGGAATCCCTCTGCCGCCGCCCGCGTTACTCCCTCTCTCTCCGCCGCTGCTCATAGTGTCTACTATTGCGCCTCCCAAAACCCTCGATTCTTGGTTTCTTTATATATGGATAATAAAGAGAAAGTGAAAGGAAATAAAGAGAATATAAACAAAGTACCGGGAGGACGATGTGGAGTTACACCTTGTGTGCTCGAGGGTGTAACTTTCGGCAAAAACGAGCCCAGTTCCAGCCAGGCACGAGTCCATTGGTTTTGGTCCAGTTCTAACAAAATATTTAAATTCCGAACGGCACACAGAGAGTAACTTTCGGCAAAAGTTCCATCCAAAAAGTTCGAGTCAATTGGATCCGTCAAAATCCGGCACCGGCCTGTCCTGCATGGGTGAAACACGTGCCGCTCCATGCCGCCCGAAACGGGCGGCATGAAGCTTTGTTTCACTCCTGTGCCTAGGGCTGAGCATTCGGGTCAACTCGAACCGAACCGACCCGAACCGAAATTTTAAGACTGGCCCGAATCGAATACCTTCGGACCCGAACCGACCGAATTTCGTTTCAACCCGAACCGACTAAAATTCGGGTCAGTTCGGGTTGACCCGATTAATAGCAAAAGTTAATTTTATTCAATAGGTCAGTTCGGGTCGACCCGAAAAATTATAATATGAATGTTTATTTAAAAAGAAAAAATTAGCACATAAAATTAACAAAAACTAATTAAAATGTGACTCGCTAGGATAATTCGGGTCCAATCCGAACCTATCCGAAATTCGATCACCGAATCCGAACCGAGTTATATAGACCCGAACTATTAAAATGCCGACCCGAACCGAACCCGAAATTTTGATTTTATTCGGGTCGGTTCGGTTCGGCTTTTCGGGTAGGTTCGGATAATGCTCAGCCCTACCTGTGCCGCCTGGCACAGGAACGAAACAAATGCCTGTGAAGGGCTAATTTATTCTTTTTTTTAACTTGATGTCTTATCAGCCATTCAAGGGGTGTCTTAGGTTTTTTTTTTTAATAAAACATTTAAAATAATTTAAAATAATTTTTAAAATATAATAATATATAAAGATAATATTTTATTATCGGCACGGTCTGCACGTCTCAAATATGAAATTTACCGAAACTCGACACGAAACGGCATTTAAAACCTTAGTTCTAACTTGATAAGCTTCAAAAACTAAGTTCAAATTCTGCTAGATCGAGAAAGTATATAGAATGTTTTTTGTAGCATCTAATAGTTTATATTTTAATTTGACTTGTGCAGCTAGTATTTCTATCTAACTTTTTTTAAAAATATAGCTAATTGTATAACCTAACTATTTTTTTTAAAAGTGTTTGGTAAATAAATAGTCGAAAATAAATAATAAAAAAACACTAGAAGTGCAAGTCATCAAAAAATTGCATAAAAAATATATCAGAAATTATTTAATTATAACTTAAACAATTAAGAATAAAAAATAAAATTAGAAATTGGGAAATAGATTAGAGAAATATCAAAAACAAATTTTACAAACCAAAGAGATGTGAGATTGTATGTGGGAGAGCAAAGAGAGCAAATAGACGTTGTAATGAAAAAGAAAATGGAGTATAAGTTGTAATTAGTTTTCAATCCGTGCGATGCACGGTTGTTAGTTACAAATATAAAATAATATTATTAAAAAAATTATATTTTAATAAATAAATTAATAATTATTTTTTATTAAAATATTATATTTTATTTGTCATACTATTAGCAAAATAATTATCATATGGTATATATAAATTAATAAAATTATTTGAGTAACGTAAAATGGTGTTGATATCCAGTTTTATATTATATATATATATATATTATATATATATATATATATATATATAGTATGTGGATCATTTTTTTTTATAATCATTCAAATATGCAATATCATATTTTTATATTAATAGTTACGTATGTGGCATAGATAAATTTTTTATAAATTAAGTGTTATTTAATAAATTTTTATATTTTATTTTAATTCATTTTAGATATTCTATATTTTTAAAATTAATTAAAATAATTTTTAAACTCTTATCAAATAATGCAAATGTCATTTAGCTTTTTAAGAAAAAGAATAAATATAGCATGACACACCGAAAATTATTAAAATGACATATGTTGGGACACATTGACCAGCCAATTTTACATATTATAAATATTTATAAATTGTGTATTATATAAATAAATAAATAAATAAATATATTTATTATATATATATATATATATATATATTTATTTATTTATTTATTTATACTTAGTTTTTATATTTAATAAAATTATTAATAACATATTAATTATACATTTAATTCAAACTCTTATTAAATATATGATTAATTACATATTCATGTCAAATGGTAAGATAGTAAAGACGCCATATGGCATATTATGAGTTATAAAAAATACCACAAGGCGTTCAGCTACTCATTTTAGATATTTTATATTTTAAAATTAATTAAAATAATTTTTAAACTCTTATCAAATAATGTAAATGTCATTTACCTTTTTAAGAAAAAGAATAAATATAGCATGACACACCGAAAATTATTAAAATGACATATGTTGTGACACATTGACCAGCCAATTTTACATATTATAAATATTTATAAATTTTGTATTATATAAATATATATATATATATTATATATATATATATATATATATTTATTTATTTATTTATACTTAGTTTTTATATTTAATAAAATTATTAATAACATATTAATTATGTATTTAATTCAAACTCTTATTAAATATATGATTAATTATATATTTATTATATTTAAGTGACACATGTCAAATGGTAAGATAGTAAAGACGCCATATGGCATATTGTGAGTTATAAAAAGTGCCACATGGCGTTCAACTACTAGGATACCGAGTTTTCTATATATATATATATATATATATATATATATTATATTATATATATATATATTAGTAATTATGGTGGGGCTCTATCCACCATCTACTGGAAATTTTTTAAAATATTATTATTTTAATAAAAAATTATTAAAATAATATTGTTAAATTTTTTTGTCAAACTAAGGTCTGCGACATCACGTAGGAACACCATTTTTTTCAAAAAACGTGCTTTCTGTACAGTCAGTATAAAAGGAATAGTGTCTTTTGAAAAACGCACTTCTTAAAATTATTTTTTTTAAAAAAAATACTCTTCTGTAACTTAAAACAAAACGCAAAAAAGTGGACGAAAGGAAGAGTGTCTTTCTAAAAGATGCTCTTCCTCTCTCTTTAAATCAAACTTCAACTAAATCGCACAAATTACGATATATTATAAAAATTTTCGTCAACTTATTTGATTTAATTTTAATTAGCTTTTGAAAAAAAAAATTGAACTACAAATTTATAAATTTTGATGTGATCTACAACTTTGTAGTTGAATTTTTTTTAAAAAAGATGAAATAATATGCTAAAAAAATAATCAAAATTTTGATCATCCCTTTACTTCATAGTTTGGCCTTTTTTCGAAATCTTTCAATACAAATTTATATATCACATCAAAATTTATAATTTTATAATTTAAATTTATTACTTAAAATACTTAAAAATATGTTAAATAAAAGGAGGAAATTTTCTATAAAACTTACTATTCATACTTCTTTTATAGATTTAATCTCACGCAAATTTGATTAAATAACGTACATATACGAGATTTTGTACAAACTTTCATTCTAAAGAGGAACTAAAGGGGAACTAATGAGGACATTTGGAACAATATTCAGTCCCTGCATTTTTTCTTTTTATGTGATTCAGCCTCTGTAAATAGAAAAAATGTGCTGACGTGATGCGCGTTACGTTAGCGCGTTTTTCGTTTTTGGAGGATGAAACTCATAATTAGGAGGGTTAAAATGTAATTTTTTTTTAAAACAAACGGATCACTATTCCCACCGGTTTAAGCTGACAGTTGGTCCAATAAGGCATAATTGCAGATCAGCCTCGCAAAATTTTACTCTTGTATTTTAGCATTGAAAAAAGTATTTTTATACTGACGTGGTCTACTCGCGCGCCGTCACATCGCATATTTTCGTAATTTTGAAGTTGAAAAGCACTGCTGTCATTTTAGGGGGTTGATATGCAATTATACTGTCCAACAACTGGTTGTTCTTGAAAAATGTTCCATTATAATGATTTAATGGTAAATACCATTTCAGCCCCCCTTTTTAAGGGTCGGCCAATTCAGTCCCTGAAAACGCGTTTTCAGGAGCTGATTTTATATCAAATCAGCCCCTGAAAATACGTTTTCAGGGGCTGAATTGGCCAAAATAAAAAAGAGGGGGGCTGAAATGGAATTAGCCCATGATTTAATTGGTAGCAAATTCTCATCAATTTCGCGGAGCTCTCAAGATCACTCTCTCAATCCTTTTATTGGCCTCGCCGACGGACTTGTGAGGATTGGGCTAAGAAGAGGGTTCTGGATGAAAATAGCTGCGCCGCTCGCGGCAGAGGAAGAGAAGTCACTGAAAGGGCGAAAATTCGGTCTCAGAAATGGACTCGAAGATGGCCATGGATCTGAGACTGACGTTATCTCCCTCAAGAACTCCATGAATTCTCAGCATTACGCGAAAATGGCGTTTGATCATCCTCGCAGATGTTAACCCTTATTGTTGATGCCGGTGGTTCGAATTTATCGGTACCCTCTTCAAAGTTTTACTTATCTGTGAGATCTCCATTGTACTGATGAAATTTGTCCCGCTTTAGATTAATGTTGGTTAACTTAATGATCTTTTTTGTTATACAATGATGATTCGGAATTTGATAAATTTAAGAATAAGATTACGATGAACGAAAAATAATCACAAACACATCAAATTTATATGGTTCGGCGAAAATGTCTACGTCCTGAAAAGAAATAATACTCTTTGTTATTATGCCGGAAGTGAGATAGCTGAGTACAAAATCTATTTTTTTAGGACTAAATTCTAAGTATATATAAATGTATGAATCTACCGTCATAATTTTTCTAATTAGGTAACCGTATCCTTAAAATAAGAAATGCCGAGTCAACGTAATAAGTCGCTATTAATAGCCTGATAACACGTCGCCCTTGGTTAAATCGCGACTCCATCATACAGATTGCATATTGTTCCGCTCCAAGTACAAGTCGACGAAGTCGAGTACTTGTATGTGTTTGATGATATAATTAGAGTGGAATATGATCTATCGATCTTCGGGTTGGTTGTATTACCTAGTATAGGATAGTAGATTACTATTTATAGAAGTGATTATATTAGGGTTTTGCATTATTATCAACTAAGAATTCTATTTTCCACATTTTCTCTCACTTGCTCTCTCTGCTACTCGGTCTTTGGGCTGTATTAGGGTTGTGTTCATGGGCTTTCAACGGTTGCAGATTTGTGTTACATAGCTCCATCTGCATAACCTCCGCCTAGCTCTCATGATAAAAAATTTGATCATCTTCTGGGTATATTATTTGATATTTTTTTTAAAAAAATTTAGACTATAAAATTATAGATCACATCAAAATCTACAACTTTATAGTTTAAAATTATTTTAAAAATATTTAAAAATATATTAAATAAGTGAACGAAATTTTATAAAAAAAAAATTCGTAATCCGTGCATACGTGAAGGATGGAATGAGAGCCGTCCGATTTTTCACACCCTAATTTGGCAGAATCAGGGTGCATGCACCCCAACAAGTGTCCCCAACAAGTGTACCAAATATTTATATAGAAGTTATTTTTAAAAAAAAAATATTAAATACAAAAGTTGTAAATTTTGGTATAATTAATAATTTTGATACCTGCATTGCTAATACGTTAATGGCAAAGGCTGAAATGTGGGCAATGAAGGTAGGCCTACACAGGGGCGGATCCAGTATAGAATCAGGGTAGTCAATTGACTACCCTGCTTTTGGGACTATATATATATATATATATAGATATATGTATGATATATATATTACAAACGCGTAATCTAATCACTTCGCGAACTTGTCGCAGCGGTAGCGACGCGCTATTAGCGCTGCCTCGGTCGCGAGTTCGATCCTTGGCAACGCCCTCTTATTGGGTTTTTCTTTTTTTTTCTTTTCTTTTTTTTTTTTTAATATAAAGTCTTATCCCCCCATCCCCACCCCCCCCCCCCCGCGCGGCCCCCAAATCAAATCCCTAATCTGCAATCTGCTCCGCCGCCGCTCCGGCTCCGCCCGATCTGATCTGCAGCTCCGACGACGACACCTCGGCGCGCGCGCTCTGATCTCACGCGCGCCGCTGCTGCTGATCTCACGCGGCGTGCCGCCGCTGCTGATCTCGGTGTGACGGTGTCTCGCCCGTGCCGCCACTTCTGATCTCCGATCTCGGTGTCTCCCCCGCAGGGCCGCGCCGCCGCTTCTGATCTAGGTGTCTCGCCCGCGGGACCGCGCCGCCGCTGCTGATCAACGTCTCGCTCGCGCCGACGCTGCTGATCTTGTGACCTCGGCGTCTCGCCTGCGCCGCTGCCTCCATGAACACCTCGTCTGCTCTGCTGATCAGCGTTTGTTCTGGCTACCCTGCCTTTAATTTTGGATCCGCCGCTGGGCCTACAACATTGTTTAAATAGATATTACTACAATATACTAGTAGAAACAGATTCTCAGGTACTTGTCCACTGGCTTAGTCCAAAACACTTAGCTTGGGAGATTATTTATAATATTATGTCTATTCGGCAGCTTATTCGACAACTTTCTGCATCGGTAACAATATCTTCCGGAAAGGCAACAAGGTGGCTGATCATTTGGCTAACATGGGGCGGCAAACTACAAGTCTACTTCTTTTTGAACATAGCACAATTTCTACATATTTTGATAGTTATAATATAGAATTTATATCTCTAGACAAACAAGTGATTCCTTTACTCAGATTGTAGGCTTAATTTTGTTTTTGCTATGTGTAGCCTTGTCTAGACGATGATCGACCAAGATTTACTCATCTTTCTAGGAAAAATGGGTCCAGATTTGTTGTCAACTATATAAGGTCTCATTCTTGTATGCTAGGATTGTTAGCCCTTTCAATCTTCTATAAAATTACGGTTATGTCCTTTAAGAAAAAAAATACTTTTGATTCAAAAGTTTTTTCATTTTTTTTTTAAAATTGGTGTTTTGGAGCTCTAATCTTAATCTTAAGGAATTTAAAAATTATTTTAAATCCGCTAAAAATTTGGTGCTCAAAACTATTTCTATATGGATGTTTAGTATACTCTGTGTAGGGGAGTAAAATTGCATCAAACATCACAAATTCATGGAAAAGAGTAATATACTGGTGATATCTTCAATCTAAATAAAATAAATCTTCTTTACAAAATTACATTTCGTCGCCCTAAAATTAACATTTGTTCGGTTCAGCCTTGAGAGATCAGAAACGAAAAAATACCATGTCGGCGCAAAAACGTATTTTTGGATGCTGAAATGCAGAACTTACGAATCGGAAGGCTGAAATACAATTCTCCCATATTTTTTTTTATAGCGGTAGGTCATATTTCATTAGTAATGTATCAGGTTAAATCCTACAAATATCATTAAAACGGTATGAAATTTATCTATTATGTATTTCGTAGAAGATAATACAAACCTTCGGATCTATTTAGATCAAAAGACTGTGATTATTCAGTTGATGGAATATAAATTGCCGCACAAAAGTAAATCAATTAGAACAATATTTTCAAATATAGTCTAAAATATAAAAAGCAAATTAAAAATTTCATTTTCCACCCTCAGTGGAATTTTATCCATGTTGGAAGCCACTGCAATCTGCAGTCTCTTTCCTGTTTTTTTATGTGCAATAATGTTCTTCAATATGGTTAAAGCATATTCTAGCCCAAATTATTAGGGTATAATATATATAGCTTTTGTGAATTTATCCATTCAATAATTATGAATAATATTCTATATCTTTAGTATAATACTATTTTAGACTTCACCGTCTATTCTGTTTATATTCTAAGATGAAGAAAAAACCCAGTATTTAAATAGGACGATAAATAAGATATTATATACTTCTCGTGATATAGTCTGTGAATTGAGCATTATTATTGATAAAAAAAAAAAAAATAGTGTTTTTGATATGGGATGGCTTAATTGGGCTTCACTTTTATTTCTGATTTTTTTTTAAAATTTTTTTTTCCGACATATAACAACAGTATCATAATTATGAGTTTGGTTAGAACGTAATATATGGAGGATAAGATATATACAGTCATACGAAAAAAAAAATATTTCTGTATGACCCAACATAATTATTTTTTTAATATATTTTTTTTCTAGAAGAATTAGGAACCGTCGAAGCATTTTTCATAAAATATTCCATGGGAATATAATTTTAGAGATATCACTAACAACAAACAAATCTTAGAATATTAGGTTATCTAGTGAGCTTAAATAATTTTGTTGAAGATTCTTGCTATTTTTTGCTTTCCAATATCCAACAAAAAGAATCCTTCTAGAAAAAGCTTGTAAAATTAGGTGTAAGTGCTTCTAAAAGTAGTGAAGTGTATCCTTGCAACTGGCAAGCTACTAGCTCAATTATGCTTTTATATCAAACAAAAAGTTTGATATTATCTTCTTATATATATTAAAAAAAAAAAATCTTATCCAGCTGTGTATATTTTGGTTTAAATATACCATTTTTTATTAAAAAAAATACAATATTCTCTAAAAGTTATGTTGAAAAAACGTGCTATTAACCACTAAATAATCAATTTTCAAAATTTTCAACTTTAATAATGTTCGAATTTGGAATAAGTTTTTTTTTTTTTGGGTTAAAGTTAGTAGCTATGGCAGATGAAGTTTTCCCCTTTATCCCATTAAAATAAAATAAATAAATAATAAAAAAATAATTTAAAAACGTCCAGAGGAGTAATTTCTTCTCATTGGCAAGTATGGAGTATACAGCAACTCCAGCAAAAATTAAACCTGTAAACTGAGCGGAAAACGTTACGACTTCCACGACTTACCCGACTTCCTTTTTACTACTTACATTTATTAACAGCGGAACTAAAGCGCAGCTTTTTAATCTTTTACCGCGATCTGCTACGGTAATTCACGCGGGGTTGAAGATGAAACAACCGCGATGGATTCCTCTCGCCGGAACTTCTGCTGATTAGCGATGAATGCTTCGATAGTTCGCCGGAATTCCTCCGCGTCATCCGCCGCCGCCGATGGGTCCCCTACGTCCTCTGCCGCCGCCGCCGCCGATGGGTCCCCTACGTCCTCTGCCGCCGCCGCCGCCGCTTTCGACTTTATCTCGGACTCAGCGCGGCGGAGCTCCAGCGTTTCCCTCCGCTGTTTGCCCACCTTCTCCGACCGGCTCCTGCGATACTCCCGGCGGCGCGGCGTCTCCACGCACACAACTTTGTCCACGCAAACCACTTCCTCCACCGCCGCTGCCGTCGCCGCCAATTCCGGCAACCCCCAGTTCCACCTCTCGCCATAGATTTCGCTGCGTCCAACGCCGCCTCCGCCAGTGGAGGAGGTGGTAGACGCTTTGGAACTGGAGGAGAAGGAGGAGGAGGATAGTTTACCAGAGAACAAGATGATAACGATCGCGTTACCGATTAGAAAAACAGCGCGGGGTTTAACCAGCCCAGCTATAGCGGCACGGAGGAGCTCGCCGGAGCTCTTGGCGGCGGCGGGAAGGCGCGTCGATGACCAAGTCAAGATCAAGAGAGCGGCGGCGACTTCGATACACCGCAGCGCGAGGCCAAGCTGGTGGAGCCGCCGGTACCGCCGCATTGCAATCGCTTTCTCTGCCTTCACGTTGTCCATCTCCGCCGCTGTTTACAGCAACTACGGCGATCTCCGGCGATCGAGATTGGAGATTTAATCTGAAGTTTCTAGAGTTTTGGTACTTGGAGATCTTCACAAGTAATAGAGGAGCACTGAAGTAAGCAGGGAAATGTAACTTGGCTATTTATACGGCAGGATATTTGGTTCACTTTATTCGAATATTAGAGTGATATGCTCACTCGCCCTAACATTTATAGAACTCACCGGTAGAGCGGTAACCTACATGTCTCCCAGGACGGTGAATTTTTGTCCAGCAAAAGCGGTTAGATTACCATAGGTCGTTTTACGCATACTTTCGTCTAACTTGTTTTTTTTACTGTTTGAATTGGTCGACTTTAGGATCACTTTCGGTAACGAGATTCGATGCTTGGGCGGTAACTTTACTTGTTTCACCGCTTACGAGTTGAAAAGAAAAGAGTAACAAAAAAAAGTCAAAATTTAATAAATATCTCTTTATTATAAATTTTTGAACGTTCATATCTTTCAACTTATTTTAAAAATTTTCGTACCTTACTATTTTAAATTTAGAAACACGAAGTCTTTATTCGATTAATTAGACGGACATGTTACTAATCTCGCTGATGTGGTACTAATTAATATTTTTTTATTATTTTTTAATATTAGTTGAAAATTAAAAATTATCAAAATATCTATATTTATATTAAAAAAATAATTAAATAATATTTAATTGGTGCCACATCAGCGTAATTAATATCTAAAATTTTTTTTAAAAATATCGCATTTTCAAACTAATAATAAAATAGTATAAAAGTTATGAAAATATAGGAATATGAGTTCTAAATATATATTATTAATTTGGCAAAAAAAAAGCAAAGTGTTGCGCGGTGATGAGATTTAAAAAACTGGAATAAGGGACTGAATGAACGGTGAAGATGAAGCGGGGACCACAAGATGGTGGGACACGATGACCTGAGATTGCCAGCGAGGGTTTTAGCGCACGTACGGCTGAGATCACGAGAAGCGTACTTCAATCTAGGCGGGATCCGCGCATGCCACGTTTCAGTCTGTCTAAATTTTAGCAGATAATTTCAAATCAGCCTAATTTTAATGCTACTTTTATGCCTATCTCTTAGATTATATTTTTCTGATAATTTTTTTATTTAATTAAATACAAATTATTTTAAAAAATAATAATAAAGTTTTATATATTCTGTAATTTTTTTAGTTTTTTTTCTAGGTAAATGCTTAATGCTTCAATGCTATTACTAATTATTAAAATTTTTAAATTAAAATATTTATTTAAAAATTTGAACGTTAAAATTTATTTATTTTTACTTAACTTTTTCAATATATTATATATATATATATTATATATATATAATATATTATATATATATATATAATATATATATATATATATATATATATATATATGTTTTAAAATTTCGAATTTTTTAAAATTTAAAAATCTCTTAACAGAATTTTGTAAATTAATGAAAATCCCGTTGTATAGTCATATTTATTGTTAAAAGTTTATGCAATGAACCATTTTTATCCACAGATATATAACCTACATATTTGACTAATAGCATCACACATTGTCTTTTGTTACTGCATATAAGTATACGGTGTTCGAGTTCGAAATTATACTAAAAAGATATTTTAAGATTTTAAAATCTTAACAGTTTATTAGTTTTAAGCTCACTAATTTAAAATTTTAAAATATATACTTTAAAATATTTTTAATTAAAATTTTATAATAAAATTATAATCACATCGAAATCTATTTTTTTTTATATTTTTTCTAAAAAAAATGCTTATATAATAGCTATTCCTAACATAAATATAAGAGCTAATTTATAAATAACTTGAAAAATCTATGAATTTATATGCAATTTGTCAATTTTTCCTTTTCTTTTCCCCTTATATACAATGAATGGCATTTATGCAAGGTAGCAAAACGCATGACTGGACATGGAAAATAATCTAAGGGCATTTTGTATTTTTGTATATCTATTAATTAGATTTGATGTTTTTGTATATTTCTGATTAGATTTAGTGTTTTTGACTATTTGTTATGTAAAATGGCAAAAATATCTTTAATTTTTCTAAAAATAAAAAAATATACGAACATTCACGACACCTACAATTATCTACGAATACTTACGAATATCTACGAACATCTATAAATATCTACAAATATTCCATACGAATATCCATAAACATCCACGAATACCCATGAACATTAATTGGTGATCGTAGGTGTTCGCGTGTGTTCATGGTGTTCGTAGGTTTTCGTTTATTCACATATTTTTATATTTTCTCAGAATAAAAATTAAGAATATTTTTGTGATCACATGATAAGGGGTATAAGAATACCAAATTCAATTAAGGGAGACAAAACCACCAATTTAATTAGGGAGGTATAAAAATGTAAAATGGCCATGATCTAATTACATGGCCATTTTCTCAACCGCTCCACTAGGCGTGGCGATTCCATATGTTTGAATTTATAGAATATCTATAACGGCTAGTATTTTAAAAGATTTTCAAAATAAAAGTAATAAATTTTGACGGAAACTATTATTTTCATATAAAAAAAATTTCTAAAAAAATAAATTTAAATAAATTTTTTTGACACTGATTTGAAGTATATTTTAATTAATTTTTGGAATCCATCTTAAATTTATTAATTTTTGAAGTTCAAATTAGCTATTTAATTTTTTTTTTAAAATTAATATAAAAATTATAAATTTCATCAAAGTTTATAATTTTAATATTAAAAAAAATAATTTTTTTTTTATAAAATATAGTATAATTCGGTACATACGGATCAATTCAGCCCATTATCTAACTCGTCTCTTTACATGTCCAAACCAAATCAAGCTATTCCAAATAAAATAAAATAAAAAAAAATTGTGAAACTTGGTCAAACATCACTAGATATTTTTTTTAAAGGCCACTTTGGCTTGGCCGGACCATTTACGTCCGGTCTAGCCCATTAAACATCCAAATCGAATTTTTTAATTGATTTTAATTAAATTTTAATCATAAATCAAGATAATTAATTAAATTTAGACTTTATTTAACTGATAATAGGTATATGACATGTACATATAAGTTCGGAGAAGATGGGTATTTTTTCGAAATAGATTTTTAATAGACGAGTAAAGGAAAAGCGATAGATATTATTTCTTTCTCGATGTTACGTGATATATGTCTATTCATAATTGATTTTTTTAAGTTACGATGATATTTTTTTCATAATCAATTAGCAATAAATAATTATATTGGGGATCAGATAGATATTTTTTACCTTCAAATAAAAGACATTACATAAGATATTTCAAATAAACGAAAAAATCCGGTGGATACTGATTCTCCAAACAACAAATATCACACTCGTACAATTTAAGAACGAGATGAATATCTCCATCTTAAAACATAATAACAATTGGGCGGTGAAGAGAAAACGCTCTCCAACCCTTCTTTTTCATAAAACTTAGGCGCCGACTCCAACCCTTTTTTTCTCTCCGGAGAAGGTTGTCAATAGTTACTATTGCCCAACAACTCCCACCCCTCCCAATGTTTACTGTGCTATGCCGTTTCGAATTTCGGTAAACTCCAAACTCGAGACTTGCCGACCATGCCGATCGTGTCGTTTCGACTGTGCCGATAATAAAATATTATTTTTTATATATTTTAATATTTTTAAAGGATTTTCAATTTTAAAAATTTAAAAACTTAAAAAATTAAGAGTGTGTGATCTTTGAATCGCGCCCACAAGCACAATACGAGAAAAAAGCATCCATACGGCGCAAAGTATCAGGCGCGCCACGTGGACGCAACAAAAAAGAGCACCGTTATCTTCTTCATTTGAAAAAGATGAACAATTCTTTCTTACTAAATGAAAAAGAAATTCAGTCGTGCCGTGCCGTGCCGACATTTGTCAGCACAGAGACGTTTCGGTTGGCACAAGGCGTGCCGACCGAAATGTCGAACTATACCCCCTCCCCACTAGGAATGGCAACGGGTCGGGTCGGGTTTCAGCCAACCCGAACCCGACCCGAACGGATTCGGATTCGGGTTTTAAAATTCGGGTTCGGGTTCGGGTTATTTTTTCTCGGGTCGGATTCGGATTTGTTTAACTCGGATCGGATTCGGGTTCGGATTCGGGTTTAGATATTTATATATATGTATATTTATTTATACAAAATAGAAAATATTTTTTAATGATCAAAATTATAACATAAAAGATTCTTATATAGACTAAACAACCTACACTATTTAACCCATATATGATATGGGATAATTATCTAATTCTCAATACTTAGTGGGCTTAGCCCACTAAGAGTTGAGTTAAGAAATTATCCCATATCATCTATGGGTAGATATTGTAGGGATCTTTAGTCTATTTAAGAGTATTTCATGTTATAATTTTAATTATTAAAAAATATATTTCTTATTTATATAAAATAAGAAAATATTTTAAATAAAAGGAAAACAAAAATATTCATATAAATGTATATTTTTTAAATATATTGTATTATATATATATATATATATATATATATATATATATATATATATATATATATATACTCGGTCGGATTCGGGTCGGGTTTCAGGCCAACCCGAATCCGACCCGAACCCGACTCGGGTTCGGGTTTTAAAATTCGGGTTTGGATTCGGGTAATTTTTTCTCAGGTCGGATTCGGATTTTTTTGCCTCGGGTCGGATCGGATCGCCTCGGATTCGGGTTCAATTGCCATCCCTACTCCCCACTCCCTTTTCTGCGACGCTGGTTGGAAGTTGCACAAAAACGAAGTATGCACAAAGCATTGATTTAAGCAAAAAAGGAATTTCAATCATAACACGCGGACATAATCCAAATCCTCCGCCAAGTGATGGAGCGGAGATGTTTTTTTCTTTAGGCGCGATGCGGCGCGAAAAAAGTGTTACCTCAATAATAATACTATGATACTCATTGAATAGCAGCAAGGTATGAAATAAGATTTGATTTTATTTATCTGTCATTTACTAAGATTCAACAGAGCATACATATACATATATTTCTTTACATATATAAACATGATATGTACATTACTTGAAATAGATCATCGGACTATCCGAGGTCGGATCCCACGTCCCCGCCTCTCTCATGTACGCTAAATACCTCAAGAATTCGGGCTTCGTCACCGCCTTCTCCTTGTTAGTTGATTCGAGGACATTGAGCAGAGGGTGAACCTTTTTCACCTTCGCGTCTTTGGTTTTCTTCGTCTTTGTCTTAGAATCTTGATCGGGGGAACGGTTGAAAGAGAATTGATGAGAGAGGAGGCGACGGTATCCCCGCCGGCTCTTTTGATTGCTCGAGCCTCCCGGCATCGCCAAGAAATTGTCGCGCGACGCCACCGCTTGGTTGCTTAAGATTTTAGGAAATTGAATGAATGCATAGAGCAGTAGGGGTGTAGGTTATATGAAGATGAGTAATTTGGTTGGAAGTTGTCTTGAAAGGTTCTTGAAATGAATTATCATATGTCATTAAAATAAATATTCAAATGCCCAAAAGAAAAAAAATAATAAATAATAAATAAAAATTAAAGCTACTTTGCAGGATTGGTGCTTCCTTAATAGATATTATACAATCAGAGATTGTTGAGTTATTTTGATAAAGTGTGGTCCTAATTTGGTCGGTAATTTTAGTTTTCAATCAAGATATAAATTTATAATTTGATATTATTATGAAATTATTTTCTTCGTGAAGATAAATTATCCACCACTTATAATTATATATTTTCATACACAACTGAGAGTCGGTATTATTAATTTTAGTACGGAAGCCTTAAATCTATTATGAGGTGATTGGCAAAATTTGGTATTTTTGAAGGAAACAATTTTATATGGTTTTGCTTGTTAAGAAAAATTTGTTGTTATTTTGAAATTTTAGAAAAAAAAAAAGAGAAAGGTGTATAAAGCATGTAGGTGTTGGGGGCAAATTATGCAATAAGTGATTAGAAGAGTCCGATATTGCAATTAATGGAAGAACGGAGAAGAGATCCAACAGCTCCAACGAGTACGGCTTGACTTGGCCAAACGTTGACCATGTCTTTTTTTTTTTTTCTGGATAGTTATTATCGGATTTAATTTCTATTTTATATTTTAATCAGAAATTCAATAAAATAGTAGTTTTTTTTTTTTCAATTTGCATTTATTATAATTCGAATATCCGATTTATTATTTATAAAAAAAATTATGGTTGTCTTCCATCATCGAATTCTACAAACGAACTGGACCAATCCTAATTGGTTCATTGACCTTATCTTTAGATACTTGCACGCCAATATATTTTTGGTTCGACTTTCGGATTAATTATCTATAAATTACTTTTCTTAGGTTGATTATTAATAATAATGCTGTAGATTTCGATCAAGGATAATAATATATTAAAATGTTTCGTGTCCAAGTATTCCAAATCACCATCGATTCCTTTCTCAAATCCTCACCATTTTCTATTGATTTATCAAAATTACCATATATATATATAGACATTAATTTTGAATCGAGATGAGTATAAGATATGTAAGATCGCGGATATCATGGGAAGTCTCCCGTCGTACGTGTGAGGGGACGAACACGTCCGTTATCGTTAGCGATCATCCAATTAAGATCTCAAACTGATATGATGAAAAATCAAAGCCAGATGAAAAGGGTCGTACGCTATCGTCCATCCGCTGCGATATACCATCACCCCTTGATTACGAGTTAGACAAAATATTAAAGTAAATTACAGATCAGCCCTCCTAAATTTACGGTCGCGCGAGCAGTAATTATCCCAAAATATTAGTCATCTAGCTATTTAATCTAGTATAAGAAGAGTAGTTGTGTCAGATGGAGACAACAAAAATGATGTGTTGCCAAGTGCTTAGATATATATATGTATGTAATGTTGCATGTACCACAAAAAAAAGACCTATTTTTAAATGGATAAATAGGTTTATTCTAAAATAATGGATATAATATCATTTAAATAATATGATTGGTCAATAGAAGTGTACATTTTTTGTATTTATTTTAATAAATAGAAATCCGGACGGCACTAATTTTAGTAATTTGTCAACCGCCACAGCTATCTACTACGGTCCGAATTTGTCTGTTGATTCATTCACATCCAACCTTGTAGTTACCCTCCGAAATCTTTACTAGCAACGCTTAATTTTTCATATTTATATACTTTTGGAAATTAAAGGTTGGAAATAATTATTTTATCAAAATAAAAGCGATATATTTTAATTTTTTTTTTAAATTTTTTGTAGTAGTAATGAAATTTTAATAATTAGAATTCAGGACGGCCACTAATTTTAGTAATTTATCAACCGCCACATCCATCTACTACATACCGGATTTGTTCGTTGATTCATTCACATCCAATCTTGTAGTTACGCTCCGAAATCTTTACTAACTAAACTTGATTTTTCATATTTATATACTTCTGGAAATTAAAGGTTGGAAATAATTATTTTATCAAAATAAAAGCGATATATTTTTTATTTTTATATTTATTTATTTTTAAAAATTTTAATGAATCAGATCTTTTCCACAGCTTTCTACATGTATATAATAGCAATTATGACACTGAAGGGTCAAAACATAACTACAAAAAATGGTTGCATCATGTGCACTTGAACGATGGATAGCTCATGTGATACCTACCAGTCCATTATTTCCTGTGTTTGATTGCTTATATATAGGGCCATACAGTATCAACTCTAAAATACCACTAAACTTATCACAAAAATTCACACAAAATATTTAGAGATCAAGGGGAGAGAGAGAGAGAGAGAGAGAGAGAGAGAGAGAGAGAGAGAGAGAGAGAGAGAATGGTTAAGGAAGAGGTGAAGAAGGGGCCAGTGGTGGTAACTGGAACCAGTGGTTTCATTGGCTCATGGCTTGTAATGAGGCTTATGGAGAAGGGCTACACTGTTAGAGCTACTCTTAGAGATCCCAGTAAACTCTTCTTTTTCTTCTTCATTTTTAAAAAAATAAAAATAAAATTTGCTTTTATTTATTTATTTTTTTAATGTTTGAATATTGCATAGAAATTCATATAATTAGCTGTTTTTTTTTTTAAATCGCGTCGATTATAGAAGTCTAACTTATTAAAGAACTTCTCATATGGAATATCGAATAGTTTGAGCAGGAATACGTATCGTTACTCTCAATAGCGCGAGAAAAATGACATATTAATTTGGTTTGGGCCTAATCTACGTTTAGATTTTGGCCGAGATATATATTAATTTGGTTTTTCTTTCTATTTCCGATTGAATGGAAATGATTTTGACATATTTTCATGTTACCTACCAAGTACACCCATCAAGGAAGTCATTATCAGGTAAGAATTATTATATATATATATATATATTGTTTTAATTATTAAAATTAAAAAAATCTTTTTTAAAAAATGGAAATTTAATTTACTTCAGAGTTTTAGAATATTTTTCAAAAAAAATTACTTCAGATTTAATAATAAATTCTTTTTGATTTTGCTACCTACCACGTAGACCAACAAAAGGAAGTCATGAATGGTTTTTTATTGTTACTAATAACAAATAAGCTAATTTACTGTCAAATTTAATAATAAAAAACGATTTAAATTTTATTTTATAAATAATATTTTTTTTTTTGGGAGAATTAAAAATGGGTGTTCAGGTGATGTTAAGAAGACAAAGCCTCTGATGGAGCTACCAGGATCTGAGAAGCTGCTGAGTTTGTGGAGGGGTGATCTCAGTGAAGAGGGGAGCTTTGATGAGGCCATCCATGGTGCTACTGCTGTCTTCCATGTTGCAACTCCTATGAACTTTGAATCCAAAGATCCTGAGGTCTATTTCCCTAAAATATAATTAAATATATAAAAATAAAATACCAAAAACATTTCGAGTTCATCAAAATCCTCTTTTTTTTTTTTTTTTTTTTTTTTTTTTAAAAAAATGTATTTTTATACTTACTAATTCTTTAAAATCCCTAACATAAAAGAATCATATACTGTGCATTGAAATTATGTAGTACGTATCTCGATGGACAATATATGATTTAGGTATATCAAGACCATCCATTGGATGTCTTTGAAGAATAATATTTCTATTTCTAAAAATGCCAACGATGAATTTTCTTACATGATTTATATCAGTTTTAGAGTTTAAAATCTATTACAATTGTGAAATAAAGAAAATAGTAATATTTTTCTCCACCTTTTTTTTGTCACACAATTTTACTAATAGCTGTTAAACATGAGTCGTCGCCACTTGTACATATATATCTATTCAAACGGTCTTATAAAATTGGATCGGTATCTGCAAAGTTTTTTCAAATCTCAAAAAAAAAATAAAAAAAAAAAAAAATCTAAATTAGTGTCTTATTGTTTTGTCTAATATGTTACACACAGAATGAAGTGATAAAGCCTACAATAGAGGGTGTGCTGAGCATAATGAGAGCATGCAAGAGGTCCGGCACGGTGAAGCGGATTATCTACACTTCGTCGGCCGGCACGGTGGATGTCCACGAACACCGCTCCCCCGAGTACGACGAGACCTGCTGGACCGATTTGGAGTTCGTCCGGCGCGTCAAGATGACCGGATGGGTGAGTCCACTTCTTTTCCTTACTTGCAAATCAACCAACCATAATTTCTCCCAAAAGGAGTCAGATTCAAAATTTTGGGATATATTTTGGGAAGTCTAGCAATTTTGTTTGAACTTGAACCAACTTATGTTACATCTTATATTTTTTGAGCCTGCTGAGAAACTTAGTTTGTAAAAACTAGCCTCATAACTAGGATTCTCGTATACCAGTCCGGACCAGAAAATCAGATCGAACCGGTTGATTCGGTCCGATCTCCAGCCCCGACCAAAGAACCTTTCGGTCTTTGGTATTGTCCGTCCGAACAGGCTGATCGAGGACCAGACCTAAAACCTTTTTTTAACAAGAATTTTCTTTTTATAAAATAAAATTACATAAATATTTATATATTTATATATTTTTTTTTTTTTTTTTGAATACATATATTTTTAAAACTACATATTTATATTATTTATTCTTGTACATAATTAAAATAAATATTGTAACATTCATGCCGAACTAGTCTCGTTCATGGTTGTTTGATTTCTCGTCTAATCCGAACTGGTCCAGTTTGGCTTAGTCGGGACCATATGAACATCTTTGCTCAGAATGTTTATACTGGATTTTTTTTTTTTTTTTTGCAAATTAAACATAACTCGATGTAAAGTATTTTTTTTTATATTTAATTTGTTCGGAATAGTTTATAAATTATATATGGAAATTTGGCAGATGTATTTTGTTTCTAAAACACTGGCAGAGAAAGCAGCATGGGAGTATGCAAGAATGAACAATCTTGATTTAATTACAATAATACCAGTTCTTGTTGTTGGCCCTTTCATCTCCACATCCATGCCCCCAAGTCTCATCACAGCTCTATCACTCATCACAGGTCTGCATTATTTATTTATTTATTTATTTTAACAATTAAATAAATATATACTATTCAAATTTGCTATATTTGTTTATTTATTTATTAATTTCTTTCAACAATAAAATAGATATATACTATCAAATTTTGTTTTTTTTTTTTTTTGTTATTTTATGTTTTTTCTTAATTCCTTGTTGTTTTTTGTATTTCTCTCAACAATAAATGAATATATACTAGTAAAATTTTAAAAATAAAAATGAAAAATGACAGGAAATGAGGCCCATTATTCAATATTGAAGCAGCATCAATTGGTTCACTTGGATGATTTATGTGAGGCTCACATATTCTTGTTGGAAAATCCTGAAGCAAATGGGAGATACATTTGCTCTGCATATGATGCTACAATTTATGATGTAGCAAACATCTTAAAGCAGAGGTACCCAGAGTACAACATCCCCCAAAAGTAAGTTTTTTTTTTTTTTTTTTTTTTTTTTTTTTTTAATTTATTTCTTTTAAAAAAAAAAGTTCTTGTTATTATATTTGATTCAATAAGCACCCCATGAGTAGGTAGGACTGAGTATTATCTGTTTCAACCCGAAAAATAAAAACAACGTGACTGAAAAGGTCTAAATTTTGGGTTTGATTCGGATGAGGTTTCGTTCGGGTAGACGTTTCAATTTGGTCTAACCTGATTTCGTACCATATAATATATGTTGGCAATCATGTTGGAATCATACATATATATATTAATCGGTGTTTAGTTAGAATATGGATCAAACCGAGCGGATCCAAACCGGCCAGAATTGTAATAGTTTCGATTAAGAGCCGAGTTGGAGCCAAGTTTTGGTCGGTTCGAGTAGATAACAATATGGATCTACTCGGAATTCTCTGCTGACTCGAGGAATAAAGAAAAGTTTAATATTTAATTTTTCTTTATTTATTGTCAAATAGTTTTTTTATCTCTCTTCTAGCAATGCATGTGTGGTTCTTAGATGTTTGATTGCATTGCCAATTTTAGGTTCGAAGGGATCGAGGAGGACATTACTCGCGTGCATTTCTCGTCGAAGAAGCTACTAGACCTCGGGTTCAAGTATCGGCACACGATCGAAGAAATGTTCGGGGATGCGATAGAGTGTTGCAGAGAGAAGAAGCTCATACCATTTGAAACAGCAGTTAATAAGGCTTCTAAGAATGATGATGCCATTGCTGAGATGAAGGAACCAACCCCTGCTGTTCAAGTTGCCACTACCTAGGGCTAGGGTTTGTTTATTGTGTGCTACCAAGGATTTAATAATAAAAAAAAAAATTTAAATGAGGGTTTATGAAATATTTTTCATCTTAAGATAGTATTTAATATTTAATATTGTTCATGGAATTATTGAAATATTTAATATTTAAATGAGGGTTTATGGTATATTTGATATTGTTCATGGAATTGTTGAAATATTTTTTTATGTCTTTTATCATATATAAGTATTTTGTTTATGTATAATACGGGTTATACATGACGCGAAACGCCTTTTTTCGAACCATACAGACCCGAGCTGACTTGGAATTTAGTTTCTTTTCTAATTATTGGTAAGTCGGGAGAGTTAGTAGATTATAATCGATGGATGAGTCTATATTCGTAATAATTAGAGTTGCCAATGAACATTTATTTATAAGCAAGCTCATGGACCCTGTCACTATGTAAAAAGCATAATATTAAAAACTAATTAATTTTCCAATAGTAGCATACACAGTAAAGATGGTAAGATATATCGGCTGTCAAAATATATGTGATATTTTAATTGGTGACATATAAGTGAGATACTAATTTGTAAATAGAGAAATATCCAGATTTTAGGTTGACTGGTAGAAACACTTCTCAAGATAGCATCTCGGTTCGAGTTCGGATCGTAGTAACACGTCGAGAAAATTGATAATTTTACCATGTATGGAAGATAGTGGGCTAAAAGCCCACACATATTAAGAAAAAAAAAAGACTTCTTGGAGGTAAAACCCAAATGAGCTTTAGGATTTTGTAAAAAAAAACCTACTCCTTTGCGAAATTCGAGCAAATCATCCTCCGAATAAAAACGCTAAGTTAGTTTCAGAAACACTTTTTTAGCTCGTTCGAAATACTTTTTCAGCTCACGCATAACACTTACTTTCGCAAGAATACTAAGATATTTCGTTCGGAATACTTCAATCCAATATAATGATGTAAGTGTTAGCAGTATAATGCTAACAATATAAAAATATATAATGTTTATTAATTATATTAATAATTAATATATATTAATTATATATTATATTAATATAATTAATATTAATTATATTAATAAATCATATATATAATTGTAAAAAAATCCAATTATATTAATTATTACTAAATCAATATTAAAAAATCCAATTTTATATTGCCGTCTGCAATATAAAATTAACTGCCTCGAACACTTTTGAATTTCAAACAAAGTGATTCTTTTGAAAAAAAAAAAGCAGGATTAGTTTGTTGAAGTTTTAAAAAGTAGATTTTTTTTTTTTTTTTTTTTAACATCATTCTACGAAGTTTTTCCACTTTTTTAGCAACACATTTATTAATAATCAATAATTATATAACTAAAATAAAATATATTCATATGGACTTAGATAACATTGTTGATCTATGGCTGTTTCACTGAAGATCTATCTATAGTGGCTTTTCTTAAAAATATTAAGAAATCCCTAAAGGCTAGCCCAATAATATAAGTAAATATGTGATAGTTGAGGGTTTGGATCAAGAACCATTGTAAAGGAGCTCTCTAGATAACTCATATACAATAATAATAATAATATATATATATATATATATATATATATATACTAAAATGAAGCAGAAAAAGACAAATTAAATAGTAACTCTTTTTTTTTCCTGTTTTGCTTTTTTTTTTGTTTACTATTAAAATTTTCTTCTATTTTCTCAATAAGATTAAGTTCTCTCTCTCTCTCTCTCTATATATAATATATATATATATATATTAAGAAATATGCATATATGTAAATTTAACTTTTTGTTTTCCTTTTTTTTTTCTTTTTATTGAACAGTAGCTTTTTTATTTTTTATTTTTTAATTATATATATATATATATATATATATATATATATATATATATATATATATATATATATATATATATATAGGAGATTCTCTTTAAGAAATACGAGGTTCTGCTTTAGAAGACAACATGCTATTGGACGGTGGTCCCGTGTAGGGTCAAATCAATATGTTCTAAGAAGAAATATTTGAATATCAATCCCATCGATCCTATAAATACAATACCAAATCTATATCTAAATCGTACAAGTGAAGAGATCTATTCATTGAAAGGAAAAAAAATAAAATATGAAGGGTGATTGGAATGATGATAAAATATAATTTTAGAATGCGGCGTGTGATTCAGCAGAAGATGAAAGAAAGAAAATTCTTATTTTAGTTCTCCACGACAGAAAAAAAGATCCGCCAAATTCTACTGAGTCTGACCCATAGTGATCATTTATACAAAATTGTCTCTGATTATCAGATGATTGAACAACTGAACCCGAAACTTGAGATAAAGGGTGTAAACCGAAAAACGATTAAGTAGTTGTTGATGAAGTTGAAGTTACCAAATTTTGAGGAGTCGGAATCAATTTATGCCTGATTGCTCCACGTATAGTGTCTCGAATCACATTTTCTGAACGAACATGTATTGTTCTGAGGCATATCAAGATTCAATCTTTGATTTATATTTCGTCGACCAATCCTTCCTAATTCACATATTTGTTGAAAAATTTCTTTTGAAATTGTCTACATAAAGACTCAGAAAATACCGGATCCCCACCTACACAAGAAAAAAAAATGATAAAACTCTAAAATATGTAAAAATTATTCAATGAATGCAGCAACGGGACACAAATGCTTGTATTTACTAAATTTTACCATCAGAAAATAAGTAAAATTTACTGGTCATTTAAGTAATTACAATTAAAGTGATTTCAGTAAATAATTATCGTAAAAAAAAAATAAAAATCTGCCAGACCAAGAAGTAATTTTCGTAAAATTTTGTTGCAAAACATATATATATATATATATATATATATATATACTAGCGAAAACATCACCCGCGATGCTTGTGAAAAAAAAAATAATTTTTTTTAAATTTTAAAAATATATTTAATTATTTAAATATAAAATATTTAAAAAAATTAAGATATCATATATATATATATAGTTAATTATTATTAATTAAATAAAATATATTTAAAATATATATTATATATATATATATATATATATATATATTATATATATATATATATATATATATATATGGGTTTGGGGGGGGGGGGGTGCACTGTTGCAACCCCCTTCCGCTTATATATAATATATATAATATATATATATATATATATATATATATATATATTAGAAGTGGACATTTTCTTATTTTAGATCTTATTCTATCCAGAAAAAGACTACGATGTGATATATAGATAATTTTTTTTTATCGCACAAGCATATTAATCATCATTTAAAATATATTCTTTAAAATAACGGTGCATGGATTCCGCCGCTAATTTAATATGTTGACGTAACTAATATTTTTCTAAAATATGAGCACGTGATTTTTAAAAAAAAAATTAGATATCCTCACATTTTCCGTGTCAAAATAGGTTTTGGAACAGGAAGACCTAACCGCACCGCTCACGCGCCCAGGAAGGGGTAGGTTATTTTTCTTATGGACCAAAATACCCCTGCTTTCACAATAAATAAATTAAATTATATTAGCCAAAAAAAACTATATAATCCATTTAAACACTCACATTTTGAGATAGCTCTTGAGTCTCCTTACCTTGTTTGTGCTTTGTCTACAACTCTCCACCATTCTTTTCAATCAAAATGGTGATGAAGGGGACCGTATGTGTGACCGGAGCTGCCGGGTTCGTCGGGTCGTGGCTCGTCATGCGGCTTCTCCAGGAGGGTTACACCGTCAAAGCCACAGTTAGAGATCCGAGTATGTTTGAGAATTTGCCATTAGATAATCATAAATTTTCGGCCGGAATTGACGGCACGGTTATTTTTGGCCGTGCTGACCATGCTGTCCGTGCCGAATGGCTGTGCTGCGCTGCTCGTGCCGGTCGGCACTGTCGGTTTGTGCCACCTATGTCGTCCGGCACATACCAACATATTTTTCTTTAAAAAAAAAGAAAGAGAAAACCATAATTAAAAAAAAAAGAAGATGAACATGTATTACGTAAAAGTTTTTTTTTTTTTTATCCCGGCACGGTTAGCATGGTCGCACGTCTCGAGTTTAGAGTTCACGATACTCGGCTCGGTACGACACGAAAAACATTTATATAAAATGTTTATGAACTATTTGAATAATGCAGCCAACTTGAAGAAGGTGAAGCACTTGCTGGATCTCCCGAACGCCGACAACCGTCTAACTTTGTGGAAGGCTGACCTCGCCGACGAGGGGAGCTTCGACGAGGCGGTACGAGGTTGCGTCGGCGTGTTCCACGTGGCAACTCCGATGGACTTCCTGTCCAAGGACCCAGAGGTATATATATAAATATTTTTATATCTCTGATAATTTAAAATTCTAAAAATATGTCATTCTAATTCAATACTAAAAGATAGATGTATTCGTGCAGAACGAAGTGGTCAAGCCATGCGTGAACGGGATTTTGAACATTATGAATTCATGCGTGAAGGCAGGGACCAAGAAGTTCGTCTTCACCTCGTCGGCGAGCGCGGTCGCCATGCAGAGGCACCGCAAGACCGCCTACGCCGAGGATGACTGGAGCGACGTCGACTTCTGCCGATCTATGAAGATGACTGGCTGGGTACGTATGCGCATATTGTAATTTCACATGCATTATCTAATTATTCACTAATATAGACCCGATATGCATACCTCAAAATTAGAAGTTACGGCAAACTCCCTGTCCAGGGTTCGACTTCATGTTGCTACTTATAATTTATATTACGATGTTTATATTGTTTATTTTGTAGATGTACTTTGTTTCGAAGACGTTGGCGGAGAAGGCGGCGTTTGAGTTCGCGGAGAAGAACGACATGGAGTTCATCAGCATCGTCCCGACGTTGGTCGTCGGGGAGTTCATCATGCCGACGATGCCGCCGAGCATGCTCACCGCGCTGGCTCTCATAACAAGTACTAATTATCGATCATTTGTTGTCAAATATCATTCTAAAAGATTATATTCCACGACTAAATTGTTATTTAATGTTTTTTTTTTTAAATTATTGTAGAAAATACACCGCATTACACGATATTGAACCCGATTCAAATGGTGCATTTGGATGATCTTTGCAACGCTCATATATTCTTGTTTGAGCATCCGAAGGCGAAGGGGAGATACATTTGCTCTTCTCACGATATCAACATCTCCGGCCTCGCAAACTTGTTCAGAAACATTTTCCCCGAATATGACATTCCCACAGAGTAAGTTATCGCAAAAAAATGTTAAAATACTAATAATAATAAATCTGTTTTTAAAAACTCGTACAAACCAGCTGTAGTCTTTCGAAAACTCAAATATTATAGATAATAATATTCCAAACAGCTAATATATGTTGTAAGCACATTTATAGATATTCAGACTGAAAAATTTCAATCGAGCTAAAACTGTTCTAGATGAGCTATAAGAAATGCTATGAGAAGCCGAAAAAATGTTTTGGTGAGCTTAAAAAAATATTCTAAGAAGCTAAACTTAGTACTTTAATTTAAAGGATTGATTTTTTTTTTTAAAATTCTATAAAGTAAGAATCTTTGTAATTTTTTTCCAAAGTTTCTAAGTAGTTTTTGCTATTTATCATAATCAGCGGTACCCTATTCGTCAAAAATTGATTTAACAAGTGAATTTCATTCAAATTTACATATTCTCGACAAGATTTGTTTATGCAAAAGAATTTATGATTGAAATAGAAAATATTTGCATCTGATAATATTTTTGTATAATTTCTTGATGAACAATATAGATTCGAAGGCATCGACAAGATCGCAGACATACAGCACTTCTCGTCGAAGAAACTGACTGAGCTTGGATTCGAGTTCAAGTACAGCCTCGAGGACATGTTCAGGGGAGCCATCAAATCCTGCAGAGAGAAGGGTCTTCTCCCCCTCTCCACGAAGAACTCGACGAAGAACTGAAGAACACTTCAAAATAGACATGCACGAACACTACACCATGCCTGCGAGGAAGAAGAAGAAGATAAATATTTGCGCTTAATATGAAATATTCTGAGGAATTATTGCATTATTAGTATAATGATTATTATTGTTTGCATGTAAGCTTGAGATATTAATATATGGCGAATAAAAACAATATGATCAAACAGTATATGATCTAAATCTTCCTCATGGTCCGAGAATGGCCGGCGAGGTTGCTGTTAGATTTGTTTTAAGATCTAGGAAGGAAGATAAGAATCAAGCCAGTTCTTTGAGTGGAAAAGTTGAATCGGCTGAATGCCTTCTCTCGTGTATTTCTATAGAATTTACACTTCTAAAAACCACTAAGTCTTCTCACAAGCCGAAAAAGAGTTATATATGCTTGGACATTCCCCACGGCTTCTTAATTACAAAAGAAGAGCAATAAACACAACTTATTGGGAGCTACACAGTAGTGAACGCTTGGTCGGCTGACGCAGCGCTGCTCCCGAGTGTAAAGCCTCGCGCCCGGGCTGTGCTCGTGACGTTTCGCCTTCCGCGCGCGCGCCTGGTTCATGCCTCGGTCTCGGCTCTACCTGCCTCGGTCTCGCCTAGCTCGGTGTTCGTCCCAAGAGCCTCCTGGATCAATATATATTATATTATTCTATGAAGGTATAACTACCATCTTGATTTGTGGCCTGAAGCCTCACCAAGACAAGGCAACCAATTCGGTCCCTTGCTCCTGAAAGCAGCGCAGCAATAGCCTGAACTCGTAAGGTGGCGGAGAAAATGTTGCTAGACAGGGACCGTGTCGCTCCGAACGGTGATAGAGATTGGCTACGGGTCTTCTGAATGGTTTTCGGAAGTGAGAGGTTCTGGGCATCAATAGGAAGTGAGAAGCCTGCAACAGAAGAATTAAACTAATTTACGCATCTGAAATATTGTCTGTTAATAAACAAGAAAATAATTATGGACCGATCACTCCGAGATATACATCATATATACAAGAACGAGAAGTTAATATTTTGCGTATTATCCCGAGCAACTACAAGTTCGCATCTACTGTGTGGATTAATGGCAAATCATGAAACTTTTACCCCAACTCCGAACAGGAGTAAAAAGGTAGTAAAAATTACCGCCGTAATTCTTAACCCCACTACAAATGCACCCTTAATTAAACTCAAATAATAATTCCATCATAAACTTCGGTTTACACTAAAATCCATATGGTCGAGAACACTATCTCATGAAATCCAAGGTAATTAGTGAAAAAAAAGCAAACCCGGGGAAAAAGGCCACTCCTGACCCACGCTAACTTACGAAGGCTTTTTCCAGTCTCTGGAGGGAAAAGCGTACGCACCCATGCCCGCAACTAGCAAAAGATGTTTCCATCATACCTTCGGCAAGATTTGAACCCGCACCAGTGCCTTGGTGAGTAATAACCCTCACTGCTGCCCTGCTGGGCTCGCCCCATGGCAACTAGTAAATGAGTAGGTATTCAGTCGGCAAATCTAGAATCACATTTTTACATCATCAATTTTTATTGAAGCCAAAAGTGTTTCCAACAAAACAAAATTGTCTAAAAAAGATAATTAAATTAAAACCCGGCCCACGCTAACTAACGATGTTGTTTCCAGTTTCTAGAGGAAACGGCGTACGTAACCATGCCCACAACTAACAAAAGATGTTTCCATCCTGCTTTCGGCAAGATTCGAACATGCACCAGTGTCATGGTGAGGGATAACCCTCATTACTACACTGCTGGGCTTGCCCCATGGCAGCTAGTAAATGAGTAGGTATTCAGTCGGCAAATCCAGAATCACATTTTTACATCATGAATTTTTATTGAAGCCAAAATTGTTTTCAACAAAACAAAATTGTCTAAAAAGGATAATTAAAGTAGAGCCTACCTTAAGAAGATCAAAAACCTTCTCACAAATATACTTCTGTTGAATGCTTGCGCCCCTCTGTTGCAACTTATCTGGATGGACAAATAGAGTTGTCATAACCTCGGTCAATAGTACGGGATGCCAACCACTATCAAGCCCAAGGATCTGTCAACAACGAAAAACATGTGACGACAAGTTTCCAAAGGCTTTTTTGACATTCGAAAGGCAAGTTGCTATGCATAAGTTAATGGTGGCTTATGAGTTGTTATGTTTCTCTGCATTAGTTATATGCTCAAAAATTTTAAACAGTTATCCAGGAGTCCAAAGCAGGAAGATAATATCACAAAATAGTTGATAAGATCAATCATAATCTTACTGAATGAATGCAGTAAAACTCGCTTCAGCCTTTGGGAGTGCGGTCTTGTCAAAATCAAGGTATTCTATGCCGAGCCGAGCCGAGCTTCGGTAAACTCAGATCCCGGTAAATGCCGACGGTGCCGTGCCGACCTTGTCTATATATATTTATTTGTTATTTTTAAAAAATAAAAAATTAATTTAAAAATTTAAATATAAGATTTTTTGATACGTGCCGTGTCGACAATTGCCGGAACAGGCACGTGCCTCTCAGCACCGTAAACCATGGTCAAAATGGTGAAACTACAGCAGTTCAAACTTCTAAGAATCATTTAGAAACCATCATTTTTATAGCAGGTTGATCTATGAGAATATCCACCTCTTTTGAAGCGGCGTAAATGATCTTCTTAACCTTCTCCTCCTTTGAAGTCAAATTCCCAGCTCTTAATATCTTACTCTTCAAATTCACAGGCATCATTGATCGTCCACGTCTTTCTATCTTTATAGCATCTTTGCTTTCAATTTCTCTGTCATCACTGTCCTTTCTTGTTGCTTCTGGTTTTTTATCCAAGACTTGCTCATACACTTCTTTGAGCACTTTGACCTTCTCGTGATTATTTGCTCAAAAATTCTTCATCCTTTTTTCCATTCTCCAGCTCCCTAAATCAAGGGATCAAGCACAAAAGACGGCATCAAATCCTTAACCATGAGGATCTGCATGTCCGTCTATCCTCTCTTCACTAAACTTAGCGTCCCGCTTCTCCTGTACAGTAATATTCATCTGTGTAACATCATCACCCAAGCTTGTAAGAACTACTTCACTCAAATTAAATTCTCTTTGCCGAGCGCGGCTAGCTCAACTGGATGGAAGGTGCCTCAGGAAGCATCACCACCCAGGTTCGAGTCCGCGTGGGGTGAAATCCCTTACATGATTTTCTAAAAATCCTCTGTACCCCGTGGCAGGAGCTCCCGTTCATGGAAGGCCTGTAGTCGGATCCTAGAGCGTCGGTCGGGGCTGGGCGTGGGGGTTTCCCGCAAGTTTGAGGTCCCTATGGGGGCGTGCGCTCGCATTACGGGTTCCACCACGATAATCTCAAAAAAACAAAAATCAAATTCTCTTTGAGCAAACTTATCATTGATCTTGCCTCTTACGCTTAACAGCACCATTAAGTTCAGCGTGTTCCATTGCTTCTTTCATAGCAGCAGCAGATTTATCCAGTAATTGAACTTTTGTAACACCATCACACTTTTAATTTTATGACTTACGCTTGACCAATCAAATATACACTCTTCTACATCAGCTTTCCCAATCTCTGTCTTTAACTAACTTGGGTGGTGGTCTTGAAGGGGGAGGTACTGGAATCGGTTGAGTACGGAGATTAATGTCAGTTATAGTCAAATACGTGGCGTCAGTGTAAGCAATATCCCAACTGGAACTTGAATGAAAACTAGATGAGCGCGAGTGACTCTTCATCTTTTCAGAAGCATTTTCCGATGCACAGTTTTCAGCTGCCAAAGCTTTATTTTCCTTCCGGCCATCTATTGGACTTCGTGCATTGAGACTCGAAGAGGATGGAGCATCACCTTTTCCCCAAAGAAATTCTGCTTCATCTCCAAGATCATTAGTTCTAATATTCAAAGAAACATCACTCAATTCATTATGTAAATTTGGGGAGGCGCCAATCACATGGTTATATCTTTTAACGGAATGAACTTGAGATATTCTTGTTGAATCCTCTCTAGAATCTACTATCGTTCTTCCTATCATGCTTTCCCCTTGACTTTTGAGAAAGGACGTGTTGACATGCAAAGAGCCATCATTTGAATTATCAGAATTTGACGAAAACTGTTCTTTGACCCTGAAAAGTTCACTTTCAGGAGAAGTAGCTTCTTTTATCCCACTTTGATCTTGGAACCTTTCTTCATGTAAAGTCCTGAAAAGAGCACATGAGAAGAAACCAGAACTACCTATTAACAAAATAAAGAAAATTCACCTTGCAAAATGTGCTTCTGAGATTATCATTAGTAACATCTCCAACAACAAGATCCATCAAAAAATAGTAATAATAACTATTAAAAAAAAAAAAAAAAAAAACTTGAGGATCTGTTAAGGTAAGTCCAAACTATGTTAAATACCAACTAGCCGACTACTACAAAATTGAAAACTACAAAACCAAAAAGGGAAATGAAAAGACAAATGTCAAGAGAATTCAGACCATATTGAGAACATAATATACTCATTCAAAAGATGGTAAATTGAGCATGAAGAGGGCAAGCCAAGGTAAAAATTGCATGTAACTCAAATTCAAGGAGATATGACGCATCAGGTGCTGATCCTTGTAGTAGCCGATGGGTCAAACAACCACACTGAAAGTTTGGAGTCATATCAAAGTTTGGAGTCATATCGTATGGCATCCATGGTTTTTCCATCCCTAGGTAGTAATAGCACAAACTCGGTTTGTCTACACCCACTTTGTACACCAAACCGTACACCAAGCAAGCCCTATGAGAAAATGAAGGGTATCGTTGGTGTTTTTTAACCATAATGAAGTAGTAGAATTTGCTTTAGATGGTATGAGAAACTGTGGATTAATAGAATTATGCTTTAGATGGTAGAAACTAGAAAAGCCATTAATATTTGTTGACGATTGAAAAATAAACTAGGTGCACGGCTTGACGCACTAAGTTGGTGTAGAGGATCTGCGTCGCTGTTAGAGAGAAAAATTATCATATTCATCACATTGAATTAGGATATATGCTGGCGATGCGAAATGTTCACCTCTTGTTATAGTTAATAGAAGATGGTGCGTGTAGATCTAGGAGGACTGATGAAATCTTATGTTTGTTTATTATGTATGGATGTTTATCATTGTCTATGCTAAACTACTTCATTTTCAAGCTATAATATTTCTTGTTTTAGAGATCATTAAGGTGTAGAATATTGTTTTCTAGTAACGGAAACAAACGAAAATGAATCGGGTAATATTTTTCTCATCTTTATTTAGCCAATGCATCGATCTTTTCCAAACTTCAAACATTCAAAGAAGAAGAATAATACAAAGTTCTAGTAACTCAACGAATTTGTCTTTTGCATCGTAAGAAATTACAAATAATGCTTTTTATTGATATAATTTAGTCTATAAATGATCTAAAATACATAAAGTTTTAGTGTGTTAATAATTCAAACTATCTTATGTTTATTTGCTGATCCCTTTTTTCAGAATAATCACTATATGTACAAGGCTATCAATTACAGTAGAAATCTTCAGGTTGGGTTCTTAGTATGGACATCATGTACAAATATGGATCATGCTAATAGATAAAAAGAGTGCAATATAAACTATAAAGATCGTAATAACACATTCCAGAATGCTATGTCACTTCAGTGATGAAGTGTACTTAGTGTGGGTGACAAAAAATTGTGTGATGGGTTGGTATCTATTTTTTATCATCCTTTCAGTTACAGGTTGTTTACTTCACCTTGAAGCAAGTGAAGTGGTTTGAGAAATCGGTGAACTCAATTCCCACCTCCACCTCTATATAACAAATTGAGTTGCATAGTGGGCGAACTAGATTCGCCATATACTTGTGGAAGTGAGAACTGAGAAACCAAATTTTTACTTCCGACTTCACCCACTTCAGGGTGATCTCTCTTCTTACTTCTTGTTCGTGAGTTCTCCTTCCCTCTTCTCACGACTTCCTCCCTCGCAACCGAGACCAGATAAATCACACTCCAGATAATCAATTGTCCTTCTCTATCTGTCTGTGTTTATCCTGTTTTCAAGCCAGTTTGTTTCCATGGTACTACTAAAACACATACAATCATGCGTTTGCCCCTTTTGTAACTTGGCATCCACTTTCTCACAAAACAAAACTTCGAATGAAAATTGCTGAAGCACCCAATTTGTACAGATTTTAGGGAATGCATTACAAAGAATTTGTTAACAAGAAATATGTGCATAAATAATTTTTCGGTGAAATTTGGACTGTCATAGCATTACCTTGATTCCTCCCGAATCGAACCCGTTTCTATGAGCCCGTCATAGGATATGTCAATCTCGGTGCCGAACGTGCCAAATATCTCATCATAATCGATCCCGACGCCGTCACCGAACTCAGGCGTCAGCGGAGGTAGGTCGAGGAAGGGGATTGAGCAGGCAGTGGTGACCCCGCCAAATATCTCCCCATAGTCATCCAGTTCCGCCGCTGCCTCGTACTTCGGCCGTCCGCCAAACACATCGACATACGCCCTCGCCGCCGCCCTCGCTCCGGCGAACTTCCGCCCTCCAGCGAGCCTTGCCGCCCGCACATCCTCCATTGCAGATAGAAAGAGAGCCTCGAAGACGCTTATTCTCTCTCTAGCTCTGGAGCTCTGAGGTTAGAGTGGCGGAGAAGACGAGATTTTAGCAGGCAGTCGAGACTCCGACATGCGAACCTCTTTTTCACTATTTTTTTTTTCTTCACTTTCTTTTAAAAAAACTTCAACAAAAAATTATAAATTTGAATAAAATTTATAACTTTAATATTTAATTAATAATTTAAAAAAAAAATATTTTAAATAGATATTTTGAAATTCAAAGTTTTAATTGGTTTAACGGGTTTTCAAAGTTACTTTTAAAACTGTTTGAATTTGGAAGTCTCATAAAAATTAATACATATACAAATTGTAGATTTTATCAAAATTTATAACTTTTATGTTAAAAATATTTTTAAAAAATATATTTACATATTATTTTAAGAGCTAATGCACGGAGCGGCGTATAAAATCTGGATGCAGAAAATTCTTATCTTAGCATACTTAGTATAGAATGAGCACAGCACAGTGGTGCACTAGTATGAGCCATCTTCTTCCTTAACATGGGTGTGGGTTTGAGCTTGAAAATACCCCCTGTAAGTTAGTGGATATAGATGCATATACTTGATTCCCAGAACGTATAATACGGACGTGTCGGACAATGGGTCCATCTTTTTAGTCATACTTAGCATCACACATGAATCGTAATCTCTATTGATCAGAAAATATAATAGGGCTTTTATCGGTCAGTCATGTGAGATGAAACTTGGGCCGATTCAGCTCTCCAACTTTGCAGAAGTCATTTTCAACTCCTCGTCGATCAACGTGCTATATCGTTATCGTATTAGTATTTTTTTGAAATAAATGTCAAATATAAAAATTATAGATTTTGATGAGGTTTACAATTTTATGTTCAACATTTTTTCAAAAAAATACTTTTAACTATATACTTTGGGACTTTGAAAGTTCAACAGGTTAACAGGTCGATTTCAAAACCTGTTAACACTTCGGATGATTAAAACACCTTCGTAGAAGCTTTTTTTTTAAAAAATGTTGAACATAAAAATTATAGATCACATAAAAATATATAACTTTTATGCTGAAAATTTTTCAAAAAATACTGATACGACAGTTAAACAGTGTTGCACAGTTCTCGATACAAGGGCTTAAAACGAAAGTAAAAAACTTAAAGGGCTAAAAACGAACATGTTTTCAAAGTAGAAGCTGAATGCAAATTATCTTAAATATAATTGATGTAACTAAATAACATATGTTATATACATCTGCATGCAATGTCACCCAACGATCTTCGAAGAGACCATACCGAGCAAGCTTTTCGGTACCAAATTTCTGTAAATTTAGATTCTGATACATGTAGACCATACCGATAGTACTGTACCAATCTATTAACATACACTTATTGCTAGCAACCGTATCGTAGGTCCACCACCTCCGGCACCTGATACAGCCACCCGGCTCAAGAACGCGTGGATGCATTCTTGGAGCAAGCAGGGGATGGAACACAGGATCGATGAGTGCTTCAACAGGTCGATCCACCGTTCGTATTTATATATTCATAGCAGTCTAAAAGAGCAAGTTAATAAAACCAAAAGTCTGAAATTTCCCCTTACAACACTACATTTATCACTATTAATCCAAAATAATACACACAAAAAAAAAAAATCATTATCAGAGGCAAAATAATAATCATAAAACATATTCCAATATACACTATTATATAAAATGTTTCAAGTGTCGAACATTAAATACTCGCATAACCGACATACATCTAAATTAGAATTCTTGATTAACAAGAATTGACGATAGGATATACCCTCGGCATTACCAACATCATTAAGCTGGAATCTCGCCGAATATCTACGAATTGATGCATCATGGAGAGTACACCTTGATACAACATCATCTGAACGTATAACAAATTGTATATTCCCTAGATAAGCATATTGAAAGCAAATTGTGACTAGTCATGAACATTTTCAATTCAAATATAAATGAAGTGGATTCTATATATCACATTGTAAAAACCAATGATTTTAAGAACTCCATGATTGGCTTCTTTGATCTTCGCATGAGTTCTCGGATCTCAATCCCTAGATAAGCTGCTGCCTGAAGATTGCTTCTTCCCTCCATATCTCTGTAATGATAGAAGAGAATGATACCATTAATTGAATCAGTAGTTGAACCAGGGTTTTCTGTGCCGAGCCGAGCCGAGTTCGGTAAACTCAGATCCCGGCACGTGCCGACCGTGCCGACCGTACCGATATATATTTATTTGTTATTTTTTAACAAATAAAAACAAAATTAAAAATTAATTTAAAATTTCAAATATAAAATCTTTTGACAAGTGCCGTGCCGACAACTGCCGGAACTGGCACGTGCCGCCAGGCACAGGCTGTGCCAACCGGCACCGAAAACCATGAGATGAACAGGTTAAGGCAGAATCCTATTATGCACTCTATATAATGTTTCAGTTTGCAAGGTCTAGAAAAGTCAGTATCACATTCCTAACGACAACGCTACATTGTTTAGATAAAGTCGGTTGAAAACTTCAAACAAGCATATTTTAGAATAATAGAGTTTCATACGAAAAGTATAATTTGCTCACCTTCTTCCCAATGTTCAGCGGAACATATTTATATTTGAGCATGTGCAAGATTTGCCGCTTCATTGTCAAGACAAAGAGAACAATCCAATAGAATAGAAGTATTGGCCAAAAGACTGGAACATCAAATACCGAGAAAAAAGTCATAGTGAAAGCTATGATGAACGCTTTTGTAATCGCGTACCTGAAACACATTGAAAGCCATAGTTAATATTAACACAAAATCATTAAAAAAAAACCTACATTGAATAAGCTGAACATTGACTACAAAGGCAAATGATTTTCATGATTCTCAATAGTTAACATTAGAGAATGAAGATCATTTTCATGATGATGCTCAGTAGTCAACATCCAGAAAAATAATATTGTAATCAACATTGTTCATGTACCATATATACATTACTGTTTGCATATTAAGGGTATTAATTCTTAACCAAAGTTTTTCATAAAAGATCTTTCTCAGACTTTTACTGTATATATGAGACAATATGGAAACCTAGTTCTCTTTAAAGCCAAGGAAACAAAAAGGAAATATTTATGGTATGAAAAATTTCAAAAAGCTTCAACCAATGAATTCAACATGCCATTCTAAATTTTATACGGGCTGCCTTTGGGCTAGCTATCGTGGTAGAAGAAAACATGAATCCCATCGACAAGTGCCCATAGATAGATTATATCTATCATTTAATCCAAAACCAACTCTAGTCTTATAGGTATTCCTCAATCCAGGATAAAAATTGATTCTTATGATATCTACTTATCTACTTCCCAGCACAGACTGCTAACAAGCCTCACAAATCTATATTTGGTTACAGCTCCATAATATAGATCCAAATGTTGGCATGTTCAGATCCAATCTCATACGATGTAGAAGACAAAAGAGCCATCTCATTTAAGCCATGCAAAACCGAGGGAATTAAATTAGCAAATAGCGAGTATAGATCAAATGGTAATAATTATGAAAAACTCAATATATATGCAAAATTGTCAAATTTTAACACAAACAATGTCAAATGTTAATCCAAAAATACATCAATCAACATGGAGATCTGCATATAGCATATCAGACCACTTTACTTTTATCAAGGAGTTGAATATAGCTGAATGTTAAAGATATCAAATAACAATTCATGCCACATTATCTAACATATTCAAACTATCCTATCAGTTCAGTTACACATAACCAGAAGCTGTATTTTTCTTGGATGATCCAATGGCACGAGAACAAGATAAGAAATCTACTTGGATGGAAAGATAATGTGCAGATTAACGAAATCCTTGGGGGCAAAATAATGCATATTTGTTGAGATGATTAAAGTTAAATAGCACAATACTCATGAACGATCACCTAATGTAATCAAGTCAAGCATCATACATCACCCTGATGGATAATCTTCAGTAGGTGAAAAGTAGTCCTGAATTGGATTAATCAACATATAGTTGTGTCTGATAGAATAGAAATGCAGGAGGAACACATAGAAGCTACTACGAACTTGATGTGTTGGATAAGATAATAAGTAATAACTTATATAATACTCATAATCCGTAAATCCTAAACATAGTATATATTAAATCATAAATCATAGACGCAATAGCCATGCCATGTCACCTTTGTGCAAATGATATTTTTCCTGTCAAATAACAAGGGCGAATACTCGTTGAGTTGAACAACGAACTACCTTTTTTTAAAAAAAATAGACCAAAGGTAGTATTCTTATGATAGCTAAAAACAAGTAGACTAGCATTCCTATGGTAGCTAAAAACAAATAGACTAAGGATTTGCTTGGTTGCAGTAGCTGATTCTAACT
The DNA here is from genome assembly GCA_002076135.1 of Xerophyta viscosa. Classification (NCBI taxonomy): domain Eukaryota; kingdom Viridiplantae; phylum Streptophyta; class Magnoliopsida; order Pandanales; family Velloziaceae; genus Xerophyta; species Xerophyta viscosa. The sequence continues at coordinate 1,524,628 of MJHO01000023.1, forward strand.
TGTTTAGCTGGTAATTACACAATACTTTCATGTGGCATGTGAGTGCCTACTATAAGCTGCTCATCTACAAACTAAATTTATGTTAAAAGCTATTTATTTAGAAAGCTATCTTAGAAACACAATCTATAACTTAAATTTAGCTTGCTATACAATCTATCATAGACAAGCTGTAACGAATCAAAGCCTAAAAACTAAACCATCACGGATCCAATTGTTATCTTCTCAGCTTCCTTTTTAGCATATGAAAGATCATTTTTTTTACATGCATCCTTGTACACTGCAGCGTTCTATCTAAAACCACGTACTCAAGTCAAGCAAAATAAGATCATTCCTCCGAGTTTCTTCCCATATCTTCTTGGGTACAATATTAGCATACTAAAGCATCAACATCTAATGAATAAGGTTTTCAACTGAAACACAATACCAGAACTTGAACTCTGGGAGCCGGCGAATGAAGGGCTTGAATTCATCGGATCCCCGGGTTGGGAGCGCAGGCCCGTCGAGCGCCTCGACTTCCGGATCAATCATCGGCGAGAGAAATCCGATCAGCAAATTCAGCAAGTAGATCCCGAGTCCATACGACACGATGTAGAACCCCTGCACGTAGTACACCCTAAGGACGTACACAAAGGCCACTGCCAGCGTCCCGAGCCACCGGCCGAGTGGGTGCGGCGTCGATCGATCAAGGTAGTACTGGAAAGCGCGCGCAAAGTCGCTACGCCACTTCTCCATTGGCGCCGCCGGTCCTCCGCCGCCGTCCGCCGTCCCCTCCATCTCTCAGATCTGAAATTGGGGGCTACAACTTGAGATCCTCAAGAGACTTACGGATTAGGTTTTCAGATCGTAGTGCTAGGAAAGCTTTGGGAGTCCGAGATCGGAGAAGATGAGAAATGGTGGACGAGAGAGAAAACACGGGACTTGATCGAAGAAAAGGGGGATTTGAGAACGGAAAACAAAGGAGACGGGTAAAAGAGAAGAACACAGAGCTGCGGCTTGCAATTGGCTAAAATGTGGGGCCCAAAATGTCACATAGAAATATTTGAAAATTCATAATAATATAAAGGATAAATGACATGTTGACGCTATTTCAAGGACTATAGAAATTAGTTCCTAAAAATAAAAATATATACGGACATGAAAGTATAATGAAAACTATGGTGATATTAAATATTAATTAAATATATTTTTATTTAAACCACATTAATATTTTTTTTAAATATTAATTAAATAGTCTAGAAAAATAGGAAGCTATATACAGCTACTCCTAATATAAATACTATAAGATTATGTTATTTACAAAACAAAATTAATACTTTAATACATTATTATATTTAAAAAGATCCACACATATAATATCTATGTGCATATACAAAATTATATAATTATATATCAGCTAGTTTCGCATCCGTAGATATATAAATGTTAGTTAGTTATGTATACATTATTTTTGCTGTGTGGCAAACAATTATGCATGTGCTTTGGTATAAATATATTTTAAAGATGCCTTATACATCACTTAATGTATAATAATACTAAAATACAAGAGGGTTTAGTGATATTTTATATTTTAATATAATTATTTAATAGTTAAAATAATTTTAAATTATATAAGATAGTGATTAGAAATAGTATGCGGCTGATATTTTGTAAAAAATTATAAAATAGTACGTTTTTTTCTTCTATTTATCATAGCTAAATTCATTTGAGGATATATATATATATATATATATATATATATTGAAAATCTACTTTCCATTTTCTTTAAAAAAATAATAATATATAATAAATTAGCACAATCGAGAGAATTAAAAAAATTTTTAATTATAAAAAAATAATATTAGTTATAAAATTTAAAAATAGTTTTTAATTATTTTTAGCAAACGTATCATGTATAGATAAGTTGTCCGCTAATATTAATAACGGAAAATTACGTATCAGCCCCTTATTTTTGGAAATTTGCAAATCACCCCTTAAAACGTGTTTTCGGAAGGCTAATTTGTAAAAAAGAAAAAAAAAATAAATCAGTCCCCGAAAATATATTTTTATAGGCTGATTTGCACAAAAAAAAAAAAAATGGACTGATATGCAAAAGCCCCTATTAATAAATGTACATGGACAATTTGAAACCTCTTCTGAAAATCCTAGAACTTCCGTTTATCCTCATCTTTTTTTTTTCTCTTTTTTTTCTATTCATTTTAATGATTTCAATACCTCTGAATTCTCTCGCTTGAAACATCTACATAGTTCCATATCATGTGGTGATTAAAAATCTGAAATTCTTGGATAATTTTTTTCTCTAAAGCAATCTGAAATTCTTCCGCACACATCATCAAATGTCAGCCATGATTCAATCTCCCAAAGCTTCAAGTCCTATAACTTTAGATACCAATTACATCACTTTAATGGACAGATGTTCCACTGTGCAAGAACTCAGGCAAATTCATGCCCACATGATCAAATCAAGACTCGTTCTTGACCCAATTCCTGCCAGCAGATTTCTAGCTTCTCTGTGCAGACTTTCTGATCCAACAAATTTAGTCTATGCCAAGAAGGTGTTCGATGAAATGTCTAGCCCAACTACATTCATGTGGAACACCATAATCAGAGCTTTCTCCAACTCCATGAATCCCGAAGAAAGCTTGATATTGTACTCAGAGATGCTTTCTTGTGGGGCCCAGCATAACCTATACACCTTTCCTTTCTTGCTCAAAGCTTGTTCAAATTTACCATACTTGTTAGAAGAGACCAAGCAGATACACTGCAGTATTATCAAGACTGGCTTTGCGAGTGATGTTTACACCGCTAACTCTCTCATCCACGTATACGCAAGGTACGGAAATATTCTCTCCTCCCGTAAATTGTTTGACCGAATGCCGTCGCGGGATGATGTATCGTGGAACTCGATGATCGATGGGTATGTCAAGAATAGAATGATTGACTTTGCTCGTGAATTATTCGATTTGGTGGAGAATAAGAATGTAGTGACCTGGACGTCGATAATTGCCGGTTACGTTGAATGTGGGTGCTTTAAGGAGGCCTTGGAGCTTTTCCGAGATATGCAGAGTAAGCAGATCGAGGTGGATAATTTAGTTTTAGCTAGCGCTATATCGGCTTGTGCGCATCTCGGAGCACTAGATCAGGGTAGATGGATTCATGGTTACATCAAGAGGGAAAAGATTGCGGTAGATCAAGTACTAGGGTGTGTACTTGTGGATATGTATGCCAAGTGCGGTGAACTCGAAGCAGCTCTCGAAGTGTTCAATGGAATGACACGGAGAAATGTTCATGTTTGGACTGCCATGATCAACGGTTTTGCGATCCACGGTTACGGGAGAGAAGCTCTTGTTCTATTTGTGAACATGAAAAATCTTAAAATTAAGCCGAACGCGATCACCTGCACCGCTCTTCTGACGGCTTGTAGCCATTCGGGATTAGTGGAGGAGGGGAAATCATTCTTCGGTAGAATGGAAAAGGATTTTGCAATCAACCCTACCATTGAGCACTATGGCTGTATGGTAGACCTTCTCGGGCGGGCAGGGTTGTTCCACGAAGCCGAAGCTTTGATTACGGCAATGCCGGTGAAGCCGAATATTGAAGTCTGGGGTGCACTTTTCAATGCCTGCCATGTTCACAAAAATTTCGTGCTAGCGAAGCGTGTAGGGAAGATTTTGATCGAGTTGGAGCCTGAGCACGGTGGTAGGTACATACAACTGGCAAGGATTTTCGGAGCAGAAGGAAGGTGGGACGAAGCTGCCAACGTAAGGAAGCTAATGAAAGGAAGAGGAGTACGTAAGCTTCCAGGATGCAGCTCGATTAGCTTAGACGGAAGTGTGTATGAATTTGTTTCGGGAGATTGGTCCCATTCGCATAGCGCAGAAATATACGCCGAGTGGCAGAGGATCATAAATAGATTGAAGAAAGAAGGATACAGACCGATGACGGAAGATCTAATGCTGGATTTGGAAGATGAAGAGAAAGAGACGGCGGTTCACTTTCACAGCGAAAAGCTAGCCGCCGCATTTGGGTTGCTCAGGACGGATCCAGGAACGACTATTCGTATCGTCAAGAATCTAAGAGTGTGCAAGGATTGCCACAGTGCGATGAAATTTATCAGCAAAGTTTATGGTCGTAAGATTGTAATGCGTGATAGAAGCCGGTTCCACTGCTTTACGGACGGGAGTTGTTCCTGCAAAGATTACTGGTGAGAGGAATACAATTATGAAAGCATTAGGAGATCCTAAATAGCTTAGTCAGTATGAAATGTGCACGTGGTATTCCCTTTTTTATGCCATTCTATAATTTGAAATTGTCAAAATGTACTCCCTAATTCAAAATGACATTTTTATGGCCCTTGACTCTATGAAATGACAAAATTGTCATTATTATTTCTTGAAAAACGAAATCATGACAAATTTTGTCATTTTATAGGCCAATGGGTATAAAAAAGTTTTTTTTTTTTGAATTAGAGAGTCATATTTTGGCAATTTCGAACTGTGGGGGGATAAAAAGGTAAATACCTAATATGCATCAATTTATTTATTTATTTATTTTTATGTATACTAAAAAAGTGACAGGAGATTGTATAATGAGAGGAAGCAAAAATTATCTCGAAACAAAGACGACGAGATCTCTTTGAGTTGCACTGCAGCCAAAGACTGCCGACAATTTGTAATTATTGAAAAACTTAATGCTCATCAAAGGAATTTCTACTACTGTATCGTGACTATTTTATTTTATTTTATTATTTTATTATTATTTTTGTTTAATTTTAAGATTATCGTTGAAAATTCTATCATAAAACTTCAGCATGAATGGTCTGAATGTCTGCTTCCATCAATGCTTGAAGTAAAAAGTGAACATTTTCAGAACCAGAAGAGTTAACATCTACTATATGTTCTGTTCTTGACAGTAATCGTCTCATCAAAACCATCGGTGAGTCGTAGCTCATTCGGCGCGTGCAATCTGCGCGGGTATGTTCTGTTCTTGACAGTAATCGTCTCATCAAAACCATCGGTGAGTCGTAGCTCATTCGGCGCGTGCAATCTGCGCGGGTATGTTCTGTTCTTGACAGTAATCGTCTCATCAAAACTATCGGTGAGTCGTAGCTCATTCGGCGCGTGCAATCTGCGCGGTATGTTCTGTTCTTGACAGTAATCGTCTCATCAAAACCATCGGTGAGTCGTAGCTCATTCGGCGCGTGCAATCTGCGCGGGTATGTTCTGTTCTTGACAGTAATCGTCTCATCAAAACCATCGGTGAGTCGTAGCTCATTCGGCGCGTGCAATCTGCGCGGTATGTTCTGTTCTTGACAGTAATCGTCTCATCAAAACCATCGGTGAGTCGTAGCTCATTCGGCGCGTGCAATCTGCGCGGGTATGTTCTGTTCTTGACAGTAATCGTCTCATCAAAACCATCGGTGAGTCGTAGCTCATTCGGCGCGTGCAATCTGCGCGGGCGGATATGTTCTGTTCTTGACAGTAATCGTCTCATCAAAACCATCGGTGAGTCGTAGCTCATTCGGCGCGTGCAATCTGCGCGGGTATGTTCTGTTCTTGACAGTAATCGTCTCATCAAAACCATCGGTGAGTCGTAGCTCATTCGGCGCGTGCAATCTGCGGGGGCGGATATGTTCTGTTCTTGACAGTAATCGTCTCATCAAAACCATCGGTGAGTCGTAGCTCATTCGGCGCGTGCAATCTGCGCGGGTATGTTCTGTTCTTGACAGTAATCGTCTCATCAAAACCATCGGTGAGTCGTAGCTCATTCGGCGCGTGCAATCTGCGCGGATCGGGGAAAGGTGACAACTTTTCTGTATAACACAACAGTTCAATTAGATATCAAACTCTTGTTTCAGATTCCATATTATGTTATGAACCAAAACCAAGTGAAGACAGAAAAGCAAAAGAATAGGGCAAATTGCATCTCGTGCTGCCATATCAGCCCCGACAGGGTTGATATGTAACAATTTTGAAAATAGGAGATTGATATGTAGTTTACCAAAAAGAATATATGCATAAAAGCTAAGCATATACATAGCTTTGATAGATTAAAAAACAGGAATAGCAAATTAGCAAGTAGAATTGTAGAATATATTCACTAAGCCAGACCGAAGGGCCTGACCTTACGAACAAAATTTTCCAAATAATTATAAATATGTTTTGTTGGGCGCGGATTCCCTGCTCATTGCTTCCTGTGCCCTTCGCTGCAACTATAATCCCAATCATCTATCACGCATAGTACCTATCTCGAGACACTATTTAAAATTTTCGTCGGCTCATTTGACCTAGTTCTTAAGCATTTTTATGATAAGTTTTAAACTACAGAGTTATAGATTTTAATATGCTCTACAACTTTGTAGTTGAACAAATTTTCAAAAAATATCAAATATTATATCAAAATAATAATTAAAGTTTTAAATATTATTTTGACATAATAATCGATATTTTTTTTAAAAATAGTTCAACTATAAAGTTGTAGATCATATTAAAATCTACAATTTTATAGTTTAAAGTTTCTCGTAAAAATACTTAAAAATAGGTCAAATGAGCCGACGAAAATTTTAAATAGTGTCTCGAGATATGTGCTATACATGATGGACGGCGAGGATTGAAGGAGTAGGGACGGGCGCAGGAGCGCGGAGCAGGGAATCCGCGCCCTATTTTGTTACCTTTCTTCCAACTAACACTTTTTTTTTATAGTTGCTAAATTAAGTCAAAACACTTATATATAAGTATTTTTTGGAATAAAATTACATACGAAAAAAAAAATATTGGTGTACTCTAATATTTTTGTGTTTAAAGTTTTTAATAGAAGGTACTTTTAAATATATTTTAACTCTATTTTTTTTTTTTTTACAAATAGATTTTTTTTTTCAAAAAATATATGTATATATATATTTTTGGCTTGATTTAGTAATTATTAAAAAAATAAATAAAAATTTATTTGAGAGGACGGTAAAAAAGGGAGCTGATATTTAACTATCCCTGCAAACCCTAGCTGAAAGAGAATTGTTCCTTGTCTATTTTTGTGATAATAATTGGCGGCGATAAAGTCTTGGATTTTGGAGTAATCTCCAAAAGACTCCAGTAAGTTAAAATAAAGGATATGAGCCTATTAAAAAATACTGTTTACAACCCAAATATAGTTTTTTATTTTTATTTTTATTTTTTGAATTTTAACCGCTAATTCAATTTCTATCATATATTTCTACATAAAATAATATGAATTAAGATAAAGTTTATTCCGATTGGTCTCCTTGTAGCGCACAGCTGTGCTATTGAATATTTGTTTAACACTTTCAAGTCTAATTAGAGTTGCTGAGGAAAATTTCCCTTTTTGTAAACCCGATAGTGCAAAAAAGAAAAAAACAGGTGTCTAAAAGTGCCAAAAATGATTATGGAGGCCAGTTTGTATAAAATATTAATATTATTTCTTCAAACAGAACTTGATAGATATGGCTACCTGAATTTCTGGCAACAGTAGAATGTAAGACATAAAAGCAACCCTTCAATGTCCCTAATAAGATGACAAGTACTTCAAGTTCAAGGAATTCAAGCGGGTCCCACCCGTAGATTTATTTTCTACGACGATCATATAAAAATAAATTAATTATGGTAAGAATTTGTTACGATCATTAAAAAAAAGTTTTTTTTTATCCACACTTAATGTCAAAAAATTACACAATTAAAAATTACCACAAAACTTTAGTAAAAGAATAAATATCAAATTCCAAAGGGATGATGCCAAAAAAGTTCAAATTTTTAAAACTCGTATAAATCAGTTCTTATCTTTTTAACTTTTTAAAAAAAATCCTTCGCGCTAAACTCAAAAGTGCTCCGACGAGCTATTTTAGTATTTTTACGAGTATAAATAGTGCTCCGGCGAGCTACAAAAGTGTTCCTAGAAGGTAACTTAAGTGTTTCTATCTGATAGGTTGATTTGTTCGAGTTTTACGAAATAGAATTTTATTTTTTTATTTAAAAATAATAATACAAAATTACAAATAAAGATTATGTGTAAGAGAAACCAGAATATATTCCTTTGTCTTAACGGTAAAGGCGCCCAAGCTGAGTTTGGCATCACATTGCTCTCAATATCCACTACCTCACATTTTTTAAACTCTAGCTATTCTTCTTAATATTATGCACAATTAACATTTTCATATCATTTTAGAAATAATTACATAAAAAAAAAAATAATTTGCGGAATCTTTTTCTTTATTTTTCTCTCCTTGAACCTCTTTTTTCACCTTCAATAAATGAAGCATTATGGTAGTTTATAGCTGCCCTCAATTTTTTTGCTTTTTTTTTAAAAAAATATATTATAAAAATTGTGACAGGTATTTATATGTACTCAATAATTTGTTTATAAAAAAAGAATGCCCAAAATTTTACTCCTGCCTACTATCTAAGGGTTGTGGTTATCTAATGAAATAATCAGGTGTTTATTCGAAAATTTTCGTCTCGTTATTTCAAAAAAACAGTCAACTTAATTTGTCTTTTGAAAAAAGAGATTATCTACATAAGCCAAGTGCAAACCATTTTAAGTAGAACTTTTAAAAAAAAAATTCTACTCGTTTATTATCTTTCATAATTTGACATATATACATATATAAGATTTTTTTTTTCTAGTATCCGACTCCGTTCTGTGTGGCAGTCCAGACCGAGGCGACATAGTGCTAATTTAAGGTAATTCACCTTCTCCCAAGTGATTGTGTGGGGGCTCGAACTCGAGACATTTACCATATCTAGCCGCACCATTTACCACTAGACCACAACCATTTGGTATATACATATATAAGATATATGCACTTAACTATATCAATATCAAATTGTTCCTTCTACTACTCCAAGAAAAAGTACAATTTAATCTACACAATGTTGCTTACAAGCCATCTAAATGCAAGCCTATTCACATCAAACATTCTTTTCTTTTCTTTTTTTTTTTTTTTTTTTTTTATAATTTTTTTTATTTAAAATTTTTATTCTTTAAGAAAACTATTCACATCCTACCAATTTCCTTCAAAAGAAGAGATAACAATTCACATCACACACCTAACAATATATCCTCCCTTAAACACTCTTCCCTCTCTTAACTAACTAACTAATTCAACCCACCAAGTTCTTTCTTTGCTCTATAAAAAGGACCAACTGCACCACCACATTCACACAACATTCCCATATTTTTTTTTTCAAATTCTTTCGATTTTTAGCGATAAAAATGGCCCTAAAATCCCTCGAAACATCGCTAATTCGCCTTCTCGCGCTTCTCTTTATCTTTTCTTCTTCGGCTGAAGCTGCCGTTAAGCAATACCAGTTCGATGTAAGCGCAACTCGCGCGTATATAGTTAATATATAGGTTTTATTTTTATTTTTTTCATGTAAAAAGTATTTATTATCTGTTCTAAACTTGTTTGTTATTGCAGATTGTGGTGAAGAATGTAAGCAGACTATGCCATGCAAAGCCTATTGTTACCGTCAACGGACGGTATCCCGGGCCGACCATCTATGCCCGGGAAGGTGATCGTGTTATCGTTAATGTTACAAATCATGCTCAGTACAACATGTCAATCCACTGGTAATTGATTAACAGATATATAACTGCTATATATATAATATATATACACACACACACAGAGAGAGAGAGAGAGAGGTTCCTATATAATCTACCTGTACAATGACATATATATATATATATATATATATATGTAGAGAGAGAGAGAGTTATTATCGAAAATGGCCTGACATGAACCATAGTCAGAGTAGATTACTTCTTTTCTATAAACATAAACATATATATATATATATATATATATATATATATATATATTATATATATATAATTATATATATATATATATATATATATATATATTGGTAATTAAGAAATAAGAACAAATGGTATGGATATGTGCATGGATACAGGCATGGATTGAAGCAGCATAGGAATGGATGGGCGGACGGGCCAGCATACATAACGCAGTGCCCGATCAAGAGCGGGAGCAGCTACGCATACGACTTCAACGTTACGGGTCAGAGGGGAACTTTGTGGTGGCATGCTCACATCCTGTGGCTCAGAGCAACTGTCTATGGAGCCATTGTTATCATGCCAAAGGAGGGAGTTCCATACCCTTTCCCTCAACCTCATGCTGAAGCTGAGCTCGTACTAGGTAATTAATTATCATTTATATCGTATATATGTTAGTTGCAAAGTTATTGAGAAAAATAAAATAAAATAAAATAAAATAAATATATATATATATATATATATATAAATATATATATATATATATATATATATAGATCCATATATATATAGATCCATCGGTGAAATCGACTGGATGAGTACGTCTCTACAAGGGAGAACATACATAAAAAATTTCACGTGTAGCCTGAATAGTATGCTGGCACGTGCGTAGACATGCATACTAGGAGTCGCCTCGGATAGGGGTGCAGGTTGCGACTACCAGTGAATTTACGTGTTGTCATTTTGAACATATTATGATAATACTTGCCAAAATTATTATTATTATTTAATATTATATATGCAGGTGAGTGGTGGCATGCGGACGTGGAGGAGGTGGAGAAGCAGGGGAACATGCTCGGGTTGCCACCGAACATGTCCGATGCTCATACCATCAACGGGAAGCCTGGCCCTCTATTCCCTTGCTCTGATAAACGTACGTAAAAGTTTTGATATTAGTTGATTTTACTATATCAATTAGGACTGCTATATTACACAAAGTTAGTCTCATAATTTAATCGTCACGTTCATATTTTTGGCCCGAAATTTATTTCGAAATAGTGAATCTCAAAAGCTTTGAGACTTGATTAGGAAAATATTTCTGGTAAATTAGTTACAATCATAATCTATTACATGCATACTTATCTTCAAAGGCATTCAAATCGATGGTTGTTACCATCACATAAAATAAGATTACTCCTCAAGCATCCATATTTAATGTGTAATACCATTTCGGCACCGTATCAGTATTTTTTGAAAATTTTTTTAATATAAAAGTTATAGATTTTGATAAGATTTACAACTTTTATGTTCAATATTTTTTCAAAAAATACTTTTAGATAGATATTTTGAGGTTTCGAAATTTCAACGGGTTAACGGATCGGATCCGAAATATATTAACATTTCGGAGCATCAAAACACCTATTTAGAAATAATTTTTAAAAATATTTTAAACATGAAGGTTGTACATCTCATTAAAATCTATAACTTTTATGCTGAAAAGTTTTCCAAAAATACTGATACGATGGTCGAAACAGAAAAGCACAAAAATCGAGAAAATGACTGATTTGAAATACTGCAAAACACCGTGGCTTAACGTGTATAACTTTCGAAACCAGAGGCTTAAAACAAATTATCCCTTCTATAATCGGTATTTTATGTAAATACAATATATATAATCTTATTTAACTATATTTTTAATATATTCGTGAAATAAACGAGTGTAAAACAATTTAGTTAATTTATGGGGTATAATTATGCAGATACGTATGCTTTGGAGGTGGAATGGGGGAAGACGTACATGCTGAGGATTGTCAACGCTGCACTCAACGACGAGCTCTTCTTCGCCATCGCCGGCCACAGCATGACCGTCGTCGAGATCGACGCCGTCTACTGCAAACCCTTCACGACGGATTCGCTGCTCATCGCCCCCGGACAGACCACCAACGTCATCGTCACCGCTAATCAGAGCCCTGGGAGATATTTCATGGCGACGAGGCCGTTCATGGACGCTCCGATTTCCGTCGACAACAAGACGGCGACCGCCATCCTCCAATATACACGTGTCCCCAACACCGTCATCCCTATCCTCCCCCGCCTTCCCGCCGCCAACGACACGGCCTTCGCCGACGCATACCTCGATAAATTGCGCAGCCTCAACACGGCTGAGTTTCCGGCGGCGGTGCCACTCGCCGTCGACCGCCGCCTGTTCTACACCATTGGCCTCGGAATGAACCCGTGCGCGACATGCATGAACAACACCAGGCTCACCGCTTCGCTCAACAACATCACCTTCGTCATGCCCAAGACGGGGCTGCTGCAGGCTCACTACTTCAACATGAAGGGCGTGTTTACGTTGGATTTCCCGGATAATCCGCCGGAGCGGTTCAACTACACCGGCGCGCCGTTGACCGCCAACCTCGGCACGTCGGCCGGGACGAGGCTTAGCAGAGTGGCCTTCAACTCCACCGTCGAGCTCGTGCTGCAGGACACCAACCTGCTGACTGTCGAGTCGCACCCCTTCCACCTCCATGGATACAACTTCTTCGTCGTCGGAAGAGGTAAGGGCAACTTCAACCCGGCGAAGGATCCGGCGAACTACAACTTGGTCGATCCGCCGGAGAGAAACACCGTCGGAGTTCCCACCGGCGGCTGGACTGCCATAAGATTCAGAGCTAACAATCCAGGTATTTCTGGATCGAAATAATTCATTTAAATTCCGCTCATAATGAAGAAATTAAATATTTTGACTAACGATTATATCTCAGGTGTGTGGTTCATGCACTGTCATCTGGAGCTGCACACGACGTGGGGATTGAAGATGGCTTTCGTCGTCGAGAATGGGAAAGGGACTGATGAATCAATCCTGCCGCCGCCGAAGGATCTACCACGGTGCTGATGAAATCAGTGATAATGGCTGCGCATTGGCAAGTTCGAGGTTTTTCAGTGAATGAATCCTGCAAAAGTTGCAGGTTGTTTTTTCTTCTGGTTATAAATGTTTGGGACTGGAGTGGTTGAAGGATTGATGTAATCCATCTTCATTCTTTCTTAAGAACAGTAATAAAATTTCAAATTGAAGAAAATTTTAAGGGCCTGCACAAAATACTAATGAATTTGCTTTGAAGCAATCTCCAGTTTATATATATATATATATATATATATATATATATATATATATTGATGGTTTCGGATCTGTTAGATTTAGGAATTAGACTATGACGCCGCCGAAAAGATGGACGCAAAGCAATAACAAATACAGAAATTTACGTGGTTCGACAGAGATGCCCACATCCACGAAAGGGAGAGCGCTATTCGTTACTATACTAGTGGTGAGATAGCCGAGTACAAGATCCTCCTCTTAGGACTAAATTATATATATATATATATATATATATATATATATGAATCCGCCGTCCTAAACTCTAAATTATTTCGCCACTAATTGAGTAACTGCGTCTACATAATAAGAAAAGCTAAGTCACTGTTTGAATTGCCTATAACGGCTCTTGGATCGCTCAATAAGACCATGGATTTGGTCCGATTGTTACTCCATTATATATATATATATATATATTATATATATATATATATATATATATATATATATATATAATATATATATATGTATATATATATGGATTATTTGATGTGATTGGAATTACGAACGGAAGATCAACACAGTTCATATTGATAGATAATTGTAAAAATATTTGAATAATAAAAATAATTAGGTTTTATTATATTTCATGCATGGTATATGAAATGATCCCCAAATTAACGAAAATGGATGACACAGAATAAAAAGTCGTAAAAAGATATTATCTAAATAATAAAATGATACAAAACTAGTACATGGATGAAATTTCAGGTGACGAGCATCAGTTATTTGGTTTCTTTTAAATGGAGTTGTAAATTATGACCTTTTACATTTATGCGTTCTATGCCGTATTTTTTATTTATTTCGGGATCATTTTATGCACTATTAAAATATATTAAAATATGATAAATTAATATTTTCCAAAATTAATTAAAATAATAGATCAATATAAACAGAACCAATTATTCATTTATAATGTCTATCATTGGCTTGGGCAAACCATATTAGAGTTCGGGTCTATCCGAGCTGAGCCGAATTTGTGATTCACAACCCGAACCAAACTTATTTACATGAATTTCCTTCTATATTTATTTGTTTTTGAGATTATCGTGGTGGAACCCGTAATGCGACCGCACGTCCCCGTAGGGACCTCAAACTCGTGGAAAACCTCCACATCCAACCCCAACCGACGCTTTGGGATCCGAGTACAGGCCTTCCATAAACGGTGGCTCCTGCTACGGGGTACAAAAAATTCTACGAGAAATTTCACCCCACGCGGCCTCGAACCTGAATGGTGATGCTTACTGAGATGCCGCCCAACCGGTCGAGCTACCGTGCTCGGCGCCTTCTATATTTATGACAATATCTGAAGCTTAGTGGGCTCCCACTAGGCCTAGCTGTATGTTGGGCTCAAAGTCATCAAACAAGCAAGCCCATCCGATTTTTGCGAAAGCTAATCGCTCAGAAATCATGTATTTCATATTCGGGTTCGTAAAATTACAATACTTCCATGCACCCGATCATATATGTACCTCAAAAATGGCAGAAGCTTCCGTCACGGTCCATACTCCGAAGGAGGGTAGACAGGTCTCTTGATTCTGGTGCATGCGAACTTAAATTTTAAAGCTAAAGTTGGCAAAAAAAATTACGGTGCAAACGGCTAAAACACTAACGGTAAATGTTTGCGACGATTGCCGCCATTGGTAACAATATTATGCATTTGTTAATTGGATTGAAATATTAAGGGTGTATATATTTTTTGATGCAAAATGTATGATGGAAATGCAATACAAATGGGTCCCATATAAGAATGAACTCTTTATATTTTTTTTAGATTAATGTCAAAAAATGTTTGTCTGTTTTTGTTCATTTTTTCCGCTTGATATAGCAGAGAAATCTACGAATAGCACCGATTAATATTCCACCAATCAAAAAGTCTGAATCTTTCAGTGTGCGAAGGCCTATTTTATCTTCTATTAAATACGTACCGATAATTTTTCTCATCCTTACGGATGGTACGTGCAGGATTCGATGCCGAAATATTCGCTTTCTGAGGTAAAAGTCCTATCGTTCGTTCAAGGCGCCGTCAGCCGTGCGCCATTCATTCTAACTTTGAATTGACAATTTTTTCATTTGGCATGGGAAAACGATTTTAAAGATGGGGAGAAAAAGAAAAGAAGATTTTGAGAATCTTGTCCAGGTGATTGGAATGTGGATTCCTTATCAGGTAAGAATTATTTCATTGCAAAAGAAGGAAATGAAAAAGGAGATAATTATTTCATTGTAAGAGCCAATTGTTTTTCTTTATGAGTGCAAATTAACTTGAATAATGAACCAATTTTTATTAAAAAACCAATTTTTTATTAATTTACTTATTTACTTTATTTATTTATTATTATTATATTATTATTATTTTTTAACCTTTTGAAAGTAGATAATTTGGAGGAGATTTCAAATTATTCTTACAACAATTTTTCTTCTTTGATTTAAGTTTTGTTGTCTTTGCAAGAACAGTAAAGCACATTCTCAAATATCATGTGCAGTGACATGCATAAAACCTTTTTTTTTTCCCAAAATAAGATCCTGAATTAAAAATTTTCTATTCCTTTAAGAAAATCTAAATTCTTTCTCCCTAACCTCTATTTAATTATCTATCTCATTACTTTAGTTTGATGAATGATAGATGTATTACATATTTATTTATTTATATTAAATCTCCTTGTTTGTGTATTAAAAAATATGACATATGTCATTTGGGGCACTGTTTCGCATTTGAAGCCGAACTCTGGGGTTGCTTATCGGCGTTACAGCTTGCCATGGATATAGGTTTCCATAGAGTGTACGTATCTTGTGACGGACTCTCGGCTTCTAATTAATCATGATTTTGGAAGACGATGCACTTCCTGACGGACATCATAGAAATTTGGTCACCGAATGCAAAAAGATTATTCAAGGCCAACCGTCTAGCGGACCGACTAGCAAATATCGTTCTCTCATACCAGAAGGTTTCTAGTATGCTTTATAATGATGTACAAGGTATTATTTCTGTAAGATTTATAAGGTCTTAACGGACTCTGTCCCTACCTTTGACAAAAAAAAAGACATAATATGCAAGATGATTTGGATTCATTAACTAAGGTATTTGTGTTTAGATAATGACACGAATCGATATATTTTGAAATTCCTAAAAAGTGTTTTTTTTTTTTTTTTTTTTTGGGGGGGGGGGGGGGGGGGGTTGTGCAGAAGAAAAAGTCGTGGTCCCTAATTCTTTATTGGTGGTTGTATACTGATGCCCCGAGCATCCGATAACCTAATTATGGAGTCTTTCATGTCATGATCAGCTTCCATTGGTTTCATAAAGGAGAATCAAGATCAGTAGAAAAGGAGGCAAAGTTTTTTCAAATCTTCCAAAAAGGTTCTCCATTTGGCAAGTAGCTTATTTATGAATCCTCCTATTACTATTATCACCTCTTTTCATTCAATATTTTGAATTAATCCCGTATACTTTAGCTAAATAGGTCGCTATAATCTTGATCTTTTAAAATTAATTGCGATATTCCTGATTTAGGAAAAAAAATGTTCGCAATAATCTAATCTTCAGTTTTTTCCATTTGTGCCTGTTAAAGAGATGACGGTGACATGGTGGTTGCCATCGTAAACTAGCACAACCTTTTCGAATGGTCTTTTCGGATGATCAGCCACATTGGGACTCATCGGATTTCTAAATGCTTGTTGTATTGGAAGAACACCGGATTCATCTCATTATTTTGTAAGCGATCTATGGCTAAATTGCTCGACTGGTCGGTTGGGGTTCATGAACTATTATTCATGAGCTCGAATTTGGTGTATTGTGATGCAAGATGAATTTTTTTTTTTTCAAATTTTAGAAAATTTATGAAGGATGTGATAAATGTGTTTTTTTTTAATCAACGATGTGTCACGTGTCAGGGGACAAATTATATCTGAAATTTTACTCTCTAACCATTATCTGTTGGACCGTGATTAGAATAGCTAGTAAAATAACCTAGTGTATGTTATAGGGATGGTTTCGTCTCATAACTCCAAAAACTCTTCTATGAATGGCTAATGCAAATTAATACTGGCTTTTGATGGCGATAACGGTGCATCAACGCGAACAAAAATGCGAGGTGTGGTATATGCGACTTTGCGGTCCATCATGTTATTCCACCGCGCGCGACATCTCAATCTTAAGCGGGGTCCAAGAGAACCATTTGTTTGATATATGCATGGATGTTGCTTTAATAATGAGATGAATATCTAGACAAAACCTAAATATCAAGCAGGGAATCTAACAAGGTACACAAATGGCTAGAGATTCTTAACACAGTTGTATGAATCTTTATAGTTGCCAAAGGAGCAAGCTTTTTTGGCTTCACTATCAAACATCAACTTACTTTTTCTCTAGGGCCATGCAATTAACTTTTCATGCTTCTAAATCGACCACAAAATAGGGAAAAGGAAGAGGCTATGACCGGGCGAGGTGGGGGTGGGGGAGGGGGTGAGTACGTTGCAGATGGAAAGAATTTTGTTTTTTTAGATAACAAGCGAAAGTTTTGGGTGATAAAATTAGGTTATTCCATTAGACATAATTTTTAACAACAACCGTTAGATCGTAGTCATGGAGTAACGACATGCCGTTAGTTCAATCACTTGCTACATGCCTAGTAATTAGAGATTAAACACGCTACAAAAACTGAGTACTTATTTTTTTTGGTCTTGACCGCCGAATTCAAGTTATATTCTACAGTTTGATTGAAAATGGTGCACAATAAGATAAAATTCCTCCCAAATAGATGATATTGGTCTTCAAACCCTAATATATATATATATATATATATATATATATATATTGTAATGTATAATTTGTATATCTCGACTAGAAATTTTGAGGCTTTAAAGCTTTTGGAATCAGTATATATTTCGAAGCCTTAAAACTTTCACAAAAAATTATTTTTGATTAAAAATTGGGGCCTTAGGGTACCAACACTATCCGTTACAATCACATAAAATCATCATACACATATAAACTTTGGAAATAATCAAACTAATTAGTCCCCTTTGGCTTTGCTTAAGATCATTCTTAGGAGGATAATTGGTCCGTCACCGGCCTTTCGACACAGAGAGAGAGAGAGAGAGAGAGAGAGAGAGAGAGAGAGAGAGAGAGAGTAGGGAAGAGATATATATATATATATATATATATATATATAGAGAGAGAGAGAGAGAGAGAGAGAGAGAGAGAGAGAGATCGTAGGGAACATTTCCCTTCATGTAGGAAGATATGATTCTCTTATGATCCAAAGTCTTGTGGTTCTAAGTCCCGAAGAGTCTCTTGATTCTCTCCAACTTCTCTATCTCTTCGAATCTCCATTATTCTCTTACTCTCCACTTACCTGCTTATAAGTAGCAGCTCCTTCTCAATCTCTCTCCCACATCCATACTACTACTTCAGTACTCCATCAATATCTTTAAAAAAAAAAAAATCATTTTTATAGATCAATGGATTCAAGAGGAGCAAGAGGGTGGACGGTAGACCAGAACAAGCTTTTCGAGAGGGCGTTGGCGGTGTACGACATGGACACGCCGGACCGCTGGCAGAAGGTGGCGAGAATGGTCGGCGGCGGGAAGACTGCCGACGAAGTCAAACGCTACTACGAGATCCTCGTCAAGGACGTCGCCGACATCGATAATGGGCGTATTCCCTTCCCATGTTATCATCCCTAAGGCAGCTGATATTCTTCTTCTGTGAAGGAAGTGCTATGATATTTAATTAACCAAATTAATGTTATCAAGGTTGTAGTTTTTATTTTTCTGAAAATATTACTACTTAATCTGTTGTATTTATTGACAGCAAATAGATATAGAATATCAAGTCATGTCCAAGAGTAGTAAAATCGGTATTGGCCAATCTTCGAAACGAATCGGCAACACTGAACAATACTTATCGACGGTATCGGGATTGGTCAAAACATAAAACACTTTAAGGAAATATGTAAAAAAACAGTTATAAATTAAAGGAAGCTCATTTTGTAAAAAACATACATGTGTGACTACCAAAAAAAAGAAAAAAGAAAACGAAAAAGGGTAATGCTATTGGTGCCGAATACTCAAACCGAAAAATAGCATGATTTGTGTTTTTTTGTGTCTCGGGTATATAGCATTTTTTCCAGAGGTACGAAAAAATGCCGCTCGGACTATTTTATCGGACCTAATAGTTTTTCTCAAAAAAAATATATTGACGATATACTCAATATCGCCAGTTATGTCGTGGTAGACTATACAACGTATTATCGTCTTAATTGTCATGTTCACATAGTATATATTATCTAAGTATTGAATATTTTGACCGGTGAAATTGGTTCTTACACGTTGCATTATATCATGTTCATATCATATTCTATATTATACATGAACCGAATAAACTATGAAAGAAGAACGATGCTTGAAAGAGTCTGTCTGGAAGTCCAAACATTAAATTATAGATGATATTCTAGAAATATAATCCCGACAATAATTTAAGTAGTATCGGATGCCAAATGTCGCAATGTAGACGACCGCCAAGTAGGATGACAAAAAATAGTGCTGCTATATTCTTCTATTTCAACATCATCTAGATGCTTTTTCCCTAACTAAATTGGATCTTTCCCACTTTTGTTTAAAAGACGTAACTTGTGCCCCCATGGATAGCTTAACTGATGCTAATAAACCATCATTTATGAGTTTTAAAGTAGATGACAACAGGATAAAACCAATCAACATACTTTTCTGCTGTTGGGTGCCCATGGCAGGGTAGCTAAACTGGTTGTAGATTTCGATGAACTTTACAACTTTTATGTTCAAACATTTTTCAAAAAATACTTTTAAATATATATTTTAAGACTCCAAAGTAATAATGGCTTTGAAAAATTTTTTATAAAATTAATTTATACTCGTTAAGAGATTAGAGTCCCAAAACATATATTTAGAGGTATTTTTTTTGAAAAAACTTTAAAATATAAAACTTGTAGATCTCATCAAAATCTACAACTTTCATATTGAAATTTTTTTTCAAAAAATGTGTCTAAATATCAGTTTTAATTAAGTAATGGAGAGAACTTGAGAGAAGAGTAATGGAGATGATCTATACCCATGCACGTAGCAGAAAGCATGCACCATCCCAAAGGCTTTCTCTATCATGATCACAAGGAATGAAATAGTATTCATTATAAAGCTTTTTGTTGAGTATCCATCAACATTTTGTAAGACTATGTAATGTGTTGCTGATTTTGGTTGCTAGCTGATATTCTTCTCCTGTTATTAAAGGATGTAGTTTATTGTTCTTAAGTTTATATCATCAAAGTTATGAAAATATTTTGGATGCTTGATTTACAACTTAATTGAATTTATCTCTGTATTGGCTATCAATTTGAGAATGAATCTTAGAGATGTTTACTAATGGTTAGCAATTCCGTAAACCCGATGAGTTCTTATTTGAGATCGATAATAAGGCCGTTAAGTCGGGACGCACGGCTGGTTATCACGGTGGTAGGGTTGGCATTAGGTTGTCTCCCTACTCCGAATTTGGCTCCCCTCCTCGCCATTTCAAACAACAAATATTGCTAACAGGTATGTTCACATGCGTTCTCCTACGTGGAACAACTGTCTTCGTCTGGGAATCGACATCTGAATTGTCTCCCCTGGGACTAGGCAAGTCATAGATTATAATAGCAATTTCGGTACCATGGTTTTCGGTGCCGATCGGTGTAACCCGTGCCAGGTGGCACGTGCCTGTTCCGATAATTGTCGGCACGACACATGTCAAAAAATCATATATTTGAATTTTTTTTTAATAATTTTTTATTTTTTATTTTTTATTTTTTAAAATAATAAATAAATATATATATCGATACGGTCGGCACTGCACCATCGGCACAGTTGGGCACGTGCTACGATCTGAGTTTACCGAAACTCAGCCCGGCTCGGCACAGAAAACCTTGGTCGGTACTCCAAAAAAAGCTAAGTTGTCCCGGAAAATATGAGATGCTGGTGACAGACTTTGGTATGTGTGACTTTGCGGTCCATCATGTTAGTCCACCGCGACATCTCAATCTCAAACGGGGCGAAGAGAACAATTCATTAGATATATGTATGGAGATTGATGAACACATAGATGAATTACAAAAGAAAACTTAAAATATCATGCAGGAATCTATGGAGGTACCACAAATAGCACAGTTGTATCAACCTTTGAATTTAGTTGCCAAATGGGCGAGCTTTTGGCTGCTCTTATTCGAGCTCCATTATCAAACATCAACTTGCTCTTTCTCTGGTGCCATGCACCTTTTCATGCTTCTAAATCGGCCGCAAAATAGGAAAAGGAAGTGATTATGACCGAAAGGGCGGCGGAGTGGGTGCACCGTAGATGCGACAAACTTGTCTTTTTGAGATAACAAGATGAAATCGCCTCTACACCATTAAAGAGTTTACATGCGGTAACTATTGCACAAATATGGACAGGTTATGCGCATGACTTTTTCTTGAAAAAAGTTGCCTTCACTTAGCTAGGCACATATATATATATATATATATATATATATATATATATATATATAGAGAGAGAGAGAGAGAGAGAGAGAGAGAGAGAGAGAGAGAGAGATTATAACTTAATCAACACTTAGCGACTTCAGTAGTAGTGTACACTATACATTTTTTTAGAAAAATTATTATTATAATTATTTTGCATTGAAAAGCAACAAGCAGATGGGACCCTAAAAAGATATAATGAAGAGAAGAGAGAGAGAGAGAGAGAGAGAGAGAGAGAGAGAGAGAGAGATCGTAGAAACATTTCCCTTCATGTAGGAAGATATGATTCTCTCAGGATCCATAGTCTTGTGGTTCTCAGTCCCGAAGAGTCTCTTATTCTCTCCCACTTCTCTATCTACCCGAATCCCCATTATTCTCCACTCTCCACTAATTACCTGCTTATAAGTATCAGCTCCTCCTCAATCTCTCTCCCATATCCATACTACTTCTACTTCTTCACTCCATCAATATATTTTAAAAAAGATCCATTTTTATAGATCAATGGCGTCCAGAGGAGCAAGAGGGTGGACGGTGGAGCAGAACAAGCTTTTCGAGAGCGCGTTGTCGGTGTACGACATGGATACGCCGGACCGCTGGCAGAAGGTGGCGAGAATGGTCGGCGGCGGGAAGACTGCCGACGAAGTCAAATGCTACTACGAGATCCTCGTCAAGGACGTCGCCGACATTGATAATGGGCGTATTCCCTTCCCATGTTATCATCCCTAAGGTAGCTGATATTCTTCTTCTGTGAAGGAAGTGTTATGATGTTTTAACCAAATTAATGTTATCAAGGTTGTATTTTTTTTATTATTCTGAAAATGTTACTACTTAATCAGATCAAGTCATGTTTACTGCTATTAGCAACTTCGTATATATCACTGTTTACATTTACTTGAAAAAAATCATGTTTCTGGTCCAAGACTCGTAAAATCGGTATCGGCCAACCAGCGATACAAAATCGGCAGCAGTGAGCAATACTTATCCGGCCGTGGGTATTGGCCAAAATATAAAACACTCGAAAAACCAACCAGTATTAGTCCAGTTGGTTAGTGAAATTGATTGTCGGAAGATGACCATGGGCTATCCCGTGTGAATAATAGATCGGAGTTTCGAATCTTAACAAGCGCCGGTTGGAATGAACTACTGTTCTGCTCAATTTTCTGTTACAGATCCAAAAAACAAAACAATTCAAAATATGTAATAGATAGTTACAAATTAAGGGAAGCTCATTAAATTTTGTAAAAACGTACATGTGTGACTATATATATATTGGATTGAATATTCTGATTCCACTAACTTTTATACTATCCCTTTAGGGTTATGACATTGCTAAGTTAGTCTCTATATGTGATGCAGGTCAAGGAAGACTGTGTAGGATTCTAAAGCTTCATTTATGCATGCATGCATGGTGTGAAGAAGAAGCTATGTATGTAGCAATAATCATGCACCATCCCAAAGTGTTTGTATGATCATGATCATAAGGATTCAAGTAGTGTTTGTATGATATGTAACTGTTGCTAATTATTTTCGATTTCTAGCTGATGTTCTTTTCCTGTGATTAGAGCAGATACTTTGAATGTGCTAAAATTTATATAATCTAAGTTTTGGTTTTATTTTCTCAAAATATTTGCATACTTGATTTGCAACTTAATCGAATTTATCTCCTCGGGGAATAGGCAAGTTATAGGTTATGATAGCAATGTCAGTACTCAGAAAAAAAAAAATCATGCCAAACTCTACATCGATCAATTCGTTGGGATAAATAACTAAGACTATTTGCTGATGCGCGGATTCGACTGTGTCGTTTAAAGGATGATTGTTACATGCGTCGCTGCCATCGTTGGTTACCAATTATGGCGGATATAATAAATGGACCCGGGAATTTTTCCACGATAATACAGATACAGGATGATTAATGTTTGCTTATGAGCATTAAATGCTTCTGCCTTGTCTCTTTCCTGGCCAACTTTACTGGGATCTTATAGCGAAAAATTGCATATCAGCCCCCCTATTTGGGGGGGCTCGCAAATCA
Source organism: Xerophyta viscosa (assembly GCA_002076135.1). NCBI lineage: Eukaryota > Viridiplantae > Streptophyta > Magnoliopsida > Pandanales > Velloziaceae > Xerophyta > Xerophyta viscosa. Next base: position 1,548,078 of record MJHO01000023.1, read on the forward strand.
GCCCCTGGAAACGCGGGGGCTGATTTACAAAAAAAAAAAAATCAGCACCGCGATTCCATGGGCTGATTTGCTAGATTCCAAACTTAGGGGGGCTGATTCGCAAAAACCCCATCTTATAGTGATGGCTCTGGAGCTGTGTGAAGCAGGCTGTTTAAAGTGATGGCTCTGGAGCTGTGTGAAGCAGGCTGTTTAAAAGGTGCTTAATCATTTACTGGGATCTCTCTCTCTCTCTCTCTCTCTCTCTCTCTCTCTCTCTCTCTCTCTATATATATATATATATATATATATATTGTTTATTTTTACCCCACCCCCAGGTGACATTCCATGGGGTCGAACCAGGGACCTCCACCTAGACTCCTAGAGGGGAGGATTTGGTACCACTGCCCCAAAGGGACAATGCTCTCTCTCTCTCTCTCTCTCTCTCTCTCTCTCTCTCTCTCTCTTCTCTCTCTCTCTATATATATATATATATATATATATATATATATATATACTAGCTAGCCGACTATATATTCTAGCTAATTGTTTTAAAAGTGTTTGACAAATAGTTTCTTTTTAATATAACAGGTAGATACAAAAGTGCTAAAAGTAATATGAATAGTGTATTGTTATTGTTGTTGTTGCTGCTGCTGTATCACAGTATCAGTCAGGCTCCAAGTTGCAATGTTTGAGTTTTTAGCCTGCTTTCCAATTATATTATATAAGAGTACTATGTTTAGAACTTAATATGTTATTATTTATTTTATTATTATTATTTTTTTTTTTTTGCATTAGCTATGGCTGGTATAAGAAATAAGAAATTTATCAATTATATACATACACTTTGTCCCAAAAGTAAATCTTGTGTTATAATATAAAGTAATATTATTGTGTCCGAATATTTAACACAAAATTATTTGATTTGTATTTTTTTACTGAGATGGACAAACATCAGACCATTTTCAGACTGTTTTATCAATCCTAGCAATTTTGTATGATATAAGATATGCCAACTCACTACATCTATTGTTCATGCTGCTTTCTTGTACCTCATCAAATGAAATGAAAGCAAAAACTAAAAAAAGTAAAGCAAAAAAAGAAAGAAAAGAATAAAGCCAAAAACAAAAGCAAAAGCAAAAGCCAAAAAAGGAGAAGACACCCTTCATCCGCCGGTGAGATCGAATTCCCAAACATTCATATAAAAATGCTTTTAAGAATTTTTTATTAAAAAAAACTCTGTTATTTTGTAATTTATATTTTTTAAAAAATAAATTTCTAAAATATTAATGGATTAAAAATAAAAATTTAAACCATCAATTCATTACTCTCCTTTATCCCTTCCCAAACCACCTCCAGTTCAAGCAATGGCACCATGCACCTTCCTCACAGCGAAGAGAACAATTAATTCACACCATCTCTACTATGCATTCATCTTCTTCTTCTTCTTCATCTGCAATACGGATCCCTTCTGCACCGCTCAGTCTCAACTCTGCCGTGCATCCTGCGGCGGAATCCCCATCAACTACCCTTTCGGCGTCGACGACGGCTGCGGCAGCCCTTACTACCGCAGCCTTCTAACATGCGGCTCCGACGGCATCCTCCGCCTTCGCACTCCCTCCGGCGCTTATCCTGTCCACTCGATCAGCTACATCGATTCCCACCTCCTCATCACTGACCCCTCCATGCACAGCTGCAACACCAGCTCCGGCGCCGCACAACATTCACATTCTTCGCCGCCGTTCAGCCTCGACGCGAGCACACGGTTCTCTCTGTCCGCCAAGAACGAGTTTCTCTTCTTCAACTGCAGCGACGACGCCGTCGTGATCCGGCCGAGGTCGAGATTCTGCGACCGTTTTCCTGACCGGTGCAGCTCGTCCTGCGACAGTGCCGCCTACCTCTGCCGCAACCTTCCGGGGTGTTCCGGCGAAGACAGTAGGAGCTTCAGCTGCTGTGGGTACAACCCTAGGGCGTCGGAGTCGCTGCGGCTCATGCTGAGGCACTGCAGCGGCTATACGAGCGTTTACTGGCGGTCGACGACGGCGGCGGAGGGCGAGGATCAGGTGCCGGAGTATGGGATTAGAGTAGACTTCGAGATACCAAGTGCCTGCAGTGCAGGGATAAAGAGAAGAGTGGAGGGACGTGTGGTTATGATACAGAGACCAGGAGATTTCTCTGCCTATGTGATGGAGGCAATGTTACTACGTATTGTTCAGGTTTATATTCAGAACTCCCAATTTTTAATTTTCACCCATCTGTATTGTTAAAAAAAAATTAAAACTATTTTTTTAAAAAAAAAATGTAAAATTTGTAGATTTTAAGAGATTTGTAATTTTAATGTTCAATTTTTTTCAAAATTTTTTTTTTAAATATATATTTCGGGGCTCTAAAATTTTAACGGATTTGAAGTAGGTTTTAAAAACTGTTTTGAAGCATGCTTCAAATCCGTTAAATTTTAGAATTTTAAAATATTTATTTAGAAATATTATTGAAAAAATTATAATATTATCAAAATCTATAAAATTTTTATTAAAAGTTTTTTTTAAAAATACTTCCAATTTTTTTAAACCATACAAATTAATAGATTTTATGGTGAATCTATTGTTGCGCCTAGCTTTACTGATATAAAGTTGCATGGCATATTTTTCCTGGCGCATTATGAAAATGCCCTCCTAATTTAAAAAAAAGAGAAAAGAAAGTTAATATATATTAATATATATATATATATATATATATATAATATATAATATATATATATATATATATATATAATGCTTAGAAATGCTTAAATTTTATCCATAATAATTTTCACGGATTTGAAGTAGTTTTTAAAAACTATTTTGAAATATACTTAAAAGCCGTTAAATTTTAGAATTCTAAAATATTTATTTCGAAATATGATTTTAAAAATTGTAATATTAAAGTTATAAATATTATCAAAATCTATAAAAAATTTATCAAAAGTATTTTTAGAAAATTCTTCTAATTTTTTTTTAAACCATACTAATTGATAGATTTTCTGGTGAATCTATTGTTGCGCCTAGCATTACTCATATAAAGTTGCATGGCATTTTTTTCCTGGCGCATTATGAAAATGCTCTCCTAATTTAAAAAAAGGGAAAGAAAGGTACATATATATAATATATATATATATATATATATATATATATATATATATATATATAATGCTTAGAAATGCTTAATATCCATAATAATTTTATCTACAACTTTTATGTGTAGTAGACTCAAGTGGTTCAAGACATAAAACATCCCTCGCAGTCGTCATCGGTAAGAGCTTTATCGAAGATCTAATATGCAAAATTTAATCCGACATTAATTTTTCTCTTTTTTCTATATTTTTTTATTTTTTAAAAAAAATCCATGCAGGGACAACAACTACTGTATCAGTTGCTGGAGCAATTGGTATTGGTGCACTTGTTTGGTACTTCAGAAGAATGAGAACAAATAAGGTGGTAACTTGTGGTGTCCAAAGCAATGAAAATAGGCTCTTTTGATCTGAATTTCTTTTTTTTTTCCATCTTTTTTGTGTTTTTGGAATTATATTTCGTGCATATATAGTGTTGTAAAACATATGGTGTGTTTTATATGTAAACTTGTTGCGTTTTTTTTTATATACTAGCAGATAATGCACATGCAACATATGTACCAAAAAATAATTAAAATTATTTTTAAAATATAAATATAGTAAAATTTGTAAGTTCTTGATTAGAAAATATTTTAATTATCTCAATTATATCGTTATATTATATATCATATTTCTTTGAAGAGAATGTAAAATAAAATTAATCTTAAAAAAATTAATTTATGAATAAAAGAAATCTACTTTGAAAATCATATAGATAATATCAAACAGAAAAAATTGGGCTGTTTATAATGATCCTATGAAAGCTATTAAATTTATAATAACTATTTTACATACTATTTAAACTTACTTTAACTATTAAATAATTATATTAAGATATAAGATTCCATCAAACTTTTCTCTTATACTTAAATATTATAAATAATTGTACTAAATATCTAAAATAATGACATTGCCATTACTCGTAAAACAATAAATAAGTTTGACCTTATCTCTTTAGAGACATCCGATAAAATTAGAACGATACAGAAAATATTAGCATGACCATGCGCAAGGATGACATGCTCAAATTGCAAAATTGTCAACCTTTTCTTGTTAGAAAAAAGAAGAAAGTTTCAACTTTACTTCCTCCTCCTTGCTCCATAATTTATTTTTTGGGATAATTATATATCAGCACCTCTTTTCAGGGACTTTACAATTCAACTTCTGAAATGAAAAAATATGCTGATGAGGCGGCGTACGCGCATCGCCACATCGGCACTTTTTTTTAATTCTTTTTGGTAAACGGGGCTCACTAAGCTGAACCATCGTATGCGTGGACCACAGCAATCCTATCATACGTGCCGATCCAGCAAGTGTATGATTTTTGTGAAACTGTTGAAGGTAATATTCGCGGGAGCGGGGAGTCGAACACACGACCTCAAAGTTTTTCGAGGCTAAATCGACCGCTGTAGAATCAACCGAGCTCTTATCTGCAAAGCAATCCTATTAATAGTTCTAACCTAAAAATGACTGGAATTTATTTTTTCTTTTCTTTTTTTTTTTCCCCTTGAAGGCCCAACAACCATAGTCACTGTTAAAGCCCAAGCCTACACCATTTAGGCCTTGTTCTACTTTATTGGGAGACTTACGTATCAGCCCATCTATTATTTAATTTTACAAATAAATCTATAAATTTAAATCTGTTTATTTTCTATGCCCAAAACACCTATTAGAGTATTATTTTAAAAATTTTGCATACCAAATTATAGCTCACAACAATTTTTTTTTTTTTTTTTGTGTTTAAATTAAATATAAATATATATACTCCGACTAATGGCATTTTTTACAAAAAAAGAAAAACAATTGCAGGATTTGGGTTCTCACTTTGGCCCCTCGAAGAGTCCCCCCGGAGTCGGTGTCTACGCTCTAATCGAAACTAATTTTCCCTACTTTTCCGCCCGCATCAGCCCTAAAAACAGCTAATAGTTACGAAATTCGAATTCAAAATTTGCGCGATGTCTGTTTAAATCGATTATAGAGCAGCAAGGTGACACTCGAATTCCCGCGGGAAAATGGAATCTGAAGGTAGTAAGTGAGAATTACTTGCGAAATTCTGAGTTATTTTTTTTCATTCCTGCGATCAAATTCAGCTCAAGAAATCAGAAACCGGATTATCTATGTTTAAATGTTTGTGAATTGTGATCGCTGATTCGTAGGGCAAAGATCGACCACAACGAATCCAGCCATGTTGCTTTCCCAGTTGCTAAGTAAGCGGGAGAAACTCCAGGAGGATCTCCGCAACATTGAGAAGCAGGTAATACTTATTGTTATTGTTGTTGTTATTTCTATTGTTAATATAATTGCTCTTGTTTTTGGTAAAGATTGTTACATCAATTATTATTATTATCATCATTGTTATACTACTACTATCGTAACTGTGTGAGAGTGTGTTTTTTCTCTTTTCTTCTTTTTTTTTTTCAATTACTGGTGTTTTGTTTGGACATAATGTACAGAGGAAAGAGATTTCAGTAATGGGAAAAATAACACCCATTAGTTTATAGGTAGTGGCTCAAAGCCCATATAGTTATTTTGGAACTTTTATTTTAATATTATCACGGAAAAATCCTGCCAGAACCAGCTCGCTCTGTGACCGCCGTAACAGGTATTCCCACGGGTAACACTGGCACATATTAATCTGGAACATTTTAACCCTCCGACTATTCAAGTTAGATGCGTATGTCTTCCATATCATATAGGCTCCACATCTGCTCCTGCCGTGAGACACTCAGGAGAAGGTACGGCGGGGCGTTCTTGGTTGGATTAGTTAAGGAGACAAGCATATATTGCCATTACATAAATTCGAGGTACTAAATGTGCAATTTTCGTTAGATTTTGAGTTGTAGTGTATCATTGAGCCTACAGAGTATGTGCTTAAATTTTAGATTATTTGATTTAGATTGAGCGTACAGCAGGATGGTTCTATTTTTTTTTTTTCTTTAAATCGTTATTAAACAGATTAGCGGTGCCAAGAGCGTGAGGTTCGTAGTTAATACTAAAGGAAATTGAATGAAATAGGACTGCAGGGGTCTCGAGAGTTTCACTGTGCTGCTTCACTAATTTCTCAAAGAGAGCATGCAAGCAGTGTCATTCCGGGTCACTTTCCCATTAAATTTTGCATGAAATGCTGTTGTATTATGTGGATCGTCTAATTGCCACCGTTTTTCGAAAAGCTAGGTTACCAATGCACATATGCTTGCACTATGAGTTGTTTGTTCTTTGTTTACTATTGTTGCATAATAGTTTTGCTTATTCGAGCATTAATGGAATCAAGAAATTTAGAGTTTCAGTGTGGAAGCTTTCTTATCTCTAGACCTTTTCCTGCTACCTTTGTTGAGGGCACTTTACTTTTGCAAAAGCAAGAATCTGATATCTGGTGGCAGAAATGTGCTTATCAAAACAGAAGTCATAAACTTAGTTTGTACAGCATTGGAAAGTATATGTGGATGGTAGCATATAAATTTTCTGAGTTGGAGTGATGTGCAAGTGGTTTTTCACTTTTTTTCTTAATAATGAGCTATAGACTTTCAGAGGTCTGAATGTTGGATATGCATATCTCAATGATTTAAATCAATGCAACGCTTGTAATTTTTAAATAATATTCTATGTGCTAGAGGTATAGTTTTTTGTTTTTTTTTTTTTTTTTTTTTTTTTTTTTTTTTTTTTTTTTTATAATATAGGAAGACGGCACTGTCGTGTAGCCTCACCTGGCCTCTTGACCCAGGAGGAATCGCGCTCGGACCTACCCGCTCGGGCATCGATGCGGATCCTCGCCCCCGTCACACGTGGGGGGGGGGGGGGGGCGAACGTGTACTTCCCCGCTGCCAAACTCGCGGATAATCTTGCCGCTGCGGCCGGGAATCGAACCTTGGTTGCTTAGGAGCCCTCTATGCTCCCCAACCAGCTGCCCTATCCCGCACCCCCTTGTGCTTGAGGTAGTTAGTAGTGTCTAAGAAACAATTACTAGTCGATGCTTCCATGTGTTTTAGAATAGTTAACAACCGCAATGTTGTGTCAATAATGAAGCCGCTTTAAGGACCTTCAATGGCCATTTAAGTCTTCTCGTACCTTATGTTCAGCATTTAAGAGAGTATAAATGTGTAAATAGTGTTTGTTTCATGTATGAAGTAGGTAGTGATCAATATGTGTATTAAATGTATAACAGGTATGACATGTATTAGATACATAACATATATTAAGTTGTTTGATTCACTTATATGTGATTTATGTAATAAAAGTGTAATGCAATTACAAAGTACATAAATATCCCTTGAAATTTGAAATGATACCCATTATTTCAAAATGCTGTGCACCTATAACTTTTGTCTGTAAACCCATCTCTAAAATGGTTTGGATGAGATTATTTGATAGATGGTAGGATGATTTGAAAGATGGTGGGTTGTTTGATGATAAGATGAGTTTAGAGATTGATGTAGTGAGAAAATTGTAGAGGTGTGTAGTATCTTGCTCTTTATATTTAAACAATAATTAACTATATAACTTAATTTAAATGTTATGTGATGTTAATGGCATTAATCAACATATAACATAACCTAAATAATATGATAAGTTAAATAACATTAACTTAATTCGTTTGATGTCAAACAAGGGACATGAAGTCCTGTATGATTTCTCTATTTTATTAGCATAAGTGCCAGTTCTATGGTATAATTTTATTGTCATGGTATTTTACATTCCGTTTTGGATATATATCAGGTCTATGATCTAGAGACAAGCTATCTACAAGATTCTAATCAATTTGGAAGTGCATTAAAAGGCTTTGAAGGTTTTCTATCATCGTCCAAGAGTACCATCAAGTAAGTTGGCGGATATTTCTTCGTGCACAAATTGTCATGACAAGTCATACTGCTTTACACGTGGCAGATTGTTGTGACTGTTGTTGCAGCATCCCTATTTAACTGATCTGGTTAATTTATTACTAAGACCTTTATCAGCAGTATGCTCATATTTTAGGAGAGGTATTATACATCTTTGCACCGTATTTATCTCTAGCATGCATCATCGCAATTGGAAGGAGTTTCGACCAGGGTTTTAAGTTTCGGGCGGTACGTTGCGTGCCGTCCGGAACGTCTCGGTGCCGGGCCGGCCGGCACAGTTTTTCTTTTGCTTTGTTTTTTTTTCCGTTCATCTTCCTCGCGATCGAGGAAGATGATAGTCGCGCCGGTGGGCGCGACTTTTTTTTTTTTTTCGTGTCACGACACTTATTATTATTTTTTTGCTTTTTTAAATTAAAATTCTTAAAAATAACTTTTAATATATATATATATAAAATAAATTTTTATAATCGGCACGGTCGGTACCTCTCGAGTTCGGAATTTACAAAGTGATGTGACTTGCAAATTTTGTATCAAAGTAGCAAGAGGATCATGCGGGCGCCGTTGCTACACCTTCGTCCAGGCTCTGGGACCCCTATTGTTGCCTCGGTGCTCGTTACACTTTTTTAAAACATTGATTTCGACTAATATATGAAGATGGGGGTCATGAAAACAAACGTGAATCTACAATCATAGATACACAAACTGATCAATCATGTATTCTGCTTGTACCATTTGTAAATTTGTCGATTATGTCAATGTCAGTATTATTTTCCATTAAGGCTTTCTTTTGCATGTCCTTTTCTTGTGAGCACTCTATTGGATCATGAGATAGTGATCAGCTCTTGAAAGTTAATAAGTGAGAGCTTCAGCTAATAAATGCTTTTGGAGAACTTACGCCTGATGTTGGGTTAGATCTATTGGATCACAAGATAGCGATCAGCTCTTGAAAGTTAATAAATGAAATATTCAGCTAATAAGTTTTTGGTGAACTTGCATCTGATGTTGGGTCAGACAAACGCACTGCTACTTTCAAAAATTTTGTTTAGCTGTTTAGTGTTTGAAGAGCATCATAGTTGCTAATTTTTGCCAATGCCACATCATAAGATCCTTTCACTTGATTATTCTTGTTTAGCTTCATAACAAGTTTGGAGTTCCTTAACTACTTTAAATTCATTTTAGCAGTCTCAAGCGGTCCCGGAAGTTCCAAGCTGAAGATAGACTATTCTCCTTGTCATCTATCACCTCACCTGCTGTAAGTGAAATACGTTTATTAAGACATTACATTTAGTCCAGATACCCACGACGATTATTATTATTATTTTATATTATATATTTTATATATATATATATAGAGAGAGAGAGAGAGAGAGAGAGAGGCTCTTCTCAGTCGACCTAAGAATAGCCTATCTCAGCTGAAATCACGGATGTTGGATGGTGCAGATCCAATGGTCAGTCGAGAAGTCGTTAGCGACTTTCTGTTGAAAAACACGCGCGCGAACAAAGCCGTTAGATCGACGTGATCCGATGGCCCAGAAATCAGCTGAGATGGGCTATTCTCAGGTCGGGCTGAGAATAGCCCATATATATATATATATATATATATATATATATGATATGCTTGTTGACATTGTTCCTAACATAGTTATTGCAGAGAAGTTGGGCGTGCTTAACATCCCTGTTGTTAACTAAACAACCAAGGACTAACTTGCTTTATTTTGCTGAGTCTCAGGTTGAGGAAACAGGCCGTGACGGTGGGTTTATGCAAAAATACAATTACAAAGCATACTAAAACACCTTTGTAAAGGCTTTAGAACTTGAAATTCTCTTGATTTCTAGCAGATGGAAGGGCTGGCTATGGCCCTGGTCGTCCCAAAGGCGGCAGTCCTGCAAACGTGCAGTAAGTCCACCTATCTAGCTTTTTCGTAATTTAGGTGACAAATTAGTGCATAATGTGATGTTCATGCTACAGCCCAAGAGATGGACCATCCAGTTTCAATTTGGATCCAGCTAATGTGTGTTTAATAGTAAGGTTTTTTGTGCCGAGCGGAGTCGAGTTTCGGTAAACTCAGATCCCGGCACGTGCCGATGGTGCCGTCCCGACCGTGCCGAAATATATTTATTTGTTATTTTTAAAAATAAAATTAATTTAAAAGTCAAATATAAGATTTTTTGACACGTGTCATGCCGATTCGTATCGTGCCGACAACTGCCGAAACAGGCACGTGCCGTCCAGCACCGAAAACCATGTTTAATAGTCACTCATTAGGAGTTCCACAGAGCCTGGTTATTTAGTTTCAATTGAATCAACATGTGAATTATTAGCTTGGCTAAATTACTTTTAGAGCTTTATAATGACATAGGTTAAAGGCTCAAGATTTTGCCTTGGCACCCTTTGCATGTTATCTTTCTGTTTATATACATGAAAAATGGTATACGAAACAATTCTGGTGTATAATCGAAATAAACATCGGATTGTTTGGGTTTTTATCTATAACAGAGGAAAACCCAAAAGGGGTGGGAGAATTTCGCTTAGAGAAGGCAAGCGGATGCGACCAAATGATCAAGACGACGATGACGATGACCCCGAGCTGAGTTTATGATCTTAGTCTGCATGGAATGGAGCAAAATCAGACATCAAACCCTGTGATCCCTCCTTTCAGGAAAGTGCTGCTTCTTTGCTCTTTGGGGTTTTCTCAAATCAGCCCCTCTTTTTTTCATTTCGGCCGAATCAGCCTCTGGAAATGCGTTTTCAGGGGCTGATTCGGCCGAACCCGAAAAGGGGGGCTGATATGAGATTAACCATTGCTATTTTCTGCCTGCAAAATGTGGTAGTACTTCTAAGTAGCAAACCAACTAGGTCTTAATTTTGCTTATGTTGTGGCTCGTTTTTTAGCAAGCAGGTTAAACACACCTCCCCCTTGAACGCATAGCCGAACCGGTTACCAAAGTTTTAGAACTTACGCTGTTCGATCTTCCGTTATGGATGTAGCTTTTAGCGAAATAGTTCACTTCAAAATAATTGAGTTGATTCTGTGGTGCCAAATAATTGTCTAGAACTGATTCGACCGCATATTGTCTACTTGAATCTTTCAGATGTGCTCGGTTTGATTGGTTTAGTTCGTCTTTGAACTTGATGAGATTTAGAGGCTGAGCTCGAACTCGGCTTGACTCGAAAAATCTCGAGCTCTATCTTAGCTCGAGTTCGATTCGACTGTATTAACTGAGCCGAGCTCGATTTGAGTTTGGATCATAAATCAATTAGACCGTGCTCTTGTCTGGATTAGAGGTGTTCATATACCGGTCCGGACCGAAAAATCGGACTGGACCGGCGAGTTCGGTCCGGTCCGGACCGGACCGAACTCCGGCTTGAGTTCGGTCCGGGTCACGGTCCAATATCGAACAGATATTCGGTCTTCGGTCTGGTCCCCAAGACCGAAAAAATCCGGACCGGACCGAGGACCGATCTACAAGCCCAACTTAGATTCTCGGCCCAATTTGCGAATTGCGTGGCCCGTTGTTAAACAACTTAAGCTCGCGTACGGGGACGTTGTATGCTGCGCTGGCATGCACTATCACTTATTCACTTTCTTGCCTTAAATCTCGCGTGCTGCATCTGCACTCTTTTTCATCTGCACACCGCCTCCCTCCCTCTCTTACTCACAGTCCTTAATTTGCTGGTTAATTGATTGTGTGTGGCACGTCTCAATCACCGATCGTTGCTCATTCTCGCCGACATCACCGATAGGGTAGACCAACAACTAGTAGGGCTCCACGGACCGGTCCAAAACCTGTCCGGTCCGGTTCGGTCCCACGATTTAGCGGTCCGGTTCGGGCCGATCTTAGTTCGGTCCTGTCCGCGGTCCTGTATTTATGTGGGGTTCGGTCTTCGGTCCTGACCGGTCCGGTTCGGTCTGGTCCAGACCGAATGAACACCCTAGTCTGGATGGAGCTCAAATCGTTTAAGTAATTTTGTGTTTATAAAAAAAATTGGATAAAATATGAAAATTCTTTTAGGTTAGGGAGTCAATTAGCCGAATAACACGATATTCAAGTTCGATTCGTTTTTATTCAAGTTTAAAATAATGCTTAAACTCGATCGAGCTCAGTAAGACTTATGGTCAAGTCGAATTTAAATGATTTCGAGTTGGAACTACTTGTGAGCAGTTCAACTCGTCTTTGCCGTTATGTGTGGCCGCTATGGGTTATAGGGGGATTATCTTTATGCTCCTACAAAATTGGAAAAGAAATCGCTGCAGGTGCCAACGTGGGAGTTATTATTTATTTGGGCCTTTATTGTCTTAATTAATTGAATGTTACAATAACGTCCTTCTGAAATCCCTCCCCGTTGATCAAATTTTCTTTGGTTAGAGTCTGGATTTTGTAACGCTTATGGACAAGTGTTTTCATAAATAACTGAAAATTAAAAATATAATTTTTGGTGTTTTCAATGTTCTTACTCAAAATTTTTGGTGTATTCTCGTCATCAAACATACATTTAGAAATATTATTGATTTTTTTTTTAATATAAAAATTCTATTGTATTTTAAAAATTTGTACATAAACGTTTTGAAATTATAAAATTTTTAATTTTAATTAGTTAAGACTATTAAAATATTTATTTAACAAAACATTTAAAATAATAATAAAAAGATTTCTTTTAAATCATGATGCTTTCTATTTTTGGTTTTAAGTAGGGCTGAGCATTCGGATCAACCTGAACCGACCCGAGATTCTTAAGGTCAACCCAAGCCGAATACCTTCAGACTCAAACCGACCCGAATTATATTTCAATCAGAATCGACCCGAATCGACTAAAATTCGGATCAGTTCGGATTGGTTCTGGTTGATCTGAATAATAACACAAATTATTTTTATTCAGTATCAATTTAAATTCGGGTCGGTTCGGGTCTACTCGAATAGTTGTAATATGAATGTTTCGTTTAAAAGAAAAGAATTAGCATATAAAAATTAATAAAAAATAATTAAAATGTTACTCGTAAAGATAATTTAGGTCAAATCCGAACCGATCCGAAATTCGTACATCCGAATTAAATTATATAGATCTAAACTATTAAAATGTCGACCGAAATTAAATCTAAAATTTTGACTTTGTTCGGTCAATTCTTCTTATTTTTTTTGATAATGTCCGGCCCTAGCTAGTTTTAAGTACGTTGATCCTTTTTTCTTGGACAAATGCCAGGACAGCCCCTCAAAACCATCTTTCCTTCCAAATCAGCCCCTGAATCTTATAACCTGCCATATCAGCCCCTATTTTACTGTTCAAAAGCGTTTTTAAAAAATTATCTAACTTACCTTAACATTTGAAGAAATTACAAGAATGCCATCTTCTTTACCTCACAGCTAAATTAGTTTTACCAAATCTATTTATCACCATCTTTTCAAAAATTTTATGGGGTTTTGCGGAAAAAATAAATATTCCGTATAGTTCTATCAAATAAATTTTTAAGTTTTTTAAAAAATTTATAAAATCACTTCAAATATATATATATATATATATATATATATATATATACAAGTATTTTTTTAAAAAAAAATTGAATGCAAAGAAAATAAATTTTGGCATGCTCTACAATATTTGTGTTAAAATTCTCAAAAAAAAAAATATTTGAATGCATATTTTGAGAGTCCAATATGTTTCTAATAAGTAAAGACTTGGAGCCTTAAAATAATTATTTAGAAGTGTTTTTCTTTAAAAAATTTAAATACAAAATTTTTGAAAAAATCAAAATCTATTTTTTGTATTCAATTTTTTTTTTTTTAAAAAAAACTTAGTCATATGTGTTTTACTTTGATTAAATAATTATCTAAACAAAAAAGTATGAGTTTATTATACTTCAAATATATATATATATATATTTTCTTTGTATTCAATTTTTTAAAAAAAATGCTTGTATATATATATATGTATATATAATATATATATATATATATATATATATATTATATATTATATTACATATATAATATATATATATATATATACAAGCATTTTTTTAAAAAAAATTGAATACAGAGAAAATAAATTTTGGCATGCTCTACAACATTTGTGTTAAAATTCTCAAAAAAAAATATTTGAATGTATTTTTTGAGAGTCCAATATGTTTCTAATAAGTAAAATTTTGGAGCCTTAAAATAATTATTTAGAAGTGTTTTTCTTTACAAAAACTTAATACAAAATTTTTTTAAAAATCAAAATCTATTTTTTGTATTCAAAATTTTTTTAAAAAAGCTTAGTCATATGTATTTTACTTTGATTAAATAATTATCTAAACAAAAAAGTATGAGTTTTTTTTGGAGAACAGTAGAAAATTACGAATTTAAAATTATTCTAATATTTTTTTTCAGATCTTTTCATAAGTAACAGCGATATAGGACTAATGTATGGGTCACCACCGTGGTCCTCCGAGCTTGATGGAATTGTGAGACTAAAAATAATTTGCACTCGGTCCAAAATCTCATCACTGACTACTGTATAATCGTTGGCTAAAGACAAGCTTGCTTGCCGCCTCCTAGGTAATAGATCCACAACTTGCTTGCCTTCTCAAAGCAAGCTATGTTGGTGTCCTAACAAGCTAACTTATTATTTTCAACTTTTAAAAAACACTAAGTTAGCTCGTCAGTTTATAAACATAGCTTGATTGCAACACTAACATATCTCGTGTTAAACACTAATATAGTTTACAGGCCTAATATAGTTCGTCTCGTATATTTCAGCCCAAACACTAATATAGCAGGAGTTTATCAGCGACAAATACCAATGGGCTAATTTGCGGAAACAAGATATCATCTATTAATACATATAGATGAGATCTTGTTTTCTCAAATCAACCCCTTATTTTTTTTTCCTAATAGTTTGAACTGAATATTTCAGATTAGTTATATTAGTGTTCTCGTGAGCTAATTTAGTGTTCAGTACAAGTTACTTTAGGCACTCTGAGCCATGTTAGTGTTACAACGCAAGCTATATTAGTGTTCTCGCGAATTATTTTAGTGTCAAAATGAGCTATAATAGTGTCCAGCGTGAGTATGTTAGTATTATGGGCGAGCTATGTTTGTGTCCTGACAAACCAACTTAGTATTTCCGACAGTTGAACACTAAGTTAGCTCGCTACACTAGAATAACTCGTACCGATACTAATCTAGCTTGCGTTGAGAACTAATATAGGACTTCGTCACACTAAGATAGACTGTTGATTGTAATGATTGCCACTATTTATAGACTGAAACTTCTTCTTTTTTTCAACCTTCTATATTGGAAGCAGTGAGAAAAAGAATGAAATAAGTACTAATTAGCCCCGATAATTCAAAACATGTATTAATCAGCCCCGATATTTCAAATGCGTGCTAATAAGCCATCGTATTTTTAAGTTTTACAAATAAGCCATTGTCGAACACATGAAAGTATTCCAGACGACTAGTGTAATGCTGCCAGTACTTGTATCATAATATTTGGGCTGGATGTTTTGAAAGAGTCTATCTTAGTGTGACGATGTCCTATGTTAGTGTTCAAAGCAAGCTAGATTAGTATCGGGCGAGTTATTCTAGTGTAGCGAGCTAACTTAGTGTTCAACTGTCGGAAATACTAAGTTGGTTTGTCAGGACACAAACATAGCTCGCCCATAATACTAACATACTCACGCTGGACACTATTATAGCTCATTTTGACACTAAAATAATTCGCGAGAACACTAATATAGCTTGCGTTGTAACACTAACATGGCTCAGAGTGCCACTAAAGTAACTCGTACTGAACACTAAATTAGCTCACGAAAACACTAATGTAACTAATCCGAAATATTCAGTTCAAACTATTAGGAAAAAAATAATAAGGTGTTGATTTGATAAAACAAGATCTCATCTATATGTATTAATAGATGATATCTTGTTTCCGCAAATTAGCCCATTGGTATTTGTCGCTGATAAACTCCTGCTATATTAGTGTTTGGGCTGAAATATACGAGACGAACTATATTAGGCCTGTAAACTATATTAGTCTTTAACACGAGATATGTTAGTGTTGCAATCAAGCTATGTTTATAAACTGACGAGCTAACTTAGTGTTTTTTAAAAGTTGAAAATAATAAATTAGCTTGTTAGGACACCAACATAGCTTGCTTTGAGGAGGCAAGCAAGTTTTGGATCTACTATCTAGGAGGCGGCAAGCAAGCTTGTCTTTAGGCAACGATTATACAGTAGTCAGTGATGAGATTTTGGACCGAGTGCAAATTATTTTCAGTCTCACAAGCCCATCAAGCTCGGAGGACCACGGTGGTGACCCATATATTAGTCCTATATCGCCGTTAATTATGAAAAGATCTGAAAAAAATATTTGAATAATTTTAAATTCGTCCCTAATTTTTTACTGTCCTCCAAAATAAACTCATACTTTTTTGTTTAGATAATTATTTAATCAAAGTAAAATACATATGACTAAGTTTTTTTTAAAAAATTTTGAATACAAAAAATAGATTTTGATTTTTTCAAAAATTTTGTATTAAATTTTTTTAAAGAAAAACACTTCTAAATAATTATTTTAAGGCTCCAAGGTTTTACTTATTAGAAACATATTGGACTCTCAAAACATACATTCAAATATTTTTTTTGAGAATTTTAACACAAATGTTGTAGAGCATGCCAAAATTTATTTTCTTTGTATTCAATTTTTTTAAAAAAAATGCTTGTATATATATATATATATATATATATATATATATATTATATAATATATATATATATATATATATATATATATATATATATATATATATATGATAATTATTTAATCAAAGTAAAATACATATGACTAAGCTTTTTTTTAAAAATTTTGAATACAAAAAATAGATTTTGATTTTTTCAGAAATTTGTATTAAATTTTTGTAAAGAAAAACACTTCTAAATAATTATTTTAAGGCTCCAAAATTTTACTTATTAGAAACATATTGGACTCTCAAAACATACATTCAAATATTTTTTTTGAGAATTTTAACACAAATGTTGTAGAGCATGCCAAAATTTATTTTCTTAGTATTCAATTTTTTTAAAAAAAATGCTTGTATATATATATATATATATATATATATATTTGAAGTATAATAAACTCATACTTTTTTGTTTAGATAATTATTTAATCAAAGTAAAATGCATATGACTAAGTTTTTAAAAAAAAAAAATTGAATACAAAAAATAGATTTTGATTTTTTCAAAAATTTTGTATTAAATTTTTTTAAAGAAAAACACTTCTAAATAATTATTTTAAGGCTCCAAGTCTTTACTTATTAGAAACATATTGGACTCTCAAAACATGCATTCAAATATTTTTTTTGAGAATTTAAACACAAATGTTGTAGAGCATGCCAAAATTTATTTTCATTGTATTCAATTTTTTTTTAAAAAAATACTTGTATATATATATATATATATATATATATATATATATATATATATATATATTATATATTATATATATATATATATATATATATATATTATTTGAAGTGATTTTATAAATTTTTAAAAAACTCAAAAATTTATTTGATAGAACTATACGGAATATTTATTTTTTCCGCAAAACCCCATAAAATTTTTGAAAAGATGGTGATAAATAGATTTGGTAAAAATAATTTGGCTGTGAGGTAAAGAAGATGGCATTCTTGTAATTTCTTCAAATGTTAAGGTAAGTTAGATAATTTTTTAAAAACGCTTTTAAACAGTAAAACAGGGGCTGATATGACAGGTTATAAGATTCAGGGGCTGATTTGGAAGGAAAGATGGTTTTGAGGGACTGTCCTGGCATTTGCCCTTTTTCTTCAATAATTAGTATTAATAATTAGTAAAATTACGATCGTTCAGCGACTCAGCTACGTGGTCGACAGCCACGCACCTATGTCACGACCAGATCAGCTCGTGCGTTCTTCTGCCAACGCAAAAACCCCATCTCTCTCTCTCTTCTCCAGCAACGTGGTGCAACATCACAGGCTCGTCTCTGTCCGTACTCCGTCACCATTCTTCGTCGTGGCTCTCTCCTAGAACCATCTCACCTCCATCTACGATCTATATATACACATTAATTGTTCCTCCTGTCACAGATATCTACTACGTCGGCGCAGGATTAAAAAGCAAGCAAGGAACTGAAGAAGAAGATGGCTAGGATCGTGATGGCTCTGTTGGTCGTATCCATGGTGGCTGTGGCCGTGCATGGCTCGGCGGTGGATGAAACGAAGGGGAAGGTGACCGGAGCGATGCAGGGAGCCAAGGAGAAGACGGAGGCTTGGGCTCACTGGGTTCAAGACAAGGTCTCTGGGTGAGTGTCGTCATCTTCACTCTTTTTTCTTCTGCTTCGTTTTCTTGGGATTCGTGTTGTGATGAGATCAGATAGATCGGCTCGTTGATGTTCTCGTTGTGGCAGAGGGTTGGGGCTGAAGCACGGGAATTTTATGGCGGCTGCGGATGAAACCACCGACGAAGCCGCGGACGTCGCCATGAAGGCCAAGGACTCTGCTTCAGGTAATTATCATGAAAAATAGAATCTTGCCATGGATATCACATCTCTTTACAATCTTAATCTACTATTTATAGATCAGAAATTTTGTGGTTAGATTTATCATCATAAAATTGTTATATGGCATAACAACATTGATTTGCATTGTTTCGAAAAGACTGTATATTTCGTTAATATTTTGTAAATTTTGGATTATATAAAATTGGCCTAAAATGAATAAATGCATTTTAAAAAGGCATTGTATGTTTATGTCTTTATAATTAAAAATTATTTTTTTATATTTTTTAATTTAAATAGTATTTTTATCTATTTGATTCTATATAATAATTAAATTATATATTATTTAATAGATAAAGTTAATTTGACGATGATAATTTATGTCAATTTATAGTATTTGATTATGGTAGTTTTATTATTTTACAAAATTTTGAGGCATATAAAAATATTATTTTAAAATTAAGAAGATATTTTTTTTATAAGTTTAAATTATTAGAATATAATAAGAAAACAAATGCCTCCTTTTAAATTATATTATATAGGTCTCTTGGGTGGCCAGTAGTTAGAGAGGACAACAACTTATCAAAATTTTCTTAAAAAAAAAGATTAATTTATTTTTATTGTAATTTGTGTTGGACATAACATGCAATTTAGATAGTGGAGGTGAAATTGGAGTCATCTAAAAGTTTATCCATCTTGGTTACATACTAATATATTGCTTTTAATATCTAAATAAAAAACAGGAAAAATTTTTTTAAAATTTTAAAAAGAAATCTCATATTGATCTGTAATCGAATGAACTGTTAAACTTGTTCAGGTGCTGCTGGAAGTACATCTGAGAAGGCCGGAGAGAGCAAGGACAAGATCAAGCATGCGGCGGCGGAAACCGGAGAATGCATGTCCGGCGAGGCAGAAGATGTCAAGGGAAACGCCTCGAAAACCGCCGGAAAAGCTTCGGAGAATGCCGAAAGCTTCTACGAAAACGCTAAGCAGAAGATGGAAGAAGCCTACGTTACTGCCAAGGAGAAGATGACTGAGAATTCTAAGGCAGGCTATGAAGCTGCGAAGGAGAGGGTCTCTCAGGCCGCCGGCGACAAGGCGGCGGAGGAGAGGTCGGCTGAGCTGTGAATAGAATGATAATAATTGGGATCAGAGGGGTCGAGAGTAGGGATGGCAATTGAACCCGAATCCGAGGCGATCCGATCCGACCCGAGGCAAAAAAATCCGAATCCGACCCGAGAAAAAATTACCCGAATCCGAACCCGAATTTTTAACCCGAAACCCGAGTCGGGTTCGGGTCGGATTCGGGTTGGACTGAAACCCGACCCGAATCCGACCCGACCCGACCCGACCGATATGTATATATATATATATATATATATATATATATATATATATCTATTTACATATAATATATAAATACAATATATTTAAAATATATATATTTATAAGAATATTTTTGTTTTCCTTTTATTTAAAATATTTTCTTATTTTATATAAATAAGAAATATATTTTTTAATAATTGAAATTCTAACATAGAGTACTCTTAAATAGACTAATGATCCCTACAATATCTACCCATAGATGATATGGGATAATTTCTTAACTCAACTCTTAATGGGCTAAGCCCATTAAGTATTGAGATTTAGATAATTGTCCCATATCGTATATGGGTTAAATATCGTAGGTTCTTTAGTCTATATAAGAATCTTTTATGCTATAATTTTGATCATTAAAAAATATTTTGTATTTTGTATAAATAAATATACATATATAAATATCTAAACCCGAATCCGACCCGAATCCGATCCGAGTTAAACAAATCCGAATCCGACCCGAGAAAAAATAACCCGAACCCGAACCCGAATTTTAAAACCCGAATCCGAATCCGTTCGGGTCGGGTTCGGGTTGGCTGAAACCCGACCCGACCCGACCCGTTGCCATTCCTAGTCGAGAGATTTAAATTTGATATGTTAATTATGTTATATATATATATATATATATATATATATATATATTAGTGAATGATGTGCAGTTGTGAGCTGTGAATGAATTTGAAAAAGAATGGAGTTGTTAATTGAATAATTAATAGTTAAATGGATTTTCTGTGGAGATATATAAAATTTAGTTTAATTTCTTTAAGAGAGAGAGAAAGGGGGACGGCTATGCATTGTTACAAAGGATAACCTCAGGCCAGTAACTGATAAATAATGCAAAAAATTAAAAAAAATAACTATAAATGAAATGGTAGAAATTACACACTGTTGAAATATTACAAATAGCTAGTGCAATTGAATGTCAATACTTTTTCTAAAATTATATATGCTAATATTTTTATTATTTTTTAATAAATAGATGAATATTCCTGAAAAATATGCAATACTGAATAAAATCAATTTTACCGAAAATAATTGGATAATCAAAGTAATAGTATCCAGAATTTTGGATGTAATGAATACTTAATATCTTTTTAGCAAAAAATTTTTATTAAGTTAATAATTTAATTTCTTTGTTATACCACACATTACAAATAGTGGTAATAATAATGGGGAGAAATATTATCCTGGTAGGGCCACCTTAAAAGGACAATATGGTGTCTGGCCCAACTAGCTTATTTGGGCTGGGCTTTTGGAGGATGAAGATACAACCCAACTCTAGCCCGGACAAATCTGAGCTTCGGGTTGCGGGTCCTTCAATTTAATAAGGGAGAGTTGCGTTTAGATATAAAGTTGCAAGTTCTATTGTATTTGAATTCTGGTCTAAGTTTTGATTGCAGTTAAATCCTTCCGCTGAGGGTGTCAAAAGTTATCAAAAAATGTGTTAAAAGTTATCAAAAATGTATCGTGTTATTTTTTATCAGGAGGGTGTTAAAAATTAACAAGAAGGTATCAAAAACTTACTAAAAGGTGTCAAAATGTAAGGTGTTGGATGCATGTCGGATGTGTCAAAACTTCATCGGTGGGTGTTAAAAACTCATCGGAAGGTGTCCAAGTTACTAAAGTGCAAAAAAAATTTTGGAAAGAATTTAAGTGATGTTGAAACAATATGAAGGGACTGCAGAGCAATTATCCGATTTAATAAATAGTCTGAATAGAAATTTGAAATTAAATTTCTAGTCTAAACGCGTGCCTTAGAAAACACAACCCATCGCGTACTCCTCACCATGTTTTTCAGTGCCAATCGGCACAGTCTGTGCCGAACGACACGTGCCTGTTCCAACAGTTGTCACAGTATGTGTAAAAAATATCTTATATTTAAATTTTAAATTAATATTTTGTTTTTATTTTTTTTAAAAAATATATATATCGGCACATGCTGGGATCTGAGTTTACCAAAATTCGGCTTGCTCCTCACCTGTCCCTACTATAATGAAATTCGGGTTCGCACCTTGGCTTCACTTGGCATGTCCTTTCTGTCACTACCCGTTAGTTTGCACTCCGTTTGGATAAATTGGCGGAGCAATATATAGCCATATAAACTGTGGATTGTTTGAAATTACATCTGCTTTGCTCTTTTTTGGTGTATTTAATTTGAACGTTGAACTTACAACTTAATTCCTCCTTTATATTCTTCGGTGGGCAAGTACTCCTTCGACTTCTCGGACGTCGAGAGCGGTTCATACTTTCTTTTGTTTGTCCTTGGTTTTTTTTTTACTTTGAGCGCAATCTTATAAATTATATGAGACTAATTGTATATTGAGTGTGTTGATACTATGATCTTTTTTCGTTAAATAGGCAATAATTTACTCTCTCTCTCTCTCTCTCTCTCTGTATATATATATAATATATATATATATAAGAAAAACATTTTAGCTCAGTAATAGTGATAATGAAGCTACTTATGGTGGTTAGTAAGACATTTAGAGCTACGAATTTTCTAACTCTCTAGCCATCCTAAATCTACGATCTCGTGTGATGTGGGCTCTACTCTACGCCGCCGACGTTGATCTGAGATTTTACTCTTCGATTATGTTTATATACATATAATACAGCATACAAATAAAGAGGCTTTTTCTTGAGCGATGCTAAAATACACAAATTTATTTGTGAAATTCAATTTATATTTGCTACAGTTTATTTTTATGCGAGGATTTGGGTTAAAAATGGAATAATGATAATTTTGAAGTTAACTTTGGAATGGACAGTTTAGATAAAGACAACCCCCCTTTTTTATGAAAAAAGAGAAAAATTCAGCTAGAAATACAAAATATAGGTCTGGATATTGGCCTGTACTACTGCTTGAAGACCACCCACGACAACGTACCACAAGCTAGCCCACATTGAATTATGTACAGACCAAGTCCACTCGGCTCGTGCAGTCGTGCGGGATTGAGTCCTGACTCTATTCGGACTGTTAGTCCGCCAAGCCAAAATCATTGCGGGCCGGCTAGCCTGCACGATTATATATATATATATATATATATATATATATAACACTTAACGGAATAACGATTCACGCCGTTAAGTATTTAACTGCGCCGTTAATTGTTAAATTAAATCTCAGCCGTTAGATCAAGCAGATCAACGGCTGAGATGTTAGCTGAGAATAGGCTATTCTCAGATCGAGCTGAGAATAGCCTTTTTCTATAATATATATATATATATATATATATATATATACCACATAAAGAACTAGCCATATAAACCCTAAACGTCTTCTTCCCATGTAGATGGTGATATATCTCTAAATATGCATATAATAATACTTAATTATTAATATTAAATAAAGTGGTATTAAATTAGTGGTTGCACTGTGCACCAACTGCTGTCTTCCAACAGATAAATCTTAATGAATTACCAAAATTAGCATGGTTTGGAGTTTGCATAGGTCAAACATAACAATAGCTGACCGTCCGTCAATGCCATTATCATGAAATTAAGTGTCGCCATTGAGTTGGCGTCCGTGCACCCTCCGCTCGCAGGTCGAGTGATATCGCGTGTCTTTCTAAAAACGTCCATCGTAAATTTAAAATTTATGAACGGTTTCAAAATAGGAAATAGATAATCCAGCATTTTTAGCTGGAGTTACTAATATGGCGGTCGGACATGACGCCAGCACTCTATGTCTAGTTTAAGATGCACATCAGATAGGAGTTTTACCTTTTGAACGTGATCTCTATCCGATGAATTGTAATTAATGCGGCGAAAAATTTTGCCTCTTATTTCACAAAAAGAAGGGAAAAAAAAAAAGGAAAAGAGTTAAGCGTGTGTGGGGATGGTCCTTATCTAGTTATAAAGATCGAGCTTACACTTCATTAATTAATTTTAGAAACATCAGAAAAATTTTATGATTTTTGTTTGAGATTATCATGACAAAGTTCTGCTTATAATTGGTCTACTTTTGTACCATCGTTACAAAAAATAATTTTACGAATGGCACCGATCAATATCCGATGATTTTTTTATTTCCAAATTCGATCTTGCTTGACATACACAGTACCAATTTGCAAAACATTTAGAGGTGTATGTGTCGATTAGAGTTTCTGGCAAACATTTTTTCTCTTAGTTTTTATTTGTTTTGAGTATTTACTTTATACATATAATTTAGAAGTACTTTCTTAACTTAACTTAATGAAACTTTATAGTATACCAATTGGCCCTTATAACAAGTAGTTATTCATCCACCACTTCTCCATCTCATGCAAGATTTATGGGTCAAAGTAACTGTTAACACACACACACACACACACACACACACACACACACACACACACATATATATATATATATATATATATATATATATATATTATATATATATATATATATATATATATATATATATATATATATATATATATTTCAAAAGTACCATTTATTATTAACCTTATAGACCATAATTGATGGCAGTTGTTAGAGAAATATGTAGTGATTTCAAAAATTATTACTTTTTTATTTTATTTTTCTAATTATTTTTTGGACTATAACCATCGAGTTCAAGTTCTATTCTGCATCTCAATCGGAACAGAGACTTCCAAAGAAGCTAGAATTACAAACAGCATACGTGAAACTAAATTTCTCTTTTGTGAAGTTCTTAAACTCAGAGGAACTCATCAAAATGTGAAAAAAGGACTCACAATTTATAGAACAAGTAATAACATAAAGTAACAACAAATCCACCAAACCCGTAATCCGCTTAAAAATAAAAATAAAAAATAAAAATCTTTCGAAGCATTATTTGGAAAACTTTTAGTATGAATGTAACAGATTTAGATGAGATCTACAATTTTTATTTAAATTTTTTTTTGAAAAATATTTTAAATAGGTATTTTGAGGCTCCAACATTTAAGGGGATTTAAAGTTGTTTCTAACTAAGTTTAAAATCCATTAAATTTTGGTATCCAAAATATCTATTTAAATGTATTATTAAAAAACTTTCAACATAAAAATTATAAGTCTAATAAAAATTTACAACTTTAAAATTAAATTTTTCTAAAAAAAATCCCAAAATTATTTTTAGTTTTTTAATAATATGGATATTGAATTTTGCAGATTTTTTTGGTGGTGAGTTGGAGGGACTAGCATTTTTATACCTAGGCTAAATGATTAAAATCGTATAATGGAGATTATCTAGAACAAATTAGGGTTAGACTTTTAAGCAAGTCAAACATAACAGTATGAGGGCAGTGAGAGGACAGCTAATATACCCACCATCATCCTTTGTCTGACTTAGTTGTGAGAGAGAGACAGAGACAGAGACTATAAGATGGTAAATAAAAAGAGAAATTCAACAATATATATATATATATATATATATATAAATTTTTGATTATCTTGATTAATATGAGTGCTGAAAAAGTATGATTGTTTTGTGGGATGGTAGTTTTGCGTGGCTGAGAAGAGCTGGTTGAAAGAAAGGAAGGCTGGGGAAAGCTTTCAGTGGTTGACTCTGACATCCAACAAGCCATGGCTCAGTATAACGCCGCAAAAATTACGGCTGCCGACGACGCCGAGGTGTGCTGGCCGAGCTGAGGTGCCGAGATGTTCTGGCCGAGCCGAGCTGAGGTGCCGAGATGCTCTGGCCGAGCTGAGAAGCATTGCCGAGCTGAGGTGCCGAGGTTGTTCTGCCGAGCCGAGCTGAGGTGCCGAGATGCTCTGGCCGAGCTGAGAAGCATTGGCCGAGCTGAGTGCCGAAATGCTCTGGCCGAGCTGAGAAGCATTGGCCGAGCTGATGTGCCAAGATGTTCTGGCCGACCGAGCTGAGGTGCCGAGATGCTCTGGCCGAGCTGAAGTGCCGAGATGCTCTGGCCGAGCCGAGCTGAGGTACCGAGATACTCTGGCCGAGCTGAGAAGTATTGGCCGAACCGAGTTACTGAGAAGCATTGGCCGAGCTGAGTGCCGAAATGCTCTGGCCGAGCTGAGAAGCATTGGCCGAGCTGATGTGCCAAGATGTTCTGGCCGAGCCGAGCTGAGGTGCCGAGATGCTCTGGCCGAGCTGAAGTGCCGAGATGCTCTGGCCGAGCCGAGCTGAGGTACCGAGATACTCTGGCCGAGCTGAGGAGTATTTGGCCGAACCGAGTTACCGAGATGCTCTGGCCGAGCTGAGAATTATCGCCCGATCTGAGATGCCGAGGTGCAGAAGTGCCGAGGAGCTGAGCTGATAAGCTAGCCGAGGTGCAGAGTGCCGAGTGCTCTGATCTAATAAGCTGGCCGAGGTATAGAAGTGCCGAGGAGCAGAGCTAATAAGCTGGCCGAGGTGCAGAAGTTCCGAGGAGCTGAGTGATAAGCTGGCCGAGATGCCAAGGTGCCGAAGAGCTACCCAAGCAAGCAGAAGAACCAGAACTAAGCTAACCAGGCCGACCTGAGGTCATCCAAGCAGAGTTGAGCTGAACTGACCGAGCAGGAGCTGTCCTAGCCGAGGTCTGACCACCAGAACTCCCTAGAACCGCTTAGCTGGCCACCACAAGCAAGCCATGGCGGTGAACTAAGGCGGTGGAGGCAAATGAGCTGTATGAGGACAGTGTACTGAACCAATGAGATTGAAGGCAAGTGGTGGCTATGGAGACTACCCTCTAGGCCATCATGACCTATGACCAAGTGGAGACTTAGCTATTAAGAAAAAAAAAAAGGAAGAGGTCTATAAAAGGGGATCCAGAAATGGAGGAGGGACTCTGGGAGGTGATCGGGATGAAGAAATTGGAAGGAGGAAGGGAATGAGCTCTTCTCCTTCTTCAAGAAGATCCAGGAATAGCGGAGCTCTTCTCCGTCTGGAAACATCATCTCTTTGATCCGAGAGCGAGAGAAAAAGAAAGCGAGTGAAAGCACTTGTAATATACACTCTTTCTACCATAATACAAAGCTTTTTTCGGTGGTCGCGTACGACCCGTGGTTTTTGCCCCCCGATTATTAGGGGTTTTTTCCACGTTAAAAATTCCGTTTCTTTGCGTGATTGCTTTGTCTTCCTCCGAGCCATCTCCACCTTCGAACTCCGAACCGGTCGCGACTCGCGCGATCACTTCTGAATCCCAGCTGGGTCCCCTATTCCTCTTTCCTCTTCAATCTGTGAAGAAGAAGAAGAAGATCTAAAAGGAAGATTTATTAGGATTAATCCTGTAGTTGCTGTTAGCCAACGTTAAGATTATCCTCCTAACCCTCTAACCTAGAAAAAGAAAATCTACAGAAGAGAGAGAGAGAGAGAGAGAGAGAGAGAGAGAGGTGTAATAATGGGGAAGTGGATGGGGCCAGGTTGCAGGGCGTGGGAGAGGTGAGCCATGGATTTGTCGGTTGTTCTTCCCCAACTTTGGTGACGATGACCGCCAACTGCATGCCTTGGGCTTCAGCTTACTATAGTTCTGGTATATATGGAGGTATAATCTAATCTAGAATACCTATATATATATATATATACAGTATAATCTAATCTAGAATACCTATATATATATATTATATATATATATATATAATATATATATATATATATATTATTTATTTATTTATTTATTTCTTGCTGTAGTTTAATGCGAAGGCATATTAATCTATTAATATCAAGTGTTCAAGATCATCTCGGTGTGCGTAACCCTAGCGGATCAGCTCCAAATCTTCGTGTTTCTCTTGGAAATTAGCGAGCTTATAGCGATATAATTTTTTTTTTTCAGATTTTTTTTTTTTTTTTTTTCTTATTCCCTCGGTCTTCATTTGGTCTGTATGTCTCCTGTCTACCCTTCTTGCTTGGCCTTTGTTGGAGATGAGAACAACTCTGATCGAGATGGTGGGCTTAGATCTAATCTAATCTCAGCTTAATCTTGTTCTTGATTGTGAAAAAAGAATATGGAGTTTAGGAGCCAAGAAGATGAAGGCGCAGGCTACAACAGCCCTCCTATCCGCTTATCTGCGTTCGCTAAACCTACTTTACCTCCTTCTTCTTCCTTGGTCTTCTCTCCTCGTGGACTCGCCGGAGTAAACTCTTCTGCCGCCGGCGACGCCGGCTGCTGTGGCGATGGTGTTTTGGCAGTAACACCTCAAGCAGCTTCTAGAAATAACTCGGGTTTACTGGAAACCACGATGAAGCGTGTTAAGCACGCAGGTGGCGACTCCGATCTGCCGAATTCTAGACCGATTACCAGCAGCAAGGCCGCCGGAACGAGGTACAAAGAGTGCCTGAAGAACCACGCGGCAAGCTCGGGCCGGCATGTCGTCGACGGATGTGGAGAGTTCATGGCTGCCGGAGGAGAAGGCACGCCGGACGCGCTGAAGTGCGCCGCATGCGGCTGCCACCGCAGCTTCCACCGCAAGGTAACTGATGCTAACAACTATGGCGGCGCTCTGCTGCCTCCGCCGCCACCGCCGCATGGATCGTCTCCACAAAGACTTCTCGTCGGAGCTCCGCCGCATCGACAGCTGCAACCGCTTCCGTCGTTCCCACCGGGATTCCCGCAGAGCCCGATAGGTTTCAACCAGAGCGGCGGGACGCAGACAGAGTCTTCGAGCGAGGAGCTGAACGCAGTTGGAGCGGCGGCTGCGGTGGGGCTGGGGACACCGTCGAAACGCGGCTCGGCGGCGGCGGAAGAAGGCGGGAAGAAGAAGAGATTCAGGACGAAGTTCACGCCGGAGCAGAAGCTGAAGATGACGGAGTTTGCCGAGAGCGTCGGGTGGCGCATCCTCCGGCAAAACGAGGCGGCGGTTGAGAGGTTCTGTAACGAGGCCGGCGTGCGGCGGCAGGTCCTCAAGGTTTGGATGCACAATAACAAGCATACCGCGGTAAGGAAGGATCACCAGGAAGCTGCGGCGACGGCACCGCCGCCGCAGCAACAAGATCACCACCAACACCAACTGTCATAATGATGGAGAAGAAGATGCTCGTAGGAGAGGGAAATTTTGCATTGATTTTAGTTGTGGAAGCTCTATAACTCCACTCTCCATGAATTTTACTGTAAGACGAAACTGTAACCTTTCTTCTTCTTCTTCTTCTTCTTCTTCTTCTTCTTCTTCTTTTAAAGTTTTCTTCTTTCAAACTCTCATTCTTGTTAACATGAACTAGTGAAGAGATTCCAGACATTGCTTTTCCATGAACATCATCTTTAATCAGGTATTTTAATAAATTTATCGTTTATTTTCCTCTTAACGAGTTCTTGTTTAGGAGTGCTAACAGTACATACCACTAATATCTCTAAATATCCTTAGTTTTTTTTTCATTTCAGAGAATTCATGTGATAACACTACATATCACTAAAATCTCTAAATATCCTTAGCTTTTTTTTTTCTTTTTTTTTTTTTAAAATTTCAGAGAACTCATGTGATAACCTACCAAAGTGAGAGAATTCACCATCATTTCTTATGTTGGTTTCCTATTTATTCAAAAATTTTAAATTATTAAAGGAAATATCTTTTAAGCATTTAGAAAATGAATGCTCTTGCTAATTTGTACATAGGATGCTATAAATATCCAAGATATTTGCATCTGAGTTAGTATTAAAAGTGCAGAGTTTTGATTATTATTTTTTGGGCATAGTTTTCTTTTTTTTTTTTAAGATTATCGGAAAAAGTTCTGCTTATAATCCGTCCACTTTTGTGCAACCGTCTTAACAGATAAATCCACGGGTAGCAGCGTTCTATATTCTACCAACCGAAGAGTTTTAATCTTTTGATCTAAACATATCCGAAGATCTATGATACTCTCCATAAAATACAGAGAAGATAAATTCCACACACTCTACAGGGTGGCGTTTTCGAATTTAAACCTAAGAACTCCACTTCATGAGGTAGAAGTTCAACTATCCGCCCTAGGGGCTTGGACTTTTGGGCATAGCTTTTATATTTTGACATAGGTAACCAACAATATTTACCACCTACATTGTCATTATAAATTATTAACCACTCTATGCATGCACTAGAAAATAGCCAAAGTGTCTTCAAGAAATTAGTCATGAAATTAAAATCTTGATTTTTTTTTTTTTTTTGGCATAAATATATTTTTGAATTTCAGACCTTGATTTTGCTTTTTACTATAATAAAATTTTCAATCTGAAAGTGTTTTGGGATTGGAAAATGTTTGGGGTCACGCACACAAGCACGGATTTGCGCACAAAACGCATGGAAAATATGTTTCTTGTGCAATCCCTGACAAAATCCGTTCGCTCAAGCATAACCCTTTTGGATTATATCTTGGCAGACAAATGATATGAATATTTCTTTTATCCTTTGTTACATATAAATCATTAAATTATTTTCTGTTTGGTTGTCACGACAGTTTCAGTCGCAAATCAAGACAATGTTTGGCTACCAATATCAGTGTTATACAATCAAATCCGGACCAAATCAAACCAAGTAATGACGAATTTCCTATACTCGGTCCTACCTTTTCATCATCTATCTCATTGTTCTAATGAATGATATATGTGCGAAATTATTTAAACGAATGTCGTTAATCAAAACAAAACAACATAGAATGGTTAACGGCAAAAGATTCGGATTCCCGCTATGTAGCTTTTGTTGGATGGTTCATTTAACTTCCAAAAAAAATACATCCCTAAGAAACCGTTGATGGCTTTAAAGCAATCCGACCATCAACAGCCCCACAGAATATGTATCAGAGCCGTCAGCGGTCTCTCGAGATGTGCTTTAGTGTTGTCAGCGGTCTATCAATTCTCTTTAATTATTATTTATTTATTTTCATTTTTGCATGTAGTTATGTTACATGGAACATGTTTGACATTAGTGCTGTGGAGCCTCTTATAAATGCTGTTGGGGTGGGGTTGCTCTTACCGTGTATTACTGCCATTATTACCAAGACTTATGTTCATAGAGCTTAGTCAGGCCACCAGGATAGTCCAAAATATTTTGGTTGCTTTTTTTTTTGCCTTAACTGTCGAGTTCGGTTTCTATATACATTTCGATCGGATATATAGCTGTAAATTGTAGACCCTCCCAACCATATATTTCTGGACTTCGAACTCTCGACTTATCCTTCATGAGGAATAGACTTTTGGTCTTCTTCCAACACCCAACTCCGCTAATCAAAAATACATTTTAGCATTTAAGTTTTGCTCAAATATATCTCTATAATTCTGAATTTCGATAGTAGCCGCGATATTTCTGAACTATGAAAAAATATCAGCGATAATTTTACGTCAACTTTTTTGTCTGTGCCAGTCAATTTGCTAACATGATAATTTTGGTTATTATTTTATATTATTTTAGTTATTTAGTTTGTTTTTAATTTGTGATGGAGAAATGTATCTTTTAACGTTGGTTAGGGGTATTTTTTTGGAAAACCTATAATATAAAAAATGTAGATTTTGATGACATTTACAACTTTCATGTTA
This sequence comes from Xerophyta viscosa, assembly GCA_002076135.1. Classification (NCBI taxonomy): domain Eukaryota; kingdom Viridiplantae; phylum Streptophyta; class Magnoliopsida; order Pandanales; family Velloziaceae; genus Xerophyta; species Xerophyta viscosa. Next base: position 1,579,311 of record MJHO01000023.1, read on the forward strand.
AAATTTTTTTTTTCCAAACAACACCTCTAAACCCAAATATCTATTTATAAGTTTTTTTAAAAAAAATTGAAAATAAAAGTTGCGGATCCCATTAAAATCTATAATTTTAATATTGTAAGTTTTTTTTTTAAAAAATACTTTTAAATATTATTTTTGGTAAAAGACGTATTTACCCTTACAAAGTAAAAAATATTAAAAATAATTAACAAATGCCATGTCAGCAAATTAACAGACACGGACAGAAAAGTTGACGACAAGATTATCCTATACATTTTTCGTAGTTCAAGAATATCGTGGGCACTATCCTAAGTTCAGAGTTATAAGAGACACATTTAAAAAAAGTTTAGAAAATTAAAACATATTTTTTCCACATATTTTTAGTTCCAATAAAAAAAAAGAAAATGGATATCGTTGTAATATATAAACTATTTTTGTTTTTATCGTACGGCGATTATGGTGCTCCATAAACATATTACTTGCTTATTATTTCAGAAATAACAGGGAAAACTTTTCTCTTGCTTACTCCATGAAGCGCTGATCATGATCATGGAGACGACGTTGCGTGCATGTGCTGTGATCAGGAAGCAGCGGGCTGGCGTCTGTCCTTGGACCAAACATGCACACTTGAAAAAAAAGGAAAAAAAAAAAAGAAAAAGAAAAACAAAATTTTGATTTGCTGACGGATACTTTTCCGTTTCGGTTCTGTCGACAGAATCCCGATAGACAAAGACTTACTGATGGATATGTCGACGAAACTTGCCAACGAAATAGCTCCATCAGAAACATAATATATTGCCGATGAAAGTATCCATCGAGAATTTTTTTTTTTTTATATATATAAGTAACGTTTAAATATTGCTGATGGTAAGTAAGCAAAGCGTTTGAACGGATTGCCGACAAAATGTTTTTTGAGAGATTGCCAGCGAATTTTTTTTTTTTTTTAGATTATCATGGAAAAATTGTCCGTAGCTAATTTTATAAGACTGTAGTAACAGATAAATCGACGGATGGCACCATTCTATTTTTCACTAACCGAGAAGTCTTAACCTTTCGATTTAAATGTCCGTATTACCCTTCATAAAATAAGAAAGAATAAATTTTCTATATTTTTACAGGTAGCGCTTGCGGAGTTGAAACATAAGACCTCCACTTCACGAAATAAAAGTTTTAACCATCCATCTTAAGCGTCATATGTCTAAATTAAATTTAGATCGGCGACTAAGTTAAATTTGCTCATTAGTTTATTTTCAAAATAAAAGAAACTATCCATACAAACAGTTTTTAGTCGGTATTTTGTTGCGAGCCAGCTACATTTACATGGGGGGTTGTGGCCTTCTGGATTTGCAACTAGGGTTCTGGCACCACCACTGACTCAGAATAACCCGGACACAATACATTCATAAGATATATTTTTTGAGATTGCTTAAAAAAATTTATAAAGATCGGTCAGTTTTAATACGATCATTGTAATGGATAAATTAACGGATGGAGTGTAGGGTGGCTCGTTATGAGTTTCGCATTTCATTAAAGCTTCCATCTCATCCTTCAATCAACTTGGTCCAAATAAAGTTGGTCCAATTTGATAAGTTGGTCAAATATTAGCTTGCATTTCCATTATAATTTAACTATTATATTCAATGTTTACTATAAAAATTAAAATTTTAGTTAACCATAAAATATCTACTAAGCTAATATAAGGAATATATTTTTGTTCATCAATATTAGCAATTGTAAATTCAAAAGGTACACTTTAATTTTTTTTTTTTTTAATATGTAACTTGTTAATTGGCCAGTACGCGGCCGACGGGCTGATTTCAGCCGATTGATTTGTACGACTTGCTGTGCGAAACGCCCGTGACCCGTACGACCACACGACACGCCAACACACCGATGGGCTGATTTCAGCTGACTAACCCATACAATTTAACTGGGTGAGCCGCCCGTGACCCCTATGAAGGTTAGGGGTGTTCATATACCGGTCCAAACCGAATAGATCACACCGGATCGGTCAGTTGGATCCGGTCCAATCCGGACAAGTATATAAACGGTCCGGCCTGCAATCATGTTACAAATTATTATTTGGCCTTTGATCCGGTCCAGTGCAAGATAGTAAAACTTGTGGACATGACTGAAGATCGGTTAAGAGTCTGTCTCAATAAATTTCTGAATCAAATTAATAAGCAATTCACGGCTAAACAGTCAGAATTTCACGGTCCAAACCAATTCGTGGCTCAAGTATTACACTGAAAACAATTTGTGATCCAACAAATCCAATCCGTTTCGGTCCAATTATTTTGCGGTCCAATACGAACCAAACCGATCAGCTCAATTTCAGTCCGATTTTAGTCCATAACGTTGATGCAATTTGGTCTCCGATTCGGACCGTTTGAACACCCCTAGTGAAGGTGCCTATAATTATTTCACTGTCGTTAAGTAGCATGCGCTAAATTGTATATTTTGCCAATTTGATAAGTTGGTCCAATTTGATAAGTAGCATCCGTTTGAACACCCCTATGACCGACGCAATATGCCCGCACATGGCCGACGGGCTGATTTCAGGTGACTGATTTGTACGACTCAACCGTTCAAGCTGCCCATGACCCGTACAATATTAGCTCGCATTCCTAAATATTCTATAGGAAGAGCTATAGTGAGTGAAGGTTAGGGGTGTTCATATACCGGTCTAGACCGAAAAATAGATCGCACAGGATCGGTCAATTTGATCCGGTCCGATCCGGACTAGTATATAAACGGTCCGGCCTGCAATCATGTTACAAATTATTATTTGGCCTTTGATCCGGTCCAGTGCAAGATAGTAAAACTTGTGGACATGACTGAAGATCGGTTAAGAGTCTGTCTCAATAAATTTCTGAATCAAATTAATAAGCAATTCACGGCTAAACAGTCAGAATTTCACGGTCCAAACCAATTCGTGGCTCAAGTATTACACTGAAAACAATTTGTGATCCAACAAATCCAATCCGTTTCGGTCCAATTATTTTGCGGTCCAATATGAACCAAACCGATCAGCTCAATTTCAGTCCGATTTTAGTCCATAATATTGATGCAATTTGGTCTCCGATTCAGACCGTTTGAACACCCCTAATGAAGGTGCCTATAATTATTTCACTGTCGTTAAGTGGCATGCGCTAAATTGTATATTTTGCCGGTTCCATCTCTTCAAAAATATTTCCAAGATAACTTTTACTGAGCCAACATTACTCACACGTTCTCTCAGAATAAAACTGGTTGGAGTGTTCGTCATATTATTATATTTTACTATTATACACTGCATATACACAAGTTTCCATACAATATATAATAAAAATACCGATAATATATACGGATACAATAATATTGTCATACCAAACTACAACATATACTTAATAATCTACATTTGAATATCACAACATTAATATGTAATAAATATTTTAATAATATAATATCAATATGTGTGTGTTGTAAAAAATATGTGTACAACATAAATAACAAATACAACATTTTTTTTAACGATTCTACTGAAAATACATACATATTCTCCATAAATTATATTTAAAATATTTATACAATATAAAAACAAAAATAGAAATAATATAAATCGCGTAAACTAACCGTACTCTCTTAAACCACGTAAACTAACCGTATATTCATAGATACCTCAGAAACCAGCTATATTCGATGAAAACTATCTTAGATTTGATTATTCTAACAAATGGTTTATGATCTGAGAAAAACAGTTGGAAGAAATTTAGAAGGATGGCGGAGGAGGAGAGGAGAGGATGAACTTGAGAGAAGAAAATAACAGGAAAGAAGAATCGCGTGCAGATTAAACCTGCGCGTGATCTCACCATTTAGAAAGGAGGAATGGGTTCATATTGAATCAGAAAGAAGAAAATAAAAGGAATGAAGGATGATGGACAGATTAAACCCGCGCACGATCTCATCCTTTAGAAAGACGGACATCCAATGTCATTCTTTAGAATGGCGTGTTTCAGTCAAATTTTATCATTTCGAAGGATGAGAATATCACAATGGTATACTATTTTAATTAATTATAATAATAATAAATAAAAAATTCAGCATATTAATTTATATATTTTATTATTAGAAAAAGGAGAAGCAATAAAGCTTCAATTTCCAATAACCGGGCTTAGTACATTATAATAACAACAAAATGGATGATTAGCAAATTGAGAAAGGATTAATTAACAATATCATTGCAGAAGACATAATAATAATAATAATAATAATAATTAATCAATTAATTGCAAGATTTAAAGGGGAATGCCCTTACGGTACGGGCAGTGGCAGAATCGAGGTTTCGAAATGGGAATACGTGGCGAATCCCCAGCCACGCGTGCGGCGAGTCTGCACCCGCACACACTTTCTCAGATTCCGTGTCTGTCTGACGCCTCAGTCTTTGTCTGCTGCCTTAAACAAATAATAATAATAAAATATTTAAGTTACGTTAATCTATTTATGTTAAATTATATCTAAATTTAATAAAACAATTATGATATTTTAATACAAAATTAAAATAAAATATAATTTTAAAATAATTTTAAAATAAATATTTTAAAATTTTAAATTTAACGAATTCGACAGATTTTAAAATAATTTTTAAATTCGTCTTAAATCCGGTAAACTTTTGAGCATCCAAATAAAAAAAATTTTAAAAAAAAATTAGACATAAAAATTATAAATCTCGTTTATATACAATTTTAGTGTTAAATTTTTTTTAAAAAAATATTTTTATATAGACATTTTTGGATTGTTGTACGATGATGTAACCGTTATATCCAAAATTCTCTCCTTTTACAACTGCTAAATGTATAATTAGAATATTACAAATCACTCCTAGACTCGCTGTTGCATGATTCAGTCTCCGAAATTCAAAAATCTGTTATGTGACGGTGCGTGTGTTGCGTCATATTAGCGTGAAAATGTGTTTCGGAATACTGAATCGCAAACTATGAAATATAGAAGGCTGCAATGCAATGTTTTTAACATATAAATGCCGCAATAATAAACTAAATATATTCTTCGACCAAAAAAGTATATATATATATATATATATATATATATATATATATATATATATATATATATATATATATATATATAGCATAATAATGAAATATACAGCGTAGACTTTTTAAAATTTTACTTCGTATAATATTTATCCAATGCCTAATATTAACATATCGAATATACATAAGTGTTCGAAAAAGAAAATTTAAAAAATTATCTATAGTGGTAATTAAAATTTTATTTATTCGGTATCGTACAAAATTTTTCTAAAAGCACAGCTATTAAATTATGAGTGCTGCTGTTCATCAGGGGCCCCTGACGGCCCTGATGCAATCGGGACCGTCTGCGGGCCCGTCAGGAGCCCCTGATGAATGACTTTTTTCTTAAATTATTTTTGAAATATTTAGAAGAGGGCAGACAAATAACTGATATGAAGAAGCCTGATCTTTTAAAAATACAACTCGAAAGCGTTCGCTAGATATAATCTTTATTTTATAATTTAAATTTGTTAAAAATATAAAAATAAATGTAATAGGCCATCTAAAATCGTAGATTAAAATAAAAATTGTATTTTTTAACAATGACTTTCGGATAACTGATTAAATCCTGTTTTAATATATTCATAACAAATTTTAAACTTTAATTTTATAAAATGCATTCAAATGCGCAATCATCTATGTTTTAGATATATAACTAATCAGTATTGATTAAATCAATTAGCAGAATTAGACGCCGAAAGCTGCCGATATTTATAAATCACACTTATCTCTTTCATATATATATATATATATGAAAATTGAATTAAATATAAAAAATAGATTTTGGTGTACTCAATAATTTTCATGTTTAAATTTTTTTAAAAAGTTATTTTAAAATGTTAAGGCTCGGAGCCTTAACATTTATTTAAAGACATTTTTTGACAAAAATGTATTGACAAAAATGTCAATATAAAGTACTTTTTAAAAAAATTCAATTTTTTTTTAAAAAAAAATTAAGTCATATTTAAAAAAAAAATTAAGCAAAACTTAAGTGTGTTTTGGTTTTATTTAGTAATTACGTAAAAAAGTAGGGGTTAAATTGGGAAGAATAAATAACATGCTTTTTGGTAGAGAATATGTGTCATTCCTATCTTTAAAAAAAAAAAAAAAAAAAAAAGATGGCTACCATGAACTTTGTTTCCTCTCTTGTAAACATCCTCAAAAGGGAGAAGAATATTTGGCACAAAACACAGAATGTTTATATACCAACATGCTTGTGAAAGAATATATTATTTCTTTCATGTTCCCTACTTAATTACAAACCTTAAGTACCATAGAAAATTACATAGTAATACCAAGATGTATTAACGTTAGGATCGCTCGCGCGAAGCAGCGGTATCATCATCTGCTAATACGATCGGTATACGCATGTCGGTTAAATAAAAATGAGACGAACGGTAAGACTTTCATCTCATGAAATGAAGGTCTCAGTATCCCGTCGAGTGTAACATAGATTTTCGACCTGTCTAAATTGAATTGGTGGAATATGTGTTGATGCCGTGTATCATTTGATGGTCGAATAAAAAAGGGTCGGTTAGAGACTGGATTTTTTTAAGACGATCTCATAAAAAAAGGTAAATTATACTTCACTCCTCCAATAATTTAAAATATTATACTCTCATGCAAAATCCGAATTTTACTTTTTGTTTCTTTTTTAAGGCCTAGTAATTCGTTTGTCGCATTAAGGCCAAGTAATATTATTTAGAAGGAATATTGTAGAGTTATTTTAAGTATTTGTTAAGTACGTCCTAAAAAAAAAAATTTAGAAGCAAAATCCGAGATATACATTTGGTTCAATCCAGACCATTCATTGAGCACCATCATTCGATACTCATCTAGCTCATCTGATAGGGAGCGGTCTTGATGGCCCCTCTAACTGCAGGTTCAACACCGTCCAAGAGTTTATAATAGAGTTACATTACTTTATATCTATTAGTTAAATTCACCACACTTATACCTCACTTGCAAATAAATATTATTAATTACGGAATTAATCGGAATATAGTTTTAGCTAAATATCCAATTTTAGCTTTAACAAATGTGATAAGCCTTCGGCTGGGGCCGAAGACATCCTTAATTTTCTTAAAAGGCCCAAGCCCATTAGTGTTGGGCTGTTCAGATGAATGGTTTGATATTCATGATAGTATTTGAACAAGGCCCAAGCCCATTATAAAGCTGTCAGCTTACCAATTCACTTAAGATAGGGCAGCAGCTGGGACCCCAAATTATGGTTATATAAGAAACTTTTACTTAAATTATTAGAAAATTTATTTCTCAATCCTGGAGCTTTGGAATTTTTTATTTTAATGTATATATATATATAATATATATATATATATATATATATATATATATATATATATATATATATATATATATATATATATTGAAACTGTTTAGAAGTCGACCTGAAAATAAATTCGTATAATGAGTCGTGGATCATTGAACAAATATTTTGATCGTTATCCAATGGTTCATATTGTATCTTTCAATATATGATCTAGACCATTAATAAAAATATGATCTGGACTGTTAATCAAGATAAAAATGTTCTCATTCTGCAAAATGCCAACTTGTATGCCTCTTGGTAAGATTTTTTCAATATAACCTAATGTTTAAGATATGTGACCACAAAACTCGATTTTATTTTACCTCTAGATAGAAAAATGAACCGAATGGTTGTTCTTTTCAGCTAGCGTTTGCTGAAATTCGAACTTTATGTTTTTTGGCAAATGATTCTGTATTTTTTGGAAAAATATTTAACTACAAATTTGTATTTTGATGTAATCTATAATTTTGTAGTTGAATATTTTTTTAAAAAATATTTAAAAATATGTCAAATAAGTGGACAAAAAATTTAATACGATTTTTTAAAATTCGTGCTAAACGAGATGAATGGCCGAGATCATCTCGCTTTCCTACTTCTTGCTCGGTCCAAAGCAGGAGAGCCGCGCCCTTCAAGAACAATGATGTCTCATGTAATTGATTTTCTAATCTCCTTTGTTATTGTCATGTTTCGTTTTCCATATTCATAATATCCACCCTTCGTCATACAATTTTATGTAAATCAACCAATTCTATCTTGGCACGTGTACACACTTTTTTTGGAAAATATATTGCGGTGGAATTAAAAAGTATTATAAACAGCTAGTTTAATATTTTTGACGACTAATATAAATATTATCTGCACTGACGTTATAATATTTAGACTAAAATATTCCGGACAAATTAAATAGTGCTCTAAATGAAACTTTTTTCGTGTTAATTTAATCAAATTTTAAATGCTTTCCAACAAAACCCTTTTGTTTTAAAAATGTATATATAAGTGGTCGTGGGATGCAACACAATCATCAATTATTTAGAGCACATCTGTCAACTTCTTTTTTTAAAAATACAAAAAATTCCTAAACGTGACAAACCTGCTAATTATCATCTTGATTAATTAAGCAAGCTGGCATTATATTTTAAAAGTATTTTCTAATATTTAAATTGTATATATATATATATACATTCGTCGTAATCAGAAATTAGAATATTATATTTTTCTAATTCGAAATGGCGCTTTTATATTTCTGAATTTATTAAAATGACGAAAAATATTTTTTTTGAAAAGAAATGAATGATAAATTTATCATTTTATATAGTTTAGGAATATAAAAATGCTAAATTAAATTAGAGCGCATATATTTGTGATTTTTTTATTATGGAGCATATATACGCAAATGCTCCAAAAAATATTAATAAATATGTTGCTTATAAGTTATAGCAAAACATGCCACAAAGCACCTTATTTTCAACCAAGACTATCGGGAAAAATAGATGGGTGTCGTAGAAGATGCGTGCAATTTAGGAATTTAGGGACGCATAAATTGGTTTAAATATAGAGTTTTGTCAAAAAATTAAAATAATTATATTTCGCAAAAATTGAACAAATCAATTCTATATTAACTTTTTGAAACACTGTTTTAATTCATCCAAAACACTTATTTTGCTCGCCTGATATATCTTTTTAGCTCGCTCCGGAATAATTTAGTTCGAGCACTATAATATAAATATTGTCGGCGCTAATTAGCCGTATAAATATACACGTGTTTGCATATTTTTTTTAAAACTATCTAAATATAGTTTTCGGAGCATGATTGTATACATTTATTCTAAATAATGCGTTATTTCTATTTATTTTTTTTAATTTCTGGAAAACTACACAATTATGGTGCTTACGTCTGAAAATCTTATTTGTGGCACTTAGTGCATGCTATTTAATAACGTAATATAAATAAATATAATTCGGCCGCCATTTATCATAAAATATTTTCTCTTAATATAATTTTTATAATGTATAAATTTTTAAATATAATATTAGCATGCATTTTGTCGACTAAAAATTCTAATCGTTTTTATAAGAATAATATTATTAAGTCTGAATAATTAATTTAAAAAATAGTCTAATTTATTTTTTATTTTGATATGATAAGTTTTTATTTTTATTTATTTATTTTTTTTGAGATATCGAAGACGAAACCTAGTTGATTCCGATCAGAACTATTTTCTAACCAACAAGTATCAAATCATTTTGGGCTCGACCTGTGATCAGATAGTAAAACTCCGGTGTGGCATCCGTCTCCAAACCACACACAATATAGTAGCTCTTTGGGCTCACTACTTTTACACAACCGTCTGAAAATTCAGCGATCGTACTTATTCCACAGCCATCCGAAAAACGGACGAGTGCGCTCCTGTCGGAGTTCGAACCCGGACGCGCTTTCTGAAGCAAACGTCCGGACCGCCCCACCTGAGGGCGGGGCCGATAAGTTTTTATTTTTATAATTCAGATCAGACCTTATATGATATAAAATAATATAAAAATTTGATATTATCGTAGCTGGCACTTAATTGTAAAATTTGTACACTACTTCTGAACAAATAGTAATTCTGACGACAAAAGCATGGTGGTCCCACGTTGCTATCAATCAAACAAAATCGCCTGAGTGATCCCACGCCGCCCTCCTCTTCCTCGTCTTCTCCACCTTCCTTCCACCGCTCGTTCTCCTGCGCCGTCTCTCGTCGATCGAATCCGTGCCCAATCCAAAACTTCAAATCTTGTCGGTGATAGGCGGCGGCGAAGATGAGCTTCAGAGGAGACGACAGCGGCGGCGAGGAGGGTGGCCGATCGGAGCTGCGGAAACCGTTTCTGCACACTGGGAGTTGGTATAGAATGGGCGGCGCAGGCGGTGGGATGGGTTCTCGCCAGTCGAGCTTGATGGAGAAGATGGGATCCTCTGCTTTCCTCCGCGATTCCTCTATCTCCGTCGTGCTCTGCACGCTCATCGTCGCGCTCGGTCCGATTCAGTTCGGATTCACCTGCGGTTACTCTTCACCAATCCAAGACGCCATCATTTCTGATCTTTCCCTCACTCTCTCCGAGGTACATATGTTTTAAATGTCACTGATAAGCCCCCTGCATGCCTTGATTGGCACGAGATCTCTTCTTTTCGGGAGAGGTCTTTGGTTGGGCCCTACAGGTGGTCGTTCGTGGATGTGCAGTGCAGCCCCGCTGTCTGAAACGCTCCACGTGTACGATGGTGGAGCAAGGGCTAGTGCCATCGTGGATCTGGTAGGCTGGCAGCCTTCCAAAGAGGGCCTGGCTGCCGAGATTTCTCCGGTTAATCTCAAAAGAAAGAAAAAATTACGAGGAGAGTGATCCTGTTGGTCATGTGTTTATTTGCGTCCACTTCCATATGCTCTGTTAACATCTTATTTATGTGCTTTTGGTTTGTCGCAGTTCTCTGCGTTTGGGTCGCTATCCAATGTTGGAGCTATGGTTGGTGCAATAGCCAGTGGGCAGATTGCAGAATACATTGGCCGTAAAGGGGTTTGCTTCCGACTCATTGCCCATCTTATCATTTCTACTTGTTTTGCATAATTGTAAAAGTTTCTTTCATTCATGTAATGCACAATTACCTGCTATATCAGTATTGATGACATTTTGTTGCGATTAAGCTAGGAATTTATGTTAAAGTTCAATATAATAGGTGCATTTGTAGCTATTCCTGATCTCTTGTGATAACTGAAATAGTTCCATTCATCTTAACTAACGTAGGAGTAAATTGGAGTCTGCGAGTAGTTCGGCCTATTTTGAAGTGATCACACAAATACTAGGTTTTTAGTTTATAGATGCCATTGTCAGTTGGGCCTGCTTTACTTGAGAGGAAGTGGGGAAAAGTGTACTTCCACCTGGAAGTAACTTCGGAAACCCCACTTCCTAGTGCACACCGACGTTACACTTCGTTTTGCTTCAACGTCTCAAAGTAAAGCCGACATCACTTCTTTGAACTCAACGTTTCAGCAACTAATTTTTCTCTTTTTTGAAACTCATTTCTCCCTCTTGTTTGCACTTAAGGAGATAAGCATACCTTTACTAAAGACTAATGAGGTGCTTTTTTTTTTTGTTGGACTCTGCTTTTGGGCTATGTTGATTATTGTTGACGAGATTTTTTTTTATTATTATTTTATGCAGTCGTTGATGATAGCTGCTATACCTAATATCATCGGTTGGTTGGCAATATCTTTTGCACAAGTAAGTTGGTTGTTGGCCTTCCCTTTCTGAGTTATTGTATTAATATTGGCTGTGGGTCATTGCAGGATTCATCATTTTTGTACATGGGTCGATTGCTGGAAGGATTTGGGGTTGGAGTCATATCTTACACTGTGAGTTTAGGTCATTCTTAACTAGATGAAGGTTTTTTGTTTGCTTAGACTTGGTGAATCTTAATGATATCTTTTTCTGATATGTGCTTGTAGGTACCTGTATATATAGCAGAGATAGCTCCCCAAAACTTGAGAGGAGCCCTTGGTGCAGTCAACCAGGTTAATACTACCTGACGTATTAACCCTATAGTTTAGTTCTGTTCTTGGGCCTTTTTTTCCATTGTACTAATTGTCTCTTGTTTGATGCAGCTCTCTATCACCATAGGCATACTGTTGGCTTACCTCTTGGGTTTGTTTACCAACTGGAGATTGCTTGCTGTGCTAGGTAAATCCACGTGTTCTCTGAATTTGTTTGGTGTTGATTATTCCTTTCAGCTCTTTTCGTACAACTTCCTTATGAGTGATAATACACTAAAATTCGAGTTGTGTACATCCAAATATCTTTTCTCATGTTGTAATTTGAATCTGATTGGTGCTTTGATGTTAAATATTTAAACTTGTATCATTTGAAGGCATCTGTTCACTAATGTCATTTGGACGTTAACTGGCTTGTAGGTATATTGCCATGCACAATTTTAATACCTGGCTTGTTTTTCATTCCCGAGTCTCCGAGGTGGCTGGTAACTCTCTGGCACAACGACCTAATTGTAAAAGTATCTTGTCTACAATATATCTCAGAAATAGCGCTCCTCTTTTCAGGCAAAAATGGGCATGATGGATGATTGTGAAGCTTCATTGCAAGTTCTTAGGGGTTTTGAAACTGATATTACAATGGAATTGAATGAAATCAAGGTTCGGAGTTTCTTCTATATGTATTTGTATAGTAATGTGAGGTCTCAAATTCATGCCAATGGTAGTCCTTAGGAAATTAGTATTTTTTATGGCTTTTTGACAAGTATATAAAATATAAGAAACTTCATCTTGTTCTCTCAAACATGTAGAAACTACTCTAATGTTTTTGCAGAGGTCAGTGTCTTCATCAACCAGCAGAAGAACTGCAATTCGTTTCGCACATCTCAAGCAGAAGAGATATAGGACACCCCTTATGGTAAATGAACCCTGGTCTTTGTCCTCTTCCTGGTTATATTGCATCAAATTACATTATTGCAAATTTGTTTTGCAGATAGGAATCGGTTTATTAATATTACAGCAGCTAAGTGGTATCAATGGCATCTTGTTTTATGCTGGCAGTATCTTCAAAGCTGCTGGTAAGATGTAAAGTCAGCTAAGTTAGATGTAAAGTCAGCTAATGTCCACTGATTTAAAGATAAGTTAGTTTTTGAGAAATTTTGAAGCTCTACATTACGAAGCTGTATATAGTTTTTTGTCACCTAATATTGCAAACTAATATTAGGTAAAGTCAGCTAATGTTTCATCCTAATACTGTAAATAGTTTATTTTTATGAAGCTGATAGATATGGGCTACCTGTTGGACCTTGTGCGGTCTACTCATGCCTTGGGGATAGGAGGCACATATGTAAAACTCATGTTTGGGAAATAACTCAACTATTTTGCTTGTGCACATGAACCATACACTTAATTATTTTACCTTTTCCTACTTAAGTATAATGCCTCATATGATCTCACTTGACTAAAGAGCGATGCAACAACGGTGGCTGAACGTAAAGCACCAATTTGTGTGGGGTGGTGTGGACTTAGTGCCTGTTGAACAATATGATACGTAGTTACAGACAATCTGCACGAAGTCATAAAGAAAGGGGTTGCAGATTCTTATCCAAGTTTTTGGGGGAACATGCCAACAAGACATGATATGACACGGACTCGGCACAGGACTATTCTCGAAAAAGCTTGGACATTACGTGGAGGGAAACAAGAACCAAACAATATCGATACCTTTAATAAAAGATAATTTGTATACTTACAAAAATTGAGATTGTAACTTCCGGAGTAAACTTGAAATATAACGAATAACTAAATTGTCACTTATTTGTCAATATGTTAATGAGAAAAGGTCCACTTTAGTTTACTGTCTTTTTCTTAGACTTGATTTGCGTATAGCACAATCCAATGGTAAAGCTTATTTTGTGTTAATTCTTTGTAAGTGTCAATGCATATACTTAAATTGTACAAAAAAATTTATAGTAGCGCACACTGCAATACGGGTATCTCGCATGTCCAACAAGTAACGTGTGCAGTAAGGGTCTGGAGCAGGCATGATAACCTTACAGGAAATGCTGTCTTTCCCATTTTAGTATATGACTATTTTTCTACTTGTTTTTTTTTTCTAACTAAAAAGTATTTCTTAAATAAGTCTGGTAATGATCCTTCTCATTTTTGACAGGCCTTAATGAAAGTAATATAGCGACATGTGGGCTTGGTGCAATCCAGGTACCATTGCATTTTGATATAAAATTGACTTATTTTCTTTGCACTGCTTTGATATGGGAAAACACCATAAAGCATATTGCAGTTAACAAAGCTAGCATCTTTCTGAAAATGAAGTGGTTTTCCTGCTGGTAGTTCTATTTATCCTAGCAAGGGGCATGACAAGGGTCAGATGACTGAACCACTGTGAATCTCGTTTTCCGACCCCATTTAAGCCGTGGCAAGATAAACTCTATTATATGTGTCTATTTTTCTTTTTTTTTTGGGTCATAATTACTTCTGTATGACAAAATAGCCTCTTCCTATATCATTTAATGAATCAAAACGCTTACTCCATTTCTTGTCATGTTTTCTCAAGTAATGATGATATTAGGTAGCTGGCATTGAGCTTCTTTAATCAATTATGTATCTCTATCAAACACCTGCTTGAAGTATTCTCTTTATTGCTCATGCGTCTATCTTTGAGCTTGATTATTTCCGAATCCTCAGATTATCTACCTCGAGTATAATTTGTCTTTATATGCAGTTAGTTTGGTTACATTGGTTTTTAATTGGTTTAGGTTGTTGCAACTGGTGTTACCACCTGGTTAATGGATAGAGCCGGGCGTCGTCTTCTTCTTACAGTAAGTAGACATTCTACTTTCTAGTGCCATTGTAATCAATAAACTGAGAAATAATAATTTAGTGCTTGTGTACAGATTTCTACTTCCGCCATGGCAGTTAGTGTTCTCCTTGTTGCTATATCATTTTACTTAAAGGTTAGTAGTACGTCATTGAATTTATTTGCAGCTAAGCAATGCTAGTTCTTCTAGTCTCTGAAAGCTTCATATATCACATTGATGTTATTTTCTTCGCTTTTCCCTGATATTCAATAAAAACTTATCTCATCCATTTGTATTTAACTTGGCAACAGGACATTGTTTCACCGGATGCTAAGTTTTATTCCATCTTGAGTGTGATTTCCCTGGTTGGACTTGTGGTATGTTTCATTGAGGATATCATTTTTTTAGATAGTTAAAGGTGATGTGCTTGTTGCCTGATTTAATTTTTGCCCACCTTCAGGCATACGTAATCTCATTCTCACTTGGGTTGGGGGCCGTTCCTTGGGTCATAATGTCTGAGGCAAGTTTTTCTTGCTTTGTTCTTATTCTTGTATCTCAATCTGTCGTTATTAACAATTATTTACATTGCACTTGATATGATTGTCTGAAGCATATTGCATCTCTCTGACTTTGGTAAAGATTTATGTCTGATTTTATTGATTTTTCATTTTTGCATCTAATTCAGTGAGCTGTATTTATTGGCAAGTTATTACAGTGCGTAGCTGGTCATCACAGTAAAATCACCTAATTTAACTAAGGGATACTTTTGTATCGCTGTTTTTTTAATGGAAAAAAACTACTCACCCTCAACAAACTACCCAACAAACCCCACACAATCAATCTCCACCACACACGCGCCTCGTGATTCACGCAATTCCCTCGTAATCCGTAAAAAATATCAAAATTACAGATATACCTATCATGATGTGTGATCCTGATTGTGCCACGTCAGCATGCGTGGTTTCTTGGGGTGCATAGCAAAGCCCTTTTTTAATTGAACTATAAGTGGTTCATATGGTTCATGCTTAGTTCAAATTTTGAGTACCAAAGAACAAAATCCGAAGGGGATCCTACGGCACAGATCTAAATATCTGTAATGCCTTCTAGAATGAAGTACATGAGGATGCATTTGTTTCTTGCTAGTGCTGAAAAGATATTTTGCTTTTGCCTGCATGAAAACCTTTTATGTTTAGCTTTTCAGAATCTCTTGTTTATTGCGATGCAGATTCTCCCGGTAAATATCAAAGGCTTAGCTGGTAGTGTGGCCACCTTACTTAACTGGTTGATGTCATGGGTTGTTACGATGACTGCAACTCTACTACTGGATTGGAGCACCGGAGGTCTCTCTCTCTCTCTCTCTCTCTCTCTCTCTGTAGCACACAATCAAATTACTCCCATATGGTTGATGGAACGCGCCTTATTGGCACATAACTGACCAAATTATTGAACCTTGTGATATTCTCTCTCTCTCTCTCTCTCTCTCTCTCTCTCTCTCTCTCTCACACACACACCACACACACACACACACACACAATTAGCTCATAATGTCATATAACTTAGCAAATAATCAAACCTTATGATTGTTAAACAGGGACCTTCACTATCTACGCCGTGGTTTGCGCCGTTGCTCTTGTATTTGTCGTCACATTGGTGCCTGAAACCAAGGGTCGAACTTTGGAGGAAATACAGTGGTCTTTCAGATGAGAGTTCCGGAAGGTTAGCGGAAGTCTAATAGGCTTATGCTTTGCTCATTCTGTTTGTTCTCATTCCAGAAGATCATTGTAGCTACCGCATATCACTTCGGATGTATTTGTTCGTATTGGAACCCCAATTGAAGCGACGCTGCCGGCTTTAGAATTTGGTTCCAGATTTTCTATACCTTGCTAGACATACCAAAAAAAACTTTATTGTGATTCTGTACATGTGTTGTGAGGTTGGTATTTAAATTCGACTGTTCTATTATGTATTTGTAAAGTGGCATAAATCATGGCAACACAATATTCATTTGTTTCATATCGAAATATAAAAAATATTACACCGAGTTCATTGGTTTAATAAGGCGCCGCGGGCATGTAATAGGAGGCGGGTTTCTTAGAGCCACATCGCTAATATTTTGCGAGGCTATTGTCTGTTTTTTTATGCTTTTACCAAATATAGCCGTTATACCCCAGGTGTGCCTTCATGCTTTTTGGGGGTGACCGCGTGGTCTAGTGGCAAGGGCTTTGCCCTTGCCATCAGGCGGCGCGGGTTCGACTCGCGGGTGTGTCTTCATGCACCCCGGGCGAAACTAGCTCCCATTATACCGCGTAAATTGTAGATAGGGGTATGTTGGCGTAGGTCTAGTTAGTCCCACTGCATAGGTGCTCTTCCACCTTAGGGTGGTTGAAGGCTGATGATGGTTGTAATGGTCTCACCTCGCGGTTGCCTTTTTTACCAAATATAGCTGTTAACGGTAAATTGGTTGCTTAAATTGGATTCTTTTTAATCGTGCAACTGATGTGTGCTGTTCCAACATAAGACCGCAAACAATAAAGACAGTTGCATATCAGTTTATGTATTGTTTGCAAGTTTGCAAATAAAATTTTCATTTTAAATCCGTTATTTTCTACATTTCCAAATAACTATTTACATGTATAAAAACTATTTTAATTGTCAAAGTTATAGATCATATTAAAACCTATTTTTTGTATTCAAAGTTTTTTTAAAAGATGTTTCTAAATAGGTGTTCTAAGGCTCCAAAATTGTAGCGAGTTAGTGGATTAGTTTAACTCTATAAGATTTTGAAGTCTAAATGTTTATTTAGAAATATTTTATAAAATCAATATGGGTATAAAAGTAAATCACCAATAATAAATTGTTTCAAGGAGGATGTAAAAGCATATATATAGGTTCTGATAAAATTGTGCTAACTATAAATCGATTAAAAAAAATGTGAAGGTAAAACTCTTTATGTCTCAATATTGGAGAACTAGCTTTCGCCGCAAATGTGGTGTTCTATGTGAACCCCGTGCTCGCAGCATATCGGTGGTGTCCATAACATGTTGTTAGCCGTCTACATGGTACGGATTAAGAAAATGGGCCGGGTCTAAAAATGGAGCAAGAAAAACATTTTGGGACTCGCATATCAGTCATTGCACTATCTTAATTTTATAAATAAATATTTCATTTTAAATATATTTATTTTTTATGTTTTAAAAAAATTATTTAGAAAAGCCGGTCATTCACTAATATTATGGTCTGATTTATTAAAAATTTTTACCTAGCAAGTGCACCCTCCCAATGCTACATCTTAATCATTCACTAACGATCCCAAAAGAGAGCATGCCATAGCCCTCTTCGTGCCGCCACGTTAATTCAATTAGAGTCTGAATTGTGAAAGAGGCGTATATGCAAATGCCCAATGACTTTATTTTTTGAGATAACGAGGCGAAACTCTTCATTGGGTCTTTGCTAACTCACAAACTAAGTTTTCTACGTAACCTATAGGACTATTTTGGATACAGATGCATGCAGGAAAGTAAAACTACGACCTGACGTCTACCCTCGGACCAGACATGGAGTGCTGCAATACGCAGCCACCAACTTTCCTACAGCCGCAGTAAATGCGCGGTATAGCGCATCCCCATTACAGTCAGCACTTTCCCGCTTGCGCAGGATGGGAGCTAAACTTAGATGGCGGGCACGTTTCTTGAGGCAAAATTCTCCAACCGGCTGACCCAAAGTGCGAAAGGCAAATGCCCAATAACTTAACAAAGCAAAGCAAAGAATGAATAGAAGATCTTCCTGGCCTCGTTTGATTCTTTTTTAGTAGATTAACACTATTCGGCTTGAATATTTATTCTAAAAAATAATTCAGTTTGTATTTTTCGCGCATCGAAATCGGTATGACTTACCAATCTTAAGGTACAAAAAAATACCCTTCGACTGTTTTCGAACTGTTTTATTTGGCCCAATAGCATTTCTATTTTGACCAACATTTTTTATCTCATTTGACAGCTACAGATGTTAAGAATGAAGTAAAAATAGAAAAAAAAAAAAAAAGGACTACTAATTCATCTACTTTTGATTCTAGTAATTAGTAATAATAATAATAATATAATAAAAATAATAATAATAATAGCTTTGTTAGTTATCATTAATTAGCTATTACTGGTATTGGAAGAGGCTGCGACGATCTCTGACAGGGAACTGAGAAGAAGGTACAGCGTCAAGCCTCCACGAGAGATAAGAAACGTCGGCGGTAGTGTTGTCTTCTTCCTCCCGGCGATGATCTACTCCGTCGCCGGCAGCGAATGACATGGAGATCGCGGCGCCGCCTCCCTTCGCCGATGTGTAGCATCCCCAAGGCTGCTGCGCTGCCGCATGCCTTCGGTATCCTTCGCAGCCTGTTACTTGTTCCGCCGCCGCCGTCGTCGCCGCCGCCCGCCGCTCTTCCTTCTTGTACCTTATCCCGCAAGCGTTGCACAGTGACTGCACCACATCATTTAGATTCATGCATGTTTTCGAAACAATGTGTGATCAGATATCACAAGATTTCGCGACGCAATTTCATTCACGATTTCAAAATAAGCTAAATTTATTGACAGAAAAAAAATGAATAAAATATATTTATAATCGATCGAGAAATTATGCAACTGTTTGGCTGAAGAATGAGGATGTACCTTGGGGCCTCTAGGGCCGTTGCGCCAGAGAGGAGTAGACGTGGTGTCGCAGTTGGCGCAGCGACGAGCGAGAAGCAGTGGGTCGCCGGCGAGATTAGAGCTGCTATTGCTCGCCGGAGTTCCACTTGCACCACCATTAATATGCTTAGTGCTAGACTTCGACAGAATATCCCAGCAAAAGCTCGGTACACAGGAAGTATGGTGGATAGCTGCTTTTGGTGATGGAGTAGTCTTCTCGACGTGGCGCGTCGCCGGAGTCCCCAGCGACAGTGTGCAGTCGACGGCGGAAGACGACGGGCTCATGCCGCCGCAATCGCCGCCGGCCATCGGAAACAGTATCGAGAAGGCGCCGCCGGTGCACGAGCTGTGGATGAACCCGCACGAGCACCGCGCCGCCACTCCGCCGCCGCCGCCGCTGTGGTTGCTGCAATGGTGCAACATCTACCCGAAAATATATACTTGAAAAACGAAATGAAATCGAAAATTAGTGAAAGAGAAGTAGACGAAGGAGAGATTATGAGCTAGAGAAAAAGAAGCGGGGGGTTTGTGAGGTTTTTAAATACGTGGAGTTTGAGTGCATCACTGCATCGGGATGGGTACCAACCAAGTGCTTATATTTGCACATCCAAAATTTTATTCTATATTTATAATAAATTGTATTTGAAAAAATTATATTTAATAAAATATATAATATATATAGTATAAAATAGTTTTTTTATACCTCAAAAATATATATATTAGATAAAATTTTGAAATTACATTCTTGCACTATATAATACTTGTAAGAAGTTACAATTACAATCTTAAGTGAGAACTCAAATATCTCTCATTTATGTTTGAATATATTTCTCGTATTTCTTATAAACTAACATATCTTGACTAAAAAATCGACACGTATGATGTACATTAAGATTTATTGAAAAAAGCTAAATTTTACCAATATATTTAGTCCTTAAATTTGGTTTCTCTTTGAATGTCCGAGTAAAATTTGTGTGAAATATGGAGATTATTGTTAAGCTATAAAAATTAAGATTGACGTGGAGGAAAAATAAAAAAATGGTAATATTATACATCCCTAAAATACATTCTAACTTTTATATTCGAAGCTGTCTTAGCTATCAATCCTTCATTTATCCAATAATGCTATCATCATATACAATATTATTCTACTATTTTAATTTATTAGAAAAATTAGAAAAAAGTTAGAGATTCAACTGATTCAAGAAAAAGTTAGAGATTTAACTGTTGAATCTATAAAAAATAAAATAAAAAAAAAATAAAAAAATAGAAGAAGTAAGATATTCAAGCTTTTTTTTTTTTAAACGAGGATCGATAGTATTTTCGTCGTAATTAAAAAAGTATATGCAGTACTAGTCAGTGTAGTCACAACTGATTCAACGAGAACAATACTTATCTTTCTAACTGTTTCATAAAAATTTTAGCAATCTATATAGTTAAAAAAAATTGTGAGCATTTTTTAGAAAATGTTTTAATATTAACGTTGTAGATTTTTATAAGATCTATAATTTTAATAATAAAACTTAAAAAAAAAAAACTTTAAATAGTCATTTTAGAACTCCAAATTTATCAAATTTTAAACGTAAATTTAAATTCGTTAAATTTTAGAGTCCTAAAATATTTGGTTAGAATTTTTTTTAAAAAAATTATAACATATATAGATCTCATTAAAAATATTTTTTTATATTATTAATTCTATAAAAAATACTTTTATATAATTATATAAATTAATAATTTTATGGATGAATATTTTGGTGCTAGTAGCACCCACTCACTCATTAAGGTGAGTAAATTACATAGGGAGTAGAGAGGGCAGTGAAGAATAGTACAATAAAGGGGTGTAATATATTACCCTGGAGGGTACATATTAAATTTTTAATTTTGAATTAAAAATATTTTTTACAAAGATGTAAATTTTTTTTTGTTTCCATATGTAGTAAAGATAATGTGGATTTTAAAGTTTATGTCTAACGACAGTACAAAATGTCGAGAAAAATTCATATAATAATTTAGAAAATATATGCATAGGAATGGATGCGAATCTGCTGCTACCGTCCGGTGCTCTTACTTTCTGTTCCCATCCTCAAAATATTTACTTTAAAATATTTTTTTAGAAATTTTTTAATATAAAAATTATAAATTTTAATAAAATGTATAACTTTGAAAATTTTATCTATAAATTTTAAAATATATTATGAATTCATTTTATTCGTTAATTTTACAATCTCAAAATATTAATTTAAAAAATTTTAATATAAAATTATAAATTTTATCAAATTTATTATTATATTTAAAATATTTAAAAAAAATTAAATAAATATTTTAAAAATAAGTGTAAAAAATAATGACACCGAAAGGGTGCAGGATCTCGATCCACCGGGATGGGTGCTAAGTCAGTGATCAAATCAGATGATGGATGGATCTGCTGTTGCATGGTTACAGCGGGCTCTGAACTAATTTAATATGTGATGGGGGATGTGCAGTAGTACGAAAAGAAAGTCCTGCATTAATATTTATAATAATAATATAATAATTATTCGTAATTATTAATATTTGATTTTAGAGAGAGAGAGAGAGAAGAGAGAGGAGGTGGCGCGAGAAACAAAGAGGTTGGTTTTGGAAGTGGGAAGGTGTAATGGGGCGGTCAAAAGAAACCACGTGATCGGCGGAGCAGTCTTCCATGCAATCTCCCTGCATGGACCTCACCGATCTCGAGGCACACAACACAGACGACGAGATAGAAACAGACAGACACACGCACAGAGATCATCACCGACAGACACACAGATACAGAGAGAGAAACAGAGACACAGACACACAGACCGTACGCTCTTCCGCATCCCCACAACTTCCAGCGTATCTTTGGGTACTCGTCGTTAAATTTATAAGATAACTACATATTAGTCCACCTAAATTCGACAATCATATATTTTAGACTTTAAAAATATAAAAATATACGATATGTCGGTGCACGAACACGATACTTCAATACAAAAATATGTTTCAAAGGCTAAAATATAAGAGAAATTTTAGAAACAATTATACAATTATTATTTATATTATGTGAAGAATTCTTTATGTAATTAACTTATTTTATTTATAATTAATTTACTGAGTATATTGACCAATGTGATAACATATAAGGTAAATCCCATATCAGCCTCCCCTCATTTTTTAAAGTTTAACCGAATAGTCATTAAAAACGCGCGTTTTCAGAAGCTGCTACGGACAAATTAAAAATAGGGGCTGATATGGGAAAAGCCCTAACATATATTATACTTTTCATAGTATTTATAGAGATAGTACTATTTCAATAAATTATATTTATTTTTATTATAATTCAGTTTGAATACTATTTAATATATAAGCTTAATTATTAATCCAGTATCGGATTTTTAGATTAAAAAAAAAAAAATCAAATATCAACTTAGAAAAATTGGTGATCTTGGACAGGTTCGGTACAATTATAGACATGTCTAACCGAATTACTATTTTCCAAATAATATAACATAATTGATGTATATATTATAAACTATAAATACAACGATCTTGCTTTATGTTAAAAACATATAAATTATAATTGTCAACTAAAATAAATACAATAACATCATTTTTTTAGTTCAATCCTTCTTTTTTTTTTTTTTTTTTTATCGTGGTAGAACCCATAATTCAATCCTTAAATTTAGCTGGTCGGCAAAACATTTAACGAAAAGATTAAGAACCACAGTTTAAATTAGCTTCATCCAAACGAATAAGTAACCAATAAACCGGTGTGATCCAATTTTTTAATCCGAGTTAGTATTTGAACATCATTACCGTCTCCAAAACATCAATTCTAAGCACACTTTTCTTTGTCTTCTTATCTAGTATCTGTCAACTAATACGAGCTTACTATATTTAATGTTTAAATTATGATAAAAAATGGTATAATATATATATATATATATATATAATTATTATATATATATATATAATATATATATATATATTTATATATATATATATATAAAGAGACAGGGAGAGAGATGATTGCAGACGCTCTAAAAGCTTCAAATGAATGATAGGTCCAAAAGCTCGGTCTTCTATTCTCTCCCAAAGATCCCCTCTTTTCATGAGATTACATCAAAAGCTCGAGAAAGAGAAAGCCAAAGAGACATTGACGATAACATCATACATTATATATATAATATATATATAATATATATATATATATTAGAAGCATTTATTTGTAAAAAGCTCTAAATACAAAAGTTGTAAAACACAATATATATATATAATATATATAATATAATAATATATATATATATATAATATATATATATATATTATATATATATATATATATATGTGTGTGTGTGTGTGTGTGTGTGTGTGTGTGTGTGTTTGGACTGTTCTTATAAATTTTTCAAAAAAGCAAGGAGCCACTTGAAAAAGTTATACAAACAGGTGTTTTGTCTTTTGTATATATATATAAATAACCACGTCACAATTCTTATCTTACTTAATAAGAATTATTATAGCGCATCTTTTTTTAGTATGAAAAAGTGCTTATTCTCCCGCTAGTTCACCAAAGTGTCATATTAATTACTACCGCTATGTATTAAACTAAACACCAATTTTTATCATTTTTATGGATGTCATATCATATTTTGGTAAAAAATTTGATGGATTTATGGAGATCACTAGCTTAATAAGTATATATGTCTGCAGGTTTAAAGTGAGAGGGGTGCAGAACTAGTGAAGATAGGAATGTGGACGTAATGCATGGGATTTGCAGAAGTCGACGGTGGTCGTCGGCTGACTCAGCCGGGGATGTAGTATAATGGTGTTTGGTGTTTTAGGGGGTGTAGGTGATGGGGAGGAGAAGATCGTCGTAAAAAAAGCGAAGGGGTTGTCGGACAAGACGAGAGGGGGCAGTCGAGCATCTGGAGATTGGCGTCGTCGTATACACCCCCCCAACAAACTGATATGATCGGGGTTCGGCGACTAACGCTTTCCAATAGATGCTGCTCTCTCTCTCTCTCTCTCTCTCTCTCTCTCTCTCTCTCTCTCTCTCTCTCTCTCTCTGTGTATCATATGATATCAGTCATTGAAATGCATACTCTCCAAATGATTTTGGTTAACAACATTATAAATAAATCTAAGAATATGCTAAAATTTATATCGCAGTGCCACTAATTACTATATATATATTGAGAGATGCTAATCTCCACTCGACAGTAGTACGGCTCGCACCTGTCGACTCCGCAGCCGTCGGATCGCGACGATCCGACGGATGAGATCACGTGCGTGTTTTGTAAAAGCTCGAATCGGTTTCAGCCGTCGGATTGCTCGATCCGATGGCTGACATCACGCACGTATTTTTGAAGAGTTCGGGTCGGATTTCAGCCGTCGGATCGCCGCGATCCAACGGCTACGGGCCCGCTAGAGCTCCTGTCGAGTGGAGATTAGTCTATATATATATATATATATATATATATATATATATATATATATATATATTTACGTATAAACGGAAGTAAGAACAAATGAAGGAAAGTGTGACGAGTACGCAGGAGGAGAGAGGTAGTGGAGAACCCTAGAAAGGGGTGGGGAAAGAGGAGAAGAGAAAAAAAAAAGGGAAGGGAATAAAATAAGGTGGAAAATGGAGCAGAATCATCGATGATCGATAGGATCTCTATGTTAGGGACGCGGTTCTTCTTCGACCGGTCGTTGCGAGCGCAATCCTCACCTTTTTGACCTATTTTTAAATATTTCTTAAAACGTGACATAATACTAAATTTATGTTAATTTATTTTAGGATGTTTTTTCATAAGATTAACGACAGAAAATGATGCACATAATAGTCCATAATCGGTGAGACGGTCCTAATATATGACCTCTCAGTCCGGAATCCACACTTTCCCATTCAGATAACATATGACGGATTTAATCATTTTTCAGAGATAATATTATATATATATATATATATTATATATATATATATATATATATATATATATATGCTTGAATATTATAGATTGGTAAAATCAAATCTAGAATCAAGAGTTATGGAGCCCCTTGGCTCTGCCATTTGAGCTATTGTGGGTCAAAAATGTAAATAAGGAAGTTATTCATCAAATTCAATCCATATCAAAGTGTAAGTAAAAACAATAAGTGTTAATGCAGATGATTAGTAAAATTAAATTATGTAATTGAAAATATTCTATAAAAAATCAAATATTCGAACATATAGTGAAAATGTATCAAGAAAAATATTATCAAAAATATTTTTATTTTTAAATAAAATTAATTTACCTCCATTGAAAAATTACTCGTGAAAAAATTAAAAAAAAATGTCAGTGTAGTCAGAGTCGACGCACGTTTATATTTGTTAGGGCCTCGAGATCCGTGCGAGTAGGAGGACGTATCAGAATGAACAGTTTATAGGGCCCGTTTCCTGCCATTTTTCCGTACTATTATCCAAAGCTTATGATAGTTGATTTGGGCCCGTTTCCTGCCATTTTTCCGTACTATTATCCAAAGCTTATGATAGTTGATTTGGGCCCGTTTCCTGCCATTTTTCCGTACTATTATCCAAAGCTTATGATAGTTGATTTGGGATATTGTTGTTGTTGTTATATGTGGAAAAAACCGATACTAACCGCAGAAAGCTCAAGCAAATTCATTACGGCAGGGCAAAAGATGAGAAGTTGGCAAATGATAAGGGGCTCTCTTCCTACAAGGCACGGCACGGCACAGTCCTAATTATCTCGCACCAGAAGCCGGCTCGTATCCAATTCCTCTACTCAACAAGGACTAAATCCTGCAGATGTTCTAACCCTGAAATAATTGGATACGAGAATACAAAGCCATAACTCAAAAGGTGTATGCATTCCAAACTTGGGAGACATATCCTACTTTACAATATAACGATGCGTCCGACAGATTGGATTTTTGGCAAAATATTTTGTGCATACTAATTGCATGCATTTAACGATGCGTCCTACTTTATATATAATATATATATATATATATATATAGAGAGAGAGAGAGAGAGAGAGAGATATGCTAATCTCCACTCGACTCCGCAGCCGTCGGATCATCGCGATCCGACGGCTGACATCACACGCGTGTTTTTGAAGAGCTCGGATCAGATTTCAGCCGTCAGATTGCCGCGATCCAACGGCTACGGACTCGACAGGAGCGGGCCGAGCTCCTGTCGAGTGGAGATTAGTCTATTATATATATATATATATATAGAAAGAGTGCATAGTTTAGGAGAATAAATTGGCAAATTGTGAAGATGGTAAAACAGGGTTGCTGATCTCTCTACTATACCAATCAATCAACCAGCTGAAATTTGCCACCGACATGTTCTAAATATGATCACTTTCAGCATTTAATGGACAAAAAGGGGTAAATCTGATTCGAAACTGCAAATATGAACGTATCATGTAGGAACCTAAACTACATATCAAACTGACTGCACCAAATTAGGCCCTCCGCCCGTGGGTCATTCGGCCGGGGCGGAGGGTGCCTGTAATGGGGATGTGCCCGTGGTCGCGTGTTTGCAGCGGCTACGGGGAAGCTGGTGGCTGGGTAACTCCCAGTACTCTATGTCTGGTCCGGGGGCGGACGCCAGGCCGGAGTTTTACTCTCCTGCGGGCACCAGGGTCCACAAAGTGGTCCTATAGGTGTTCGTAGAAAACCGTGGTCCGCGAGTTAGCGGAGACCCGAGGGGAGGTTTCGCCTCGTTATCTCAAAAAAAAAAAAAAAAAAAAAAAAAAAAAAAAAAGACTGCACCAAATTAGATGATCCTAAAACACCTTAAGCCTGATTAGGTCTGTTAAAATATATTAGGCATTTCTTATTAAGGATATTATAATAATTATAGATATATTATATTTAGATATTATAATACTAGAAAGTATGTATTAGAAAAATATATTTTAGTTATTTATTATTTCGTACTTATAGAGCTCTATATAAGAGCCACATGTACGTACTTATATCTTGAGCATTCAAACATAATGTAATACCATAAAAATTGCTCTATTTATTATTATCAACAAGGTAGCACAGGCTTATTTTAATAATGTAATATTTATCGGACACGACAAATTCCTCTATTTTTTATGTAATACCATAAAAATATATAGCCAATTTGAGTGAAGTAGCACAGGCTTCAGGCTCAACATATTAATTCTGGACTTTTGAGGTTGAATAATCTTCAAATAATTGATAATTAGAACAGTTAGCATACTAAAGACTTACGATCATGAGTTTGCAGAAAACGACCGATTCGCCAGTCGACGAAAGGAACTACTTCTCTTAGATCTATTCGGAGACATTATTTGCGGGGCCTTCTTACTTCTGAAGCGATTAATTGACTTGGTTTACTGCTGGACTATTGAATTCCCTGCCAAGGAAACAGCTCAGAGTTCATGTTAGAGACAGTAAGTTAGGTGCAGCACATGATAAAGCATTTACTTCTAATTACGACTAATCCGTAACATATAAATATACCAAACAAGGATCCTTTTTTTTTAAAAAAATAATAATAATAATAATAAATTCTACACAACCAGAATGCTATATTATACAACAACTCCAGCACTAAATTCACATGCCAGTCCTTCTCTAATGACTTAATAAATTAGATGATACCGACTTTTTGAAGAAAATTATAAATATTGCAAAATGTAATTTTTTTTTTTTTTTTTTTGAGCAGAACCTATTTAGGGTCATCTCTTTCGCCCCAGCGCGTATACGCTGGGACACCTGGCTCATCCCAGGAGGACCGGTGCGCGCTCATCCAACCCCTTTGGAGCTCTAGACTTTTTGCGCGCAGCGTACCCGTCATGTGTAGGGGGCGCACACGTGCGTACCCGTCCGCTGTGCTAAAGAGGGACAGCAACGGCCAACGCCGGGGCTCGAACCTGGGTGGGCACGGTTCCTGAGCCGCGTCTCATCCGGTCACACCAACGTCGCCAAATGTAAATCTTGTTGAAGAAAATATTCAACATAATGTCATCATCTAGGAATAAATCTTTATGTACAAATAACAAATTACCTCTTATTATAAATAAATCAATCCCCGAAAGCACGAAGCAGACCCTGGAAAACTTGATATTAGCGTACGCATTTCAATCACAACCTTTATATCAGACAATGACCTCCTACCAGCACCCAATTTCGGTAACTAACTGGAACAACGCTAGTTTGTAGAAAGTTTGAAACTCTAAAAATATAAAAACATGGTACACGTTTCGTCCGTGAAAAAAAAAAAAAAATTGCGGGTACGAATATTGAAGAATGACAACCGATAGGAAACATGAACACATCAAGAAATTTCATGCCGTGCCGAGTTTCGATAAATTCCGAGCTCGAAACGTACCGACCGTGTCATTTTGACCGTGCTGATAATAAAATATTACTTTTACATATTATTATATATTTTTAAAAGTTTTTTTTCAAAAATTTTAATTTTAAAAAATAATAAATAAAAACAAGTGTCGTGCCAAAAAAAAAAAGTTGCACCCACCGGCGCGACTGTCATCTTCCTTGCTCCCGAGGAAGATGAACGACAAAAAAAATAAAAAAGAAAAACTGTGCCGACCGGCCTGGCACTGAAACGTTCCGGACGGCTGTGCAACCCTGCTTAATGTAGTATCCATCGGGGTGCAGATACAGACCATTGCCATAAATCTACCAACAAAACTCCGTTCAGAAAAGCACATATACCGTAAATCATACAAAATCTCAACTAAACGTCATACAACAAGTAAATGGTCTTCATCCGAACATCAACGAGTTTGAAACACGAACGCATCAAGAAATAGTTGATTTGTCCTAATTCGTTCATTTCATAGAGGACATCCCGACTAAGAAGTCTTCGTGCTATACAAAGTTTCGGTAAATTTCGAACTCAAGGCATGCCGACTGTGCCGATAATAAAATATTATTTTTCATATATTTTTTATATATTTTATTATATTTTAAAAGTTTTTTTTTAAGAATTTTTAGTTTAAAAAATCAAAAAATAAATAATTAACTGTCACGCCACCAGCGCGACACGAAAAAAAAAAAGTCACGCCCACCGGTTCAACTGGCACAAGCTCGACCAGCTGGTGCCGGTCGCGCTGGTGTGCGACCGGCAGATGCCGGTGGGCGTGACTGTCATCTTCCTCGAGCGAGGAAGATGAACGAAAAAAGAAACCAAAAGAAAAACTCCTGCTGGCTCGTCATCGGGACATTCCGAACGGCACGCAGCGTGCCGCCGGAAACTTAAAACCCTAGTTAGTGTAGTATCCATCGGGATGCAGATACAGACCATTGCCATAAATCTACCAACAAAACTCCGTTCAGAAAAGCACATATACCGTAAATCATACAAAATCTCAACTAAACCTCACACAACAAGTAAATGGTCTCCATCCAAACCTCATCGAGTTAGAAGCACGAACGCATCAAGAAATAGTTGATTTGTCCTAATGCGATCATTTTATAGAGGACATCCCGACTAAGAAGTCTTCGTGTTAGTTGATGTGGAATATTGACCATTGCCACAAATGTAACAGCAAAATCAGTTTGGAAAATCATAAATTATTCTAAATCATTCAAAATCTCAACTAACATTGCACAACAAATGTCCTCTTTCCAAGCATCAAAGAATTGGAAGAACATACAAATAAAGAAATGGTTGATTTTTCCTACTATGTTCATTTTATAAAGGACATCGACGACTAAGAAACCTTCGCGTTAGTTGATTGCCATAAATGTAACAACAAAAACTTACTTCAAAAAAGCACATGTTAGTTATTCTAAAACATACAAAATCACGACTAAAGTCGCTCGAAAATAAACGGGTTTTTATTGAAAACAAAGACAGAAGCAGAAAGATTTTGGTTGGATTCAACCACATCGATGGCAATAATACGAAGAACGAAGAACCAACCAGCCTAGTTGGTTAGCGTGGCAAGATACTAAAAAGAGACCATAGTCTATTCCTCATAAAAGATAAGTCAGTGGTTCGAATTCGAGCAGCACCTGATTGAGAGTGACTTTACCTTAACGCATATTATTTTCGATCGAGATATATGATAGAAACTGAACTTGGCGGTCAAAACTATATATATATAGCACATAAAGAGATAAATTCTATGTCTTGAATTGATTTCAATGAGGATTACATACTAAATACTAATCACAGTAGTCCTAAAATCTTTCATACTGCTATTAGAGTACATAATGAAGCAGCTAAAGTATGACTGATTGAATATAACCACAATCAGGGAACTCTTAATGTATACGAATTGGCAAACTATTGATCATTCTTTTGAGAATGTTGAGAAATTTCCATCGGAAATCCATCAACGATCTCGACAGGGTATGTATCGATGCAATCCAGCCAGGGGCTGCTGGGAGACGGCTTTACATTGCAAAGAGCCTCCCAGACAGCGCTGTTGCATTTAAATCCACTCCCAAAAGCGATCTGCCAGACCCTGTTCCCCCTCCTCATCCTCCCCTTAGCCTCTGTGTAAGCCAATTCGTACCAGATTGAGCTAGAAGAAGTGTTACCGAACCGATGGAGGGTCATCCTGGATGCTTCGGCGTGGATCGGCAGCAGCTGGAGATTCTTCTCGAGCTCGTCGATCACCGCTCGTCCGCCGGCGTGGATGCAGAAATGATCGAATGCGAGCTTGAAATCTGGGATGTAGGGCTTGATCTTTTTGTGAAGCAGTTTCTTGGCGACGAGGGTTGCGAAGAACAAAAGCTGCTCGCTGATCGGAAGCACGAGAGGTCCGAGCGTCGTGATGTTTGCCTTGAGCGCCTCGCCAGCGATTGCCATGAGATCCTTCGAGAGCGATACTCCGACGATCTTGCTATCATCCTGCTCCTGGTAGACGCAGCGGAATGCGCGGTCATCAGCCCCTCGGTGCGTGCGGACCACGTGGACGAGGCGGTACTTCGAACGGGCCCGGTCGGTGGCGCGGTTGGACAGTAGCACGGCGGCGCCGCCAACTCGGAACAAACAGTTGGGGATCAACATCGACTTTCTGTTCCCGAAGTACCAGTTCTGTGTGATGTTCTCAGTGCTAACAACAACGGCGTAAGTGGATCGGTGTACCTGTAGTAGGTCCCGGGCGAGATCTACTGCGATCACACCGGCACTGCATCCCATACCACCTAGATTGAATGATCTGATATTCCCCCTTAGCTTGTACTTGTTAACGATAATGGCGGAGAGGGAAGGCGTAGGATTGAACAAGCTACAGTTGACGACTAAGATCCCGATGTCCTTGGGGTTGATCTTAGTAGCGGCGAAGAGATTATCGAGTGCGCCGAACATGACATGCTCAGCTTCTTCGCGGGCGGCGGCCAAGGAAGGGCAGGGAGGCAAGCAGTGCATGGCCTCGGGGAAGTAGGTCTGCTCGCCGAGGCCGGAGCGTTCGAGGATCTTGCGCTGGAACTCGAGGGCGGAGTCATCGAACGCGCCGCAGAGTCTAGAATGTTCCATGAAAGTTGAGAATTTAACCTGGAGATTGTCCGGCGGGCGGTAACAGGAGAAATCGACGAGGTAGATAGAGCGAGGGCGAGTCATGATGTAGACTGTAATGGCGAAGACGAGCACGGCGGACAAGACAAGGACGCTGACGAGGTTGTACTGCAGATGCGCCCATAGCTGCCGGAGGTCATCGGGATCGGTACGGGAAGATTCGAGAATGATCATCGCGATTAGTGGGATCAAGAGGAGAGTTACGAGGTTAGTGATGAGGTAGTGGTAGCCGAGCTTCACGTACTTGAGATTCACGCTCTGTAGGAAGTCCGGCAGCCGGCGGCTGCTGCTGCTTCCGGTTGCCATGGCGAAATCGCCGGCGGTGGTGGCTGCGGCCGACGAAGAGGTGGAGGAGAGCGGTGACAGGGGCCACTGCCCGCCCGATGCGCACGACCCCGCGATAATTGTGGGGAAATGAAAGGGGGCTGTTTGAAATAAATAAAAGAGCGGGGGAGATCAAAATTCTGGCACATTACCCTTTTACCCTTATTTGATGATTTTTTTTTTTCTACTCTTTGTCGAATTTAAAATTTTCTATGGAAAATTAAATTCAGTTGAATGTCTTATATTATATTTATTATAAATATTGAATAAAGAAAGTTATAAAATCAGTTATTTTTGTTTCCTTATATACTATGTATAATTTTTAGATTATATATTTTTTTTTGTATTTATAAATTTATATTTCTAAATTTTTTAATCAGAAAAATATGATTAAAAATGATCATTATAGTTGAAATAATTAAAAATACTTTTAAATTATAAATTAAAGATGTTATAAAGTTTATTAATTATAAATTTTAATTATCTTTTGTATATAAATCATTTGCTCCACTAATAGTTTTAAAGCACGAACTTGAAATAAATATTTTAGTATAATTTATTTTGAATATTAATATATACTAATTTTGCTACTGCAGTTAGTTTAACCTGCGGGAATAATTCTCCAAAACAAATATTAATATATCTTTGAGTTTATCCCATAATTAGTTTAGGATAATTTTTTTCTTTTTTATGAAGAAAATATATATTTTTTTTTTATTTTGAAAATGGATTTTAAGTGATTTTAGAAATAGAATTGAAAAGTTTGTGTGGGTCCCAGCATGTGGTTGCTAAGACATGTTGGTGTTGTCTGTCCCTTCTGCTTACGAAACGACAGATTGACCGGCAAGCCAGCTGAGCACGGCTGAGTCCACGAGGGCCCCAGGGGCCCACTCAATCAGGCCCATCATCCAACGGTCCATATTATTTCATCTTATATCCGATCCTATCACAAACGATTGCTTTCTCACTACTTTTTTTTTCTTTGTTTTTTTTTTTAATTAAAAAAAAAAAACTGTCGATGGGTCTGATAAAAAAAATTGTCAATTTTCCATAATATCAAACCCAAATATATTATATTAAACCAGATTGCATTGGAGCCTTCATTTTATTGAAATTTTATTTGAAAAGGTTTATTCATAAGAATTTCTGATTCATCTTTTTTTTTTTTTAATAATAATTTCTGATTCATGTAATACAATATTTCTGATTCATCTAATACAATATAAGATGTAAATTTTTTTTCTTGGCTATTAAATTTGATTTTTATAATCGTCTTAAAGCATTAATCAACTGACCCAACGCTGATTGTTATAAAATATATTATCTGAAAATGCAATCCGGATTATATCCAAGCTGTTATTAATATCCAGCGTTCTTAGTTATCTAGCGTTCGTTTTTTAGAAAATAGCTGCGTATATCCCATCGGACGAAGAACAGTTAATTGCGCTGCAATGAGGGTCGGATAGTCCCCGATGCGGGTCGGATATCCGATCCGGAATAAGTTTGCACCCGGACCCGTTAGAGAAACATGCCAGTGAGTATGCTCTGTCACTGTTCCGGATGTGGACGCAGCCAATGTGCAAAATTGCAATTCAATTAATTAGCAAATGAAAATTATTATTAATGCTTATGATTTATAAACCACACGTCGCAGTTTCGAATTTCACAGATCAATCTGAAATAAAAAAAAGGTAGTTTTAGAAAATTTTTAGATGGAATTATTAATATGGTGATTGAACAGAACGTCAAAATTAAACGCCTGGCTCGAAGTGCATACTTGACCGAAGTTTTAATTTCTGACCACGATTTCGGTATAATAAAGATGAATCATAATTAAAAAATAATATTTTTAATAATTTCATGATTAATATAAAAAAGATGTTATCTCGATATCTTAAAAAAAAGATTAACAGCCTTTTAATTAAAGTTATGATTTATAATAAATTATTTTTAAATTACTCAGATGAATCAATTGCACTTAAACTGTTTATCTACATTAGATGAAACAGTTGCCTTAATTTGTAAAGTAGAGCAAGTATTATGTTAAATGGCAAATTATAACCCTAGTCATCGTTTACTTACATTTATAATTCAATTAACATAAATTTTGACTTCACTTTTTTTTAAAAAAAGCACCGTATTTGACATAATATCTAACATAAAAATAAACGTGTGATATATCAATTTTAATTTTCTTTTGTAAAGGTACACTTTTCTAAAATATATAATGATGAAAAAAAAAAAATTCTTCAGCAAAATTTAGCCTCCCACTATGTTACATAGCTTTGGTTTACAAACAATATGATCATACCGAGTAAATTATTTTCTTTCATTAATATTTTAAAAAAATTAATTCCCCGGTTTTGATTATGTCTCGTATATTCAGCATCGTTCATATGTGCTCGGCAATGAAATTTTTTTTATCCTAACACAATATTAATAATATCAAAAAAAATTTGTATTTCATATATATATATATATATATATATACAACAACATTGGACGGATAAATTAGCATATAAATAGTAGGACAAGTCTAACCATACATGTTCGCCCCAATGAACACGGCGAGCCGCTTGCTTATTCATATATAAATGTATGTTAAAATTTAATCTTATCGTCGATTAATCCATTTGATTATTTAATTACTTCTATCTAATCACAATAAAATATTGATTTATACATAAAAATAAAAAATGTCTAGCATTTTTTATACATTATTAAATCGACTGTCATAGATTTAAAGGTCAACTGGCTGAAGCGTTTATAATGTGTTTTATAATGTGTTTGACCACGTCGCAAGCAATTTGACCACGATCCCCATGTGGTTGCGATCTGGGCCGTTAATCGATCCAGCACGTATTACAAAATTTTTTTTTTAAATTTTCGTCGACTTATTTGACCTAATTCTATATATTTTTATGAAAAGTTATGAACTATAAAATTGTAGATTTTGATGTGATCTACAATATTGTAGTTTACAGTTTTTCGAAAAAATGTCAAATAATATATTAAATTGATGATCAAAATATTTGATCATCAATTTAACATATTTTTTAATATTTTTTTGAAAAACTTTGAACTACAAAATTGTATATCACATCAAAATCTACAACTTTGTAGTTCATAACTTTTCATAAAAATATATATAATTAGGTCAAATAAGTCGACGAAAATTTAAATAAAAAATTTCGTAATACGTGCTGAACCGATTAACGGTCCAGGGGATCCCATCTCGAAATTGTAAGCTTGTTGACTGGGTCTCAAAAGTAAATAGAGAGTTACATATCAGCCCCTGGATCGAGTTATAAATTACAAATTGCAAAATTATTTTTCATATATTAAATCATTTAAAATATTTTTTAGACTAATTTTTAATATAGAAGTTTAAAAAATATTAAAATTTATTTTTTAAATAATTATTTTTTTAAAAGAAAAATTTATACCTAGATATTATATTAATTTATAAAACCACAAATATTTAGAATTATTTTTTAAAATTTTAAATACAAAAATTAGAAACTACATTAAAATCTATATTTTTCATTCAAATCCTAAAATTACTTATATAACAGTCAAAATATTCCGACATATTTCGAGATAATAGCTTATTTGTAAAAAGTTTAAAATCAAGATCTAATTTGCATTTCCTCTAAGTAAATTTGCTTGACTTCATTCAATCAAATCAAACATTTTGATTTTTTGGAAAAGGGCTTTGCTAAACGCATAACTAAATATCTCACAGGCACATAGAACCATTTTTTGTAATTAAAAGAATATAAATTGAACAGTGATAGGATAATAACATGGAATATTCTATAAAAAAAAAAATTGATTTTCAGTATTTTCAATCCAAATCTTTCCTGTATAAACTGACACCTTAACAAGTAGCAAAAAAAAAAAAAAATCTTAATTATCTAAGTTTCATGTACAAACAATATTATTTTTACTACCTCATATCCTGGAAACATTAAATAGTTCTGGAAAATCACAAATCTACTGATCACAAAACTACTAGGCATTAAAAAAAAACTTTTTCTCAAAAAAAAAAAAATGAAAAACCAAGCTTACCCGGGTTGGACGACAATATTGCGGATCGAACAACTATAACATAACACTCCGAAATGTGCAAAGTTTACATGGGGGCCTCTATATGAATCTGAATTAGTACGCGTCATACAACACTGAACGCTGACTGTAATGTCGAGCTAAAGCGCGATGCGATCGTCTGAGTAGCAAATTGTTGTATCTGCTTCTTAGCATCTGTGCCACAGCAAACACCAAAAGAACACATTACACACATATTACAATGATATTCAACATAAATAGGGCAAATTGTCTTTTTTTTTTTTTTCTTTTTTAACAGAAGTACAATAGCTTCATCAGCATTGAGACGCTGGTTAGTAGCTATCGTACCAAACCACGATGGCACGAATCTTTATCATCATCAGATAACATGTTATGTTTGATCCGACACGGGAATTTGATAACTCATCCTACTGCTAGTTTCTCTCAAGAAGAAAATCTTCTACAACCTAAAAGAATTACTAAAGCAGAAAACTATTAAATAAATCACCATCAGATTATGTCACTGCAAAAACCAAGTAAAAAATATCAAAGGTTGTACAAGTTTTTCACTATGACTTGCGCGCTTTACCCGGTAAATGCACATAGAACAATGTATCGTAGCATAAACTATAAAATAATGCAAACTCTCTTCTTTCCAAGGATAAGATACTTCATATATGAACTTCGGCTCCAACTCTAACTTAGCAGGTTTCAAAAGGAAGGCATACATAGTCCTCCGCCCCTGGGTGGGACGGCCGGGGCACTCGCCTCAGGAAGCGAGCGCCAGGGTTCGAATCCCCGGGGGTGCCTGAAATGGGGATGTGCCCGGGACTGCGTGTTTACTACGGTCGCGTGAAAGCTGGTGGCTGGATAACTCCCAATACTCCATATCTGGTTCAGGAGCAGACGTCAGGCCGGGGTTTTACTCTCATGTACGCACCTAAGTCCAAAATGGTCTTAGGTGTGCGTAGAAAACTGTGGCCCGCGAGTTAGCAGAGACCCAGGGAGGGATTTTGCCTCGTTATCTCAAAAAAAAAGGAAGGCATACATAATAATATGATAAGTTAAGCCAGAAGTTAAAAAGAAAAGAAGAACAATCTTCAACCATCGAACATAAGAAACTTACTTAGTAAACCAAGAAAAGAAATTTCTACTAGCACGATGTTTAGCCGCACGAGTAAAACAAGCTCAAAATGGTAAAAGTGAATGAAGCATACCTTTGCGACATTTGGTAAAACCAATAATATTTGCAATACTTAGGGTCAGACATACAGCGACAACAAGCAGATAATCCGCCTGAAATCTTATAAGTGAAAATATCCCGAGGACTATCCATGCAACAGCCTGCACCATATGGAAGTACCATTATATAAACATTTATGTAATTCCGAAACTTCTAACACAAGCTGAAACATAGTTTGGTCCGACTTGCAACATGAATGAGAATCCAAGGGCTAGCTATGAAGCAAGATGTTTTAGAGCAGACATTTAATACTTTATCAATGAAATCTGACTTTCAGTAGATTACATACTCACAATTCCTTACTGAGTCTATTAACTAAAGTCAAGCCAACCCAATCATCAATCGGCTAACTTAATAAGTTGGTGCAAAGGTTGGAAATCATTTTCTGCCAACCCAAGACTCAAGCCAAATTTTTTCCAGTTTAAGGCAGAGACACCTTAGCAATACAAAAAAAAGGTCAAGGGATAAATTCACCAGTCAAGGCAGCAAACATCTGGTATGCATGTGGTTCTCTTTAAAGGTCAAAAATAGAGAAATGGAACATCTCTTAGACTGCTAAAAAAATCGTGCACTTACCAAGGTAGGAAAAGAAAAGAGAAAAAAAAAAACCCTAGGATCAATCTACATCTACAATCAAGCACATGACAAGGTCCAGATTTCCAAAGCACATGTGCATCAACTTTAAAGTGTCGAATCATCCTATCTTGAAACAGAGACTCCTTTAGCTACCATGGATCTCTATTGTATGTTTTCTGGATGAACTCTATTTAATTTATAATCTCTAAAGTGCTCTAAAAAAGACATAGTTCTTGGGATGGATGTGTAGTTGATAGCGGTGGCATGTCTCCCACTCTCTCGATCAATGTCTCTTTCAATCTCTTTATATTGCTGTATCAATCTCTCTTTTAAACTCTCTAGCGAGGATGTTAACCTTTAACTCTCTCTCTCTCTAATCTTTTGTTGGAAGAGTCTTCATGCTTTAATTAGCATTCATTTGATCTCCAATTTTCACGTTCCGCTGCTCTTCAATCAAATTCCATATATATATTAGGATTAAAACTACAATACTCTATATCTGCATGGGATTTCAATAAAACCTGAGATAGATAAGGCAAATCTTACTACAGTTTGAATAGTTGGTGTCTCTTAAGACTGTTATTCATAGCCGAAATTAGAGAATTCCAGAAGCTTCTTATGAGAAGCATAGATGTATCCTATAACCTTATAAAGAAGGTAGTAAATAAGAATTTTAAACAAGCTTCCAAAATGGGGAACTTCCAAGTGATGATGCTATATCTCTTTCAAGCTTGATTGCTTAAATTGTCTAGGAGAATAAATGCTATCACTTGTTTCCCAGAGGGTCTTCTCATTTCAGCTTAAACAATCAACAAAGACATTACTCTGAGTCCCCAACATGGCAGCCATAACTGTATTAATAATGAATGCATAATAATGCTTTAACAAATTAATTAATATTTTTAATTAAATAAATAAATAATAAATAAA
The DNA here is from genome assembly GCA_002076135.1 of Xerophyta viscosa. Taxonomy (NCBI): domain Eukaryota; kingdom Viridiplantae; phylum Streptophyta; class Magnoliopsida; order Pandanales; family Velloziaceae; genus Xerophyta; species Xerophyta viscosa. Next base: position 1,618,397 of record MJHO01000023.1, read on the forward strand.
TAAATCATATTTAATTATTATTAGTAATAGATAATATAATAAAGAATAAAAAATTATGAACATATTTATAAATTGAAAATTATTTTTAAATTATTTATTATAATCCAAATAAATCTCCCAAACTACTTCCATCCCACTATATTGCTTTCTAAGTAAACAAATTTACATTTCAATTCCACCTTTATAATTCAAAAAAACAAGTTTTTTTTTTACCGCGCTTCTACTTTACTTTATATTTCCAAGTAAACAAGAAAAAATTTTCCACCATTTTACTTTCATCCACTTCAAAATCCAAAATAAACGAGAAAATTCAAATCCAACATTTTTTTTTAACTTTTCAGCACTTTCCACTTTTCCAATTTTTTTCCACTTTGTTTTCACCTTTATACTTTCCAGACAAACTAAACAACCCCTAAATTATCTAGACCTTATACTTATCCTTAACAGACTAGGAACTTCCTAAATTCATTCATGGATAACAGGATAAGAGTAGATGTGCTTTCGATGTTTTTCAAATCCAAAGACTAGACAACATGAAGCTGCACACAATGTTTCTTGTATGTTGGTTATAATTCTTTCTTTCTGATGACTTAGGATAAATATAACAATTCTGTATTCATTCATGGCAGCAAAGTCGTCGGTATAAACGCAGGAGTAAGGATGACTAAGAATTACAGATCAACCTAAGACAAAAGGACCCACCCTCCCCTACTGTAAACAAATTGGACAACAACTAGTTACCCTTTGACTCAAGCTTTCTAAATGGCCTGTATCGATTAAAGATTTACTTTCTTCCGCATGTATCAGATAAAACCGCTCATTGCATGGGATAACATAAAATCTTAACCATGAAATTTATACCATCAAGTTGTGATCTAGAAACAGAGGATCCAAACATCTTGTATCAATTTCCTACACTATGTATTAGATTAGATGTACACAAAACCATGCTATACAAATCAAAGCCATATCTGTATGCATGTGATAATAGACCTTTAGGCGAGAAATGGAATAGCTATATCTATCAAAAGTGCTTACTGTGAGATAAAGAGTCCACCAAAAGAGCCACGAATCTTTCTTGTTCATCCGAGAAAGAGACTGCATAACGAAAACCAAGCATGAGATATGGAGATAAATTAGCAAAAAGATAGGGACGAATCCTTGTATCTCAATAATAGAGATAGACCTCTTGATCAAGGCACTCGAATTTCCACACACTTTCTCCTTGCTCATTAATTTCATTCCACCACCTCAGTCCCACAAGGATGCGACCACTCACATTCTTGACAACCCAGAAATCAAGAGCCGCGAGGAACACGGTTACCACAAAGATTATGACAAAGCTATTGAAGAAGAGAGCTGAAAGAATGTAGAATGCCAAAGATGATGCCTGGAGAAGCCATTACAACATAAACTCAGAAGAAAGGTAAAATCTACAAAGAACCAAAATTATCCACCAAAGAACAAGTACCTTAAAGAGAACATGAAAGAAGCATGTTTTCGGATTCGCATAATTCTCTTGGGGAGGCTGTGCAAAAATACAAGAACGTCAACATAAAATTGTCACCGTAATTTCCCGAAAAAGTTGACCAATATTGCAACTTTCCACAGGATTGACGTAAGAATTAATATGACCATGTATCCATGCATTTTTAAACCTATAACACATACAACTCTGCATTGTAAATTCTATCACATAGTACGCTATATTAAAACTTCCAAAATTCACAACCCATTCTATATGTTTCATATTTTTCAATCCAATTGATGCCATACAGGACAAATGATCCTGAGAACATGATAGATATGGAATTTAAGACATATAATAATAATACAATTATATGCCACTGAAGAGAAATACTATTCTTCATGGTCATTTTAAACATTAATAATTCAGTCCTAATGTGGCCCAAAAATTTAATAAGCAGCTTTAAAAATGGATAATTTTCACTTCTCAATGCTTTGGATGGACAACTTTTTGTCACTTTTCAAAGTTATCACACGCAAAGCGGTCATTTACCAAACATTTAATAATAAAAATGATAAAAGGTGGACTGATGTGGACAATTCCACATTAGTCCTAATTCTTCCGGATCAAAGTGACCATGAAGAATAACATTTCTCGCCCCAAAATGGCACCAGCCCAAATCGAAGAATCACATAGTACAACTTCAAAGTGCAGGTCGTTTGTGATCCAAACGATGTCGGAAACGGGACATATGACCCTTTACGTGTGATACATAAAGCAAATAAGGTATTTTCAAGCATCTATATTTCCAAAAATGGCACCAATTCTGTTCCAAATCAATGAAAAATTAAATATGGTAGCAGATGTTGCAGAACAAAAATTTTCAGCTCTGTTGCCTGGCAGAATATACGTATTTTATAGAGCTTTTGGAAAAACTTTCAACTTGTTCACATATATGTGTTCTACCAATTTTGTATATCAAAATGTGTTTAAAATATCAAAGGATGGAATGACGCAGATGTCGTACTACAAAACAAATTCAGAAGCCGATCTAACCCTTTTTTTATAATTTTAAATAATCTTTGAACTAAAAGGTGGTAGAACACGTTAGATGAACAACTTTAGAGTTTGAAGTTTTTCTCAAAAAAAAAAAAAAGGAATAAAATCTCTGGCTTCAGGAACGGATTTTTTTTTTTTTTTTCAATGTAGCAAGCTTTTCAAAATGCAAGGGTACATATATATTAATCCAAGTAATGAACTCCGGGATCCAATAATGCACACAAACAAGAAAAATCCAACAATTAAACATCCAACTAATAAGTTACATTTCAAGCAGCAGATCCAAGGAGGGAGAATAACAATCGTAGGAAAAAGATAATAAATCCCCATGCCAAACTCGATCAAATCGCAGAAATCGGAGCGTTGGAGATCAACGAGAAGAAATGAGATTCGACTGGGAGTACCTGGATTGGATCCATGTGCGACCGAGGATTGTAGAGATGTGCTGCTGGTAATAATTGTTGAGATCTCAAGGAGCTCCTGGATCTCTCATGGAGGAGACGCGCGACGCGAGAGGACGCTTATTTAGGTTTTGGATGAATTTACCTTCGGTTGTACGCCAGGGGCTCCTACTTAGCTCCATTTAATTTTAGAAAAAACACCATTGGTCGATAAAATAATAATTTTAGAAAAATATTATTGGTCGACAAAATAATTTAAAAATATTTTAAATGGTATTTATCCGTACCTCAAAAACGATTCTGATATGTAAAAAGTATAAATAAATTATTTTTTGGATTAATTATTCGAATCCAGTAGTCCTACTTATTTAGTTTTGTGTTGACAGTTGATTAAATTGGATAGTATTTTATTAAATTTTACATTACTTAAATCAGATTTATTAATAACTGAATTAATTAATGATTTAATAAATTTGACATTAATGAGTTAGAGCAATAATCGACTATGAATCTTGATAGAGAAGCACTTGTTATTTTTGTTAATTTTTTTTAAAATTTTGAACAATTAAGAAAATAATATAGAGAAAGTGAGAACATTGCAGACATAAAACTCCTTGAGCCATCTGCTTTTAACCAATAATTATTTTGTGAAATTCGTTTGAGATATTTCTTTGTATAGGCAATTCTACCATGTATTATTTTTCAAATGAAAAATAATTATATTTTAATACATACCAATTTAAAGCGCAAGAGAGAAAGATTTGATGGTATATTATATTCTAAAATAATTATTTAATAATTAAAATGAATTTAAATCATATATAATATTCATGGAGGTTCTGAACTCGGGTTGTATTTGCTTCGAACCCAAGTTGGCCATAATTAACATATATATATATATATATATATATAGAAAAATACTACTCACCCCCAATAAACTATCCAACAAACCACACAAATCAATCTCCACCACACACATATCTCGTGATCCGCACAACTCACTCTTGATTCGCACAAAACATCAAAATTACAGATATACCCATCGTGATGTGTGGTCTTGATTGTGCCACGTCAGCATGTGTGGTTTATTATGTGGTTTCTTGGGGGTACATAGCAAAGCCCATATATATATATATATATATATATATAATACTATCGTCTAGCTGTATATTAAAAAAGAAAAAAAGGAGGTAAATTATTATGTATTGTTAACGCCTAAAAATCTTATAGAGTCTTAAGCAGAAATCCTATGAGAGTCCCATTACATACATACATAAACCAAGGTTATCAATAAACCAAGGCCAAGGGTGTTTCTAGACCCAATGTGCAAAAAAGGCGCGAGCTTGAAAAAGGTGGTGCGCACTTTTTCTAAAAGATAACAATATAAACATCATTCATAACACTAGGTTTAAACTTAAAGTCACACTAAACACAATTCTTTCTTTAAATCTAATAGATTTAATGGATAAAATACAAGATTGGACCTAGACTGGCTGCAGTTGGCGCCAGGCATACCTAGGCGTTTCTCTCCAAACTTGACATGCGCTCTCCACGAGCGGCGTGTGGCTCTATCTGGAGATTGGCCCTATAATATTCTCCTTACAGGATTAGTAGGTACTGATTAATTATTCTGATGCTCAAACAGAAGAACATTATTATGAGTAACTTATGTCAAGGTGAAGCCCATGATCTAAATCCTTGCGAATATATGTTTCTTAAGCGTTTACATCCGTTTTATCAGCGAAAGAGAGAGATGGAACGCATCGGAACTTTTTTTTTTTATAAACATGACTTTAGTATTAATGCCGGAAGGTGACGATACAAAGGGGAAAAGGGCTACGCACAAGATACATAATCTTATATACTCGGCATAGTTATTTTGGTTCCTTATGCACTATATTATTCGATTATTTCTTCATCGATCTTAGGCGGCGGTTGGTGCAGGGATGAAGGAAATTGCGGGCTCCGGCAAGGTCGCCATGATGGGAGTCTTCGTCAAGGCATCGCCTTCGGGGACTCCGTCCTCCGGCTTGAAGTCAAGTGACTCATCGTTGTAAACATCCCACCATTTTGGCCACCAGCATTTTGATGTCTTCCCTGTCCATGTTTGCTTCTTTTCCAGTGTACCTCCATGGTTTTGAACCCTAAGTTATACACAACAAAGCAAGATCATGATCAGTACAAATCAGCCCTATCTTTTCGACTTTTTTTCAAAAAAAAAAGGTCGGAAATTCAAAAATATTCCAGATGTCTAGCTTAGTATTGCCGGCACTTATATTATAGTGTTCGGACTACAATATTTCCGACGAGTTAAAAAAATATTCTGAAATTCTACTTGATTTTATTTGAGGAGTTGATTAGCTAAAATTTTTTAAAGCAGAAGCTTTTTTTTTTGACAAAACTTCAATTTTTTTTTTAGTAGGGTCGATTTCTTAACCCATATATGATTCATTTATATGTTTATGAACTCCTAACGCGTAAGTCGTTCCCGTTACGAATAACACTTTGCATGGATGGATAAGTAAAATCTTTGTCCAATAATTTCCCGAAATAATCGAAGATAAAGGTATAATATTGAACAATCTTAGATATTGAGAGAAGATAAAAAAAAAATGGTGGACGGAGAACTTACATCGGCACAGTAGTGAACGACGTTGACCTTTTTCAGGTCAACGTTTTCGGGATGTCGCCACAGCATGGCCAGAACTAGATTGTAAACCAGAGGGATGGGCTTGTAGTTCTTCTCGAAGAACATGTTCAAGAAATCCTACACACCACAAAAATATCAGCAATTCATGTATATATGGTGTGTAGATCTGATTGCATCATGACCATCAGATTCTCCAAAAAATTAATTTATATTGATGGAATCACATAAAGAGGTTGAAGTGGTAGGTGCTATCAGCGGATTTCTCTGTTACGACGGTCATACAAAAAAATGGACCAGTTGTGGATAAATTTTTTTTCCAATATCCACTCGAATATTCAAGAATACTGCTACTAAAGACTGACTGTTATATGGTTCGAAACCAAAACTCCGCCTATGGACCAAATTCATCTCTACCGATCATTTGCATAGGGACGTGATCTAAATGAACAGTGGAGATGAAATTGGATGAGAACGACGGGGCTGTAATTAACCATCTTGCTGTATTACCTGTTCGGCGAAGGGGGTGGGCGGTGTGATGCGGAGGGTCTCAAGGAGGCTATCGCAAGTGAGGCGGCTCGGTTCGAAAACAAACATGCCGGCATTGAAGTAGAGGGGAGGAGGGTTGCCCATATCCGCCGGCCACTTCACCTTGTCGGGGCACTGCTGGCAATATCCGATCGAGAACTGGCGCGAATGGCTCCACGTCTTCTCGCAAAAGCAGTCCATCACCGCGTAAAAGTACCCGTCCGACATGTCAAAGAGGTGGTCGATGTTGTCGTACACTTGGATGTCCGCGTCCAGGTATATCATCTTGCTATACTCCTCAAACTATACATACATATATACATTAACAATAAGATTTGTCTTTCAAGTTGGATGAAAATTATATATATAGTATTTTTTTATTATTATTTTTTTAACTAAAATATATCGGACAAAAATTATATTTGTTTTCGAGGCTTGTGTAGTATACGTATATATACTCACGTTCCAAATACGAAGCTTGGAGTAGTTGATGACATAGTAAGCCATGGCGAATTGGATCTGGTTCTCCGGTGGGTAGACCGGGTCGATCTCCCGGACGATGCACCCCTGTCGACGGAGGATTTCACGGTGCTCCTCGGGGACATCCGGAAGCATGGCCACGACCAAAGGGTATGCGCTCTTCACCTTCCTCAGGCCCTTGGCCAGCCCAACAACTCCTTTCCAGTAGTCCCCGCTACCGGCGAGAAAAGTCACAAACGCACGTTTCGAGTACCCGACGTTGGGCACTGCCAGCTTTCCGGTGAAGGTAGCGGCATCGACGGCGGTGACAGGGACCTCCGGGGGAGCCATTTGTTGGGGAGTTGTGTGTTGCACTCACCACTGAGCTAAGCCCTTTGCTCGTGAGCTTCTATGAGGGGGCATTCCCTCCTTTTATAGACCCCAGATGGGCCCAACATGTGGGGAAAAAAAAAAATATATATATATATATATATATATTGAAATTTATAATATTTTGTGTTTGCAAAGAAAAGTAAATATGCCAACCAGCGGTGGCCTAGGTGGTTAACGGAGCTGGGTGTTAGGAGGAGACTAAAAATCTATTCCTCATGAAGGATCTATTAGGACTTAGGAGATTCAATTCTCGGACAACACCTGATTAGGATGATCTACTGTTTACAGTTCAGTATCTGGTCGAGATGTAGGATAGAAACCGAACTCGTCGATCAATATTTAAAAAAAAAAGAAAGAAAAGTAAATATAAGAATACCGCACGTTTACGTCCAAAATATTATTGGCATAAACTTTAAAACAAAAACTGATATATGAAAAATTTTAAAATTAGGGGCTCATATGAAATTTTCGGTTTGAGGAAGAGATGATATACTTGGACAACGTAAAACTAACAAGTATTAGCTCAGTTGATTAGAACAATTGAATATTGAAATAAGACCATAATCTGCTCTTAGATGAGAAGTACGAATTTCAGTAATATGTAGTTGAAATATATTTTGTTTTTGTGCGTATTATTTTTGTCAAGATATAGGATAGTAATTGAACTTGACAGTTAAAAAAAAAAATTAAACAAAAAAAATTCCATGGGAGTCACGCAGTGGGACGGATGGTGGGGTGTGCGGCTCAGGAACCGTGCATCCCGAGTTCGAATCCCACAGACGTGTGTGGGGAGGTTTCTCCTTTGTATCTCATGGAAAGTAAAATAGGTCCGATTTGAGGTCCCTCTGGGGCGTACACCGTGGTCTGCTCTACCCGTAAGGATGAGACTCATCGATTGGTGGAATAGGGATCGGTGCCATCCGTAGATTTACGTATTACGACAGTCGCTTAAAAAGAGATAGTTACGGACAGGTTTCCACACGCTAATCTCAAAATAAATAAATAAAAATAAAGTAGAACTGTAGTGGCTTGCTAGGTTTTTCCTGTCCAAGTATCTTATAAAAAAATTAAAAAACTAAAAATTTAAAAATAAAAAGAGGACTGCTTGCTATCATGGAAAAAAATCCATTTCCATAGGTTATGATTCAGTCAATTTAAAGTTGTTATGTATCAGTCCTCTATTTCTTCAAATTTTACATATCAGTCTCTGAAAACAGACAAATACTCTGACGTGACAATGCGCCAATCATCCAACCAATCGAGCTACTCTGTCAGAGGTCGATGCCTTACACTGTTGGATTGCCTTACACTGTTGAATTAGTGATTCACGAGCCAATCATCCAACCAATCGAACTACTCTGTCATAGGCATCCTTCGATGCTTACGTTGGATTAGTGATTCACGAGCCAATCATCCCACCAATCGAACTACTCTGTCAGAGGCATCCTTCGATTCCTCACACTGTTGAGTTAGTGATTCACGAGCCAATCATCCCACCAATCGAACTACTCTGTCATAGGCATCCTTCGATGCCTTACACTGTTGGATTAGTGATTCACGAGCCAATCATCCCACCAATCGAACTACTCTGTCAGAGGCATCCTTCGATTCCTCACACTGTTGAGTTAGTGATTCACGAGCCAATCATCAAACCAATCGAACTATTCTGTCAGATGCGTTCTTCGATTCCTCACACTGTTGAGTTAGTGATTCACGAGCAATCATCCACCAATCGAACTACTCTGTCAGAGGCATCCTTCGATTCCTTACACTGTTGAGTTAGTGATTCACGAGCCAATCATCCAACCAATCGAACTACTCTGTCATAGGCATCCTTCGATGCCTTACACTGTTGAATTAGTGATTCACGAGCCAATCATCCAACCAATCGAACTACTCTGTCATAGGCATCCTTCGATGCCTTACACTGTTGAATTAGTGATTCACGAGCCAATCATCCCACCAATCGAACTACTCTGTCAGAGGCATCCTTCGATTCCTCACACTGTTGAGTTAGTGATTCACGAGCCAATCATCCCACCAATCGAACTACTCTGTCAGAGGCATCCTTCGATGCCTTACACTGTTGGATTAGTGATTCACGAGCCAATCATCCCACCAATCGAACTACTCTGTCAGAGGCATCCTTCGATTCCTCACACTGTTGAGTTAGTGATTCACGAGCCAATCATCCCACCAATCGAACTACTCTGTCAGAGGCATCCTTCGATTCCTCACACTGTTGAGTTAGTGATTCACGAGCCAATCATCCCACCAATCGAACTACTCTGTCATAGGCATCCTTCGATGCCTTACACTGTTGAATTAGTGATTCACGAGCCAATCATCCCACCAATCGAACTACTCTGTCAGAGACGTCCTTTGAAATCTTACGCTGTTGAGTTAGTGATTCACGAGCCAATCATCAAACCAATCGAACTATTCTGTCAGATGCGTTCTTCGATATCTTATCGGAGCCACATACAAAAAGAATGAAGAAGAAGAAGAAGAAAATGATGATCATCTCATCATGCAATCAAGAGAGAATCTTTTGATCTCTTTTTATCTTTTGGTGAAGGAATTTGAAATGAGTTTCAGATGAAAATCGACGTGAAAAAGGAGAGGCTGCCAGGGTCCCCATATGCAAAAATGATTATTTTTATTGGTGCATTTGCATTTTTATACTCCTATAATTCAAATTTATTTTTTGTATGACCTCCTAATTCAAAATAATATTTTCATATCCTTTGCTCCTCTAAATTGACAAAATTATTCCTACTATTTTTCTTAAAAATAAGAACAGTTTTATCATCTTATATGTTCAAAAGAATTAAAAACGTTAATTTAAATTAGAGAGCATGTTTTAAAATTTTTAAATTATATGGGATATAAAACGCAATACCCTATTAATTTTTTTATTTTTGGTAATTAATTATTTTATTTCTTGATATCAATATGTGCAAATAATCAGATATGTTGTCTTCACAGCTTGTAAGTGGTGGGAAAGGTATATTCACTTTGGATGCATGGACTATATTGCTCCCAAATATTTATTTTCGCGGTTTTTGTTGGAAAAATCCTCTGCATTATAAAATTTGAATAAATCAACCTTCCAAATAAAAATACAAATTTAATTTTGTAAATTATCTTATTAGCTTATTCGAAATTATAACATAATCAACCCCCTGCCTTGTAAAATTACTTATGCCACGTGGACTCCTAGCTAGTAGCCATGTGTGATAATTTTGTTTAGGTCATTCAATATTATTTGTTCTTTTGTATACTTCTAATCAACTTAGACATTAATATTATTTATTATAAATAAATATGTCTCCTCACCTACTATAAAATTGATAAAATTATAGTGTAAATAGTTTTAAACTAAAATTTAGATAAATCTAATAAGATCGATTAGAATTTATTATATTTAGTTATCAATAATGATTACACTTGTGGCTTTATATTTAGTTAAAATATTGTAGTCCTACAAAAGATTTATTTTGTTTCACATGTTGCTATCTTATTTTATTTTAAATGGTAAATTATATATATATATATATATATATATATATATATATATATATATATATTCAATACTTCAGCTTCTTGCTTAGTATGGATTAAAAAACCTATTACATACATAAAGAAAAACTACAATTATATGCCATTCTTAAAATTATCACTTGCATACATGAACTAATCATCTATATAAGGTAATTCATGTAATATTTATCCCACAAATATTACTCTCAAAATTTCTCTAAATATTTCAAATACTTATAAATTATCTCTCTCTCTCTCTCTCTCTCTCTCTCTCTCTCTATATATATATATATATATATATATTAAAAAGATTATTTATATATATATGAAATAGACTAATCTCCACTCGACAGGAGCTCGGCCTGCTCCTGTCGACTCCGTAGCCGTTGGATCGCGATTAAATATATATATATTATATATATATATATATATATATATATATATATATATATATATATATATTAAAAAGATTATTTATATATAAAAAAGAACGGAGTTTCAATGCTATGTGTTTAAATTAAAAACTTTGTTCCTCTTCTTGACGATTTACTTTTCTAAATTTATAATTACTATTCGTGCTTCGCACGGAATAAGCACTAGGTCTAACTATGAAGTACGCGTGCCAGCAACGAAAACAACCGTGGAAGTAAAAGCGGACGGAGAATCAAATACACTTGTTTGGAAAAAGAAACCACTTGATTCATAGACAATACAAGAAAGTTACATATTCTCCGAAAGTGACTTCCAAATCATCCACTTCCATTCCACCTTCACAAAAACCATGAAAGTCATATTGATTCTCTTAGCTTTTGCAAATGATTTTGTGGTTGTTTCGATGTTAAAATCTCCAATACTCGATGCGATCACGATCACGACGGGGACGCCGTGTTCTACGTCTCATTCTTCGGCCATTAGTCGCATATATATTCTCCCATTGTGCTTTGGAATCCAACATAAATTTTGATTGATTTGCAAAGATCCATGTGGATGGAAACATTGCAAAAAGAGGGGAAAATGTGAGCTTGAAATAGATACAATGCTTGCTCTCAATGATTGTTGTTACGTGCTCGGCGCGCATTGATCGATCTCCTCGACATCTTTAGCGGGTTTATTATTGGGAGACTTTCATATCAGCCCCTCCATATTTCAACGTTGACGAATAAGCCCTCGTTTTATCCATTAACTTTGACATCCTAAAATATTTATTTAGAAATATTTTTTAAAAAATATGCAATATAAAAGTTGTTAATTTTGAAGAGATCTACAACTTTTATGTTAAATTTTTTTTGAAAAACTGCTTCCAAATAAGTGTTTTCAGGGTCCAAAATTCAGCGGATTGATGGATCGATTTTAAAACCTATTAAGACTTTGAAGCCTCAAAATACTTATTTGAAAGTATTTTTTGAAAAAAAATGTTAAACGTAATGTTGTGGATCTCATTAAAGTTTACAATTTTAATGTTAAAATTTTTTCTAAAAATTACTTATACGATGGTTAAAAAAGCTTCTGCACGAACATCGAGAGTTTGAAAGTTTTAATAGCAACTGAAAAATCTAGGAATTGATTTGGATGCGTAGAAAAAATCTAGGGGCTGATATGATATTATTCCTTTATTATTCTTTCTTTTTATGTAACGAGGTAAACTTTTTCTATGACAAATATCAAATTATTCTGCTATAATAATTTTCTAACCATAGTTTTTAAAAGTTGTCAGATAGTAAAATTTCGGATATGTACTGCCTCTCGATATACTGTTGAATTCAGATATATACCTTCTACCACCTTTAGAATTTTTTTCTTAAAATTTAAAAAAAAAAATCCTGTATTATATAAAAAAGTACGTGAACTCGTGAGTGATAGTTTATTAGCTACCTGTTCCATAGTTTGAGTTACCATCTCGGGGCTTATTTATTACTCATATTTTAACTAATAAGAAAAGTTCTTGTTTGAATTAATACTGATTAAAACTATATTTTTAAACGAGTGAATTTAAAGTCAAAGAATTAAATATGTCTCAACCAGATTATTAAAATTAAGACATGAATATCAGTATAAATTATTAAAATTAAAGTATACATTATTAAAATTAAAACATGAAAAATAAGGATCAAGTATTATTAAAACTATATTATGAGGTATCAATAATATGGCTGTTCTGCAAGAACCCCATAATATGTTCACTTTTTTTTATTTTTTGAGAATATTTTGTTATCATTTGGTATTAGTTATCACAAGATTCTCACGTAATCATCAACTTGGCATAAATGATATCTACGGATTGACGTGACGACAAAAAGGTATGTATCTTTTTTTTTGGGGCTGATCTTATAGTTTTTTTTTTTTAAAAAAAATTTTAGCATTTTTTATTTGGAGGCAGATCATCAAGAATGGGTGTTATTCGCCTTGTTCTAAAGTGCTAAAATTGTAGATTAAATCAGAATTTTTTATTTATTTATTTTGTTTAAAATATATATATTTTTGGAAGAGGTGTTTGGAAGGTTATTTATACCGTATATACTATATCATAATTTGTCGCTGCAGGCAAGCCTAGCAATAAAGACCACATAAGATATAAGATTTTGCGTCCTCCGCCCATAAATATCTAACACTAACAGTATGATGTACGTCTCATAAAGCATATATCGCAAGGTCGAAATCAACTGATGGCCCTAAAATATTAAAAATACAATTTCAACAAATTTTTAACTGGAGTTATTAATATAATGACTGTACAGAACGATAATATTTCGAGTTTGGATCGGGACACACAATGCCAGCGTTTTACTTTCTGACTGATGTTCCGATCTAATACTAACTGATGGATTGTAGTTAAAAAATAATATCACCAATAATTTCGAGGATTGGTGCCGAAAAAATTCGCCTTGTTTTCTCACAAAAGAAGAAAAAAAAAGAGATAAGATTTTGTATAAGGTTTTTTGTGCCGAGCCGAGTTTCGGTAAACTCAGATCCCAGCACGTGCAAACCGTGCCGATATATATTTATTTATTATTTAAAAAATAAAAATAAAAAATAATTAAAAATCCAAATTATAATATTTTTTTACACGTGTCGTGTCGGTTCACTGTGCCGACAACTGTCAGAATATGAACGTGCTATCCGGCACAGACTGTGCCGACAAATACCGAAAACTAAGATTTTTGTATCATTATATACCATCATGACTGCAATAGTGAGAAATCAACTTAGTGACTCCAACTAGAATCCTTCTATATTCAAGTTCCGAACTACGAAATTAGGGACTTCCATTGCACTGTTCAGTCCAATTTAATACACGAATATCTTCAACTTTAACAATTTCGAAAACATTTAAAAAAGACAAAAAAAAAAAACTTGCATTTAATGAAAAAAGTATTAATTTCAGGCTTGTACAACCATATAAAATCTTTGTAATGTATTCAAATCATTGATTTTTGTACAGGATTAAGAATGAATGATCCACCAGCTACATCTTGCTTCAACTATCTATGTTGGTCACCGGACCCGTAAACCACCGCCGCGCGCTGACGATCCACGACGAAACGGTGAGAAAAAGCAGGCCGCCGACGGCAACGGGCGTGTAGTTGAGGGTATCCTTCGTGACCGGATAAGCCACGGGGAGGGAGAACAAAACCGTGATGGTGGCAACCCAAAGCACTGCTATCCATCCTACTATAATCCCGAACCGCCCGAGGTTGAACGGGCCCGGGGCGAAAGATTTGCGCGCTAGTGTCACCCGAAAGAATATCGGCAGGGCGTAGGCGATGTATAGACCGATAGTTGCTATAGATACCATTGCTTGGAATGCCACCTGGCTTCCTAAAGACTGATAATGCACAGGAAAAGCAAGCATAATTAGATGCAAATTAAAACTAGATTCAGATTGTATGACATTATTTTTCTGTTGGGCTTTGCTATGCATCTCCAAAAAATCACACAAAAAATCACACATGCTGACGTGGCACAATCAAGACCACATATCATAATGGATATATCTGTAATTTTAATATTTTGTATGGATCACGAGAAAATTGTACGGATCACGAGGGGCGTGTGTGGTTTGTTGGGATGAGTAGTTTTTTCCTTTTTCTGTTATATATAATATACAAATGGTTTGAAGTCATATTTAGCTCTACAACACATATTTAGCTGAAAACTGCATCACAAACACTAATATATGTAAATATATACATATAAGACTAGACTATCGAGCACCACGTATCACCAAAAATAAATTTTAAATATGCCACGTGGTATTAATTCTTATTCTAAGATAGACATATGACGTGTATATTAATTAATAAATTTTAAAAGATTATATAATTAATTAAAAAAAAAAATGGTCGACGATTACAGTTAAATAATATATAATAAAAAACGATCTATGTACATACTTATATATTAACATAAACATAATTAAATATTATATAAGTAACAAAAAAGAGATGATATATTATTACCGTCAAAGCCATGCAGAAAGAAATGGAGACCGACAGCCAGACTGCATTTATTGGAACCTCTTGCTTGTTCACTTTGTGCCACAAATATGACAAAGGCATTGCTCCATCTCTTGAGAATGCATAAGCCATCCTACATTTTTCAAAGATTCAAAAAAAAAAAAAAAAAAAAAAAAAAGAAAAGAATATAAAAAAGAAAATGCCATTCATCAGGGGCCCCTGATAAAATTTGGGCCGTCCAGAACATCTCGGGATGCGTGCAAACACATCCCGAGATGCTATGGACGGCCCAGATCGCATCAGAGGCGTCAAGGGCCCCTGATTAATAGTAGTTCTCAAAAAAAAATCCATGCATGGTGTATCCTTCGACTTACCTTGAGTTGCTAGTGACGGAGCTCATACCACAGAAGAATATCGCAATAGCAACAACTCCCAGGCATACGATCCCGCCAACGCCGGAGCCATACCTATTTTTGAAGGCAAGATAAAAAACCTCGGCAATAGCATAACCTCCAGCATCGTTGTCTGGGCTTAGTAGATACGGGATGTTGGTAACTGCAAATGATATGCCGAGAAGATACCCCCACCCGACAACTATAGATATTCCAATGGCACTAATGATTCCTTTCGGTCCATTCTTATCGGCGTTCTTCGTTTCCTCCGTCTACAAAGACAAAATTCATCATTCGCTTACCCAAACACAACTCCTTTCTATAGCTTTCATATTCAAATTTTATCAAAAAAAGTTTCTAAAAAGATGTTTCGAAGTTCTAAAGCATATTGCGTAAAAAAAAGTAGAAGCATATAAAAATTCATATGAAAAGGGTAAGATCATGGCAGAAAATTTAATAAAATCGATCTAAAATAGCCGATAATTGACAAAAAAGATATGAGAGATATCACACCATGTGAGCAGATGCGTCGTATCCTGTCAATGTATATTGGCTCATCAGAAGCCCCAGAACGAAAATATAAACCTTGCTATGGATGCCGGCATCGTTCTCTGTATTGAAGTGGGTGAATACAAACTCGGCGCTGGCCGTCTGGGTAGCAACAGTGGGTATTAGAATCATAAGCACAAAGACCCCTGCAAATTTCACATGATGTTAGCAGTTAATTATCACAATACAAATATTGTAGAGCACATCAAACTCTTTTTTTTTTTTTTTTTCAAAATTTATTTGGAATGACGGTACAAAAGCTTAAGCTGATTTGAAATTTTTCAAAAAAAAAAAAAAAAAATGGAGACAAGGATGGAAGCTTTGCCTAGGATATTCCAAATAGCTGAAAGTTGGCCAAATATTGACAACCATGTGATGGAGAGACTGTTTATGACGGCATGAATTAGAAGGATTCCTCCATGGATGCTTATAACTACATACTTGGAAGCAAGATATCCCCCTCCGTTGTTTCCTCCAGTGCTAAGCAGTATAATTACTTGAATTAGTTGCGCTAATGAAAAGTCGATGCTCGTTGTGACGGCCCACTGCAACATGAACATTTTCGACGAATAAGAACGATATAAAACTTCATGTTCTAGCTTACGTCACGGTACATTAATGAACGCGGTCGGGCATTGAACTTCATATCTTTTCCTAATAAAATTACCTGGCCAACAATGTTAAACCTGCAATGATTATTGAAAAAAAACTATATATCAGGAGTTGAAATGTAAGAACACCAAAAAATATAGGGAACATGGTTCTAGCTTCAAAGAAATAAAATATTATGCAGCTATGAAGATTCAATCTCAAATGGTTTGAAGGATTCCCATGTTTCATTTATGATTTATCAATGGATGCATGTCGAATTTTATGAGTTCGTTTCCCAATTTGCTTGTTTACAAGACATATTTCTCACATTGCTCTCCCTATGGCTTACTCGCCAGCGCAGCATTCAAATAGCAGTGCGAAGAGTCGAACTCAAGGCAGTGAAGCTTCATGAGCCCCACCTCCTACTATTTTGATATCCCGCAACCCCTATTCCGTATACGTATATGTTACAGAGTTCAAACGTAAAGTGGTATCCCAATTTTTCATATACAAAAAGTATCTTTTCTTTTTGAGATTATTGTGATGGAACCCGTAATGCGAGCGCACGCCTCCTAGGGACCCCAAACTCGCGGAAAACTCCCACACCCAGCCCCGACCGACGCTCTAGGATCCGAATACATGCCTTCCATGAACGGGGGCTCCTACCACAGAGTACAGAGATTTTTAGAAAATTCTGCGAGGGATTTCATCCCACACGGGCTCAAACCTGGATGGTGACGCTTCCTAGGGGTGTGCATATACCGGTCCGGACCGAAAAACCGGACCGGACCGGTGAGTTCGGTCCGGTCCGGTCCGGACCGGTAGCAATTCGGTCCGGGTCACGGTCCCGGATCTGCATGCTATTCGGTCCTCGGTCCGGTCCGGTCCGGGACCGGAAAAACCGTGGACCGGACCGAGGACCGGAATCTATAATGTGAAAGCAGTGAAGCCCAGAAGCTATTTGGGCTTGATGAGCTCAAAAGCCCAGAAGCTTTGAACCTATTTGAATTCTCAAAAGCCCAGAAGCTATTTGGGCTTGATGAACTCAAAACAGAGGCTTTGCACAGGAGCACAACGGAGCTTTGAACCTGCGGACCGGTCCAAACCGGTCCGGTCCGGTTCGGTCTAGCTTTTCCGCGGTCCGGTCCGGACCGGACCGGTCCTATTCCGGTCCGGTCCGCGGTCCATCTCCTCCTCTTGATTCGGTCTCCGGTCCGGTCCGGACCGGTCCGGTTCGGTCCGGTCCGGACCGTTTGCACACCCCTAACGCTTCCTGAGGCGCCTCCCATCCAGTTGAGCTAGCCGCGCTCGGCATATACAAAAAGTATCTTAATTTCTCTCTAAGAAAGCTATATCAAGAATTTGGATAGAACATCATATAAATCTCGTCTGGCGACAATAAATATCTGTATCAGTGATTGAGAACCACATATGTACCCAAAACAACAAATTATTCAACAGAAACACAATCTAAGAGGACTATGATATGGATTCGACTGTAACTATGTTTCAAATCATAATGGAATCCACCATTTCTTCCACGTTACTTGTTAGAGATGAAGTTAGAGTTATAATTAGATGCACGTAGCATAATCTCTATAATCAGAGCGTACCATCCCGTTAACCAGGAAGCAAAGGGTGCCCACTCCTTCCCAGCTAGCTTAGCACTCCAGTAGTACAGTCCACCGGAGGTCGGGTAGGACGAGCAAATCTCGGCCATCGATGCCCCCACCATCATCGTGAAGAATCCGGAGATCAACCAGCCGTACGTCGTCGCCACGGGCCCGCCGAACTTGAGCCCGGTGTTGTACAGAGTTGTTATTCCGGTCAACACCGATATGATCGAAAACGAGAACGCAAAGTTTGACAAAACCCTAAATATCCACACATAATTCAGATTTCTAAGTAAATTTAATTAAAGCCGAGATTATGTGAATGGAAGATCTTCTTCTAGATGTTCTTACGAGAGGTCGCGCTTGAGCTCCTGCTTGTAGCCGAGCTCATGTAGACGTGCATGGCCGGAGTCGTCGGCCATGTCTAAACGAGTCTCTTGGTCTCTCCCTTCAACCACCATGACTGATCTCTCCGATTGCTTGTTAGAAGATGATGATCAGTCAACAATTAATTGCAAGAGTCTGGAGTGATAGAAGCAGCGATCGAAGATGGTGGGGTTGGTGGCATCGATGTGCGTTGAAAAGATTTTGGATTCACTGAAGAATCTCTTGCCTCGTGGTGTGAATTTCCCTGTTTTTTCTATCGGTTTCGCTTTCATATCGTCGTCATCTTGCATTCATTTTGGAGTATAATTAAATATGATTTATTTTTTTTTATTTTTTTTTTTGACCGCTAAATCGGATTTTTTGTTATTTTTATTTTATATTTTAATAAAAAATAGTATATATTAAAATAAATTTTTAACTAAATATCGAAATTCGAATGCTAATTAAATGCATGTTAAAATGACATTTTAACTGTATGAAATAATAAAATTATTATTATCAAATTAATTGCTATTCTTTTTAAAACAATAATAATAATTAGACATATTACAGAATTAAGGGAGAATAAAATACTATTTTTACTTAGAAATGTATAAAAACATAATTTATTTGAGGATATAAAAATATAAATATCTTATTTTGGAGTATTTATTTTAATTTGAAATACACATCAATAGATCTGTCTGTATAAAATCTAAAAGTCAACAAAAATATATAAATTTTTTGTTCGGTATATTAGTTTTATTTGAACACATAAATTAAATATAAAAAATCTAATGTTAAAATCAAAACAAATACCCCCCAAAATTTACGTATTATAATAATTATTCAATAGAAATCTTCTATGAATATAAATTTTTTTTTATAAAGTTATAAACAAAACAGAGCAGACAAATAAATCACGAAACCGACAAATGAACGTGTTGAAAGAGTAAATTAGTTTATGAACGTGGAGATGTATACTTGTGAGTTGCTGTGCCTTTCATTTTCAGTTGTCTTTGAATTTTTTAATAAAAATCTATTAGTCGATTAAATTATTTATTATATAACAAGGACATAGCTATCTCCGATTTTAATACTCTAATCTTTCATAGGCCGACTATTAGTCCCGCGCCCGTGGAACGAACGGTGGAGCGTGCGGCTCAGAAACCGCACGTTCTGGGTTCGAATCCTACGGACGTCACGTTGCAGATGTGTGTAGGAAGATTTTTTTCTGCTGTATCTCGTGGAGAGTGATATGGATCCGATTTGAGGTCTCTTCGGGGGGCGTGCGGCGTGGTCTGCCCTACCCGTAAGGATGGGATCCCTCGATTGGTGAAACAGGGACCGGTGCCACCCGTGGATTTACCTGTTACGACGGTCGCTCGAATGAGGGCCGGTTACGGGCAGAATTTTTTCCACGCTAATCTCAAAAAACATAAGCCGGCTATTAATATTAAAATAAAAATACCCTAAATGATAAATAAAGAATATAAGAATGTTAAATTATTAAATACAAATACTTTCAACTACGATTTCAATGATAATGATAAATATAACCGGCTTTTAATTTTTAAATATGAATGTTGAATTAGTAATATAAATATATGTAAGGCCCATACATTCTACAAAAATACTAAAAAATTTACCAATAAACAAAAAAAATATCAAACACTTAGAAATCATGTTTGTAGTAGGGTTCATATAATTGTAGATAATTTTTTAAGTTTTTTTTTTATCTATGAGTAAAATTTTGAAATGGATCACTAAAATGCTCTAATATTTTTGTAAAAATATATTAAAATAATTCAGAAGAAATTTTATAGAAGTAAGATATTCATCTAGTATAAGAATAGTCCTAGACCTAACATTTGGGAGACAATATATATATATATATATATATATATATATATATATATATATATATAATATATATATATATATATATGGAATTTTACCACCAATCACGATTTAACAAGATAATCTTATATATAAATAAATATATTTGATGATGAAACATCAGCGACCGCTTAAAATTAGTCGCTCTTTCATCAATAGCCAACTTTTAGTTACCGATTTTAGATTTTCAGTAACCACCATGGGCGGTCGCAAAAGACTATTTTATGTAAAAAAAAAATTCCGTCAAATATAGGCCGTTAATCTAAATTTTTATTAGTATAATAGTAAAAAATCTACTTAAAAATGGAGGCTTTATAGTATAATAATAAATATAAAAAATTGGAGATTACCAGCCAGTGATCCATGAAGCAAAGGGGCCCCACTGTGTTCCACATAACTTAGCACTCCAGAAATAGAGACCAGCTGAAGTTGGATATGCAGAGCATATTTCAGCCATGGCAAGGCCTACAATGAGGGTGAAACAACCAGCAATTGGCCATCCATAGATCATCGTAACCGGTCCCCCGAACTCTAGCCCGGTGCCGTACAACGTCGTGATCCCGGTGAGGACGGAGATGACCGAGAAAGTAACCGCGAAGCTAGAGGCCGCGCTGGTATACGAAGAGAGTATGAATCAGTAACTCTAAATAGATCTCTAAAGAAATCTCTAAGGGTAATTTTGGTGTATTGCTATGTAAAAAGTTTTATAAATGATAACATTTCTAAAAACTCAGATTTTTTTTTTTTTTTGAGGTTTATGAGGAAAAATTATACCCGTAAACGTCCTGCTTTGTGCTACCGTCGTCAGATATATATTATCGGATGGCGCTCACTCCGGTTCCACTCATCGAACCCTCTCATCCGACTTATTTGCGCTAGCAATACTCATATATCATACATGATATTATACACTCCTCATAGCATATGTAACTTTTCTAGACATACCCATTGATCTGCATCTCATGAAATTAAATGCTACAAAATCCCGTCATACTGAACTTTTTAGAATGTTTAAGACTCCTTTTTTTTGAGTAAATACCAAAAATCATGCATAGATAGTTGTTTACTTGGCAACAATGTTTTAAAAGCCGGACGGTGCGCTCGGTACTGTCCGATATGTGCCGGAGCCACTAGGCTCCGGCATAGCTCCGGCATAGGGACGTGCCGAGCCAGCTCAGCACCTCCTCTCCCCCCCCTCTCTCTCTCTCTCTCTCTCTCTCCTCCCTTTCCCTCTCTCTCTCTCTTTCTCTTTCTCTTTCTCTCTCTTGGAAATTTTCTTTTTTTTATCTTCCACGTTTGAGGATGAAGACGAAGGTAGCCGGCGTGCGAGCGCCTGCACGGTGTCACCCTTTTGTTTTCTTTTGTTTTTGTTTTAATTTTTAAAAAACTTAATATCTTTTAAAAAAATTAAAAATATCAAAATATATAATAAAATATAAAAAATAATATTTGATTATCAGCACCATCGGCACGCTCGGCACGGCACGGTCGGCACAGCACGATCAGCACGGTTGACACGTCTCGAATTTAAAATTTACCGACATCAGCATGAAACGATATTTAAATACTTGGCAACAACAACAACAATAATCTAGTAATAATCCTATTAAGACAGGGTCAATACTGCTGAAAACAATTTTGGAAATTTTATTTCTGAAATTAAACACAGGCAGGGCTGCTTGGTTAGATACAAAATGATAAAATAAATTGAAAGTAGAATACAAACTCTCCCTAATTTTCCAAATATATTAAAGTATCCTATGAATTCTTAACAATAATAGAAAGCAACGTTTAATTGTATTCCATCTTTCAAACTTTTTACAAATCACCTTTTCTCTTATTATTCATGCATAAATATTTTAATTATTATATAAGTATTTAAAAATAATATTAAAATTATAAATTTTAATAAAATTAATAATTTTTATATTAATTTTAAAAAAATAATTCTAAATAGATATTTTAAATCTTTAAAGTCCTAAGAGATTATTTATTGATCTGGTAAGAATTTGGAGTTTTAAAATGCTGGATTAGCCCCTAGTTATATACTCTAAATAAATAAATATATATATATATATATATATATATATAAATATATATAAGAGTTGCTTTACTACTCAAATATTTTTGAATATTTTTTTTTATTCTAATAATATATGACAACGAATAAAATATAATTATTTTAGCTAAAATAATTATTAATTTTATATAAATTATATAATTATTAATTTTTTAATATTAATATTTATATATAATTAATGAATGATTTACAACCGCTCGTTGATACATTTCAACATTTGATATTGTTCAAAAACTTGAGAAACCACAAAAGAGAAGCAATCTCCGTTGCTTCCATTTTCCAACTTCTTTTTCCATTTTCTATGCTTAATAAATTTAATAAAAATATATTTAATAAATTAAAGCAACCGACTGATAGACATCGACATTGTTATCAAGCTTCAAAAAAAAAAAATCAAAATTAAACTAAATTATTTTAATTGAATTCGATTATAAGACAGCAATAGAAATTGGAGACAAAATGCTGGCGGAATCAGAGAGAGGGGAGAAATAGGAAGCGTACGAGAGCTGGCGGCTGAGCTCCTGCTTGTACCCAAGCTGATGAAGCCGTGAATCATCGTCTTCATCTCCATGAACGATCTCGTCGAGAAGACGAAGATGCAGAGCTTCATCTCCGACCTCTCCTTCTTCCCTCACCATCGATCGCTAGTAGCAGCAGATCGATAGAAGACGAGATGAGTGAACGGATCTAAGTAGCTCAAAAATCAACCGAAAAAAGTGGAAAAAAGTTCTGCGAAAGCACCAAAATGGGCGCCAACTAAAAATTTTCTACCTTCCGATTTTCATTATATTACGAATTTAATGATGAAAGTTTGAATGCGGGTAATTTGGTACATTCACGTAGGCCAACTTTTTGGAATTCTGATTATGTCTGACGGAGACTTAGCTGCACTATAAGGTTGATTCTTATTTTATACTGTAATTATCTGTAAAAAAAATTTACACTTATATTTTTAATTGAGGGTACTAAAAGTTATTAAAAATATATTAAAAATTATCTTAATAGCGTTAAGATGTTATTTTTTAACATGAGAGTGTCAAAAGTTATTACGAAAATATTAAAAATTATCAAAAGAATGTCAAGATGTTATTTTTTAACATGAGGGTATCAAAAGTTATTAAGAATATGGTAAAAATTATCAGAAGAGTGTCAAGATATTATTTTTTAATATGAGAATGTCAAAAATTATTAAGAAAATGTTAAAAATTATCAGAAGAGTGTTCATATGTTATTTTTTAACATGAGGGTGTCAAATTTGACACTAAATTGTCAGAAATTTACTAAAATGTGTCGAGGTGCAATGTGTCGGATGTGTCAAAAACTCAATAGAATGTGTTAGAAATGCATTAAAATGTCTAACATGAGTAAAGTGTAAAAATAATTTTTTAGAGGACTTAAATGATGTTAAAACAATATGGTGGAACTGCAATGCAATTGTCCGTCTTATTAATTGGTCTAATCAGACATGTGCAATAGTTTCATGCCGCCCTCTACCTTCTTTTTTTTTTTCCTGTCGAGTTTGATTTCTATGTGTATCTTAACTGAAAATAAAACAGTATAGTAGCTCTTTTCAACTAACATTTGCTAGAATTTAAACTCCCCATTTTCAGCTACTTAAAATTTAAAAAATATTGCAATGAGCTGGTCATGGATTAGATTCGGAAAACTCAATCTGAGTACTATAATATAAGTACTAGCAATACTACACTAGTTATTTAGAATATTAAATTAGCTATTTTTTGAGTTTACAACCAAATTTTTTTGTGGAAAGAAATTGAAAAGATCATTCGATTTGTAAGAATTTTAAAAAAGTACGGATTCTTTTGACATTATTGCATGTGGTTGTTGCGGACGGTCTCGCAAAATGTGCTTGATCCAAGAGGGTTATCCCACGTTAATCACGGCTTAAATTTATATAGGGAGAATTGCGTTTCAGCCCCCCGTTTTTCAAAATTGACGTTTCAGCCTCCCGAAACGCGTTTCTCCGCCGACGTGGCGGCGCGCGCGTGCCGCCAACGTGGCGTTTCGGGAGGCTGAAACGCGCGACCCCAAAATTAGGGGGCTGAAACGCAATTCTTCTATTTATATATACCTTAAATATATATTAAAAAAGTAGGTATGTGATATATATAATTGTACAACATGAATATAATATGCAAATAAAACTACAAGAAGAAAAGTCATATATTAATTAGAATCTTATTTTTTATTTACACTTGTTTCTAACACCTTGGATACAACTTAACCAGCTTAAAAATGGTCCAAGAGGGAAACAGCTTACAAAAAT
Source organism: Xerophyta viscosa (assembly GCA_002076135.1). NCBI lineage: Eukaryota > Viridiplantae > Streptophyta > Magnoliopsida > Pandanales > Velloziaceae > Xerophyta > Xerophyta viscosa. The sequence continues at coordinate 1,643,126 of MJHO01000023.1, forward strand.
CAAATAAAACATCATCAAAACAAGGAGAAAACTTTATATATATAAAAAATATAAAAATAAAAAAAAAAACACAAGAATTTCTACACAAGCATGCACAAACTCCAGAAAAAAAAAAAAATAGATAATTTCTTGTCTAATATACGCAGATAATAACCGCAAGGAGTTCGTCATTGGAGGCTACCACCAACTTATTCTCTACGACACATTTCGGCCAATATTAGACCTAATTTGCTTCAAGTCTGATATGGCAGCCAACTACAGTACATCTGCTTTTATACAAATTAAGACCAAATAAAGCTGAAAAAAATTACTTACTCCCAACAAACTATACATAGCTAATCTTCACCACACACACGTCTCGTGATCCGCACAAATTCCTCGTGATCCACAAAAATATCAAATTACAGATACACCCATTGTGATGTGCTGTCTTGATTGTGCCATGTCAGTATGTGTGGTTTATTGGGGTGCATAGCAAAGTCCGATAAGGCAACCCTAATGGAGCTTTTTCATAGTTGCTTAAGCTCGCCGGAGGCGGCCAGCGCTCGGTATATCTCATAAACCATCCGCCTCTCAAACTCATCATTTTTACTGCTAGATTTGATCGGTCGGGACCGGGGAATTCTCCGGCCCCAAAAAGCCTCCGGCGCGTTGGGTGCAGATAAGCTGCTCCCTTTGCCGGCCAAAGATAACATAGCATCGACATAAGCATCTCTAAGCTTCGCTAATAACCTCATCGGAGATAAAATCTTGAGACGGATGCGAAGCGCAGGCCGGAGTCTCCACCGCCGCTTCCCGGTGCGTTCCCGGCTTCCGCCGCCGCCGAGCTTGGCTACTCGTTTGCTCTTCGTGTTGTTCTTATCTAGTCTCTGGTACTTCCGCCGCCGCCAGTAGGATCTTACTCCCTTACAAAACTGTGCTGGAAATGACTCCGACTCCATCGTCACCTTTCTTTGTTTGAAATCTGAGAGAAAAGAGAGAGAGTTTTGGTTGGAAGAAGATGAGGGAGATTTATGATTTGCAACAGGAATAAAGGTATTTATTATTTATTTTTGCAATATAGGGCACCCATTAGTGTAGCTTCCCAATAATCAAGCCTTTTAGCCAAAAAAAAGAATTATTTTTTTTTTCGGTCTTGACTAATTAGTTCGATTTCTATCATATATCTCTACCAAATATTGAATGACAAATAGTAGACCATTCCAATCAGATGTTACGGGGATCTGAATCTTCAGTCTATTATCTCTGAGAGATAAATTTTTTATCTATTTCTAATATCTAATCAATTGGTTCAATACTGATTAGTATAAAAAAATATTTTTTATTGCTCAATGTCTAAGCATTGGTAAATGGAAGAGTTAATGTTTAAAATTAATGAGTTCTCTATGTAGAAATTATCTGCAATATTCTCTTTTGGACTGCTTTAATTCTAGCTACTGAATAAGAGTCATAAATTAGGTTTTTTTTAATGGTTCGACGCCTTATAGGACCCAATTTTGCGAAACAAAAATGTCAGGGCCCTTGGCAATGAAGTTAAATTATTAGAAGTCTGATTACGCAAGAAGCAATATAGAGTCCAAAAAGTCAAGAAACTCCAGGTCAACAACGGGGGTCTGAAGTTATCAATTTGCGTGCATGAGAATAATATTCTTGGAGCTAGTGGGTCACTGCTGACGTGTACCTTCTAGAAAGTGGTAGATGATCCATCTGAAATTGTTTGTGTTTATATATAGCTAAGAAAGCATCTCCCACCAACCAATTCTGATTATTGGATTATTTTATGTGGCTGGATTGACCGATACGTGGCATAGTCAATGTTTTATGTGGTTGGATTGAAAAAATACGTGGCATAGTCAACTTATTTTGAAGGGAAATTGCATATCATTTCTTATTTTCAGGGACCAGTATAAATCAGTCTTTAAAAATAAAAAATTGTCTGACGTGACAGCGCGTATGTCCCGTCACATCAAAAGCTTCTCCCTTTTTCATGACTAATTTATAAATTTTCTAAAAATAGGAGCTGATATACAAATCCCTCTTATTTTGATTAATGTTGTGAGAAGAGGGCAAATACAAGGTAAAAATATGTATTTAAAAATTGAAAAACAAATATTAAATTAACAACCGTACACGAACGAGATGCACATTTCATTAGCCAGAAGTTGAGATAATCTCGGGTGGTGAGGATTTGTCCCGCAAGCGTCATCCGTAAGGATATGGAGAATTTATATTTTTTATATTTCGTAGAGGATAACACGAATCTTCAAACATGTTCATATTGAAATGTTGGAATTTTTCGGTTCGTAGAATATGAGTCGGTATCACCCGTAAATTTATCTGTTATGATGATCACACAAATTAGACCGGTTACGGGCAGAGTTTTTTCATAATAATTTTTTTTTAAAAAAAAAAATTGTCCTGCTAACTAGTATTGATCCAGTTGATTAGTAAAACTTGATGTTGGGAGAAGAAGTTCAAAGGCCTATTCATCGTGAAGAATAGGTCGGAAGTTTAATAGACACTGAACTCGGCAAGATGTAAGATATAAGTCTAATTGGAAGGGTCTATCGTTTATCGTACCGTATCCGGTCGAGATATAAGATAGAGACCGAACTCGACGATCAAGATGAAAATAATAGACTTTTCAGAGTATGTATGTATTCGATAGAATATTATTTAACATAAATATAATACAAAAATTTTATGGACAAAATATAAAATATAGTATAAAATTTATGGACAGCAGTATTATATATAATTTATAGACGATCATATTTAAAAATTACAATAAAAATAAATAGCATAGAGGACTATAGAAAAACATTTCTAAAATTGCTTAAAAGAACATTATCATTTATTAAATGCATTTTTAGGCTGAAACGCGCGAAAAACGAAATGGAGGCTGATACGCAAAAGACCGGTCATCATAAACATATCTATTACAAGTAGTTTGGTAGAAACAATTAAATGTCTCAAAAGTCATCCCTAAATTTAATAGTTGACTTTAGATTTAGGTATATGTCAATTTGTTTTGACCAGTGCATCCGACATGACAGCAAAGTTGAGTTTGAATTTTAAAAAAATTTTGCTATGCACCCCTAAAATATCACACAAAAAATCACAAATACTGACGTGATACAATCAAGACCACACATCATGATAAGTATATTTAATTTTGAAATTTTTTTACGAATCACGAGAGAATTATACGGATCACGAGATATGTGTGTGGTGAAAATTGATTATGTATGGTTTATCTATTGAGAAATTTTAACGTTAGAGATAAATTTATATATCATAATTTAACATAAACTTTTTCATATGTGATGAGAGAGAAAAGAGAAATCTTGTAATTCCTAAGTATTCTAATAGATTTCAACGTTGATACATGGTCGCCCATAATTTCTCGAAGATTTTCATGTAAAATTATCGGTGCCATCTTCTTCTTCTCTAGCTACTCTTTTTGGTCGTCTACAGAGTTCGAATTCTTATCGGTCGACCTCACTCGATGACATATCATATATTAGCAGATATATTGGGAAATTTTAACGTTAGATTGAAATTTATATGTCATATAATTTAACATAACATCTTTCATATGTGAACTTATAAATTTCATGGGTATTAAAAAATTGGATAAATTTTAAAAGATAAAAGTGGGTGTTATTTAGTCAATGGACCTTTCAGGGTAAAGAGAAAATGTTCAATGGGCAAATGACCCTATTGATGATAAGGCCCATTAGGCCCGGTTATGATCCGTTCAATTCGAATCGAGTCCAGTATACTTGGTTCTTTTCTTTTTCTACTTTATTTCTAGATTATCGTAAAAAAATTTTACTATAATTTTCACTTTTATGTGACAGTTAAACTTATGAATAGAACGATTTATATTTTCACTTTTTTTTTATCCTGTGCCCCAGCGCGAGCTGCTCGGGCGTTCAGCTCACGAAGCCAACGTCCCCAGTTCGACTCCGAAGGACGTTCCTTAAAAAGGATGTGGGGGTCGAAGACTCCCTATATCTCGTGAAAAGTAGAATGGATCCTGATTTGAGGTCTATTCGAAGACGTGTACCAGGATCTTTTCTACCCGTAAGGATGTGACCATTCGATTGATGAAACAGAAATCGGTGACATCCGTGGAATTTACCTATTACAACGGTCGCTCAAAGAGGGCCAGTTACGGACAAAAAAAAAAAAAGGGAGATGTTTTCACTCGTGGGACACGTGCTCCTATAAAGAAGGGAGATGTTTTAGCTCATGGGACACATGCTCCCAAAGAAGGGAGACTGATATATTACTCTTTTTTTCTTTTAAATCCTTTATTATAAATAAATTTATATTTAAAATTGTTATTTTTATGTTATTAATTTTATTTTATGAAATTATAATATAACATTAAAAATAATTTCTATATTTAATATTTGAATTTTTTAAAAATATTCTAAATTTGCATCTTGAGACTTTAAAATTCTACCGATTTAGTGGAAAGATTTTGAAATTAGATGTGCAATTATCCAAATAAGAAAAGTTTTTGGGTGTCACCTTTGCTTAATCAGGGCGCGGCTCGACTTATTTGACCGACGGCCCAGATCATTCGATCTGGATCGTACGATTTTTGAGACATTATATAAACTTTTTATCGACTTATTTGATCTATTTTGAAGTATGTTTAAGAAAAAAAAAATCTGAACTACAAAATTATAGATTTTAATGTTATCTATAAATTTGTAGTTAAATTTTTTTTTTAAAAAATACCTAACACTCGTGATGGGTGATCAGGCACATATCTCTGTGTGTCCGATCACCGATCATTAGGATAGGCCTTGGTCTATGATAGAAAATTAACTATGTCAAAAGAAAATTGCAAATTCCTCTCACTTCTCTCTATAAACCAAAGTATAGATAGGCCTTGGTCTTAATTACAATAACTCTATGTAAGTTACTAAATTCTCTCTTAAATTGTCTAAGTCTCGAAATGCAAGATGAAGTGTTCAATGTTGGAATTCCGCGCACCATCTAGCTTGTTATCTATAGTCCGTTGGCACTAGGGGTGAAAATAAGCAGAGTTTGAGTCGAATACCACTACGCTCAAACTCAGCTAGATTGGTTTAACCTCGAGCTTGAGAGGTCGAGTCGAGCTCGACGAGCTCAGAGGCTGAGCTCGAACTCGACACTAAAAATTTCAAGCTCGAACTCGGCTTGATTGTATCAAGTGAGTTGAATTTGAGTCGAATCTAGCTGAGTTTTACTCGAGCTCGCTCCATTGCATGAATTTAGACCAAGCTTAAGTCGAGCTGAAACTCAAACTCGCTTACGTAATTTATTGTAGAAAATACTTAAATAAAATACAAAACCTACTGTAGGCTTCTGAACCTAACGAGCCGAGTAATATCGAACTTGGCTCGTTTAATTATACTTGAGCTTGAACCCATACTCGAACTCGACATAAGTCGAGCTTAACAAGTTTTAGCCCAAGCTCCTCGTGAGCAGCTCGTTTTTTACCCCTAGTTGACGCCACAATCGTAGCGGAACAAAAGTAGATCTAGCAGGAATCGTGGATTAAACAATCAGCTGTGCCCTCTGCTAACCACGTGGAACTTTATTTTTACGGACAGTTGACTTTCTGACGTATGTCGTTCCATGATCTCGTGGAGATTGCGCTGCTGACTTATTCTCCGAAAATTCTACATGCTCCATCTCTGAGAGACCTGTGTTCTTCTTGATTGACACGTGGCGAACTATATTGGTGCTACATCAGCCTGATACTTAGCATGTGCTAGAAACCCTAGATATCAAATACTGTTTTTCATTCAAATTGCACCACTAATACTGTTTTCATATTGCACCACTAATACTGTTTTCATAAGCACGGCATAATAATTCAGTGGGGGCATACCAAGCCTTACCCTCGCCGGCAAATTCCCGTCCGCATCATCGAAAATAAGCGAGTGGTATAGCAGGTCCCGCCGGACGAGTTCGCTTCATTCGTGGCTCGCCGTGTGCCGGGTTAGAGATTCTTGCTCGCTGTATTAATTCTTCCGCCGGTCCATCAACCTTGACAACAAAATCATAAAGTTATTTTTCTAATTATTATTTTTATAATTCTTCCTCATTATACTAAAGTGACATTGTCAAGTTTAGTGTTGCTTATTATAGAATTTAACAATTTTAATAATTTGTTCATTAATTAATATGGAAATCCATTATATACTTAATTTTTTAGGCAAAAAATGCTATATGTTCCTCAAAAAAAAATCTTTTTTTTTCTTTTCTTTTGGCAATCTCTTTCTTTTTCTTTTTGCATTTTTGTGCTGTTTTGATGGTAGTATCATCATTTCCAAACCCTTCATCTTGTCACCTGCTTCTACCTGCATGAACCCTCCCAACAACACATGGAAAATGAGATAAATGCTTACAAAATTGAACAAAATAACCAAAAGATAGATTTTGTTTTAAAAAATATTTATATAAATATTTTGAAACTAAAATTTTTATAACTAATGAAAATTCAGAGTTTTAGAATATCTATTTAAATATATTTTAGAGTTATAGAGCACATTAAATCTATTCTTTTCATATTTTTTATTTTTTAAAAAAGTTTGTTTATCTATTTACATTTTAGTTTATGATCTAATAATTATTAAAAAAAAAATAGTTGTAAAACGTATAAATGTAAAAGCCCTGCTGCAATTTCTGTTATACCTATTGAATAACTGGGATCTCATACCTTCACTGTTCTTTTTCTTTTTTTCTTTTTTTTGTTCTTTTTCTTTTTTTCTTTTTCTTTAATCTTTGTTTTTATTTTATTTTATTTTATTATTTCATTGCAGTCTTTATCCTGAAGGAATTTATTATTTCATTGCAGTCTTTATCCTGAAGGAAAGGGAGGAGGAGAAACTGAGAGGGCAAGCGAAGGTTAGGGATCTGATGCTTGTTGCCTCCGTCACCGTCACTTAACGGCCAAGCGAAGCCACCACCACCACACCTTAATTATATGCTCTCTGGTGGTGGGACCCACTCCAGCGTTCTTCTGCCTCTGGATAACGGCGCTAGATTGTCTGTTAACGTTCCCTTAGGGATTATTTTTCCTTCTAGTGGTAAATATTATTTATGAAAAATCTACGCGCCCAAGGCGGACGGTATACATATTATTCGAATCCCGTAAACGCATTCTGACATCCGTGGGGATGTCTAATATAATATGTGTAGGACCGATGCTCGATCTAAAAATGCGACGACGCACCGTTAGGGATCGTTATAATAGATAGACCAAACTTCTTGATCAGTCCAGCCGGTGTAGAATAATCTGGAATCACGGTGTTACTCTGAGAGCCATGGTCCAATCGGCCCAATCCAAAGAGGTGCTGGTCCAGGACGAACATGGCCTATCCTCAAGCCTCCGCGCCGACTTGGCCAACCTGGCCTCCACCACAAATTTGGCCCAGGTGCATGCGCCTGAGTCTAACAATCCCCCTCCAGCACCACGTCGGATGGCTCGTTCCCAACCAGTCTTTGATACCACGTGGAGGACCGGTGCCCGATCTAAAAATACGACGCGACACCTTTAGGGATCATTTCTAACATATAGATCGAGCTTCCTCATTAGTCTCAGTCGGTGTGAACAATCTGGGGTCACGGTGTTACCTTGAGAGCCATGGTCCAACCGACCCAATCCAGAGGGGTGCTAGCCCAGGACAAACGTGGCCTATCCTCAAGCCTCCGCCCCAACTTGGCCAACCTGGCCTTCGCCGCAGACTTGGCCAAGATGCACGCGCCTCAGTCCAACAATATATACATGTAAAAGAATTTAAAATTTTATTCGTACCGAAAGGTCCGAAGTCTTCGAAAGTCGAAATGAATTAATATCATATTTTAGTTTATACCGTCTCTTAATATTCATTAACCGGACTAGGTTGGGTTGAATTTTTCATGTTAAACACAAACGAATTTATAGACACTTCCCTTACTTACAAGCTATCCGATCCCAATTTTTTTGTCTTGGAATCGGTAAACCTTATCGATCCCGAGATATAAAACAATATGTTTTGGTAGTTTTCCAACGGACTAGTCAGAAGCTGTAGTATTTTCTTAAAAATAATTATTATTATTATGTTTTTTTTTTTTTTTTTGACATAACGAGGCGAAATCTCTCCCCGGATTTCCGTTAACTCGCGGACCACGATTTTCTACGCACACCTATAGGACCATTTTGGACCCAGGTGCACGCAGGAGAGTAAAATTTCGGCCTGACGTCCGCCTCCGGACCAGACATAGAGTACTGGGAGTTATCCAGCCACCAGCTTCCCCGCAACCGCTGTAAACACGCGATCGCGGGCACATCTCCATTTCAGAACACCCACGGGTTCGAACTTGGGACGCGACGGTGATAGCCGCCACGCCCTACCATCTCTCCCACGGGCAGAGGGCATTATTATGTTGTTAATATAGGACAAAATGCATTTGTTTTTAAAAGCTCAAGAAAAGAAAAACGTGCGGAGTTTGTGATTCTAACATCACATCCTCCGCACGACCTCTCCGAATCCAAAAGGTTTGCACACGTGGCCCGTTTATTAATGGGAAAATTGCGTTTCAGCCCCCCCGTTTTTCAAAATTGACTTTTCAGCCCTCCGAAATGCGTTTCTCCGCCGACGTGGACGCGCGCGCGCGCCGCCACGTGGCGTTTCGGGGGGCTGAAACGCGCGACCCTGAACTTAGGGGGGCTGAAACGCAATTTCCCTTTTATATTAATTCATCCGACTGATCGCTCCTCCCCAACCATCCCCAATATGAACGTTCCATGAATCATCATCGCTGCCGTCCATCTCTCAATCGTACGGTCACAAATTAACCAAATGCGCAAACCCGTCGGTGCGGGTCGGTTTGTAAATCCGACCCGTTTAAGATCTTAGCTTCTTAGGATCATATATAAACCGCTCGAATAATATCAGTACGTGGCCCCACTCTATCCAACGGTGACAGGGTAACCGACAGAAGCCGCTACCGTCGGAGATAACGGCTTGATGAAGCCGTTAGCCTCCTACTTTACCATAAATCTGGATATTCCGTCAAAACTGATTTTCGGACCAACCTCATGGCATGTCATCAAAATTTGATCTTATATACAATTTTTGAGGGAATAAAAGTTATTTATTTAAAAATTAAGTACACGACAAAATAAGAATTTAATTACAATTCTAACCATATTCTAAACGATTGGTGGTTAATCTCAAGAGTGTTTCGACGGCAATCCAGCTCTTAAATTTTGAATTTTTTGTCGACATTTGTTATAATCTATGTGATAAAATACGATATATGTGCTCTTATATCTCTTAGTCCATGCCCACATAAATGGAAGGTTTGTGGTAGATTATTCAAAATAAAAGGAAAAATCTGATTGGTAAAAAAATTATATTAAATTGACAAAAAATAAAAATGATAAAACGCTTGCATAAAAGAAACATTTTGAAAAGGCTCGTGTTACTTACTGGTTTTCTGCTTGTGTCTATTCGGTAAGATATCGGTTTGGACTTTCGGACAATAGCGAATTGCTGTTGTTGTGTATATATATACTGTCTATCCACCGTTACAAGCTGCGAGACATGGCGTCGTCACCGGACACCTGCAGCAGCGGATGCGGCGGCGGCGGAGGCGGAGGCGGAGATGAGTTTCCCGGCGGTGGAAGATCGGCAGAGGCGGTGAGGGAGATCGTGGAGAGGTTGATGTCGGGAGACGCGGAACGCAGGATCGAGGCGGCGAGGGAGATTCGACGGCTGACGAAGACTTCATCACGCCACCGTCGGATGCTCTCCGGCGCCATTGAGCGGCTCGTCACGATGCTTCGATCAGGCGGAACCGGTGGGTGCGAGGCTGCCATCCTCGCCTTACTCAATCTCGCCGTAAAGGATGATAGGTTTGCTTATGATCATCTTGTTATTTCTGTAGCATGTATGTCATATAACTTAAGAATTAGATATTTGATTTCTCGACAACGAGTATTCATATTGTTCTTGAGTATATATTTTATGGTTTTGATCATGAATCAAGAGTTAATATTTGGTTTCTCGACAACGAGTCTTCAAGGACGGTAAGTTTGCTTATAATCATCTTCCTATTTGATTTTCTTGTGGAAGAGTATTCAACTTGTTCTTGATTATATGTTTTGTGGTTTTGATCTTATTATAATTTGTTAAATCTTAAGAAGGGATTACCAGATTCGTTGATGCTTAGTTCATGGGTTGAATATGTCGTTATTTATTTGTTGATTACTTTTCGTTCTTCCATTTTTGGGCTTTAGATGATTAAGGAATTACGAGATTAAATTTGCACATCACATAATAAAGAATTTTATTAGACTTACGTTACAGATGATATGAATAGACTTTATCAGATTCAATGTTGGTAAGATCAAAATTGGTATCAGGATCAGTATTGACATATGGAAGAAGAATAGGGACTCGTCAAGGATGATAGGTTTGCTTATATTCATCTTCGTATTTGATGTATGAGATAGACCATAACATTTAAATGGATCCTAACAAAATTCTTAATTGCATGATCTGCAATTAATTCTAAGAAATTCAGGTGTTGAATATGTCGTTATTTATTTATTGATTACTTTTCCTTCTTCCAATTTTGGGCTTTAGATGATTAAGGAATTGCTAGATTAAATTTGCACATCACATAATAAAGAATGTTATTGGACTTACGTTACAGATTATATGAATAGACTTTATCAGATTCAAGGTTGGTTAGATCAAAATCGGTATCAGGATCAGTATTGACATATGGAAGAATAGGAACTCGGTCAAGGATGATAGGTTTGCTTATAATCATCTTCATATTTCTTATTGACGTATGAGATAGACCATAAGACTTTAAATGGGAATATTTTTTTTTTTGCTTTAGATGAATAAGGAATTTTCTTAGATTTTACTGCAGATCATTCAATACAGAATTTTGTTAGGATCCATCTCATATAGCCTGCCAACATATAGCAAATTAAGAGAAATCTCTTGAAGTGGTTTGGATATGCGAAGAAATTCACACGTCATTTAGATATGACCCCTATCAAGAAAGCAAGGGAAAGATCTAAGAAGAGTTGGGTAGAGATTCTGAGAAATTGTCTTGCTTTGCTTGACTTGAATAAAGACATGGGTCTAAATAAAGCACCGCGGCGTACTATTATCCATGTAAAACAACCCGAGCTAGTGGTAAAGAAAATATGCACTCTTACTCTGCAACATCTTTTTATAATTGGCGCTATTCAGCGGAGCGACATCATGTGGATGAATGAATAGCAACGAAGGAACATTTTTGGTTTCTGAAAGGAGGTTGTATTGTGGATTAATTATTTTATCTAGCTTTTAACTTGATTAAGATACAAAAATATTGGTTTCAAGGGCTGCTGAGGTTTCCTTGAAACAAGTAAAATGTTGGAAGAAGTTGATTCTGCTTTGTGTTAAAGTTTAACAAAATAATTGTCGAAACTTAGGGTGATCCATTTCGGTTGGCATTCACAGAGAGCTAGTAAGAAGAATATATCTGAGCTGTTATGAGCTAGCATTATCTTTTTTCTTTTAAATGTCGTAATTGGGTAAGTTATGCCGCAAAAAGTATTTCCTCTTAAGTTTTTGCAAGAAGTTCTTAAAAAATATGCTCATTATAGTATTTCATTGCTATATACAAATCTCTAGGCATTTTTGGACTTCAGAATTGGTTGGGTGGATAACAGTGTATTATTGGGTTCAGCTAATGAGAGCAAGATCTATAAGCTCTTATGACATGGCACTATCTGTCTTATGTTTTTCTAGTTTGGTTTTTCATATTGTAATTGTAAAATCTTCTGCAAAATCAAGTTCCTTTTTGCTATATTAGTTTCAAATTTAAGATTACATAATTGTATATATACAAGCTACAAGTCCCTAGATATTTTTGACCTCATCAATAGATATACAAGCTGCTTTCAAACATGTTTCTTGTGAACTTATTGGTCCAATTGCCATATTTATAGATACCTATTTATTGTCTGATTTTTCCGTTCTTATATTGTCAGGAACAAGACCAAGATTGTTGAAGCTGGCGCTCTTGATCCACTGCTTCATTTTTTGCAATTAGCAGATTCAAATTTGCAGGAGTACGCCACAGCTGCTATCCTAACCTTATCTGCCTCATCCATGAACAAGCCGATCATCAGTGCCGCGGGCGCCATCCCCCTTCTCGTAAACGTTCTCAGAGATGGAAACGCGCAGGCCAAGTCCGATGCAGTTAGGGCGCTCTACAATCTCTCCACTCTCCCCGATAATCTCAAAAACATAATCTCTTGCGATCCCGTCCCTCCGCTCGTCGATCTTCTCAAGACTTGTAAGAAATCTTCCCGGATAGCCGAATATTGCAGCGCGCTTTTGGAATCATTAGTTGACCGTGACGAGGGGCGGACCGCTTTGACATCGGAAGAGGGCGGGGTGTTGGCCGTGGTTGAAGTTCTGGAGGACGTCTCCGTCAAAAGCAAAGAGCACGCGGTCGGTACCCTTTTGAAAATGTGCGAGAGTGATAGATGCAAGTACAGAGAAATTATCCTTAACGAAGGCGCGATCCCCGGTCTTCTCGAGCTCACCGTTCATGGAACGCCTAAATCACAGTCAAAAGCTCGAAAGCTTTTGCAGTTGCTTAGAAAATCTCCCGACCCGAGGCCTGAACTGGAGCCGGACACCCTCGAAAACATCGTCGGAAACATCGCGTCCAGGTTTGACGGCGATGAGCGTGCAGACAAGGCGAGGAAGATGCTGGCTGAGATGGTTCAGGTCAGCATGGAACAGAGCCTTCGGCATTTACAGCGGCGGGCGCTGGTTTGCACTCCGGCGGAGCTGCCTATCAGTAATCAATCAGTTTGAAGCTTGGAATTTTTTTTTTTTTTTTTTTTTTCCCGGGGGCAATGAAACTATAGAATACAAGAAGAATAATTAGCGCGAAGATGCCAGTCCCGGCCAGATGGTAACGGGCGACTGGTGAAGTTCGGATATAGTCATAGCTTTACGTTTTATTTGAATTGATGTGGATTTATGTACGTTTGTATTTGAATCGGAGATCGAAGGTTGCTTTTGTAAACCTCATGTTGAGATCCAAAAGCATATCTCAGATTTGCACGATGGACGGAGATTTTGCAGCAACTGATTTAGATGTTCTTGGAGCATATCGGCTATGTTCTGAATTTTCTTGTAAATTCGTCCGTCGATCTTTCGTTCACTAGCTGATAATGCTGACTATGTTCTGCTTGTAATTTTCGCTTATTTATGTATAGTTTCGTACAAGGTTTTAGATGTTGTTTCATGTCGAGTTTTAGTAAATTTTAAATTCGAGATGTGTCGACTGTATCGATAATAAAATATTTTTTTTATATTTAAAAAAAAGTTAACACGCTGAGTACAAGCGCTTGACTGACAGTGAATAAAAGATTAGCCACCCGCGGGCAACCTTTGTCTGAACATAAGGAGGAAGACGTTTAAAAAAAAATTGGAAGGGAGAGAGAGAGAGAGAGAGAGGGACGGTGTCGGCCAGCTCGGCAGTGTTTCTGTGCGAAGCCCGATGGCTCCGGCACGTGCTAGGCGGCATCGAGCATGCCCCGGCTTTTAAAATCTTGGTTTCGTATGAGTTGTCCTATTTTATCATATGCTCTAGCTCCTGTCATGTATAAAGTCTTCATCCATTCCACATACTGTGCTACTACGATGTGGATCGTATGTGTTAGCATTTGGGCTTAGTCCAATAGGGTTTATAAGGGTTGAACAGCAAGTGGATCTTGGATCTGAAGATAGAAGAAGAAGACGGCTCTCGTAGTCGTCCTTACGAGATTGTAGGATCGCCGAAGCGACGTTGACGGAAGTGAGCACGAGCAAGCACGATCAAGCTTCCACAACCGTAATCAAGGTATTCTGAAAATTCTAGTCACGGTAGAACTCAATCCATTCCCAACCCAAGGGGAAGGGACACAATGTGGGGTCAAAGAATAATTTGCTGTCCATGCAAATGATGTGAAAAAGAAAAACAAATTTAAAGAACCTACACACACATGTATATATGAGGAACAATTATCTTGATGTTATTTGCGTATTAGCGGACGGCCTATCTATGATACGTGTGCCAAAAATAATAAAAGATATAAAATAATTGAATATGAAATTATAAATACAAAAGTCAAAATTTCGTAGGTACATAAATATTATAATTAAAAAAATAAAATACTAACGGATGAAGAGAAAGAGAGAGAGAGAAAAGAGAGGGTAAAGCACCGCTGCTAATTGAGGGAGAAAAAATGAACAAATTTAGAACTTCCTATAAAGTATAAGTTACATAAAATTATGATAATTATTATATATAAACTTTATTTAATTAAAAAATAATTAATATTAAGATATAAGAACATCATCGAATCGCGCTCTTGCGCATAGTATTTTATAGACAATACATATGTGATGTGTGTGCCAAAAATTATTTTAAATTATTTTAAATTTATAATTAGTAAAATTCATAACTTTTTTGTTTATAATTAGAGATAAAAATTATACCGATTCATTACATATCACATTTTTCTAAAGAGGATACAAATAAATCTTAAAAGAAAATATAAATATAAATACGCAAATAAAAAGTATTTAATAGAAAATTATATAAAGAATATAGAGAAGAGAAAAAAATGAACGATTTTACTTTCGTATAGAATATAAATCACATAATATTTAGGAAAGCTACAATATATATTTAAATTTATTTACTATATTAAAAATATAAGATATTATTAAAAACAATTTTATATTTAATTATATATATGTATGTACTTGTGCCCAGCCACATCACAGACCACATTAGTTATATATATATATATATACTATTCTCAGCTCGATTGAAAATAATCTATTCTCAGCTAACATCTTAGCCGTTGAGCTGCTTGATCTAACGGCTGAAATTTAATTTTAACACTTAACGGCGTGAATTGTTATTCTATTAAGTGTTAATATTAAATCTCAGCCGTTAGATCAAGCAGATTAACGGCTGAGATGTTAGCTGAGAATAGACTATCCTCAGATCGAACTAAGAATAGCATATATATATTTGTGCCCAGCCACATCACATATCACATTAGTAATTAGGAATACAATGCAGATCTAGGACCCGAAAGGAGCATGTGTGCTATACTAGCCACGTATGATGGAAAGAGAATGCTACAGATCCCCAATCACGCATCCCGAGACAACTCAAGGGATTGGATGAAACACACCTGCTTCGAGATGGGTACTGGGTATTCGGGCAACTTTTCGGGGAGCCTTATTGCATTTTGCAAAGAGCCCACCACATGATGGTGCTAAAATGCAAACCCACCGACGCATAAAATCGATACGGAAAATCCCACACGTTCATTTCGGAGTTCGCATTTTTCTCATTCCCACCTCACATGATAATATGATATAGAAAAAAAAGAAAAAAAAGGTGATAAATACGGCGCTATTAATCATTTTCTTCTTCAAATTCCTTAAAAAAACTATAATCTCCAAAAAATAAAAAAAAATCCTCAAAAAAAAACTTTCCTTAAAGTATAAAATTGGGACCGACTAGTATTGGTTTAGTTAATTTATAAAATTAAATACTGAAAGATAATTACTGTCTATTTTTCATAAATAATATATTGGAGTTCGAAATCCACCAAGTATGAGTTAACTATCGCACATCTTTTTATTTGATCAAAATTATAATAAAAATCGAACTCAACGGATAATATATATATATATATATATATATATATATATATATATATATATATATATATATAAGATTAGAGGGGCTAAAATAATGAAAACTAATCTTAGAAGGGCGAAGATTAGAGGGGCTAAAATTATGAAAACTAATCTTAGAAGGGCTAAGATTAGAGGGGCTAAATTATGAAAACAACATCAGCTTTTAAAAAAAAAAGAAAAAAAAGAAAACAGTAGTATTTGATTACAATCTACACAATTTAGTTATTGATTTTGATGCCCTAACAAATATTTTGTAATAAATACATTGATTTTTGTGCAGTTGTAGGTAAGAGGGTACTAAAAATAAATAAATAATAATTAGTAAGTAGTATAATCTACACAATCTCCCAAATTTTCACCTAATCGCAAACTAATCTATCTACCGAGTCGACTGGTTCATTTAGTATAAATATTCAAACCGGTTCGACCATCAGTTTCGGCTGAACCGATAGGTTCGATTGGTTTTCAAAACTTATTATAGGGATAGAAGTCCTACCATCCATTCGAAGTGCCTCGGGATGGGTATTTTCGACGAAATTTCAAGCCAATAACAATACAACTTTAAAAACATTATTTCCACATTTTTTACCAAAAAAAAGATTATTTCCACGTCAGAAAATAAAATTATACTTGTGGGCCAAAAAAGAGGCAAGCCCCAGACAGTGGGCCCACAAATGGACATGACTTTATTTTTTTTCCAGAAGTTCAGATTGGTTATTCCTTTTAATTCCTTCATGGCTGTTCTTTGTGTCTCTATTCAATAGGATTAGCTCTGCAGTCCCTATCACTGTCCTACAACAACATTTTCCCCCCAAAATCTTATCCCAATTTCTTTTCTTTTTAAAAAGAAATGTATCGCAAAAATATTATTCTCAGATATATTAAATTTATCGTCATATTTAGTATATTTACTTATTTATATTGTACGTATCCATATAAATAAATATATATATATTCTAAAGCAGAAATGTCAATTTTTATAAATTTTTTAGGGTATTAATATAATTAGAAGTATATGATTTACATCAGGATATGTACTAAACGTATTTTGATGTATGATATATAATTTTGATGATATTAGTTTCTGATAAATTTTTTCCAAAGTAGCATACATATTTTACTATTGGAGGTCTAAAAGTGAAAGATAGAAATAAAGAAGCCTTTCCTGCAATTGTGGTTTAGAAGTTAGAACCAGGTCACTTTTGGCCGCCACTCAAGCGCCAAATCATTGGTTAGCGTGAACTTTACTTGCGACGCATCCAAACGGAGACAGAGCCCCGGCGTTATCTCTACCGTCAAGTCTCGTTGGATAAAAGGCAAACAGAAAGTAGGTCCGAAAATAATAAATATTAAGTTAAATAATAACTCCACAACTGAGCTAAGAAAATTTAAATCTATAATAACTTTTGATATAGCATCTCGGCTGGCCTGTCACGTGGTCCCAGAAAGATGTTCTCTCTTTTCAGCGATTCGGGCCGAAACCAATGGTTAGAAGATATATCTATTTCGTATTTCGTAAAAAATAATACATATTTTTAGACTATTCAGATAGAAAAATTATAATTTTTTAATTTATAGAATATTGATAAAAGTAAAATTTTTTAATTTAATTTATTACGACAGTCGTAAAAATAGACCGCTCATTGGTAATTTCTTAACGTTAATTCCCAAAAAAAATATTCTTAACGTTAATTCCCAAATAAAAATCAGTGGATACTGAATACTAAGACGGCGTTAACTCATGCCAGCTCGGATTGACAAAAATAATTAATTATTTAATAATATAGTAATGAGCATCTGCATCTCCTTGCTTTGCTTGCTCGCTCGCTCTCATCCGGTGCTTCTAAGAAACATACTCCCTCTCCTCTCTCTCTCTCTCTCTCTCTCTCAGATCTCTTACATCCCTTAGATTCAATCTGGACGGTGATATTAGCGCCGGCGAGTGGATTTAGGTGGAGATCCGGCGACGTTGATTCTAACGAGCTCAATTTTGGCTTCTGAGGCTGAGAGATCGAACTACGTCGTAGTAAGCATTCTATGTGAGACCCCGACGGATTTACTATCCAATTTTTCGCTATGTGCATACACATTCTGAACTTTTTTAGTTATCTAATGTACTTTTTTTTTTTCAATTACTTCGCCGTAGTATCTGAGTTGCGCTCGCTTCAGCCTTTACGTGATGGTTAAAACCCCGTCTGGCACTAATGCTTCTGACACACGTCATAATTCGTGTAGATCTCCGCAATCATGTTTTTTATGACAACTTTTTTGTAAATTATGAACGTTTATGGAAGTACTCATAGACCATGTTTTACTGGAGGATTTATTGTTTTTAGATGAGATGGCATCAAAAGTTTGGTGTTTCATCATAAATTTTAACAAACATGATGTATGGATTTTTTATTATTGTTTTCAGGTGATTGTTTTGATGTTAATAGTAGTTTTCGATTGATATGGCTGTGGAAGTTGAAGATTGTTAGAGCTCGCTGGTTGATCTTCAACTCTGTTATACAATTTTTACTGCAATTTTGTTCTGAACTGTGTGAAGGTGGAGTAAGGGAAGCACTACGCCGGGTTGGTAGATTGGCATGCTCATAAAATAGATTCAGTTCAAGATTTTTCCACATATCTTAAAATTAAAGATTTCTTCTAAACGGAGTGTGCATTTGATGCTCTACATATCGAGCTAATTACATTGTTACTTATAACAAGTAAATATTTGCACTCTTTCTTTCAGGTAGCAAGTATGTTGCTACTAAATTCGTAATTACAAGAAGACATTTAAGTTTTGAATCTTGGGAATTTAGTCTCCCTGCTTAGTCCCTTTTTGTTTAATAGCACCTGAATGCATTTCTTCAGGGAATTTAGCATAATAGCACCTATTTTATTATTTTTATACAAAATGGCATCAAAGCTAGCATTGCATAACAAAGTTCATCTTGATGATATATGGTTTTCGTATCATTGGTTTCAGGTGATTCTGATGATGTTAATGGGAGTTTTAGATTGATATGGCTGGGGAAGTTGAAGACTGTTGGAGCTTGCAGGTTGATCTTGAGCTTCTACATAAAATTGGCATATGAAATTTGTTCTAATTGGATGCTCCAAGATCGAGCTAATTATGTTATTAGTAAATGTTTACTAAATTATAATGTGCTTCTAAATTTCTAATTATAGTAAGTCTCGGCAACAATCTTAGAGCTTGTGTTTTATATCTTACAAAAAGGAGAGAAAGAATAGCGATAACTGTTTTATATCTTAGTTCATGTCTTGTAAGATTCTATGTGGATAATCTTTTCTGAAGGTAGTATTAGCAAACAAGTATATTGGCATATCTTCTGAAATTGAACTTTTACTAGTTCTTGGATTTAAACAGTCATGTTCTGATTGCATGCAAAATGGATGTAAGATTTTATAAATTAACCTTTGCGGAGGAATGCAGACCTTTCTAACCTTTACCTCTGCAAGGTTACGACTTTAAACAAATCCAAGTATGTCCACAATATTCGGTATTTGAAAAAAAAAAAATTTCCTTTCAAATGTTTGATGAACTTAGGTTTGAAATAGTCTCAAGTTAGAGGATCCGGGTTAGTTTGAAGCATGGTTTCGGTTCCGGTCGGCAAAGCCCGTGCCGGGCGGCACGTGCCTGTTCCGACAGTTGTCGGCACGGCACGTGTTAAAAAATTTTATATTTGAATTTTTAATTAATTTTTTATTTTTTATTTTATTTTCTAAAAATAACAAATAAATATATATCGGCACGTGCCGGGATTTGAATTTACGGAAATTCGGTTCGGCTCGGCATAGAAAACCTTGTTTGAGAGTACAAAAGCTGTTGAGTAATATACGTAGAAGACTAGTGATTGCGGCCTAGTAGCCAAACATTGTCACTTGGTGGCAAGGATATAACTGGAACATATGTGATAGCTCCACTAGTTCATTATGTTCGCTGTTTTTTCCTTATGCTGTAAAACTTTGGTACTTGTTAGATTATCTATCTTAAATATTAATGGTGTAGTCAGTTGAGAAAGAGAAAGAAGGAAAAAACAAAAAAGATAAACTGTTCCTATTACTTGCACTCTGTAGAAGAAGTGCTATCTAATTAAGGTTACAATCTTTTGGGCATATCGTTTCTGATTGCTTTCTATTTCGTTCTTGTCATCATTTCATTGCACTACTTATAATATGTCTGTGGAGTTCACTCTAACAAGAATCTGAAGAATTCTATTTCTAGGGGTAATAACTTGGAATCATACAACACAAGGGCCGACACGGCTCCTTGAAGCATTTAGTGTGCCCAAATGTTAGTGCTTCAACGTATCTCTCTCTGCTTGTATTTCTTTTGTCTGCCCATGCATAGCGTCATTTAGTATGGTTTTTTTTTTTTTTTAAAGCCCAGTAATATGGTTCATGCGTAGGAACTCTTTTCATCCTACGCAGAATCGTGGTTGTTTATGGTTATGTATTATGCTTAATTCTTTCCTTCTTTTTTTTTTCTACATGGCAACCTACCAATACTGCCAACTAAAATTTAAAAAAGACTGTTTCAATGATGTTTTCTCTAATTAGGAAGACATAATAAAAGTGGAATCGACATTACTAGCACTCATCCATAGAGTCTTAACTATAATCAATATATTCAGATTAGTTATGAAAAACTTTGAAGTATCGATCAGTTGTAAACTCATTTCTGGTGCATGCTATTTAGGGGACTAAGGAAATTTTAGACAAATACTTTCGTTAAAGAATTTGATCATGAAAATTTGAAAAGGCAACTCGGAATCAACTGACACTACTACTCTTGATTTGAAATTTATTACTCGTAGTATAAGGTGCTAGTTTCGGTTGTTAGTTCGTCATGGGAAGTTAATTCCAAAATTAAGAGAGAAGGTTTTTAAGCTATGCTTTCGTGGGGACAAGAGTTTTGGACCTTAAGACATGCTTTTAAGATATCATGAGGATTTATAACTGTTTCGCTGAAATCGTTGTTCTTATGTTCATCATTTACTTAGAGGAGTCTTATGTTTAAGATGGTTATGCAGTTTTCTTTCTTTGTGGACTTATATGACCCGTCTGCTATTTCCTGATATTCTAAAAATCAACAGGCTGATTGCTTGCCAACTGGTTCTGTATCATTTGGGCGATTTGATTATGAATCCTTGTCATGGCAAAGGAGATCATCCTTTGGTTATGACAGATACCGTGATGATGTTGAAAAATATTCTACACCTGGATTAGTTACTCAAAAGAAAGCTTATTTTGAGGCCGAATTTAAAAGACGCACTCTTCTCCGTCAGTCTTCTTCAGATCAACGACACGATCTTGAACATCAAGATGCTGGAAATGGTTCAGAAGATCAGGCGTACTGCTTAAATAAATCCTTAGACCGAAATAGAGGAAAAAAATTTGATTTTCTCGACAAAATATTGGCGGGCAAGGGGAATGCAACTTCAGAGGACTCGGCGGATGCTAAAACATCTGGGGATGATAAAAAAGTTTCACTTCACCGCAAGGAATCAACTCGGAGTCCAGTTAGACGCAATATCATGCAGCCAAATAAGATATGTCCAGATATAGTAGCTAAACAGAACCCCAAAAACAGATCCGATAAGAAGGAAAATGTTCTTGGAAAGAGGAATTCTTCACTAAAAAGTCCTATTAATGGCAAGGATAATTTGCAGGTCCAGAAGAGAACGCATAGAACTGCCTCAAAGGTAAGACACTTGTGTGCCTAGTTAATTGTTTTTTCATAGTCTGTAGACTCTCTCCATCCTTATCTGCTACGCATTGTCATGCTTATTTTCTATCAGCTGCCTCATGAAATTTCTCGAGCAAGCAGTCAAATTTACCTTTTTATCTTTTGAAGTTACTCGTCTTGTTTTCTGCTTGCTGCTGTTTCTGTTCATAGTGTCTCATTGCTTCACCTTTATTTTCTCACGTATTATTTTATGTGCATCGACACATAAAAGTTTGTCTCCACCGGTCAACCGTCGGCAACTGCACCTTTTATGAAAGTTTCTTGGGTCGGTCCCCGAAGCCACACATTACCTTTATAATGTGCTCTTCATTGCTTTTCTCTAAAAGACATATAAACTTTGATTGAGCTTGTACCCGATTGGTTACTTGTGTGTTCGAAAGTAGAGAGTGGCTCGAAGAGAGGAATAGGGAATTGTATGAAAACAGATTTTTAACATGGGAACCCTCGAATTTTTGTCCGAGGTAAAATCACGGGTCGTACGGGACCAGCGAGAGAAAATTCACTAAAAAGAGAGTAACGTACGGACTACAAGGCTTTGAGCGAGCTTTATGAGTAGCTCGGGCTATTTCGCTTAGCTCTCCGTTACAGTAGTTCTCTCCCCTCAGTAAGTAAAAAGTGGAAGATCCTTGTTACAGTACCGTAGACGACTATTTATAGGCCGTAACGGTTTCCATCCACTTGCGCAAGTTGCGCAAGTGGATGCTCAGGTTGTTACTAGGCTGACGACAGCCTGGCACTAATTTGAATTTCCCGCCAAGAATTTGGCCACGTGTCCTCGTCTGAAGTTCTGAATAAATGGCCGCAACGACTCGATGGTGAGGTCATCATTCTTTCATTAATGCACCGACCTTCCTGAAAAACCTAGGTATGCTTTTCGATCAGCGCCAAGCAAGGTCGGTTCAATTGTAAGTACTATATCAAACTTCATTGCCGTTGCCTGGTTAATTCAACACCTGCAAACGATGGTTTACATGTAAAGAGAAAAGCTGCAATTACTACTCATTTTTTGATGTACCTAATCAAAGGCGCCAAAAAAGAAAGAAATTCAAATGCTTCACTAACAATGCCCCAAAAAAGACAAAACTGGTTGATTATAAAAGGCAAGATACATCATAAAGTATAAAAACAATTATTTAACAGAAGTTTCCTTTTTCTTATTTGTTTTTTTAGTTCTTCAGGATATTCTTCCTGTTTGACTTGTCAATATGTTAGACTCAGGAGGAACTTCAATGTTCTATTTACTAATAAAGAAGAAACTTTCTCAGCTTCTTTCTTCTTTGACCTGTCCACAAAGTCTTTCTTGCCAGGAAAATTGAAAGCAATTCAGAACAGAAAAATCACAGGCTCTAAGATCGTGGTAAACTGGTAATCCTATTCTGTTTGAGTACAATAACTTGGAACTTTATTGTAAGCTATTTGATTGTGGCCATTAAGATAAATAACTGAAACAGATTTATCGTAGATGCTTATTCTTCTATAACCATGTAGAAAAGTAGTTTGTGAACTCTAGTATTTGAATTTTCAGGTGAAGGCGACAGTTGAAGAGAAATATCAAAAACCAAAAGCTGTTCCACCTAAGATGGCAAGAAGCGTAAATGAGAAAGAAGCTATTATATCACCCAGAACATTCAGAAAGACGGATTTGGAGAACTCATTACCAAAGAAGACAGAGAAGCCATCATCTTTAAGAGTTCCTTCATCGACACATTCGAAGCCTGTTGCTTTGAAGGCTGATATAAAAGTGAGTTACATTCAAGGTTTTCTATTCTAAGCCGAGCCGAGTTTTGGTAAACTCAGATCCCGGCACGTGCCGATAGTACCGCGCCGACCGTGCCGATATATATTTATTTGTTATTTTTTAAAAATAAAAATAAAAATAAAAAATTAATTAAATTCGAATATAAGATTTTTTGACACGTGCCGTGCCGACAACTGCCGGAACAGGCACGTGCCGCCCGGTACCGAAAACCATGGTTATATTCATTCATACTAATGTTAAGTATTTGCTAAATTCAGCCTTTAACAAGGGGACTTGCTAAATTCAGTCTTTAACAAGGGGACAGTGTACTTCTTGGACAATTATTGGTATCTGAGTACCACATCTTAACTGATAGCTTTAGCGTAACTATTATCTCCGAAGCGGACATTAGAGATTTAGAATATGAATAAAATAAGTGAGTTCGGGGGACAGATAACAGTGTCTTGTAGGTTTAAACTTCAGCATATGTCAATTATTACTAAACTTAATGTCTTTCTCCTCCTGTATAACTGCAGGATACAGAAAAGCCAAAGGCTAACTCCAGAGAAGAGACCCAAAGGTACGAAACATGTTTTCCGAATCATTTCTTTTCAAGAAGTCGATGCTGATCTATTAGATAATTAGAATGTCATATACTCATAATATAAGAAATTAGTTGGACTGGCAGTGAAAATATATATATTTTTTGTTTTTGAGATAACGAGGCGAAACCCCTCCATGGGTCTCCACTTTGCGGACCACAGTTTTCTACGCACACCTATAGGACCATTTTGGACCCAGGTGCACGCAGGAGAGTCAAACCTTGGCCTGGCGTCCGCCTTTGGACCAGACATGGAGTACTGGGAGTTATCTAGCCAACAGCTTCCCCGCATCCGAAAAAAACATGCGGCGCGGGTGCATCCCCATTTCAGGACACCCGTGGGGCTCAAATGCGGGACGTGATGGTTGTGGCCACCACGCAACCGCGCAACCGCTTGTCCCGCAGCGGAGGGCAATGAAAATAATCTTCTGTTGTTTGATAGAGAGGCTTTTCTTCCTTAATCAGTTACAGAAAAAAGATGATACTGCTTGGAAACAGTTCTACATATATCATCATCAGCTTACCGTAATTCTCACTTCGTCTTTTCATTTATTGATTAGTTTCATCATGTATAGGTCTGGTAGAACCTCCCGCTCGGCAAAAACTGACGCAAAGCAAAATGGTTGCACTAGCTTTCACACAGCTCCTGAAAACAGAAAAGAGGTAAGTTTTCATACCATGGCTGGTTAATAGAATGTAGAATATGAAATGAGTTGAGATTTACTGAAATGAGTAGACTTCCATTGTGACAACTAACAATGAAGGATTTTTTTTTTCAATTAAAAAAAAAAAAAAAAACTAAGAATGAAGGATGAGAAGGAATTATGGTAACGAGCAACTTCTCCGGTCTTTATTAATATTTTCCTTATTTCATGATTATCTTCTACAATTTTCGACTTGCTTAATATGTCACCTGGCATGTATCTTCTACTGTTTCTTTTTCTCCCAGAAGGGTATGTTATATACTATACTATCTCCAGTATTTTATTTTTTTTCCCTTTTAGCACAAAGATAGAACACCTTTTTGGCCACCATGTATAGCCTCCATCATTTAGCTATTTTCTGCTAAACTTCAACACAAATTTTGTGTCATACCAAAAAAATAATAATAAATAAATAAATTGTGAATGCTCATTGTTCATAAGAAGATCTACAAGAAACCACATCAGCCATTGGATTGCTAAATACAGTTGGAACTTAGAAACAAAATAGTAAACTTCAATGGGGCAAGTTAATTTAACTTATGCATTAGAAGTTATTTCTACCAAAAATATTCATTGCGGA
Organism: Xerophyta viscosa; assembly: GCA_002076135.1. Taxonomy (NCBI): domain Eukaryota; kingdom Viridiplantae; phylum Streptophyta; class Magnoliopsida; order Pandanales; family Velloziaceae; genus Xerophyta; species Xerophyta viscosa. The sequence continues at coordinate 1,668,292 of MJHO01000023.1, forward strand.
ACAAAAAAGTCTGAAAACTAATAATAAGTATAGTAATTTATTTTCGAGAATTTACGTTAACAATTTCTTTATAAGTTCTATTTCAGCTAGTAAGTAATTAATGTGCATTTTGTTGTGTACTTTTAGTGCACGATATACATTTTCGATATTTATCGAGTATTTGCGATGCAGGGTTTATTGCCCAAATCAAAGTCAAAACCACAGAGTAAATTTGCAAGTCCGATCAGTGTGACCAATCATCGGGGGAATACCCTAGGACCTGCCAGAGTGCATCCTTCCAGTCGACCAACAAACCCTTCCAGAGGACTCTATCGCACCATCGCCTGCGATGACCATCGTACCAGTGCTCTGAATCGATCTATCAAAACAGAGAAAACCGCAAACGTCAAAGGCATGATTCAGACGTCATTCTCCCAGATGAAGATTGACATCGCGAAGAACGCGTTGAGATCCAACCTCGCAGCAAAACTACAACACGGAGATGGTCGGTGCTTTTAGAAGTGGTATTGATGGCAGATGCAAAGCAGTCAGTGTTAGCTCATGAGGTAGAACTACTACTGGAGAATGCTTTGTATCTCAAAATTGAACTCTAAATATGCCGAGGACGTGATTTCCATCACATGTTCAAATGTATGGTGAGATATATTATTGGAAAATGCTGCGCGGCCCAATCAAATAATCCGAAATCTTGCCCGATCGTTCTTTTTTTTTTTTTGTATCGGGAATGGTAAATCGACGATTTACCGTTCCCGATGCAAGGGAAACGCACGATCGGGCAAGATTTTGGTTTACCGTTCCCGATGCAAGAAAAACGAGCGATCGGGCAAGATTTCGGGTTATTTGATTGGGCCGCGTAGCATTACTCTATATTATTTGAACATGTGGTGGAGATTTCTTTAGAGTTTAAATTAGAGGCTCTAGCATCCCTCTTCTTATTGCATTCAGTTGCTCATCTAATAAAGGTGGATCATCAAAATAATGTGGATATCCAACCACAAACTCCATGAGTGGAGTGAACCTTGCACCTGTACAAATCTGTAGCAAGTTTTGCTCCTGTGTAATTACTTTTGGAATATTTTCTTCTATAGTGCAATAAAATCTTGAATTAGTTATCGTATATGTTTTTTTTTTTTTTTTTTTTTTTTTTTTGAGATTATCGTGAGAAATTTTATCAGTATGGCACCTCCCTATGTTGTACCAACCGAAGAGCTCTAACGATTTAATTTTTGTTTTTTTTTTTTTTTTTTTTTTGAGATTATCATGAGAAATTTTCTTTAGTATGGCACCTTTTATGTTGTACCAACCGAAAAGCTCTAACGATTTGGATGTCTAAAATTCATGCTATTTTCTACGAGATATAGAAGAAATATATTTTTTATATACTCGCGGGTAATGTTTGCAGAATTCGAATATAAAATTTTTATTTTATAAGATAAAAATCTCAACTATTTGTCTTGAACAATTATATTCTATTTGTTCACAAAAATAAAGAACTAACAAAGAAATACAAGAAAGTTGTTTTATTTGCTAAGTACTTGTTCTTGGTTCTTAAAATAACTTTATAACTCCTCTTGGTTTGATTTGATTTGATTTTTTTTTTTTTTGAGATACTTTGATAGGTTTAATACTTGCTTGAATAATAAAACTTCCAAAAGTTATTGGAAAAATTACTGTTCAGCCCTCCTGTTTTTCGTTTTTGACTGTTCAGTCCTCCGAAACGTGTTTCTCCGCCGACGTGGCGGCGCGCGCGTGCCGCCACGTGGCGTTTCGGGGGGCTGAATCGCGATATCCCAAAATTAGGGAGGCTGAACAGTAATTTCTCTAAAGTTATTTAAAAGTACTTATGCAATCATGCATAAGTGATTTTTTTTAAGAGGATTTACCGGTCTATTTTATATGACCGCGTATTATATAAATCACTTTACGACAAATTGTGGGAATTCAAACATCACTCAATCAAATATCAACACAATGAGAGTATTTGTGTTTTTTTTTCTTAAGTTCAAGATAAGTGATGATAAATTAGACTAACATGATCGTCTAAAAACAAATCTATTTAAAATTATTTTTTTAAAAATAACAAAACACATCTTTCTTTATGTATTAAAAAAATTTTAGAAATAGTTTCATTGTTTTTAATGAGTTAATAATTTTGTATAAAATATTACAAAATCGAAACTTTTTCGACAGAACAAAACGACAAAAAGTACGAGAAGGATCAGATTGTTAAAGTGTTGGAGTGGAGAAAGTTCGGTAGTCATCATCGTGAAAGGTGGCCACGTGTCAAATTTCTGGATCTTTCGGTTCCACGCTCCACACGTGAACCCAATTAATCAATTTCATATGCCACGCCACGTCATCTCCAAAACCATGCCACGTCATCTCTTCTCCGATCATCTAATCTCCAAGCTCGCTATAAATGGAGCTTCTTCCTCCCGTCGTCTCCTACCTCGTAATAACAACCTGCAGCTGCAAATTCTCCTGACTTCCATTCTGTTCATTGATTACTCAGTCGTCGTTAAAAGAAGATGACGAGCGTGGTGAGGCCGCACTACACGCCGACGTGCTGGCAGTGCGGCACGAGGCAGAACCCTTGCCGGTGCAAGGTGGTGGGGCCGACGCTAGGGTTCGTCGCTTTCGCGGCGGCGGCGCTGGTGTACCCGTTCCGCCACTTCAAGGGCCGCCGCATCATGGCTCATCCGGCCAACGTCGTTTACCCCCGCGTCGCAAGCGCCATTCCCATCTGAGCTTAGCTTGCCGATCTTCTTCTTCGCCTGTGTTGTGTGTACTATATGTAAAATGATTCTACCTTCATTGTTTTCCTTGTGCGTGTAATTCTACTTATTTAATCTAAATTTATTCTACAAATTCAAGACCGCGTTCGATCGATACGACGATCGGTATGAATAGTGGTGTAAATGAGTTGGAGACGTTTCTGAACAATTTGAGCTAGATTCGGAATAAACAGAGTAACATTTAATTTCGGCAAAAATTCATAAATTCGATAAAAATATTATTCAGATTAAATTAATTTAAAATTTAATAATAGTTAAAATATATATATAATATAAATTATAAAAATATTTATTTATTAATAAGATGTAGGTTAGCTTACGCCAAATTCAAACAAGATTGAATCTCCTGTAATTTTTTATCACAGGATATCACTTATGGTATACAATTTGAGCCGATAAATCACAGAAGATCGCTTGTGATATAAATTTGGACCGGTTATTCAGCTCAATAAGTATTACTACAACGTTATATAAACTGTGCTGATATCTCAACCACCGATGCGCCGTACAAACTTGAAATCCTTCGGACCGAGTCCTAGTGGTAGATCACCGCAATTGATTTTAGTTAATATTTTTTAAAAAAAATATCACCCATTATATCACAATAATAATTAAAATTTTTAAATATTAGTTTAATAAATATAATATTTAATATTTTTAAAAAATATTAAAATATTAAATATTAAATTTTATAACTTTATAGCTTCAAAGTTTATAAAAATATTTATAAATAAATTAAATAAATAGATAAAAATTTAATAAAAAATTTTATAATATATCCTGGCCGGGATGACCGGTCTAGATCTCGACCACAAAGCAAACCAGCTATAATTACTTTTCTGGTTGAACTTTGCGGTTCGAACCTCTAAACGTTCGCCAAACCCTAATAAGTCCATCCTGCTATTCTTCATAGCTATCCACCCGATACAATTAGAATCATATACTATATATCGAAATAATTAGAATGCCATAGTTGAGATGTCATCAAAGTCTGTCACCTATATTATAAAAAATGCTTGAAATCACATATTTATGTACGGAACGGTAGAAAAAAATGTTTTTTTGTAAGGGGCAATACCAAATCAGCCTCCGTTTTTTTCATTTCTACTAAATTAGCTTCTGAAAATATTTTCAGATGCTGATTTGGTATAAAATCAGCCCCTGAAAATACGTTTTCAAGGGCTGAATCGGCCGACCCCTAAAAAGGGAGGGCTGAATTGATATTTTACCATTTTTTTAACTGAAAATTAGAAATATACATTTTTTTACTAATTCTATGCGCAAACCGTGTGCGGATCTTTGATCTTAATCATTACCCCAATATTATAAACTTAATGAAGGAAAGAAATCCATCATAAAACATAGATCTTTCGTACCATAGATAAAATAAAAGACAGGCATCACTAGGGGTGAAAACGAGCCGAGTTCGAGTCAAATACCACTGAGCTTAAGTTCGGCTCGATTGGTTTAGCTCGAGTTCAAACTCGAGCTCGAACTCGACGAGCTTCAGAGGCTGAGCTCGAACTCGACTCGACTCGATAAATCTAAAGCTCGAACTCGACTCGAGCTCGGCTCGATTGTATCAACTGAACCGAGCTTGAGTGAATTCGAGCCGAGCTCGACTCGAGCTCGGCTCGATTGCGTGAATTAGACCAAGCTCGAGTCGAGCTCGAACTCGAATTTGCTTAAGTATATTTGTTATAAAAAATATTTGAATAAAATAGAAAAACTCGTTTAGGCTCGCGAGCCTAACGAGCCGAGTGATACAATGCTCAAGCTCGACTCGTTTAATTACTCGAGCTTAAGTTCGTACTCGAACTCGACTCGAGCTCGATAATAATCGAGTTCGAGCCGAGCTTAAACAAGTTCGAGCCCGAGCTACTCGTGAGCAGCTCGGCTCGTTTTCAGCCCTAGGCATCACTACTTAGAAGACAGAAGCGAGAAACTAAGAACAGAGCACTAAAATCCACCCAAAATTATTCAAATTGAAACCACTCATCTGACGATCAATCAAATCAAGCTCCCGGCGCAGCATCCTTGACACGGCCATGAAGATACCCGCCGTACTCCCTCGCGTAATCCTTCACATGGCTAGCAGTGTCGGCAATCCGACTGCGCGCGTAATCCACACGATCGGACCCCACCGGATGCCCGCCGCTGTAGTATCTGTAAAGCCATGCGGCGGCGGCGACGACGGCGACGCCGAAACCGCAGGCGGAGAGCACGCCGGCGCAGGTGATGAAGAAGAGCGCCGCTGCTGGGACCCAGACTGGGCTGGTGACGAGGATGAGCGGGGCGAAGAAGAGGAGAGCTAGGATTGCAGCGGTCACGGTGAATCCGGCGAAGACGAGAAGGATACCGCCGGAGACGAGGAAGGTGAGGAATCCGATAACCTGGCTCGACGTCGGAGCGCGATCGTGCAGCCGCTGGAGAAGATTGTTCGCCGGAGCTCGAGATTGCTGACGGTCGGCCATCGCCGTCGGTGAGAAATTCAGAATTTGGAGAATGATGATGTGAGGAAGACAGAGAGTGATGGCGCTATTTATTTATTTATTATATATTTATAAACTTGTAGACTTTCTGCCTTTCTGGAGTTGCGGGAACGAAAGAAAACACGTGTCGGCTCGTGGACCTGCAGCTACGACACTTGTGGAGACATGTTTTAAGCATGGAGATTTTTTTGAGTTATATATATATATACAGAGAGCTATCAATTCAACAAAATAATTATTAAAAATATTTTTCCACCAAAATAAAATCTCTTGCAGTTAAATCTTTTATAAATAAACATTATTATTTTTAATTATTCATTATTTATCTTATAAATTTGGTGAGAATTTAGATGCACAAATATTTTTCAAAAAAAAAAAAGCTAACTCGAAAACCAAAGAAATTCTGTAGCATTCTATAATCAAAATGAGGGCTGCTTTTCATCATAACTGCTTTTAGGTCTTCGTTAATCACTTCTGCTTAATTAAAGCAGGCCTTGACGGTCCTGAAGTAATCGGGACCGTCCGCGGCCTTCTCGGAATGTGTTCGTACATCTCGAGGGACCGCGGATAGCTCCAATTGCTTTAGAGCCGTGAGGGCCCCATGATGAATGGAATTTCTGAATCAAAATACATTCACGCTATTTTAAAAATCTTACAAACAATTCCAATATATATATATATATATATATTAGTAATTATAAAAAAACTAAAATTTTATTTGTAACGGCCTTGAAACAAAAAATCCGAGTTAATATTATCCCAAAATAAACGACACGTAATTTCGAATTTTACCAGATCGAAAATAGAAATGACCCAGCTCTGGTGACATAACAACCTATATAGCATATGTTGGGGATCACTAGCATACATACAGATATGAAAAAAAATGCTACTTCAAGCATGATTCATAATAGAGGGCTGCTGTTCATCAGGGGTCCCTGACGGCCGTGATGCAATTAGAGCCGTCCGCGGCCCCTCGGGATGCTACTTCAAGCATGATTCATAATAGAGGGCTGCTGTTCATCAGGAATCCCTCTATTATAATAGAGGGCTGCTGTTCAAGCATGATTCATAATAGAGGCCGCGGACGGCCCCGATTATATCACGGCCGTCAGGAGCCCCTGATGAAAGGCTTTTCTGTTCATAACAACAGTATCAATATATAAATCAATAAAGACAACTTTTTTTTAAATATCTATGGAATATTGTTAAGTTAGTATACTGATATCTGAATTAAAAATAAACAATAATGGTCATAATATATCGATATTCATAAAGGCAATGCCTTTTTTCTTCTTCTTTTTGCCCATTACAACCATTTATATAATGCTCTGCATTAAGGAAAAAAGGAAAAAAAGGAATATTAAATATTAATGAATAAAAAGAAAATCTGGTTAAAAATATAAAAGATGACTTTACCTTATTTTGTCAAAACAGTTCTCATATTGCTACATAAACTGCTAATGTTTGTCGCCGCCGCGGTGTCAGGTTGTATATTCGGCATTTATTTTGACATAATCATAACTCAAGTCGCAGCCCCAAGCCTTCGCGCTGCCTTGACCTGGACCTGATCGACAGCAGCATCGAAGGACGGCGTTTTAAATCCCAAAAAACAGCGATAAAATGAAATTGGCAAACACTTTTATCACATAAAGGAGAAGCCTATCCAATCGACACTTAACAACTGTGGAGCCGATTGGTCATACGGTTGATAATATTTTTATTTAAAAAAGAAAAAGACCAAAAAGTTCGAGACCACCACGGCGCTTAAGACGAGCGGTTGGACTTCCGCCTAAGAAAGTGAAGGTCTACCAGAGTATGGATGATTAATCCCCTCTGTAATCCGTGGAGGGTAAAATAGATATTCGGACATGTCCAGACCGAATGACTAGGATTTCTCGGTTGATACATATTATTAAGGTCACACGAATTGGGACAGTTACGAGTAGAGTTTCTCTACGTTAATTTCAAAAAAAAAAAAAAAAGAGTATCATGAAATGTTTCTAGGTTTCCTTATCTACTTGGTCGGTATCTAAAGAGAGCATATTTTCATAATTATTTTTTCTAGTGATTTGTATACTGAAAAAAAAAAGGTGATAAAGAGAACTCACCCACTGAGATGAATATTTTTACAGTCCCATGAGTCTCACCAGCTTGACGGAGATAATGACTTGCTGCAACCCTGGGCATGACACAAATAAATCAAAATTTTGTTGCCTTTAAAAGAGTTACTTAACCACATGAAAATTCTCCAAGGGAGACTGAAAGATGCCAAAGAAAAAAGGGGTTTTTCAAATCAGCCCCTCCACCCCCCCACCCCCCCCCCCCCCCCCCCAATCTTTTTACAAATCGCCAAATCAGCCCCTGGAAAAACCCCTAAACCCCCCCCCCCCCCCCCCCCCCTCCTTTTTTTTTTTCAAATCGGTTGAATCAGCCCCCGGAACGCGTTTCCAGGGGTTGATTTGGCCGACCTTTGAAAAGGGGGGGCTGATTTGAGATTATCCGAAAAAAAACCTAGACAATCATATTCATGCATATGAGTAGAGATAAGCGCCCAAAGATGGCAGTACTAAATCTATCTAATCTTTATTAAATGTTTATCTAGCATCTATAGAAGGTACTTCCTCTTCTTGAAATTCTGGTTTTGCCAGTCCTTACTATGCATATCTAGAGTGCAATAACATGCAAATTAATGCATTTGCCTTGATCAGTATAACATATTTCTTTTTTTTGGTGTAAGTTGTCTTAAGTTTAAGAAATTTCAGAATACAAGTTCCCAATTCTAGCCAAAAAGAAAACCTTTTTTTTTTTTTTTTAACTTTATGGACTTTCCAAACCAACCTGTCGAATTGAAGAGGTTGGCCGTTTTTCATCAGCTGAATGTCTCCGAGAGATATATGAAGCTGCTTTTGATCAAAATGGATTCCAGAATATCCAGCAGCACATGCGATGCGTCCCCAATTTGGATCTCTACCATAAACAGCAGCCTTTAAAAAACTGTGTTAGGTCAAAACTTCTAAAAAAAATGATTTGCCAGAAAGCACTGGATTTACAACCACCACCACCAACAACAATAATAATAGTAGTAATAACAATAACGATAATAATAATGAAAAAAAAATGATATAAACCTCAAATTGTTATCTCTAAACCCATCTCTAAATGGGATTAGATAGTGGATTTATAGGTGGGTTGATAGATGATATGATGATTTTAGAGATAAATGCACTAGATGTATAGTGTTTCTCTAACAGAAGGAAAAAGTACCTTAACTAATGATGAAGCTGCTACTGAGCGTGCAATCTTTGCTGCATTAAATTCATTGTTTGTACCAATTACGGTAACCTGAACAAACATAAGTGACTAAATGTTTAATAAAAAAAAGGAGAGACAAATATACAGATTAAGTCGTACTATGATTCACCTTTGATGATATGCACTCATAATAAAGTACTGAGGCATAAGAATTAGTTCATGATCTCAAGCAAGAAAGGATTGGACTTCAGTTTAGTTGCATATCCCATGCTACCGAATTTGGTGAACAGAGAGAGAGAGAGAGAGAGAGAGAGAGAGAGAGAGAGAGAGACCTCAATTAAGCATGTTGCTCCTTCACCATCCCATGCTATTGATTTTGCCAAACCTTGCATTACCTGTAAGTGAATACACATTGAAACAATTTATTGATATTTGATACCATTCACAAAGCATTTGCAGAAAAATTTTAGATATGACCATATAAAACTATTTCAGCTGAATCATGAACAAAAAGCATCAGATAAGAAGAATAATTTACCACTATATATATATATATAGAGAGAGAGAGAGAGAGGCTATTCTCAGCTCGATCTGAGAATAGTCTTAATAAGCTAACATCTCAGCTGTTGATCTCCTTGATCTAACGGCTAAGATTTAATTTTATACTTAACGGAACAACAATTCACGCCGTTAAGACACTTTCCCACAAAACGGAATACCTGGGTTCACTTCCCGAAGGGAATTTCAATGGATCAAACAAAACGATAACAGGTGAATTTCAACACCATTTGACTACAGCCCTCTTATAACCAAATAACATGCTTATCAACGACCTCGAAAGCATAAAAACATTCTTTTGTGCCAACAAAATTGGAAGGAGTATTAGAAAACTTACAGCATCAATGCATGCTTGAAGTTGGTGGGCATCAGGGGTGTCAAGTGAAGAGATCTCCTTTGATCTAGATAATCCGCTAGCCAAGGCAATAACAGTATCATTGGTACTAGTATCCCCATCCACCTTCAAACAAAACATAGCTGAATCAGCTCATAACCAATTAGACAAACAAAACTTTCTTCAGATAACCAGTGATATTCAAACTTCTGCAGTAAGCTTTACAAGCATATAACGTTTGTAGACTAGTTTTATCATGGTTCGACGTTTCGGGCGATACGCTCCGTGCCGCCCGAAACGTGCCGGAGCCGGCGGCGCTCGGCACCCCGGCGGCTCCAGTCGTTTTTATTTTTATTTATTTTTGTGTTTTTTTTACATTTTTATTTAATATAAAATATAAAATAATATTTTATTATCGGCACGGTCGACACGTCTCGAGATCCGAATTTACCGAAACTCGAAACGGCACGGCACGGTAAACCTTTGTTTTATCAACAAATGTTGTGCATAAAGGGAAGTCAAAACTATTTGAGCGAGAAGAGATATGACACAACGATGAAATTAATCAGATCGCAGCAAGAAATTCAATGTACTTAAGTAGATCCGAGTTCCAAAGATAGAGCCTGAAAACTATTTGGAACAGCGAAACTCAACGATCACCATAGTATAAATAATCATGAATACTACTCACCGAGATCTGGTTGAAACTTCGTTTAACTGACAATCGTACCATGTCTCTCCAGATGTCACTTGCAACCAATGCATCAGTTGTGATCACCTTCAATTATATACATACAAGATTATTGACCAAATTGTGAGAGCATCATAAAGAGGGATAGAAGAGAGTAGGCGTCACATACACCAAGCATAGTTGCCATGTTAGGATGAATCATTCCTGAACCTTTCGCCATTCCTCCAATTCTAATAGTTGTTCCTCCAACCTTGTCCATTCAGTAGTTAAGTAGTGAGATGAGTGCTTGTGTCATTTAGAACAGCGAACAATAAGCAAAATGTATGAAAGAATACAGTAGTTCAGCACCATCACGATGATACTATGGTTTTTAGTGCCGGTAAGCACAGCCCGTGCCTGTTCCGGCAATTGTCGGCACGGCATGTCTCAAAAAATCTTATATTGAATTTTTTTAATTTTTTTAAAATAACAAATAAATATATATTGGCACGGTCGGTACGTGCCAGGATCTAAGTTTACCGAAACTCGGCTTGGCTCGGCACAGAATACCTTGGATGATAATCAATATACTTATACTCACTTCAGTCTCAATAGCAACACACTTGCTCACAAGGTCTGTGGTAGTGATGGCAACAGCTGCAGATTCTGCTCTGCAAAGTAGACAACCTTCAACAAACTTATGGCTTTAAAATTAATATTTCACCATAGCAGCTAAATGAGATTATATGCCTTTGTTTTTACTTGAAATTTCAAATATATTGCTTTAACTCAATTAAAGTACTAGTGTTTATCATAAGAGCATTGCAGCTTACTGAAATATTAAGACGAGTAATAAATGGACATACCCCTCAGCAGTTGCCGAAAGAGAATCAACAAGCACTGGAAGTGATTTAATAAGAGCATCCTATTTAAATGAAATTAGCAAGTTAGTAAGATAAGTGTGACCGAATAAAAAAAATCATAATAAGGAATGGCCACGCAACATAATGAGAATAATGGCAAGCAGTTGCAATTAACTATACTCGTTAGTTTACCTTCTTTATTCTGTGACCAATAACACCAGTTGATTCAAGCAGTATTGCTCCTGGTTCCACTTGGAGATGCTACAGAAAACCACAAAAGTGAGAAAGTAGTAGCATTTATCAAGAAAGAAAGGAAGTTCATGGCGTAGGTAACCTCAGCAAGAGCATTTGCACATTCTACAGCATCCTGGTAACCAGCATCACCCTGCACCATATTCAAAGTCATTTTAACAACAGAGAGAAACGTACACATCACATAAGCTAGTATACAAGACGTTCCATCAAGGATAAAATATATCGGTAAATTACATATCAGCCCCCTATTTCGGGGGCCGACAAATCAGCCCCTGGAAACGCGCTTCCAGGGGCCAATTTGTTAGGTTTGAAACCTAGGGGGGCTGATATGCAAAAACCCCTAAATATATAAGAGTAAGTTCCAGAGGCTGATTTGTTAGGTTTGAAATCTAGGGGGGCTGATATGCAAAAACCCCTAAATATATAAGACCACTTACTCTTTATTAGATGTCATGTCACAATCTCCGAAACTTTGACAGGGACACAAAAAGTTCTGAACTTCACCTTAGGTTTAACTAACTTCCTTTGTTTCTCTGACCATTCCATCCCTTACTTTCTTTTTAAAAATTTTTGTTTTTGAGAGGGACTGTGGGTGTGGGCTTTTGTGTAATCTTTTTTTATTTATTTATAATATATTGAAAGAAATTCATAGAGGAAATATGGAGAGGAAAAAGAGGATGAATGCACTTACCGTGGCAGCATTTGCTTGCCCAGCATTTATCAATACAGCACGAGCCTACATTCATATGAAATAGTTAGGATCCTAGATATACTACAATTAAAAGAGAAAGTAAATGTAAAAGTGTGAGAAATACGGCTTTAAAAAGCTCTAGGCCGAGCGCGGCTAGCTCAACTGGATGGGAGGCGCCTCAGGAAGCGTCACCACCCAGGTTCGAGTCCGCATGAGGTGAAATCCCTCGCAGGATTTTCTAAAAATCCTCTGTACCCCGTGGCAGGAGCCTCCGTTTATGGAAGGCCTGTACTCGGATCCCAGAGCGTCGATCGGGGCTGGGCGTGGGGGTTTCCTGCGAGTTTGAGGTCCCTACAGGGGCGTGCGCTAGCATTACGGGTTCCACCACGATAATCTCAAAAAAAAAGCTCTAGAACTATAACATTATGTTCATAAATAAATGAAGGGTGGTAAAGTTACGTACTGTCAAAGAGTTGTTCAGGACCTGCCTGCAGTACATAACAGGTGCAGCAGCCACAACATTGGTCGTAAATGCTCCTGAGATTTTATAAGACAAAACATGCTATTCTTTTTTAAAATAAGTAAAATCATCACATACACTTGCAAATCCAAGAGAAGCATGTAATTGAATTAAGCAAATAGGCGGCATCAAAACCAACCAAGGATAGTTTGCATCATAGTTTTCAATGCCGGTCGGCACAACCCGTGCCGGACGGCAAGTGCTTGTTTCGGCAGAACACGAACCGGCACGACACGTATCAAAAAATCTTATATTTGAATTTTTTAATTAATTTTTTATTTTTATTTTTATTTTTATTTTTAAAAATAATATATATATATATATATATATATCGGCACGGTCGGCACGTGCCGGGATCTGAGTTACCGAAACTCGGTTCTGCTCGGCACATAATACCTTAGTTTGCATTTTGACATGATAAAACATTCTTTAGTATGGTACATTTTGTGTTGGCATATCTCAGCGCGCAAGAAATCAGATAACAACCTGCAGCGACCGCGTCAACATCACACACAACAAGGGCCAAATCAGGTTTCTCGCCCACGGCACGTAATCCTCCATAGATGCCTGCAGCTGCAAAACCTTTTGCGGCCGTAACACCCCAGGAATCTGTTAACATTATTACAACTGTTAAAAGCATACACACATCATTGTTAAATTTATCTCCACATCCTATTTTCGGTGTTTAACAAGAGTATAATACTACGAGTTTTTAATTACCTGGTTCCATGGCCCCTCTGGGAGAAGAATTGGAGCTGCCGCAATGTGTGTCTTAGGAATGTCTGTCGTGATACAGACCACAGTAGAAGCCCTAAACCGAGGAGACTGCTTAAACTGAAATTGAACACTCAAATGTTTCATTAAACAAAAGCAATAGAATCTTGTAGGTTCTACAAAAGCAAAGTGGTTCGACCCCCGATCACTGCAATGGACTAAGAAAAGTTGTGAAATTTCTCGGTGTTCGAAGACAGTGAGCCCACGTACAACTTATACACTAATATCTGGGTGGGAGGGGCTTAACTTCAACTGTGCCCATACTGTCCAATAGTCGCTTAGGAGCAGTGGGTTTCTCCTCGCAATTTCAAACAAAAAGAAACTAAAAAAGAAACAAGAGAATCAAGCAATTGTTACGCTTGCCTGTTGAAGACTGTGGTATATTGATTTGAAAGACGGTAATGGCGTCGCCGAGAGAGCCATCGTTAAATGCACCAAGCGAGTGTGCCGAGGGGAGAAATTGCGATTTGTGAGAAATAAACTTGGTCCTCCACCGTCGTCACCGTCGGCTTATCCCTCTTAACGACGATCGTTCCTCACTCTATCCAGTGACAGGACACGGCGGCGGCGGCGGCGGCGGCGGCGTGTGTGTTGGGGGCGGGGTGATGGAGAAGATTTGATCAGAGGGTTTTAGGCCCGGTTGTTGACGGCGTTGCAAACTTGGAAATGTTTTCTGCTAAACTTTCGTCCGGAAATATGTTTGTTTTTTTAAGATTATTGTGGTAAATCTGTAATTGGACTGTACATCTCTATAAAAATTTTAAATTCGTAGAAAATTTTCATTCTCAGCTCCGACTGATATTCTGAAATCTGAATACATCCTTTTTATAAACGGATGCCCCTATCACGAACAAAAATTTTTTAGAAAATTCTGTGAGAAAATTTATTCCGTGTGAATTTAAATTTGAATTGTAACACTTTCTAAGGCGCCTCCTAATCAGTCGAATTAACCGCGCTCGACCCCTTCGTCCGGAAATTATGTTAAAAAATTAATTGAATGGGTTTAAAAAATAAGTAAATATAAGTTAAGAATTTATATGTACAAATTAATCGAATGGGTGGATAAGTTTATATAGGTTAGAAAAAGTATTTTTAGGAAAAATACAAATACCAAACATTAGATGTCACACTAAATTTTATTGTTTTAGCATTCAAATTTTTTAAAATAATACCTTAAATAGTATATGAAAACTTTTGTATCATAATATAGTATAAACAATTGTATAAAAAAGTATTGCTATTTTTTAGGGATCCGTAACTGCTGTCAACAAATATATTCAGGATATATAGCATAAATTCCGCAGCATTTTTTATGATTCTAATTATATAAGAACCATCAGAAACTCTAATTTTTGGATATATAAATTAGAGCCCACAGGCTCTAACTTTTGGCTTGTTTTCTATTACAAGCCTAACTACTATGCTTTTTGTAACTGTAGGAATGGATGGATTACTAAAGTTTTGGTAGGTTTTAATGTTCGAATTATTTTATATAAAGAGTACAAAGAAAATAAATTGGATAATTGCACTGCACTCCCTACATTAAGTTTCAACATCACTTTAATCCATACCTATTAATAAAATTCACTGCAATCCCTTCCATTAACTATTTTTTTTCAATGCAGTCCCTCATTTCAATTATTTTTTGCGTTACTTTCAATCCCTAAAATAATTATTTAGAAATATTTTTTAAAAAAAAATTAACATGAAAGTTGTAGATTTTAATGAGATCTACAACTTTTATGTTGAAATTTTTTCCAAAAAATGTTTTTAAATAGGTGTTTTGAGTCTTCAAAATTCAGATCGCGTTTTAAAATGTTTTAATTTTTAAGATATTTTACTGTTTTTGACACCTCAAAATAATTAATTAAAGATATTTTTTGGAGAAACTTTCAAAATGAAAGTTGTAGATCTTATCAAAATCTAGAACTTTCATGTTGAAAGTATTTTCGAAATATTTCTAAATAATTATTTTGGAATGTTAAAAATAGCTGGATCTAACTGCAATTGAAACTTAGGCTTGGACCCAAATAAAACAAAACTTAACGTTTTGGACCCAACTGCAACTCTCCCAAAATAAATTTGGTATATATTTATAGATGGTGTTTGCAGAATTCAAAATCTGATAATGAAAGTCTCACAAATGTAATTTTGTGGGATACAGATCAGTATAACTGTCTCAGAAAAGATATACACCTGGAAAAGTCTCACAAATGTAAGTCTCCCAATATAAAATCCTCATCAACAGTATAATATGTATGTAGCATGTGTTTTATTGCAAGAAAAAATTGCAATTACAATTTAATAAAAAAAGGATAATTACAATGCTATTATTTAAACATCACTCGAATTATCTCAATTTGTTTTTGCTTTTCGGTCCTTTAATATTTTTTAATTTATTTATAACACCTACTAATAAATTTCTGACACTTTCAACACCTTAATATCACGACACCTTTTATGTTGACTTTTGATTCCTTCCAGCTGTAGAATATGTATGCAGCATATGTTTTACTGCAAGAAAATTTTGCAATTACCATTTCCATATTCCAATTTTACAATTTAAAAATGGACAATTACACTACAATCTTCCTATATTATTTCAGCATTACTTAAGGGTGCGTTTGGTTTATGACTCTTTAAAATTTTCATGAATGTTATATTTTCAGTAATCTAAATTTCCAGAAATCATATTTTCGAAAATGCGGCATTCCTTCGTTTGGTTCATTATTTCGAATTGTTTAAATTTCTGAAAATGTTGATTTACTTCGTTTTGTTTACTATCAACATTCCTTAGAATGTGGCAGAACTAAAATGACATCTTCATAAATTAAATAAAATATAGTAAAATTATATATATATATATATATATATATATATCTATATAATATATATATATATATATATATATATATTCAGTAACATAATTTATTATAAATCTACTGAAAAAATAATCATACAAAAATAGTTATAGCTTCAAGTCCATACATTACAATCCATATAAGAAATTGTACCTTCAATTACGGCCGGAGAAGAAAGTAGTGTAGGAGAAAAAATGTTACTTATGGAATATTTAAATAAAATTAGGGACACTTATGCAAACAAATAGTTAATCTTATAGAAAATGTTGAAGGAAATCAAGATACCCACCCCATCTCATTGGAATCCAGATTATCGTATTTGTGAAAATATTGCATTCACATATTTTTGGCGAACCAAACATAGGAATCGAATTCCTGCATGTTAAATTTTCAAAAATCTTGTCAAGATTCCATGAACCAAATGCACCATAAATTCTTTTATTTTTATTTGTTATATTTTGGTCCTCTAGCACCTTTTAATATATTTATAATATATGTTTCTGATACTTTCGACATCTCGATATCACAATACTTCTTATGTTAAATTTTGATACCTTAATGTAAATTTTTAACAAATTCGTGTTAAAAATAATACTTTAATATATTTTTGATAGCTTACGATTTCTTTTGATAGTTTTTGACACATCTTTCGAAGAACCTAAGTGTAAAAAATTTTAACAAGTGGACCAAAAAACAACACATTTATATCTTTTGAACCTCAGTGCAAGTATCCTTCTAAAACTGCTTTTTCTTTTTTTATTCTCAGACCACCGAGTTCGCCTTTCATACCTATATCTAGACCAGGTAGACTGGAATTAAAAGTTCAGCCCCCTCATCGATGAACGCTAACACACGCCCTATCCTTCCTGAGGGACAGGTGGCAGCAGCGCACCCGGTCCCAGTAGGACCAGCGGAGCTTCTTTTTAAATACTTATAGTACGAGGCTTGCTATTCATCAGGAGTCCCTGACGGCCCTGATGAAATCGGAGCCGTCCGAGGTCCCTCGGAATATATTTATACACATCCCGAGGGGCCCGCGGACGGCCCCGATTGTATCAGGGCCGTCAGGGACCCCTGATGAATGGTTTTTCAGTATAGTATTCCCCAATTCTAAATGAAATAGTTTCTTCGAATCTAGAGGCCACTAGGAAGAGAAAAGCAGCCTCGGGATAAGATGAGAAGAGCATCAAATGAACAAGAATAGATGTCAACAGACACAATTTGCATCATATTCTCTCCAAACATCAATAATTGGGTTTAACTTGCAAACAAATTACGTATATATTCTCCTCCCACAATCCCAAAGGTATCAAATCTAAATGATAGACTTTGCATATCTGCCCCTCCTTTTAAATTTTGTTTATGAATAAATTTCTCATTTACAGTCCACTTTCTTCGACATCCCAAAAATACCTATTTAAAAATAATTTTTTAAAACAAACTTCGACTATAAAAATTATAGATCATATTAAAATTATTTTTTTTTTTCAATTATTTTTTTTAAAAAAATTTCTAAGTAGATATTTTGAGGCACAAAGTATTAGAAAGTTGGCGATTTATTTTAAAACCACTAAAATTTTAAAACTATATTTAAAAATATTTTAAAAAAAAAATTTATTTTATAGATGATGTTGAAATATTTTTTTTTTAATATTCAAAACTTCTCTTAAAAAATACTTATATAGTAGTCAAAATACTCATAACACAAACTTCAAGACGATGTTTATTTGCAACAAATTAAAAACCAATGGCTGATTTGCAAAGACTTTCGGAATCAGCGGCTGATATGTGATCACTTTGATCGCGGCCTTTATGAGATTCCTTCTTCTTGTCATATAACACTAACACTTGCCTATAAATAAGTACCACAAGCTAAGGCAATTAAGAGCATCTGAAGCTTAGACAACAAAAGAAATATACCTTCTTCTCGACGTTTTTGTGATGGCATCCATGAAGGCAGAGAAGCCCGCGGCGCTCAAGGAAACCACCGCAAAAGCACCAGGCGTTGCGGCTAAGACATCTCCCACTAAGCCAGCTCCAAAGAAGGTTGAAAGGAAGCCTGCACTTAAGAAGGTAAATTCATAATGATTTCAAAATTTAAGAAATAAGTTGTTCAAGAGGTTCTTAATCTTTGTGATTTACAAATTTGCAGTTCCTATTTTTTTTTTCATATTTAAAAAAAAAAAAAATCATATCTAAAGTTGCTCAGAATTGAAGTATTCGATATTCAAGCAAACCTGATTGATCAATAGGAAGTTCTTGTATTACTCATGAACATACAGTTATTTACAAATCAAAATATTTTTTGGCCACCAAGCTGACCACCATAAGTGCCTGAAAGTAAACTTGGACCAAAATAAATAAATAAACTAAATTTTACCACAAAAAAAAAAAAAAAAAAAAAATTCCGGTTTAACTTCTTTGACTTCGCATACAATAGCAGCTCCGTCCACAAATTATATACATATATATATATATATATATATATATATATATATATATATATTGTTTTATCTTCTTTTTGCTTAGATTCTACTTTTCTAGATTAACTAAAGTTTCTGTTATAAACAGGCGAGTGGAGGAGCAAAACCTAAGAAATGAGGGCAAACATGAAGTATTATAAATGAAATATGGCTTGGCTTTAAAAATTTGTATAATGTTTGTTCTGGTACTGTAATAGTTACCTGAGGAGTCCCAATAAAATTTGCCGTAAGGACTCTTAAAACCCGCATGTATCGTTTGCTGCTCTAATCTTGTCATCTTCTATTTGATCTTCCTACCGTTCGATGTCGTATCTGCGTGTTCTACAGGGGCTTTGTTTCCTTTCAACTATTATTGTAGATCGACATGTGTGAATTACCCCGCGGATGAACCTGCAAAATGAGATTTAAGACTCTTTAACAAGTCAAAGGCTTAGAACTGTAAAAGGATATATAAAAGGAGCTAATATAATTGACTTTGTAAAAAATATATACAAGGAGTATAGAGAGCTTGAGATTACTTACAAGGGTCATTTTGGCCATGATTTGCCACGCCGTTGATTTAACAGCAAACTATAGATGATGTTGAGTAGATCCTGCACAATGATTTGCCCAAAAATGGGTGCCATATCAGTATATATGCAAATCAAGACCAAAAAGGAGTCACTCTTTGTTATATTGCAGTATATAATATGAAAATCTCAAACAAAATTATCCTTTCGAGTAGTGAGTGTTTGATTCAGAATTTTAAATTGCAGCATCACGTATATATAGAAAAGAGGACCACAAAACATATTTAATTGGATTAGATAAATTAGCTAATTTTTGGTACAGTTGAACAAAGATTCTTTGCAACAGAAGCAGCATTACCCAAAAAAAAAAAAAAAAAAGAAAAAAAAGACAAATACAGATATTCTCTTCACTTTTTGGAGAGCTAGTTTTGATGCAGAACCGAAAATATTATTCCAATCATGTTGATCCATAGTCCTCAAAGATCTGCTAATCGTTCTGCTTTATGTATCAGTTCATTGCTTGATAATTAGCTTCAGCAGTGGGGTCAATTGTAAATCCATTTCCTCGCTTTATTTTGATATATATTCATGTTACAGTTCCGTCACTCCAAAGCTTTTGAAGCATAAAAGATAGCCGGAAACCACAAAGTGCTTCCCCTGACCCAAAAAAAGAAAGATATGCATAAACATCGTCATATTTTACGACTAAAACAGTGGATAATAAATTTCTTCTGGAGTATACTATTTCTGACAAGATTGAATTTGAATTTGGCCAAAATTTAATAAATGTCCCTTTACTATCGACTTTTGGGCACCATACCCATCAACTTATTTTTGGACCTTTCATACCCTTCTACTTCAAATTTAGAAAAGCGATGCCCTTATACGATTAATTAGACTGACACGTCACTAATCTCGCTAATGTGGCACCAATTAAATTTTTTTAAATATTTTTTATTATATTTTATTTTTTAATATTAGTATGGGTATTAAAAAATTACCAAAATATGTGTTTATATTTAAATAATACCACATCAGCGTAATTAACACCTAAATCCTCTTCAGGGGCATCGTGTTTCTAAATCAATAGTAAATGGGCATGAAAGTCACGAAAATAAGTATAAAGCCATGAGTGTCCAAAGATATAGTAGAGGGGCATTTACTAAATTTTTGGCCTTTAAATTTAGATGGACCAGTATCAGGGCAAGTATAGTTCATTTTATTATCAATTTATAACATAGAAATATTGTTCATAACCATGTATCAGCGGAAGACACAATACATGAAGAACGTAAATTATGATGACTACGTCTTACATTTAGAGAAGAGCTTGTGATGGAAGTTTTGTCCTTAGAAGGGACTAACTTCACGGGCCAGCTGCAACATCCATTCAGGCACAAGGCGTCTTGCCGGAACTTTTAATGCATCGTCATCAAGTGTTTCTGCATCACCAGCTCGGATAACTTTCATTATCTCCTCAAGCAACTCATCTCTACCACCTCTTAGTGGATCCTGTGCATTGCATGATAGACAAGAATATTTGATACGGAAATATGTGATCGGTATTAAAGTTCTCTAGAAAAAAAAATAGTGGAGTTAAATTATAAAATAAGAACTAGGCAATTGGTGGAAATATGTATATTATTACCGCCTTTCAGCAAACAAGTTATTATCATCTTTCATAACTTTACAAACCCCTCTCTCTTTAGGCTTATTGTCGCTTTATAAGCACTACCATTTTTTCCTAGTGACCATTCAATTTGGTATACCAAGGTAGGTTTTCTGTGCCGAGCCGAGTTTCGGTAAATTCAGATCCCGGCACGTGCCGACCGTGCCAATGGTGCCGTGCCGTGCCAACGGTGCCGTGCCGTGCCAACCATGCCAATATATATTTATTTGTTATTTTTTAAAAAATAAAATAAAAAATAATTTAAAAATTCAAATATAAGATTTTTTGACACATGCCGTGCCGACAACTGTCGGAACAGGCACGTGCCGCCCGGCACCGAAAACCATGATACCAAGTAAAGTATCTGAGGTGCATGCATTTTATGATAGGTGAGTCATCAGTTGCACATGCATTTATTGTACTAGCAGATGCTGTTAGTCATGAAATAACAATAAACTTCAAAGATATCTGAAATAATCACTAATTCCCAAATAATCATAAAAACAATAACGTAAAAATCTAATATGTAGTAAGCAGCGGTTAGCATGAAATAAACACCAAAATCATATTCTGCCTAAACCATTTCTTTTTTAGATAACGAGGCGAAACCCCTCCCTGGGTCTCCGCTAACTTGCCTAAACCATTTCAGAAAGAAGGTATGATAAGTTATAACTACCTCGGATCATATACAACTATGAAAAATAGAAAGAAGGCAAAGTAGTCAGACGTGTTCTTTAATACCATATCGAAGCTTAAACCTTTCATTATGAGTTGGCCATGTGATTAATGAACATGTAGTGTTCCAGTTAAACATGCACCCATATATACCGTTGCTAAGTTCCATAACATGAAAGAAAAGCAAATAATACTACTCATAGATGAGGACTTATAGACGCAATCTAACCTACTCGAAACGTTCTCTATTGATCATAGTTGTTAAAGGCGCGCCTCGCCTTGCGCCTAGGCCCACCAACAGAGTTTGCGCCCGCCTCGGGTCACGGGCTCGCGTTCGAAAGGCGCGCGCCTAGTGCGCCTTGCGCCTAGGCTCGCCCAAGCGTGCCTTTTAAACTCTAAGCTAGTGGCAATCCTAAAAGTGGAAAGAAAAGCGAAAAGAGGTTCAAGGCGTGCCTAGGCGCTTTGGAGGCAATTGTGCCCGCCTAGATCCGAGGTCGGCGCGCGTGCAAGAGGCGCCGCCTACGTCCGGGCACGCCTCTTGCAGTTCATAGTTTAAAAAAAATGCCCCTCCCAAAAAAAATCCTAGCTCAAGGAGGAGAGAAGAAGAAGAATA
Organism: Xerophyta viscosa; assembly: GCA_002076135.1. Lineage (NCBI taxonomy): Eukaryota > Viridiplantae > Streptophyta > Magnoliopsida > Pandanales > Velloziaceae > Xerophyta > Xerophyta viscosa. The sequence goes on from MJHO01000023.1 coordinate 1,690,309, forward strand.
AGAACTGACTGCATGTTATGGATATATAACTATAGATCGAATACTATAATGTAGTTCAAAAACAGTACTAAAATATTAGGATAATAATACCTAAAATCATTCATTTCTCAACCTAATCTAATTTAGTTATTTTTGCAAGTTGTTATGTATAAATCTTTAACTCTAAATTAGCTAATTTTATATTAAGTGTGTTCAAATTTATGTTTGTTAAATATATATTTTATTCAAAAAAATTGCGCCTCACGTTTATAAGGCCCGCGCCTCGCCTCGCGCCTTGCGTCTAGGCTCCGAAACCATCCTTACGCCTTGATGCGCCTTGTGCCTTTAACAACATTGCTAATGATTAATAACTTCACTAGATATCCACTATAAGGATAAAATTGGCATTCAGTCCTTGTTAAGCACAAGATATCAATTCAACACATTCTAATGTTTTGAGATAATTCAACACATTTCTGATCTGCAGAATATAATGATCAAGGTAAACACAAATTCCAAGCACATCGACTTCAAGATGGATTTCTTTCGAGAGAAATGATTGCAAGATACGTATATTTTCAAAAGATTCTAACCTGTAGAAATAAGTCTGTGTGAGTTTTTCCTTCATATAAGACTAATCTGACTTGGATGCCTATACTCCGAAGAGCCTCTGCAAAAGTTTTGCTGCATGAGCATGCAACCATATGAGTCTTCTTGAAAACACCCATTTCAGCTCTAAAACACTTTTTTATACTCAAGTTGAAGATACTAATCCCAATATCAAAATTTCTTTTAAAGAAACCTGTGAATCCTTTTTCATAAAAATCTTTTGTTAATAAAATTACATGACACTTAAGACATATGTACACCACATGCATGACTTTCTCAATACTGACACCAAAGAAAAGAGATTATTAAAACCAAAGTTTTAAAAGCCGTGCGGCACGCTCGGTGCGCCCGGTTCGTGCCGGAGCCGCCGGGCTCCGGCACGGGGATCCCCCGTTCTCTCTCTCTCTCTCTCTCTCTCTCTCTTGACTTTTTTTTTAGTCTTCCTCTTCGCTTTCGCGAGGAGGAAGACGGTACGGTCGCCCACACGCGGGTCGACCGTCCTTTTTTTTTAAAGGCGCGGGCGCGCGACCGGCAACCGCACCCTTTTTTTTTTATTTTTATAAAAGTTTAAAAAAGTTTAAAATTTTTTTAAAAATATAATAAAATTTTAAAAAATAATATTTTACTATCGGCATGACCGGCACAGCACGGTCGGCATGTCTCGAGTTTGGAATTTACCGAAACTCAGCACGGCACGAAATTTAAAACCTTGATTAAAACTATCTAAAATCATTAGTAATTCTAACCTTGCAACAGAAGGGATGGAGTAATCAGCCGTTCCGTGGAAAAGGACTACAGGTGGCAATTTAGAAACAGCATGCCGGACGTTTGGATCTTGCACTATGATTTCGGGAGAATAATGAGGGAAGGACTGCTCCCCTTCCATTATGCTGGAAATAACAACATAACCAACAAGAAAATAAGAAAGAACGTTGAAAAATTTAGGTTGTCTGGCCTAACTGCAAACTTAAAGAAGAAGATAATACCTGAGAAAAACAGACTTGTACATACCCCTTTTGTGGAAGTGATCAACCAAGCTCGCCAAGTTATATCTGTATACCAATATTTTATAATTAGCCTCATACGTAATCATAGATACATTAAAATTTTAAAAATAAGCTGCAAACTAATTCTACACAAGGTGGGATAAGAACGGAAGGATACAAAATGCCTCAAAAGAATTATCATAAGTAGGATTCACCTGTATGAATGCCTACTGTGATCTTATTTACAAGCTTAGCAATAAACAACAGATCAAGCTATATGCAATTGAGGAATTGATGTCAGTCAAACAAAATTAAGTGCATGTATTATGACATCAATCTGACAAATTACATGCACTACTAAGATGAGATCAATCTGACAAAGAAGCCCATCCAAACCTTTGGAACTATTTACCATCCAACTCTTTGGAACTATTTATGACCCTCCCTCTCTTTTCTTCATTCCTTAATGATCTCGAATATTTGCCTATTACTAGACCTTTCGAAACTTGTTAAGACTTCATAGACTAACACAAAATGATAACTGCTCCAAATAACAAGACTTGAAAGAACCCAAATTATTGAATTTACAATATGATGAATAGTCTTTAGTCGAAAGCAAGGTTTTTATATTGAGCTGAAGGTTTTCATAAATTCGGAACCTCAGAACATGCCGATCGTTCCCGATGTACATATACACAATTCATTAAAAAAAATGTTATAGAACAAGGCTTTCACCCTGTGCTGACTGGCACAGTTTGGGACGGCTCAGCATGGCGCAAGCCGGTGCAAGTAACGGCCAGCTCAGACCATGCTGGCAGTTGCAAGTAACAGGCAGTTTGGCCTATGCTGGCCGGCGCTTGAAAACATGGTTCGAAGATTATAAAAGAAAACATTAGAAGATGCACATGCATAATTACGTACCCGCCAGATGAACCAAACCATGCTCTTATTTGTGAGATACTCCAAGTAATAGACTCTCCTTCGCTGCATTCTTTAATGGCTTGACGGACAAGAGCACAAGCTGCAATATGTGCACCAGCTGATTGGCCCATCAAATAGATCCTGGTCACACGAATCAAAAGATTTAGCATGCACAAACAATTCAGTTCCCTAATTTGCAGCAACTATGCAAAAGAAGAACGATAAGAAATAACCTAACATGTATCTCTTACAATATGGATGTGGACAGAAGATTGTGAACAAGCCATTCAAACTCATGTTTTTTACAGCTTCCAACATACTTAGCTAACATACGAAGCGAACGTCCCGAGTTCGCCTCCATGGGGCGTCCCTTAAATAGGGTGTGGGGGTCGAAGACCCCCCTGTACCTCGTGGGGAGTAGAATGGGCTCTGGTTTGAGGTCCCTTCGGAGGCGTGCATCAGAGTCCCCGTAAGGATGGGACCCCTCGATTGGTGGAACAGGGATCGGTGCCACCCGTGGGTTTACCTGTTACGACGATCGCTCAATGAGAGCCGGTTACGGGCAGGGTTTCCCACGCTAATCTAAAAAAAAAAAAAAAAAAAAAAGAAAAAAAAAAAAAAACCTTTATAATGCATACAGCAGATATTCCTGATAGCCTGATCGGTTTAAGCAGCTCCGGCCAAGTTACCTTAATGTTGCATTACAGAAGAAATGTTGAGCAAACACAAAAGGCATTTCTTGCGACCACGTCTCTTCATTTTAAGAAATTGATTTCAAAGAATTGCTAAGCAGTCATGAGCATTGTTTAGTTTTGTCTTCATAAGAAAGATCGAGATGATAACAATAGCTATATGACAGCTTACTATAACAAAAAGCAAAGAAATACAAAATGCTTACATCCGTATTACTTAAATTAAGACTTACCTATTCGGGTCGCCACCAAACTCCACAACGTTATTCACAACAAAGGATATTCCTTCAGAAGCATCGTTTACCATATCACCGATAGTCCCTTGAGGAAAATTTCTAGAACAAACAAAATACCAGTATATATGCATGAGCATATTTGAATAGACACACATGTTTATAACATTTTGAATGATAATGCAAGGGAATACCTATAATCAATACATGCCACTAATACTCCTCGTTCTGCCAACCGTTTCCCAAGGAGAGAACCCCAGGCTTTGTAACTGCAAAAGAAAAGGTTCTTGAATGATTTTATAACAAGTGCAACACAAGAAAGGCAATCAGTTTAAATCCCTCGACCTACCCAATGATCCACGCTCCCCCAGTTACAAATATAAGAACTGGCCTTAGTCCGTTAGATTTTTTTGGTATATAAAGATCCAAGCTGAAACCAAATTGAATGTTGAGTAAGATATCTTCCAAAAAATACACTAGTTTCTGAGTAGCTGAGTATCACTACAGTAACGCTCACAGCTGCAAATAAGAATACCTATTTCTTGGTTGTTCACCATAGATTATGTTTCTCCATACTTGACTGGAGAAGTAGTAGTAATATGCAACTGCACCAAAATGAACAGATAGATAAAAAGACGAATATTTATGACTTAAAGCTAGTTAGTTAACAAACTGCTCTTGAATGATATATACCTTGTAAAAAGCCCGGCATAAGTAGCGTCGCATAACAACCAAGGGCAAGAATTTTAGAAATCCATCTATAGCCTACCCTGCATAACATTAACTGATCAGAAGTGCCAAATGTTCCAATAAGTTCAGTTATGGATTAGGAAGAGTCTATATATGGTAAAACAAATTATTGAATTGTTATTTCTAGATTAATAAGCTGTGCAGTAGGAGTTCATATTTAGTAAGAGTCATTTATGAATCTGTGTTGTGAGCCTATATTTTAGCTTATAACATCAGACAATCAAGATACGTGTTATCCATTTGCACAATTAATAGAAGTGTAAATCTTTGTAAATTATATGTCAATTCCAATTTTCGACAAATTAAACAACCACTTTTCATTAAACTTCCTATTTTAATTTTAAACTAAAGTGTAATGTAGTTGCATTCTGCAAAACTTATATTCAAAAGTTTTTAAATTTAAGTTTCTTTTATTTAGATATCGAGGCACCTTTAACCAAAGTTAAGGCATTTGGCTCTATCAATCTACCATTTTCATTCCTATTAGTTTATAATTGACGTTACTCATAATTTGCACAATTGATATTTTAGAACTATAAATCTTTGAAAATTATATGTCTATGACATATTAAACAACCGTTATTCAATAAAATTATTATTTTTTTAAATAGTGTTATGTAGTTGCATTTTGTAATTTGTATTCAAAAGTTTTTGAACTATAACTTTTTTGTAAGATATTAAGGCAATCCGACAGAGCCTACAAAATCCAATCCCATAGAATACGAGCACGACACATCATTGTTTTTAGGTTACGTACACATCAATCTTTCAACACATGAGTATCCTTTTAGAGAACTTCGTTATTAAATACCGGATGAACATACCCTCAATTTCACCAAGGAGGCAATACTTCAACCATATCGTGCCTGGTTGCTTATGACCCCTTTTAGATAGAAAGATAAAAGCCTCACATATTTCTCACATATTGGTAGACATCTAGATTAATGAGGTGAATTTTCAGCTATCCAACTTCTACATTGTCTTGACAGAGGCTAAATAAATATTTTAGAAATCATAGTGTATTTGATAATAGCGGGACCTCTCAATTGATACATTATGTAAATCTTTGAAATCAGAGATATTGTTTTATTATGTTAACAATTTAGTTCCAATATTTTAGGAGAAATATATAGCTACAACTTTTTTTTGATTAAATTATATAAAAAAGACCGATAACTTTTCTAATTCACAACCAATAATTATGATGGACTTAATCAGGAAAGACTTCTAAAGTTCTTTTGTTATTTTTGAAAGTATGCCTCTAATATTATCCGAATTTCTACTAATTTACTATTCTGTTCGTTAATATGTTTGCTTAAATCACAAGTTAAGTATTTACATACAGAATTTCCCCGCGGCAACACAGCTTAGTGCTTGTATATATCCTATTTCCCACTACCAGCCCCATAGTACAAAGTTAAAACTTCTTTTTTGGAATTTGTCAAAAGTATTAGAATGCACTCTTACACACACATATACACTCGAAAGTACGAAGTTAAAACTTCCCCTTTTGAATTTGTCAAAAGTACTCAGAATGAACTCTCTTCTGATGAAAGAAGCAATAACATTAAATGGCCTAAAAAGAAATAAACCACTAGTTCTTACTTTGTTTCATCAATTCATCAGAGCTGATTTGAAGCTATGTTATTTGGATGCAGAACAAATTTAAAAAACTGTACACAAAGGACCATACAAAGAAAGAGAGGGCAAAGAATGGTTCATGTTACCATCCATACATGTAAGAGAATAGAGAAAACAAGGTTTTCTGTGCCGAGCCGAGCCGAGTTTGGGTAAACTTAGATCCCGGCACATGCAAACCATGCCGATATATATTTATTTGTTTTTTTTTAAATTAAAAATTAAAAATTCAAATATAAGATGTTTTGACACTTGTCGTGCCGATTCGTGCCGTGCCGACAACTATCGGAACAGGCACGTGCCGTCCGGCACGGACTGTGCCGACCGGCACCGAAAACCATGAGAGAAAATATGTCGACAATATAGACATAACTAAGAGGTGCAATCTACATTACGATATATAAATGCACGCAAAGCACTACATGTTTTTTTGTTTATAAGACTCACATGCTTAGAAGAGCCCAAAAGCCAAAGCCAAATGTTGAAAGAGACCTGCAATATGATACAAACATTCTATAAATAACCGTTTAACTAGAAACACAAGATCACAATGGAATAGTTTAAGTTTCTTTTTTTCTTTTTTTTTATCAACTTAATATCTAAATAACATATTAATATGTACATGACATATCTCAAATAAGTGGTGCAGAGACTAGTAAATGCTTGCAGCTGATGATAAGAAGACGATTCATTTATTGCAAATAAACAATAGGATGAAAAAAATTTACAAAATGAAGTGAAAATAGTGTGCGCAGAAGTAATATCTGTCTTTCAGTTTGTTAGCAAATTTGTCCTTGAATAATTCTAATAAAATGCCCCAAAAAATGATATACTTTCCAATTTGAACTACTTCGAGTTACAGCCAATGGCATGGAATGTAACTAGAAGCTGGCTCAGAATTTCCAATTTGTTATGAGTAGTTCGTGATAATGAGCGCTTCTTTTTTTTAACTAGTTTTGCACTCGTGCGATACATGGTAGTAAGTCATATATATAATTATATATAAATAATTATGTTAAAAAATTTAATTCTCTAATTTTTTTAATATTTTTAATTTCATACAAATCTTATTTTATTAAAATATTAAATTTTATTCGTAACATATTAGTAAAATAAGAAGAAATGTCAAATGCATACATGAAATTATTTGAGGATTGATATTAATAGTATATGTATATGATTAAAAATTTTTGTAAATTGAAAGAGCTATTTTAAAAAATTAATAATATGTAATATATAATATAATTAGTTTTATACTAATTTTTATGTCTGTATTTTGATTATTTTATAAATTATTATTTTAATTAAGTATTTATTTATAATATTAGACCTTTTATATTTTTCAAATAAGTTATACGATTTTATAAATTTCTATCAATTAATACAAATACCACATAGTTTTTTAGAATAAAAATAAATGCCACATAACATGCCAAAAATTATTTAAAATACCGTGTGGCATAACGGCTTTCATCACACAGTTTAATAAATACGTATATAGATTATAGTAAAAAAACTCTGTCCGTAACCTGTCCATTTTTATACGACCGTCGTAATAGATAAATCCAGAGATAGAGCCGACACATGACCAACCAAAGAGTATCAACCTTTCGATCTAGGCAGGATCAGAGACCCATGTTATCCTCCACATGGTGTATAGGAGATAAATCTCCCACACCCTTATGGGTGGTGCTTGGACGACTTTTATTTTGATTTAACTAATTGAATCTGACCAAAAATAGGAGTTCGTTTAGTAACGGTGTCGCTCCATCAGTCGCTCCTTGGTGTACTGCGTGACGTGGAGATGAGTGAAATGTATCCTCTCGGGATCTGTGTTACGAGATAGATGGAGGAAGAAAATCTATTACCAGAGATAAGAGAGAACGGTGACGGCAAGTTGCGTGATCACAAAAGTCTCGGTGGCGGCAACGACGCCGACGTCGTGGCGGAGCGACAGCGTGAATGGAGGCGCTGCCGCTCCGGCCGCGAACAGGTCTCCGGCAGCAACTGACCTCCGCCGCCGGATCCCCGCCGCAGCCGACGATACACGCCGTAGCAGCGGCTTCGCGTCGACCCGGGCCGCCTGGGACCCGTCATGCGCCGCCGCCGGTGCGTTTAGCTCCGCCGTCGCCGCCGCGGCTTCCTCCAGTGGCCGCGGCCTCAGCTCCTGCTGCTGCTGCGTTTGCTGCTGCATTGTCAGAGATCTGTTAAAGTTGGGGACATCGTAGCCATTTTTATGGTGGGTGAGAAGCTTGAGGAACCTGTTGGAAAGGCCAGCACGGGTTATGGGAAATGACTGTCCGATTCCGTTCTAAACAAAAGCAATGCCCAATTACATGCGACACGTAGCGGACCAATTCCATGTCAGATGTTGATCACATAATAGACTAGAAAAGGTGTCAGCGTGATATAATCATGCAAGCTCCCCGCTTTTTCTATTTAGAGAGACCTGCATAACAAAACTTTATTTCCTAAATATCTATTTAATTTTCTTGACCACAAAAAAAGCTATTTAATTTTTTAATAAAAAATTATAAATTACATATTAAAGTTTATTATATTTGAATTTTTTAAAAACATAACAATAAATCAATCCCCTCCAATGGTGGGCTCGTGATTCAGTCTCGATATACGAAAACGCACCGTGTAGCAGCATGTGTGCGTGCCGCGTTGGCAGAAAAATACATTTCAGAAAGATGAATCGCAAACAGCAAAAAAAAAAGCACTGATATGCAATTCTTCCTTTATAAAAATTAGTTATAAACAAGTATTTTAAAACTTCAAACAAATTAGCAATTAATTTTTAGATCACTAAAATTTTTAAATTTTAAAATATCTGTTTAAACTTATTTTTTAAATACTTTAAATATTATAGATAAAATTAAAAATTTGTTTTATATGTAAAACTTCTTAAATATTTATATAATAATTTAAAATATTTCAATCCATTATGAAGACTAATTTATTATAATTCAATTCAGGAACTAATTTACAAATATTTTTAAAATTAGAAATTAATAGGTGATTTTCTCTTTTATTCATGCAAATTTTTTAAAAAAGCATAATAATTGTCAATGAGCATGTAAGTGGTGGGACCCATGCTAATTCCTGCTCAATAATTATACTTATGACTATGATTAATTAATGCTGATATTATTTATATTTGATTAGATTAAATTCCAGCACGGCTGGACTTTGCGGTCGTGTCCCGGCCCACCCGGTGTGAACCCCACGAGCTGACCGCCCTGGATGAATCGCCGCACGTCGGCACCTACTCTATGACATAAGCCCACTTATCCGATTTTGGAAATTTTTGACAACAGAAATTATGAATAATAAGTCTAGTTTTTAAAATTATTATTATTCTTTAATCAATCAAATATAGGAAGAGTTGCGTTTGGATCCAAAGTTACAAGTTTCATTGCACTTGGGTCCCGTGTTAAGTTTTAATTGCAGTTAAGTCCTTCCGCGAAGGGTATCAAAAGTTATCAAAAAGGTGTTAAAAGTTATCAGAAATATGTCAATATGTTATTTTTTATCAGGATGGTGTTAAAGATGAACAAGAGGGTGTCAAAAACTTACTAAAAGGTGTCCAAATATAAAGTGTTGGATGTATGTCGGAGGTGTTAAAAACTCTTCGGAAGATATTAAAAACTCATCGGAAGGTGTCAAAATGACTAAAGTGCAAAAACTTTTTTGAAGAGAATTTAAGTGATGTTGAAATACTATAAAGGGACTGCAGAGCAATTATCCATAAAAATAAGATAATTACTATGCGTAAAGTTATAATAATACGTTAAAAATATTATTTATGAAATTTCTATTATGGTATATAACACATTATTTTACTGTGAGCATTTACATTTTTATATCTTCTATAATTTTAAATCATATTTTTATATTTTATACTTTAAAATAATATTTTTAGATTTTTATTGACTATATAAAATGATAAAAAAATTTGTAAAAACAAAGAGTAGTTAACTTGACGGAAAAAATTTCGTCATTTTATAGAATCAACAGTGAGCGCAAAAATATTAGTTTTTCATTAATGATGATATATAGTTTTTTTAATTATAGCCTGTCCAAACACTATACTATATATTACATATTATTAAAAAAAAATTTAAAAATCAAATATTTTAAATATAATTATAGACTAGTTTTCTAAATTCGTCGTCATGCGATTTAACCCCTTCGCAAAAATATGCTATATTGCGGTATGCGACACGTAAACACATTTTATATGGCTGAATCATAAACTGCTAATTTAGAAGGCCGTAACGAAATTTTCCATATATTTTATCAAATTGAATTATATATTTTGATCGGAAAAGTAGGAGCCAGGCAATTTACCAGTTGTATATTCAATGTAAGTCTGACCTTGATCGGGGTGTGAGCTTTTGACACGTGTTACACGCCGATGCAATTTGCGGCGTCAAACGATCCAACGAGTACACGTAGCACGCGAAACCAGAACTTTCGAAGGCACCACAAAAAAAGATATTCGAATTTCAGAAAGAACAATGCAGAAAACTGGGACGCTTATGCACCGTACACGTGTAACTTTTTAAATTAATCATCACTTGTTCACTTCCTTTCTTGCCTCATTTTCTATATATATTTCTATAATTGATTTGACAATATTTTTGTATTTTTCGATTTTCAAATTTAATTACTATCTTATTTTTCAATAAAATATTAATTTCTTCTAACTTATGTTTGTTAAAATTAAATACGTATCAGCCCTCTTACTTTTAGAATTTTGCAGATTAATCCTGAAACGTATTATCGGAAGACTGATTTATAAAAAAAAAAAAAAAAAATTTCAGCCTCTCGCGTTTCCAAAGACTGAAATTTGCGAAGATGAAAAACGGAGGGCTGATACGCAAAAATTCTAAATTTAAATTTATAATCCGATTTTATAATAAATAGGCTGTAATTATATACATTATTTTAATTTTACTAATTAATTGAAATCAATATTAATCAATAATTTTCTTTTACAATTTAATTTATAAAAAATGTTAATAAAACCGTTATTAGTGGCGCTAATGCTCATCATTTCTCATAATAAATGCTAAATGTACTTATTAAAAAATAAAGTACAATTTTTAAAATTGATGGTTCAATTGAACCTAAACTGAAGTCTACATCATATCTTTTCTTTTTCTAGTCTATATATGTTAGATTTTGCTTTACTTGCTTCTAGCAAGGTGTGATTTTGGATTTTCTAATCTCTATACCTAAGATTTTGCTTTACTTGCTTCTAGCAAGGTGTGATTTTGGCTTTACTTGCCTCCAAAATTTTCTATCAATTTTAATATTTGGAAACTATGATTCTCAAAGCAAAGGAGATAAATTTTCTTGAATTTCTTCTTGTACCTGTTAAAATTTATTTTTTAAATAATGTTGGGATCAATTTTATATGAGATAAAGTCTATATAAGACAAAAGTTCTTATAAGAGTAATCTTATTTAGTTTTATATTGACTTAATAAACAAAAATATTTGGTTTATATAGAAATTTTTCATAATAGATTATAGCTTGGATAAAGTGGACTAATTTGTTACTGTAACATAGCCCATGGATGCATTTTTGGTTACTGCGACGCTCTAGATTAAATATAATTTTAATTTTTACAGTTAATTTCTAGATAGTTATAAAAGGATCTGTTTAAAATTTAAATTTGACTTTCAAAACGGATGGATAATATTTTTGCAACTACAAACGGTTGTGCACAGTTGCAACTGCATAATTTTGAACAGTCGCAACTATTCTTTAGTTTGTGCCCTTTCATCAATTATATTATTGCGTCATTAACTTGCAGAAAATACACAACAATATTGATCTTCTGTTCTCAAAAAGTAAAAGTAGCGTATCTGGTAGTTCCGGCTGCAGAAGGCACTGTTGGAGTTAGATACTTATGCGAATGTCGGTGTGTTCAGTAGTTTGGTGTCCTGAGTGCAAGGCGCCGCGGAATGGATTTTATTGTATACCATAGACTACCGATCAACTCTTCATGTACTATCTGGTGGGGAAAAGGCTTTAAGAACAGTGACACTGTAAAACATGTTGGAGCTATTCCCGCGAAGATCAATACTACTATTATTATTATTATTTCTGTATTATTCTTCTATCAGTACTTGTAAAGAGAAGCTTAACTTCATGTGAGGAGTTATATAATGCATGATCAAAAAGCAAGGCGAGACCAACCAGTGCTTGTCCAGTTAATTAGCGGGACCAGATATTGAATGTTCAGCGATAGCCTGCTTCTCATAAAGAGTAGGTCGAGGGTTCACATTCTTATAAGTGCAGGTTGAGAGGGACTGCCATTCCACTTATTTTTCGGTCGAGATATATGATAGTAGTTGAACTCGATAATAAAAAAAAAGTCAGTAAGAAACATGATTTGTGAATATGCCATCATGCATAATCAAAATAGTATTACAAGAAAATGAACTATTCCGTCATCTCTTCTTCAAGTTCTTAGTGGTAAGAATTAACCTTGTTCTTAAACTTGTTAGGGTGTAAGTTTCACGATTTAGAACTGCCACTACAGAAGTCGTCGATAGATCTGATACAAGCAGAACTATATATTTTGCATCGAATATGTATCATATACATTATAATATATAGTATGTGGTTATGATTGTATTACAAGTACCGATGACTATAATAAATAGCAACTCTCTTCATAATTTTGTATGGTATTTTGGAGCTTCAAGCAAAACACGATCTCTATTTTTTCTCGGTATGACCTCATCGGTGGAGAGACTTGAAAGCAAGGCTACAACTCGGACATGCAGGACGACAAGGGTTAGCTTCAAACTATTTTACGTGATTTAGTTCACCTTGGCCGATCGTTGAAGTTCAGACAGCCACGTGCATGCATGCATAGGGTAAATGATAAATCAACTGTTACTTTTTCAAACCTCTTCCGATTCAACTCCCGACAAAACAAGTAATTCAAATCAACCCATATTGAGAAACTTCCAAGTCTTACAGGTTGTTAGTATGGTATTGCTAATAGTGTATGATAGTATGAGACCAGATTGTTTATAACGAACTATATTAGTGTTGCAGTATATAACTTAGTGTTATGGTATAAAGTATAAGGATCGTGCTTACTGCACGGAGCTAAGCACGGAAATTGTTACGGAACCACGCGGCTGCGCGTTTGCCCATGCGTGAAACCACGTGGTTCCGTGACAAATTTCGTGCTCGGCTCCGTGTTACGTAGCATTTTCCAAGATATGATAGTATTGCGAAAGATTGTATCGTTATAAAGTGAAGTTGTAGTAGTAAAATATTAACTTGTAGTGTTTATAAGTTAGAGACTGATTTGAGAGAGGGGAGGGAGACAAAGGACTTGAGCATGGTAGCCATGATTCACTCAAAACACTAAAGACCAAGCTGAATTAACAATATTGGCCTGGGTTGTTGGGCTTGGGCTAGAATTGTGGGCTCATGGAGCGATATATTTGGGCTGAAATGTTTGTCTCATGGACAGTGCTGGGCTGGAATTTTGGGCTTCATGGAGAGAGATATTTGGGCTGGAGTTTAGGCTCATGGAGTTAGTTGGGCTGGCATTTGGGCTCATGGAAAGAGATATTTGGGTGGAAATTTGGGCTCATGGAGAGAGATATTTGGGCTAGAATTAGGTGCATGTGCAACGCACATAGGTTAGATTGGGCGAGCACATTTCGCATCATTTTTGTATTCACAAAGCGTCATTATTTTCAACTTATCCGTGGTGGGATAGTGCTATCCATATATCACACTAACTTAAAAAACAAAATAAGCTCATTTTAAGCTTAGATGTATGCAGTTAAGGTGCAGTTGAAGAAGAGTTATTTATAATATTATAATTATATTATATTGAAAAGAAAAGATGATATGTTTATACATTAAGAAAATAATTCTGAAATAGAGCATTTATTCAGTAAAAAGAGGCTGGCCCAGCGAATTTTTTTTTTAATTTAAAATTATTTAAAACAAAAAATACGAAAATAAAATTAATTTTAAATTTTTTGAAAAATAAAACCCACTCGCCTGTCTAACTGGCGAGTGGGTGCCACGGTGGCAGCGCGTATCTATGCGGTGTCAGCGTGGCAACTCTCGCCAATTAAACTGGCGAGAGTAGTATAATAGTAAGCACTTTGCACTCTCAATCAATAGGTCTCAGGTTTTAATCTCTGCACCACCACATATTTCATTCTTAATTGCTTTCTTTCTTGCCATTAATTATTTTTTCCAATTAAAAATTTTTTGCTAATTTTTTATTTTTAAAACTTCTATATTTGTTAAGTTTGCATATATATGTGGTGGTGCAAAGTTCTTACCATTAGACTACTCTCGCCAGTTAGACTGGTGAGAGCGCTCTCGCCTCTTAAACTGGCGAGAGCGCTGCCAGTTTACCACTCGCCAGTTAGACTGGCGAGTGGGTTTTATTTTTAAAAAAATTTAAAATTAATTTTATTTTCGTATTTTTTGTTTTAAATAATTTTAAATTAAAAAAAAAATTCCTGGCCCAGCACCACTTGATAAATCGTCTAAAATATCATTGCCAAATATTATTTATTATCTATATTTCCATGTTTATATGTTCATACATTTAACACGTGTCAACCATCCAGTGGCTATAAAAGGACCCGTCTCTCTCTCTCTCTCATACTTTTTTTGTATATAATAACGGACGCGGCTCCCCAGATGCGTTAGCATAGGAAAAAACACCCATCCCAGCCGTCCGTTCGTGTTTATACGGATCTCGAAATATCGTATAAAATTTTCGTTCGCTTATTTGACCTATTTTTAAGCACTTTTTGGAAAAACTCTAAACTGTAAAATTATAGATTTTGATGAGATCTACAATTTTGTAGTTGAACATTTTTCAAAAAAATACCAAATATTATGCCAAAAAGATAATCCAAGTATTCGATTATCTTTTTGGCATAATATTTGGTATTTTTTTGAAAAATGTTCAACTACAAAGTTGTAGATCTCATCAAATCCTATAATTTTGCAGTTTAGAGTTTCTCCAAAAAATACTTAAAAATAGGTCAAATAAGCGAACGTAAATTTTATACGATCTCTCGAGATCCGTAAAAGTTACAACGGACGGCTGGGATGGACGTTTTATCCTACACCGTCCCATTTCTTCTCCATCGCGTATTCGCGTGTACTCCCACCTCCCGCCATTTTTCCATTACCCAAATACCCCTCGCCGGTGACTACTCTTGTCCTCCGCCGCCGCCACCACCGCCGCGCCGCCGTCGCCGCGGCCGTGTTCCCCGATGCCCAGGTGCGCGTTATTTTTGGAGATTGAGCTCTTCCCTTCTCCATCATCTTTCTCGCTCTCTTAGTATATATATTTATAATCTTTTCATCGACAATTTTTGACTGCAGAGTTCGCCGAGATTCTGCGGAGACTGGGGGGAGACGACGGTGAGACTCGCCGCCGCGTCGAACGTGCCTTTCCTACTCATACAAATGCCGCAGATAATGCTCAACTCTCGCAACCTCGTCGCCGGAGATGGAGCTGCCCTCCTTGCCGTCCCCTGGCTCGTAAGCTAAACCGATCAAGAAGAAATATCTGGGTTTAATTTTCTGAAAGAGTGGGTCGCTCCTCCGATCGATCCTGTGGTCACACTTTGGTTCGAGTAGTGTTTTTATTCACCTCCTTCTCATGATATTAATGGGTGATAGGAGATGGAGTGACTCTAGGAGTGACCCTTGGAGGGACGCAGATACTTTAGTAAATACCAAAAAGAGAAAAGCTAGAGTGTACCCCAACATTTCCTGTATCAGAAATGTCATTTTTCCGAAAACTCACTAAACTCACATATAATATATATATATAATGACTATTCTTAGCTCGATCTGAGAATAGCAGTAATAAGCTAACATCTCAGCCGTTAATCTGTTTGATCTAACTACTGAGATTTAATTTTAACACTTAACGGCGCCGTTAAATACTTAACGACGCGAATCGTTATTTTGTTAAGTATTAAAATTAAATCTCAGCCGTTAGATCAAGCAGATTAACGGCTGAGATGTTAGCTTATTAGGCTATTCTCAGGTCGAGCTGAGAATAGCCTCTCTCTCTCTCTCTCTCTCTCTCTCTATATATATATATATATATATATATATATAACATATCGATGTATATGATTCTGATTAGAGTATTCCTGATGGCGAATAGCAGCTGTCTTCCTATGTTCTGATACAATTAATTAAGCTGGTTTTATATTTGGCAGGGTATGTTGACAGGTTTACTAGGCAACCTCACACTCCTCTCCTACTTCGTCGGAAAGCGCGAATCGGCAGCCGTCCTCGTTCAGACGCTCGGAGTGGTCTCGCTATATGTCGTTCTAGCGCAGCTCGCAATCGCAGGAGCCGTGCCGCCATATCTCTTCGCCTCTGTTTCCACCGTTGCGGCCGCCGGCCTTGCCTTGAACTTTTTAAAGTACTCCGGCTTGCTCAAGAATGAAATATGGCAAATGTGGGAAGATTTCATCACCATCGTTGGCCTCTCTGTTCTTCCTCAGGTAGATTTTCATTTTCTCAGCTATTACAGCTTCTAAATAGAGTAAGAGTAATAATGCTATTCACAAGGCCCATATTTGTCTGATTTGCATCAAAACAGATATGGACAAATACGATAACTAGTCATCAGGCTCCTGCGAACGTCACCTGTAAGAGTGCGGAAATTTATCTCCTCTATATAATGCGGACTTTGTTTATTACGACCGCCACAAAAATAAAAAATATACCCGCTCTGGGCAAAGTTTTCTCACGATAACTTAAAAGAAAAGGTCATTGGAAATAATTAGGTGCCACCCCTTCACCATCAGACCACCGATAGGATGCCACGTTGTCAGAACTGATGCAAATTAGGACCAAAAAGAATATCGATAAGTAGCATTCACCATCAGAACTCTGAACAATTTTCTCGAACTTTTTCTCGAAAAGCTGCATAAACAGAAGCAATGTGCTGTGTAAAGTAAAACTATGCCCCATTGAGAATGAAAATAATTTGGGTGATATAGCATGCTCTTCTCTAGCTTATCTGAACACTTTTAATATTTTCTGTTTTGAATATCAATTAAATCAATATATGTCTGTTTATACTTTACAGGTGATGTGGTCTACTTTCGTCCCGTCGATACCAAACAGCATTTTGCCGGGGATGATCTCCTTCGCCGCGGCGGTTGCTGCAGTTGTTTTGGTATGCCTTCCACTTGCATTACATTCCCTGTATTTCAGAGCAATGTTGACTGTAATCTATTGGTATATAAGAAATACATTACCCGCCAAAAAAAGCTTTTTATGAAATATTGAAAAGGAGGATAATTAACAATGATCACTCCTTATTCAGACAAAGTTATACTGGAGGGAAATTGCCGAAATTATATTTTTTGGAACAATAATTCTGGAGCTCCCAAATTTTTTCCCAAAACCAACCAAATCCACTTGAAACCAAACAATTCGACGTTAGGAGAAACTTTGAGGCTTTTAGAGCTCTAAAATTCTTGATAATGATATATACAAAATTCTTGTATTTTGAAAAGTAATGCAACAAAACATCCTAGTGATAAATCCCGCCGGGGCGGAGGTTTAGAGAGGATAAGATGTATGCAGCCATGCCCCGAAGCAAACTTTGAAAAGTAATAGAGTTCTCCAAATGGAAGTAGATCACAAGTACAAAGCAATGCATTTTTTCTCAAATTATTACTCTGTTCCGCTTATACCATCACTTTTGTGTGTGTGTGTGTGCACACGCGCACGAAGAATTTATACCTGGTATGTCAGAATTCTGAAGGTTCACTTGATACACAGGCACGAATTGGAAAGCTTTCTAGAGAAGGGGTGAGATTCATGGAGTCGATATCTGGATGGACTGCCACATTACTTTTCATGTGGATGCCTATTGCACAAATGGTATCATACAAATCACATCTCAAAACCCAAAAGCTCCTAAAGTTTGTCCCAAATTTCTCATGAGATCATATATGAATCATAATATATGATTTTCAAAGAGAAGTTCATTGCTTCTCTCTCTCTCTCTCTCTCTCTCTCTCTCTCTCTCTCTCTCTCTATATATATATATATATATATATATATATATATATATAAGGAAAAGGAAATAGCAATACCTAAAATATGAATGTGCAACCGGCTAATCTTTTTATTTTCCAGTGGACGAATTATATCTGTCCAGACAATATCAAAGGTCTATCAGCTTGCACACTTCTGCTAGGAATGATTGGAAATGCTCTGATGATACCGCGGGCTCTATTTATTCGTGATCTCATGTGGTATTTATTCATGTCCCCTTCCCAAATAAACTTTTAAAAACTTACACAGTTCAGAACATTATTAATCAAGCAATCTTATGTATATCATTTGGAAAAGGTTCATTGGTTCATCTTGGGCTTCAGTTTTGCATGGATGGGGAAACCTGTTCTGCTTGTTCATGTAAGCTCTATTTCTCTATTTGGATAATTTAATTTATTTAAGATTTATTTCTCAATCTGCTTGTCTGTCATTGGGCAGTTTCAACAGCATTAGCGGGGAGTTTTTCTTGGCAGCTACACTCGGCTTATACACATGGCTAGGTTCATTCATTATCCTTGGCTCTTCTCTAGATTTCTACATAGAACACTACTATTCGTAAGGTCATGATACAATCAGATCCTACACACTACATCATGATTAGGGGTGTTCATATATCGGTTCGGACCGAAAAACTGGACCGGACTGGACCGGTTAAACTTTGGTCCGGTTCACGGTCCAAAGATTGGCTATTAATCGGTCCTCAGTCTGGTCCGATCCAAGACCGGAAAAATAGAGGACCGGACCGATGACCAATTTAAATAAGGTTTAGGCCTAGTATTTGCGTATTTAACCAATTTAAAAAAGATTCGGTCCTAATATTTTTGCGTTTGACTAATTTAAATAAGATCCACTTTAAAGTCGAGCCAATTTTGGTTCGAAACCATACCTACATACGCATTACGACGACTTATAGGACTGTTCGGTCCTGCTCGTTTGCGGTCCGGTCCAGACCGGACCGGTCCAATTCCGGTCGGTCTGCAGTCTTCCTTTTTTCTTTTTGGTTCGGTCTTCAGTCCGGTTTGGTCTTCGGTCCGGTCCGGACCGGTTGAACACCTCTAATCATGATCCACTACGTGTAGTTCTGATTGCATCATGACCATCATGATCTACATACGAATGGATTTTCTATTCTCTATATGATCTTGTTTATTAGACTTATCAATATTTCTTTCACTAGGCACTATGAGTTTGTTTAGAACTAACAAAACTTGTTTAGATCTCTAATAAAGAATAAAATATACTTTAATAATTATTATTATATTTTTTTTTCTCCCCTCAACAGGTGTTGCTTTGTGGGGAGACACAATGGCCTGTGGTTACAACTCACCAGTAAAATGCTTAAGGGAACTAGCTTATGGAACATGATTCAACAATCTGTTCTTAGACTAACCTAGAAAGCTCACACACACCCAACTACTATCATTCCCTTAGCTCGAAAAATTGTAACTAGCATAGATTCTAAGATTGGAAAAAATTGAAGAGTGTACTAACAAATTTTCAGTATTCTAACTTTATTGTTTTAATAGTGACTCCATTTGTTCACCAGAAGGTAAAATATCTGAATATTGCAGCTTAAATCAATATGGGACGGTGAAAAAAAAGATAAAATAATACAGCATAGAAAACGTCTTAAGTTATAGATGAAGTTAGTAAGCCTGTAACCAATAGTACTCATACATTAACCAAAGTTCACCGTGCTGTGCCGTTTTGAGTTTCGGTAAATTCGAATTTCGAGATGTGTCGATCGTGCCGATAATAAAAGATAATATATTTTATATTAAATTAAAATGTAAAAAAAAAAAAAACCACAAAAATAAAAAAAAACAAATATTTTTTTTTTAAAAAGTATTATAATATATTTTTAAAACAAATTTTAAAAATTTTAAAAATTTTAAAAGAAAAAGCAAATGGTCCGTGCGTGTGTGCGTGGACCTAATTCAGGTTCGCGCGATCACGCGGACCCGAAACTAGGTCACGCGCCGCGTGCTTGACCTTAATTGCGTCGTATGTACTTGTTTTCGTTGGCTTTTCATATAGATACCAATCTTATACATACCGAGGGGAAAAAAAGGTAGAAGATGCTGATGGGAACAAGTGAAACACGGGAGTCTATGTTTAATCAAAGGCTTAGTTCTGCATATACGATATGTTTAAATACAGAATAGCTCATTTAGCATTAAAATGGTGATCTACACATGCAAATATTGACTGGAAGAAAATAGATATGTCATATTAATATTGCTTCATATAGTTGCACAGTTTCCATGCGAGGATAGAACGATGTCTTAGTGCTGCTTAGGAGGTGAGTCTTGCAAAATGAATATATGCCATGCTAAAAATTTGATACTATGGACGTAATTTTCATCATCTAACTGTACTTTGTATTCAGGGCGACTCTGTGAGCAAACAGAGTATACTTTTTTTTTTTTTTTTTGAGATTATCGTGGTGGAATCCGTAATGCGAGCGCACGCCACCGTAGGGATCTCAAACTCGCAAAAAACTCCCACGTCCAGCCCCCACCGATGTTCTGCGATCCGAGTACATGCCTTCCATGAACGGGAGCTCCAAACAGATTATAATTATGAAGAGAAGAGCAAATAAAATATCAGGTATGCTTAAAATATCCGTAATGTCAGCGCACACCTCCGTAGAGACCTCAAACTCGCATAAAACTCACACGCTCAGTTCCGACCGACACTTTGAGATCTGAATACAAGCCTTTCATAAACGTGGGTTCCAAACAGAGTATAATTATGAACAGAAGAGCAAATAAAATATCAGGTATGCTGAAATATCTATCACAAAATATATTATTCCTGTTTGCAGGATTTGCATGCTTCATAGACATGAGCTTTCATCTGGATATTCCTATATAAAAAAAAAGAAAAAGAAATTGATCGAGATTTTTCAGGCTTCCCACTAATCCTCCTTTTTTTTTAGGAAAAAACTACTCATCCCTAACAAACTACCCAACAAACTACACACACCCAATCTCCACCAATCACGCGTCTCGTGATCCGCATAACTTTCTCGTGATTCGCACAAAATATCAAAATTACAGTTATACCCATCGTGATGTGTGGTCTTGATTGTGCCACGTCAGCATGTGTGGTTTCTTGGAAGTGTATAGCATAACTCTTTTTTTTAATCGGACGGCATCTCTGAGTCTCTCAGCAAATCGATGCCACAACAGGAACCACATACAACCAGATTCTGAACAAGATTATTATCCAGATTTTTTGCAGGTGATGTATACGTTTTTCCTCATTTTGTTTTGTAGCAAATTCACCAAGATTTTATTGCATATACATTTCTATCAAATGCTGTAGGAATTCTTGAGCCACCGGGAACCCTTTTCAGATAACTAACTACAAGTGGTCCTTGAAGAAAATGTTGATAACCCTCTTGCATACTTGCATACAAAGCTATCGAACTTCGAATGAAAGAGATGCTTCTAGACGTATCTCCGCCATTCTTCTCTTGTCCTCGTCGGATACGACCGAGGAGATGGGATCGTCTGTGGCGTATCTATGCTATTCTTCTCTTGTCCTTGTCGGATACGACCGAGGAGATGGGATCGTCTGTGGCCCCTGTGGTTGCGATCTGAGCCGTTAATCGGTCCAGTACGTATCACGAGATTTTTTATTTAAACTTTCGTCGACTTATTTGACCTAATTCTATACATTTTTATGAAAAGTTATAAACTACAAAATTGTAGATTTTGATGTGATCTACAATTTTGTAGTTCAAAATTTTTCGAAAAAATGTCAAACAATATGTCAAATTGATGAGCAAAGCTACGACCGACGGGGCTCGAACATGGGTGGCTGCTTCACCGCACGCACATTCTCAACCGGTCAAGCTGCCGTCGGACCCCATACTCCATGATGTTATAAGAGGAATTCATGCAAACTATACTTCCAGCGAGCAGCTGCATAGTTGATGATGGGCAAGAACATTTACAAATGACAATTAAGGTTTTTTGTGCCGAGCAGATCCGAGTTTTAGTAAACTCAGATCCCGGTATGTACTGACCGTGTCGATGATGCCGTGCCGACGGTGCCGATATATATTTATTAGTTATTTAAAAAAAAATAAAAATAAAAAATGATTTAAAAAAATCAAATATAAGTTTTGTTGGCACGAGCCGTGCCGACCGGCACCGAAAACCATCCATGACATCATGATAACCTGTTCCAAGTTCTGAACTTCCTACGATTTTGTTTAGATATATTTCTAATCCGCAAATTACATCACAATCTTCATTTTGCAGTGGCAGAAACTACCGAATATCCACGAACACGAAGTTCTTTTCTGACTAATGTTAATAGGTTTAAGAAAAACATAACCTTCGATATCCAACGCGAAGCAGACAACACAAAACTACAAGACAGATTTTGAAAAAAAATATCCCTCTTTAACTTTATCAATCTATATCATTAAAATAGAGCAAGTTGCACAATATTCTATATGAGTTCTATAATATCTATTATATAGATTCCTGAGACATAACAGATAAACAAAATCATATATATATATATATATATATATATATATATATATATATATATTATAATATATATATAGAGAGAGAGAGAGAGAGAGAGAGAGAGAGAGGGGGAGAGGTTATTTTCAGTTCGAACATAAAATTGTATTGGTAAGCTAATATCTCATCCGTTGATCTCCTTAATCTAACAGCTGAGATGTTAGTTTATTAAAGCTATTCTCAGATCGAGCTAAGAATAGTCTCTCTCACCTCGAACTATCTCTAGATTAGTTTATATATACTAGTAAGATCTCAAACTACCTCTAGATTACTTGAAGTGATCCTCAGTTTCGTCGTCGCTAAGAACAAATTCATCGGGGACAGCTACAGCCTCCATCCTCATAGAAGCCTGCTTAACCAAATCCAAGAGCTTCTCAGCCTCTTTGCTAGCTTTCTCCTGCTCTTTCACCAGTTTCTTCAGACTCTTTCTCTGTTCCTTCACCGAAAACACCTTCAAATCCGACAGCATCTCCTCATTCACCTTCCAATACTCCTCATCCAAACCCATCGTTCCTCCCTCAACCTTCTTATTCTTCTTCTCCTTCCTGGTAGGCGAGAACGCGAAGCAGCAGGCGCCTTTTCTTGGCGGCGAAGGTGAAGGTTCTCTTGAAACTCTTCCTGAATTGAACGATCTCTTTGGTGTTATTTCTCCGCGGCGGAGAGATGATTCTCTTGCCGATTTATTCAAATCGGATGAACCCTTCAGCTCCATTTCTCTCTGATTAGGCAACGGTTCTCTCTCCGATGTCCTCAAATCAGATGAAGTCTTCAGCACCATTTCTTCCCGGAAGGGTGATGTTTTTCTCTCCGGTTTTTTTGAATCAGATGATGTCTGATTAGAAGGCGATTCTCTCCCTGATTCTTTCGAATCAGATGAACTCTTAAAATCCATCTCTCTGCAACTTTGCGGAGACCCTGATTTTGGTAATCGACTAAGCTTGGACTCCCGCATACTTGGAGGAGATTTAGGGATCTGTGAAGCAGACTGAGGGAACGATTTGAGCTTGCGGAAGCGAGATTCGATGTTGTCGGGCAGGAGTTGGTCTTGGATGTGAGCGGTGTTGAGACGAGCGATCTGGTCGAGGGCGCAGAGATCCATCGCTTCCGAGATGATTGATTCCACCTCGTCGTCCAAGCTTCGACCACTTCGCCATGCCGCCGCCATGGCTGAGAATCTCCCAAGTTGTTAAAACAACGAGGAAAGAGTAATGGTGTGAATGCAGCGGACCGAAAGAGTGCTGTCACTGAGGTCTTAACGGCTACATCAGGAAAATAGAAAAAAGAAAAGTTGCTTTTTTTTAAAAAAAATTATTTTATGGTAATCTGTATTTTTTAACCATATAATTTAAAAAAATTTATTCCGACCGTGTGAAATGACAAAGCATTCTTATTTCTTTTTATTGAAAAATTAGGATAAATTTTATATAATCAATAAAATATAAAATATTATTTGAAATTAAGAGGCACGTCCTGAATTATTAGAACAGAAAATAATAAATTCTATGTTTGTGTCGTGAGCGGGAGACCGACTTTGCCTCCTCCGAATGGGAGGCTGAGGCCCGCTCATCTTTAACGGGTGAGGTGGAGACATTTTTATCGTCAATTTTATCGGATATCTTTGAAAATACAAGTTTATTCATAAATAATATTTTATAAAGTAAAAACTGCACAATATTTAAATTGTTAAAATTTACCAGGGCCAAATTGCAAAGTCGGTTGCCGGACCATGTTATTATTTTTTAAATATCGACAAACAAAAGACAAGAAAAGTATCTGACGTAACCCTCATTGTTGTCTTTCTTTTTCTTTAATGCGGCTAGGTCCTAAATCACTTGTCTATTTTTATTTTTTTTTTTTTAACATTTACGTTAAAGTTACTGCATTCTAGTTGTTGAAATATGAACAAGTTTTTAAAATTTTGACATTCATAGGATAAAATGAAAAAAGTTTTTAATATTTGACATTCATAGGATCAATATGAAAAAAGTTTTTTAAATTTTTAATATTCATAGGATCAATATGAAAAAAGTTTTTAAAATTTTTAATATTCATAGGATCAATATTAAAAAGAAGCTTTTAAAATTTTTAATATTCATAGGATCAATATTAAAAAGAAGCTTTAAAATTTTTTACATTCATAGAGGATCAATATGAAAAGGTTTTAAAAACTCATATGATCGATATGAAAACAAAAGTTTTTAATTTTTTTTTTTTATATTTATAGGATCAATATGAAAAAAAAAAAATTTTAAAATTGTTTACATTCATAGGATCAATATGAAAAGAGTTTTGAATCAAATATCAGAACTATTGCATCATATTACTAACTAAGAAAGCGGGCATATTTTACCTCTGACGACAAATTTGTACCAAAAGTTCACAAGAGGCTCTTGTTGTGCTCTCTCAAGGGTAAAATGATTTTTGAGTAACATTTTTTCTCCAAAAAATTAAAATTAATGTTAAAATATAAAGAAATAAAAACCTGCCAAGGAAATGAAATAAAAAGAACTATGAACTCAAAACACCTAGAGTTGTGGGCAAAAATCTACAATACAAGCAGTTTAAATTCCAACCATGGTGCAGATAGTTTTCTAAAATTAAAAAAAAAGAAAAATTATTATTTGATTGTGAAAACATCTTAAAACATTCATCATCTTGAACAAATATCAGATCTAATAGACCACCAATTTGCAATTTTTCCAATTAAACCCTTCGAACAAACAGCCCACATTGAGAACACAATATTCGGTTTGATCCTGTCCGGCCTCTGGGCCAGATCGGCCGAGTTTGGCAAGACTAAACATAAAATAAAAAATAAAAATAGGAAACAATCAACAAACTTATAATATTTTAAATTAAAAAAAAAAAAACACAGCGGCCTACGTGGGTGGTTTCATTCTGGGTTTATGTCATCTCCTTTCTCAGATGCTGGTGAACAGTTTGTAATACATGTAATGTTAGTTCCAAGAACAATATCCAAGTTAAAAATGTATGAAGTACATGTAAACAACACTAGGAAATGTCCATCCTAGTTAAACTAAACAATACCTAATCCCAAAAACCAAAAATTAAAAAAAATAAATAAAAAATAAAAAGCTAGGGCATCTTCAACCAAGTTAAACAGTTAAGTCCCACATCGAAACTATAATGTCGACGACTAATTATATTTTAATTTTTTAATCAAATAACACAAGAAGGCAAAGACGCTAGACATTATATACAAATAGGGCATAACAGAGCCATAAATACAGTTACAAGCATGTTGTGTACCAGAATCTTCGCAGCTTTATCTCTCACGCGGGTATTGTGATCTAGAGCGAATCTGTAGTTTGCAAAAACCAAGACTTTCACCCTAGCTTTCGCCTGCCAGCTCTTCTACGATATCACCGCGAGTCCCTGCAATAACCAATAATTGAAGTTCGTTAATTTCGTTATCCATCACTGTTCAGGGAAGTAACAGATACACCAGGATAGTACCAGGGGATTTATACCCCCTTTATACACCATGGAATGTAACCAGCTAGAGATGCTAAAAAAGCCCGCGACCCGCCGAAGCAGGCGACCAGCATCAAACCGTGCGGGCCGGCTTGGGCCCGCACGGTTTGCAACACTATAACCAGCCTTTGGGCCTGGCCAGACCGAAAGGATGGGACACCTCGGTTGGTGGAACATGGATGGGAGCCACAGAAATTTATCTATCATGACGGTCGCACAAAAAGTTGACCAGTAACGGGTAGAGTTTTCCACAATAATATCCACACACAACAAAACGAAAAAAAACCTCTATATCTCTTGCTACAATAAGATCGTTTATCACAGAACTGTATTTGAGAACGCTCTAATGGTTTACTTCCTAATAAAATTTAACACCAATTTTTTTAGACTTTGCTCTCCTGCAATAGATGAAACTGGAAGTTTATATATATATATACACACACACAAAAACACACACACACACACACATGATATTGTATATACTTTGTAAACACATACAATGAACTATCTGCAGATAGAGAAAATTAGATCTAGCTCTTGGGCATGACGGAAGAAGAAATTTGAAATGGAGAGTGGAGAAGAGGGAGACCTACTCTGTACTAAAGACATGTTAAACGTTTGAAAGAAAGCGGTGAAACCGTTGAACCTTTGAGTTCCTCTTTAGATTATGTGCTAGATCTGCTAGAGCATGTTCGCATGCTCGTCTCATCTTCTTTCTTCTAACATGGTATAAGATATCTTCCGTGTCAAGCACATATGAAACCTGTGGTGCATATGTATTAGGACGTCAACAAAAATATACACATCATGAAAAAAAAAAAGAAGAAATCATATAAACAAGGGTTACTCGTTCTAGAAATATGTTTTTCAACCTTAGAGGTGCTGCATGATATCTTGTATTCCAAACCATTAATGACTCGAAGCTTGTCCATCACCTTGCTGGTAGCAGAGTACTCATCATCATTTGTGTGCTTACGTTTATTCCTGCGGTATTTAAATAATAATGAATAAACTCAGAATAACATCATACTGTAACGATATGGAATAATGTTTTACCTTCTGAGAAACACACCATGCTTGCTTTTCCTACTAGGAACGGATGACAAGAAATCATTAAACAGATATGTAGAAAAGCTGGGGTCTATAGATACAGCAGTTACTTCAGGTTTTTCATGACCATGCTCCAGCAACTGGATAGACAGCCGAGTTGGATTGGTGAACTGCGCATGAAAAAGTAGAAGAAAAAGTTATTATACAGATGCATTCACATGCAAATTTTAAGAACGGAACATTTTTCCTTTCTTATTTTGATACAGGAGAGGAGAGACTTCTGATCATTATTACTTTTCCTTGGGTAATATGTTAATATAATAGCTGATGCAACTTCATGGAGAACTAGAGTGGCGGCCTTTTCAAACTGAATATTCGACTAATGAAACAAATACGAGCAAAATCAAAAAGTAAGACAAAGCTGTGGAGACATACACATTCAAACCGGTACATGTTCTCATCATGAAGAAGAACACGGGCATTTTCGTAATAAACAACATCCATAAACCTTCCAGGATGCCTCAATTTTTCGTACGCATGCAGCTGAAGAAGTTTATTCTCCGTTTCATCTGATGCAATTGATTGCAGCTGCAGGAAAAGATTCATTATGCTTTTGGAAATAGTTGAACCATAACCCAATATAATTGCAATATAAATACCTGCTTAACAACTTTATAAATCAACTTGTCCAAGGTGAAAAGCACATAGGACTGAGTTCCAATTATAGCACGGCAATCATCTTCAAACTTTGTATTGTCGGCAGAACCATCAAGTAAATTGAATAATGCAGTCATAAATCTGCAACGATCATTCAAAACATGGATATTGTTATAGAACTATCATGCAATGAAAAAAGGTCAAAATGTTATCACATAATTACTTGGCATATAGATTTGGGGAGCTGCTATCCTTCTGAGTCCACTTTTTTTCTGCACGTGCTGAATTTGTCTTCGCAGAAAGTATCCTGTCATACAACGTCTGTACCAATACAAAAATGTCAAGGAAAAAGGTGATTTTAAAATAATAAGAAGCTCTTATAACGGAAAAAAGCCCAACCAGGTGCAGTCGGAAGAGCACATAAAAGGAATCATTCCCGTAGAAAATTCTTGATCCTTTGCCTTCCTTCTCATGCATTAGATCAGGCACATACTTTGCAAGAGGTTTCACCGAATGAAGAAAACGTTCAGATGATGGTAGCACAGAACTCTCTGCATCAGGATCATGAGCATCGGCCATTCCTTCCGCCTCGCCCTCACTTTCGGCCTTTACGTCATGATCTGCATCTTCTTCCTCCTCTTCATGATCTTCATGAGAGCACTCTTCACCTTCACCAGATTCACTGGCTGAACCATCCTCACCAGCCTCAGAAGCATTTTCGCTGTCCTCGGTAGATCTTTGAGCACTCTCATCCCCCTCATCATCAGCATCTGCATCGTTCTCTCCTGCTGCTTCACTAAGACGAGTTGCTTCTCCGGGCCTAACTGGATGTCTGCTTGTAGAACTTTCTTTTGCTTTAGGTACCACATCAACTGCAGAATTCCCGAAAGCAATAGAGTTATCTTCTTCAGAATCCCGATTAGGCGATAGCTCACCCTCTTCCCTATCAACTTTGCTATTACTATGGGCAGCAGAATCTCCATGGTATTTGCTGGCTTTCTTGGCTTCAAATATACAAGCACCATTTGCCGAAAGAACTGTCCTTGGATTCTCCATTCCCTATCACAAAGAGGAAAAAGTATCAGCAGTTTTAATTGCGAAAGACTTACAGCATGCCAACGAAGTATATGTTTTTTTTGGATCAGTCCATCAAAGAGAAATGATAGAAAAAGCATAAAAAATGTATATAGCTAATAACTAATCCAAGATAGAGGAATCAGTAAGCTTTATGCAGTCAATAGACAAAATGAATATACAAAGAAGTATGCCACCCTGTGGAAGACATAATAAAATAACAAAGGACAGATAAGAAAAATCTAAATAAACTCCAACATACAGAAACACATTAAAAAGCAGAAATAGAAAAAACCATACAATGTTGCTCGGACTTGGGTCTTAGTGTTAGACACAGCCATGTCTGAGCATTTGACTTGCCAGTTGCCTAATTAGGATATGGGGAGGCGACGCGCACCTACTCCGAATTAGGCAACTAGGCGCACCTAGGCACGAGGCGAGGCCCGCCTTTAATAACACTGTACAAAAAGCATCTGTTCCTGTAGGTTTTTATTTGGGTAAAGGTCATCCGCCTACCGTTTGACTTTTTCCTTAAATTTATGAATACTTTGTTTGTTTTGCTTTTAAAAAAAAAAATCAATGCCATTAAGTTTTCTTGATTTTTGTAACTTGTACTTCTACAAAACTTTATACATAGGCACGGGTCAGGTGGGCCTGCACATTCTGAGATCCTGATTTACCAAAATCCAAAACAACTCAGCATAGGAAACATTGCATAAAGGTCACATTCTCTTATATCAGAGAATGCATCTATATATACTATACCTCTGAAGTTACAGCTTCATTTGTAAACCGGCTTTCCACTGCCATAGTCACACTTGACTGAGCAATCTTTGAAGCTGCCAAACTGGGCCCTGTTTCAAAAACATGCAGAAGCATTTCCAGCTCCAGAATCAAACTGCTACAACTAATGTAAATGAAAATTTTGAGCATATAAACAATGCAAACCTGATGATCCTTCCTGGTTTGCTCTGACAATAATTCTTTCTGTCCTAATATCAGTTAACTGCTCCGTAGAATTTCTTGATGTGATCTTAGAAATTTCATCAACTGTGGCAGCAGCATTACCCTGTGTCTTCAACGGGGAGCTGCATACATTCTCGCTATGACGGACAGACCTTTCTGCTTCATGGAAACCATTTTCTTTAACGGCTGTATCCCCATTTGCCATTCCCGTCCTGCACGGACTGGCTTGTTCAGGCTGAATGGTGTCATTACCATTTGTAGGTGGGTTCATTTTGTTGTTAGCACCGCCATCAGCACTAGTACTAACATCCTTACGACAAATGTTTGCCTGTCCACTTTTGGAAACACTTTTTGTTCTAACAACTTCTTCGGCATCATCTGCACCATGAGGCCGTTGAAGAACACCTAACATTGGCTCCAGAAAAGTTGTCCACACTTTCAATACTTTATCCAACTGATCTGTGGATGTACAAATTTCCCCACATGAATACTTGATGATGTTATAGAGGTCGTCGTGGATGCTTGAATCCGTATACTCAAATTCCATATTGGGAACAACAGGCCGTCGATTTCCAGCAGCTAGAGCCAGAAGCACATCATCTTCCTTCCTCTTCTTTTCACTGATATCCTTTACTTCAGCCAACAGAGCTGCAGAACCAAAAACAAAACACATCCCATGAATATCGCTAAAGGAGTTTCATATGATAAGCCAGGAATAGATGCATACCATATGCTTTACAAGTACTATCACGGATCATATAACAGGATTAGCATATTCAAGAAATAAAATTGTGGGAGAAAATGTGAACACAAGCAATATGATTTATCAACAAATAGACGACATGAGGTATAAGTTGCATATATGGTAAGCAGAAGATAAAGAAATTCCTAGATGCTCTGCATATGCTGGAAGTAGCAACAGGAGACACAATTTTACAAATTACACGCAATCAAAGTAAACAACAACAAATTGATATAGCAAATTATTTGCGAGTTGTACCTCTACAAGTTCCTTTTGTCCAGCAGACCCAATGCAAACATAAAGTGAAAAAGCATATCATAGATAATAGGATTCTCAAAGAAAAGCATGTGTACAGAAATTTTACAGTCAAACTCGAATAAAAATAAAAAATAAAATTGCAGACCAATAAATAAAAATATATCTTAATGTCGACCTCATTAAAAAATAAATAAATAAATAGTTCATGCATTATGCCACACCTTTTGTGCTCAAATTCTTCGTATCCTGCTGCTTGAAATAGAAACTACGATGATCAAGCGATTTGTGATAGTTCTTGGCATAAATTTCTGCCCATACTTTATTAAAATCTGCACGACACCTGGACCATTCCTCCTGCTTCTGCTTTAACCGAGTTAGTATAACAGGCAATGCAAGGCTAGCATTCTTGCGTAGAACATCCATCACATCTAGCCCATGATCACCATATAACCGCTCGATACATCTCAAGTGCAAAGCTGTTTGGAAGAAGAAACCAAATGATGTATGAACCATATATGTTCAAATTTACTAATGCAAAGCAAAGGCTTAAAGGTTTGGGTAATACCACCTTCTATGTTGGCATTTTGACCCTTGTAACACATACCTTTTCTTTTTGAAAAAAAAAAAAAATTAACACATACATTTAAAGTTGACCAAAAAGAACCCAGCATTTCAGCCATGTAAACCTATACTTCACCTCTGTATTTTCTAAATAGACAAAACTGAGCCGCATGCAAGTCATGTGATCACACGTGGATAACATACCCCTGAAAGATCAAGCTAGGCTAAAGCTAAAATAGACTGGCTTTTCAGTCAATTTCACTCGCACGGAGGAAATTGCTTTACGTGCGACAAAATTCCCCCTCAAATTGACGAAAAACAAAAGATGACAAAGGGGTTAGCGATGTTACAAGGTCAACAATGCAGGTTCTCTGCTGATGTAGAACTTACGGTTTTATATGTTAAGGGTCAAAATGGAAGGGTAAGCAGTGATAATGACCCTAAAGGTTTGCAAAAGTCAACTTACGTGTAAAATTTTCTTCAATGTGGATAGGGCTATCTGGTTTAATGGAATTATCTTGCATTTTCTCTTGCAACTCCTCCACTCTCTTAGTGGTCGCATTAACAGACTCCAGCAACATATCCAGCTCAAATCTGCCAATTATTACCAATGAATTATGAGAATTACCAAATAGACATTGGACCAAAAGATTTGAAAGCATGTCATGCTTAAAAGAGAATGAGAAGTTAAATTCCTAAATACAGGCAAACGAAAAAAAAAATACTCTAACAGAAAACTAAACAGAACAACAAAGTGCTGTCAAAACATAAATAAACAATGATGAAGTCATCTAATACAAAAAACTTGAGATGTACCTATCATCCTCGCACCGGAACAAGCTTTCTTCATATTGATTCTTACGCATGTGCTTAAAAGAATAATCTTCACTTCCGGAGGTCACGGATACCCAGTCATCATTCAACACAGAAGCGCCAAGCTCAGTCCTGTGGCTTACAGCAGGTGCTGGGTACTGCCACGAACGAATATTACATAAGAAGACAAAGAGTGAAGCCAAAGGTTACGAGGAAGTGACAGGGAATGAAAAGATGAATTCACATTTTTTGGAAGAAGGCGGTAACTAGGGGTGCACCGCTGACAGTTTGAGAGATCAAGCTCTGAAATTGGCTTGCTCCAATTATATTTTTCTTTGTTACTATACACATTAGTCTTCTGCCCTGCTGTATCCTTAGAAATATATTGGGGACCTTTATCAAGTCTGTCCCGCTCCTCCCTCTCCCCGTCACGGTCTCTTTCTTTCTCCTCCCTCTCTCTCTCATGATCTCTATCACGGCCTCCCTCCTCTATCTTGACAGATTTAGACATAGTTCCTTCATTCCATAAGGACTCTGTGACATCAAAGCAGAGATGAACAATCATATCATGTTGTCCAGAAGTGTCCTAATCCAATTTTCAAACAAAGCCAGAAGTACATAACTTCTGATAATAAAAAGAGTTAGAAAAATAAAAATGAAGGTTAACCTTGTACTTACTTTTATTGATTACGCCTGCAAGAAACCCATCTGCAAAAAAAAAAAAGCTTTTATTTAGAACACCATTCCCCAGGAATTTCATATAGCAAAACAAAAATTAAAAGCTTTTATCACCATACTGAAGCAAAAGTACCTATATTCCCACAGTGAGTCAAAAACTCGTTGAAGCCATCCATAAGGTCCGGGTGTTTTTCAAGAATATCACCCACCTGAAAACAAATTCAGGTTGTAGCAGATACCAAGGAATTTCTAAGACAAATCCTAGTGCACCTACTCATTAAGTAAGAAATGTAAATGCAAAATGCAGTTAACTATGAAAATTTCTTGGAGTGTCCATGAAGCACCAACTTAAGCAAGTGTGTTCGCTGTAACGAGGTGGTAAGATAAAAGGCAATTTACTAAACAAAATGATAGTCGCATTGACTTCCTCAAATACATGAAAGTAAATTCAGGAAGCGTCTCAGGCTGGCACCAAGCATATCCACAATGGTTCGTAATATGGATGCCAACAAAAAAATCCAATTTTTAGTTCTTTAATGAAAAATGCTACTCTAATGCTAAATGCACTAAAGTCGAGAATATGAAGTCCAATATAGTGGCGCCAAACATCTGCAATCTTAAATAGATATAAAATAACTTGGAAAAAACCCTTTGAAGTTGCCAAAAGTTAAACATCCCTACAATGTCATGACAACAGGCAAATGACATCTAATCATAGTTCCTCCAATTATAAATAGCAAAAGAACGAGAAGCTAAATGGACTAAAATCCCCTCACTTTCAGAATAGGTATTCTACAGGAAGAACAATCCGAAGAAGACTTTGCCTAGAAAAAGGCAGCAGCATCATGTTGTGCAATTATATATTAGTTGCAAATCTTAACAATACAATGTCCAAAGGATTTAAAAGATACAAATAAAACCTAAAGGAAGAAACATACCAAGTTCATCAATTCAATCCTACTAATTATTTCTTTGCTGAATATATGAAGGCATTTCAAGAATTCCTGGTATGTGTCAGCATGTAATTTCTCCTTGACTTTCTCAAAGAACTTGAACTCTTGTGTATGCATACCTGATACAGAAACAGTGATGTTACTATTACTGCATATAAAAAGGATTCCAAAGCAAGATGAGGTGAAAAAACACATCAAGAAGCCAGTCGTATCAAAAAGGTCTACCTGTCAAAGTGCCATTTGAACAAATTCTAGAGAATAACTTAAAGTTGTACAATATTAATTCATGTAATAGAAAGGAAAGAAAAAGCAAAAGAGCAAATCTATGGACGAGTTATTTTCACCTACACAAGGAAGCAGAAGACAATTCAATGTCATTAAATAGTTGTCATCAAATTGCTGGAAAAAGATCAACGAAACAATTCTAAAACATTACGACAACATAAAAGAGGTTTTTGTTAGTCTCGAAAATCCTGGTCATTTATTCAGACATGATAAGGCAATGGTGAACATGGTAAATTTGCATGTATTGGTTAATGGTTGAATTTTATGAATAAAATTAGAATAGAAGAACAGTTGCCAACTTCCAACAATGAAGAGGCAGGATAACATATGCAAAAAACAGCTAAAGAAGTATCCATTTGCAAAGTCCTCATTAAGATATAGTGAAACAAAGGGTAATCCTTTCAGCAAAATGGAAGATGATTTAAAACTCACTCTTTATGGCATTTTTATCGTCATAAGAAGAGGCTGAAACATTATAAGTTGTATAGTTCTCAGCAGATTCCCCTCCTTGGTGCAATTGTTCTGGTGTAGATTCGTCCGGCCTTCGAGAAGGTTTCCTTCTTCGCTGCTGATTGTCATAATCTCTGTTTTCATGTTCCAAATCTTTCTCATCTCGCTCATGTTCTTTTCGATCCCTATCTTCCTTTCTATCCTTTTCCTTCTCAGCACGCCTTCTTTGTCTATCTTGCTCCACATCGGGACGATCAACACTGAGGTCCCGGTCACTATGCAAATTATAGGCTCTTTCTCTCTACATGATCATGCAATGAAATGACAACACTAATGGTTAGCAATTATGATATTACGATACATATGGACATGTTGAAGAACGGTTTTACACAACGAAGCATGACGACCAAGCCTAAAACTAATAACATTCACCTTTGCCTGAAAGCATGTTCTATAACTTAAGATATTAAAACTAACATCGCTATCAGGCCTATAACTAATGGATGGTATTCACCATTAAGGCCAATAACCAATTACCGGACATTAGCGACTTCCACCAAATTAGCAATTATATGTATTGTGAACATTGTAGTTCCAGGACAAGGTGTCACCTTCTCCCCATGAGTATGCCTAATCGATGGCATTACAGAGCTCCTATCATCTCGACGCATAAAGGATCCACCAGACGATATGTTGAATGTAGTTGTCGTTGCAGATGTATCGGGCAAGAAGTGTGTGAATTCCTCAAGTAAATCAGGATGGTTCTGGAACAGAATTGCAACCTACAGAACCAACACCGGGATTAAAAATTATACACTACATATAGCATGTTAAATATGAATATCACATAAAAATTATATAGTTTGTCAACTACCTCTTGGTAGACATCATGAATTGACTTGTTTTCCCTACGGTACATATTTAGGATGTCTAAGAAAGCCTTGTATACGCGCTCATCATCTTGGAAGCGGTTCTG
Organism: Xerophyta viscosa; assembly: GCA_002076135.1. Classification (NCBI taxonomy): domain Eukaryota; kingdom Viridiplantae; phylum Streptophyta; class Magnoliopsida; order Pandanales; family Velloziaceae; genus Xerophyta; species Xerophyta viscosa. Next base: position 1,725,742 of record MJHO01000023.1, read on the forward strand.
CAAGTGAGGATAAGCATAAGAAAGCACATCAGAAAAAAAAATAATAATAAAAAGAGGTGCTCGCCAAAACAAATCACATTCAATTTCAATACCTTTATTTTGTTTACAAAGCTGATGGCTTCCTCAAATTCAACAGGCTTCTTCTCCTCCGGGGGAAGCTTGATCTCATAACCTTTTGGTAAGAAGGTATTAAATCCAAGGATTAAATCCCTATGACCCTTAAATAGCTCCTTGACCCTCATAATTACACCATTAGTATCGATCCTGCAAATTAAATCCATAATTGTTAACAGAGAAGAAATATGGAGCTAATTAATTCTGTTTAAGGATATGATATCTAAAAGTTCCTATTCCAACGGCACCTCTGGCTCTTGAAATCCTTCATGACCTCGAGGAACTCATCGTACTTCTCCCGTTGATCTTGATATGTATCTTTGACGGCTTTAAGGTAGTTAAGTGCGTCATTTGTTGTAAGCTTCTGCTGAGCGGTGCTGCTCGTGGACGCCATTGGCATTTGCACGGACCTTTCATAAACACCACATTAGAACTGTCAGCCATAAAGGTCCAACAAATATTACCAAATTCCCAACAAATTACATACAAAAGCATCTCTCTGTGGGCACAAACTCAACAAATACTAAAGTTCAAAAGAAGGAAAAAGTACAAACAACAGATTAATTGAACATGTGAACCTAGGGCGCAATATAAAACTTAATTTTTCCACAAAATTATATATTACTCATTAGGATCTATCTTTCTCTATTCAAACTGAGCTCCATCACAAACAGAAACGTTGGCAGCCATAGGTTTAGCTAGAAAGTATGCCTCGAAGTTCATGAAGTTTAGTTTTGAACAAGCTGAACTTCAGGCCAAAATAAATATACTTTTAAAAAAAGGGCAGGCAGATCCGGTAGCACGAAGCCACTCCCAACCACTGCCATTAGGCATAGACGTGGTTTTTACCAGGCTCCGGAGGGGGCCAATGTACACACACATGCCATAGCGTGTTTCCAATCCAGGGCGCATGGAGGCACTCCTGGGATTCGAACCCCCCGCCGGGGCATCGAGTAGGGGTAACCCCGACTGGTACGCCAGAATTTGGGGGTTAACTTCTGCACAAAACTTCGTATACTGTAGCAGCACTCCAAACAAAATACGAAGATACCATCTCCCCGCCCCCAGGAAAGAAAAACCAAAATGAATACTTTGAAAAGGAAAATATACCAAATTTGACGGGGAAAATCAAAATAACCAGCTCTAAATCATGCATCAAGATTACAAAATCAGCATAAAAAGATCCCTAAATTGCAGATAGGAAAATAATCACAAGTTACACTGTGTTTCCCCAACCTAATTACACCTACGGTTAACTCCCTGTATCGTAGCCATAGTATCAAATTGTAAAAATTATTGTGTTAGATGATGGGATGAATTGGTCTTACGGATCCAAGCGAGGTTGTGGGTTAGTAATTCGCTTCAGCTGCGCGGTCGGCGGAGCGGCGTCGTCCAAGTCCCTCGCCCTCTTCATTCACAACCTCATCGAAATCCCTCCAAATTCACCAATCCAGGATTTACCTATACCTAAAAGATCTGAACCAGCCTTCCAATTTTGAGGCCCTAGCTGCAGCTGAAGATCGAAGAAACAGAAGAACAAATTTATGATTTCAGCAATTAAAGTATCTTCTCTTCACTTAATCTTCTTCTCCAATCTTCTTCCTCGCCGATTTATGAACTGCTGTAGGCTCGTATAATTTTCGAAATAATAAATTTATTCAGAGCAAAATTGCAGAAGAATTGCAGAGCGATGAGAGCGAGAGAGACAGAAAGAGAGAGAGGGGACTACTACTACCGTGAACAAGGAGGTAAAAGTATGCCCGTTAATCGGTTCTCATGGATTGGTATACTATTTTGATAGAATTCAAGGACCAAACTGATTAAATGTAGGTTTCCATAGTTTTCCTTGTCCCTAGCCCATTTTTTTAGCCTTTAATTACTGTCCCTAACCTTTTTTTTACCTTTAATAAAAATTTTATTAATTGGAAGATAATGACTAACCTTTCGCGTCGACAATCATCTTTTTTGAAAAATATATTGCAGAGTCTAATTTTAAATATATTTTTTAGAATCAAAATCCTGACGGTAAAAAAAGTTGACGAATTTGATTCAATAATAAAAAATATATATTTTAGTTAAATCGGAATTATTTGTCTATCCGTCGTCTCCTTCTTCTATTTTATTACTATGATAAATAATATATTATATTCTTAGAGATGTACAATATTATTGCAATATTTAAATTTATACTTAACTGCGATATATAATATAAGTCAATAAATAAATCTGATGGTAATATCGAGAATCGTATAGTCCCAATTTTGATAGATTAATAGTGCATAAAGTAATTGTATTTATTTTCTAAATGCATATATATATATATATATATATATATATATATATATATATATATATATGATTATTTAAAAGATAATTAATAAAATGGGGTTTTGAAATAATTTCAAAATCCAAAAGAAAATTTCTTGGTAAAAATGAGTTTGAAATTCATTAATCTAATCTACTTTTACAATTTAGCCTTTTTTAAGTTTTGTGATCCCATAATCACCCTGTTGTTATAAATATTTTTGGTTAATTTATATTATTTAGTACAAAGAAAATAACTAAATACAAATTAGTTTAAGTGAACTTTGCAAATAAATCCTCGAAGTGGTATATAATCTGATAACTACCCTTTTAAAATATGATGACTTAAAGAGTTGGCATGAATCAGAGTCAGCCCTAACTTAGCTGGTGCACCCTAGCTAGCTTTTTTCGAAGCTCCTGTCGGTTCTGATATAATCAGGATCGTCAGCAATGCATCGGGATATGTGCGAGGCCCTGAAAGAGGTGTTTTTTCTGTATAAAAAAAAAGCCGGCTAAGGTACAACAATTATTTTTTATATTAAAAAAAAAAACTATTCTTCATCATACAACCAAGCAAAAAAAGAAAAAAAAAAAAAGGAAAAAAAAAAAAGAGCTCAAAACATTATTTGAAATTTTAAATAAAAAAAAATCAACTTATAACTGATCTACTATATACATCTCCCATAATTTATAAATAAATTAAGGGTGTTATAGATGGCATATTTTAATATTATACGAGAAATTCCAGCCATTCGTATTTATTATTTTTGATGATTTTTTTGTTAATTTTATTGATAGCACTAATATTGCTTGTTAAAAAAATAGATAGATTTTTCAAGAGAAGAGTCCACAAGATACTGCCAAAATTGAAAACTAAATAGTTATATGAGCATAGTCAAAACTTATTATTTGTAAATAATATTTTTAAAATAATATCAAATCTACCGCTCCTTTTTAACACTCTTTCACATAAATTCATATTTATTCTGATAATTAATAAATTAAATTAAAAGACATATATATATATATATATATATATATATATATATATATATATATATATATATATAATATAAAGGTTTGTTAAAAGATTTTGAATACGAGAAAGGAATAATTGAATATATATATATATATATATATATATATATATATATATATATATATATAATATAAAGGTTTGTTAAAAGATTTTGAATACGAGAAAGGAATAATTGATATAATTTTGTAACTTTTCTATCAACTTTTCTTTTTCAAAATATATTCAGTAGGTATTTTACGACTTGGAATATTTTACTAGTTATAACAAAATTCTAAAGCCTCAAAAATATTATTTAAAATATTTTGTTACAAATGTTATAGTCTATATATATATATATGAAATAATTATATAAATTTATTTTTAAAAAAAAGATTTATTTGATAGAATTTTAAACAAAGTAGGAACTTTTCGGAAAAAAGAGGACATTTTTGCCATTTGGTCAAAGAGACAAGTCATTGAAAAGTTAATTAAAATCTATCATAATTACGTGGTGAATTGGTAATAAATAAGACATTAAATAATACCTTCTAGTTTTTATCCTGTGTAGTTTATGCGGTTGGCTGGCTAAATAAATTATGTTTTAAGAGCTTATCATTTATGATAGTCAAACAAACTGATTCAGGTCAAAACAACTCAGGTTTCTTTTTTATTCTTTTGTAATAACTGTCCAGTTATATTTCCGTCAAACATACCCGCCAAAAAAAAGTTATATATTTTTTTTGAAATTATCGTGGTGAAATTCGTAATATGAGCGCACGCCTTCGTATGGACCTCAAACTCGCGGGAAACCTTCACGCCCAGTCCCGACCGACGTTCTGGGATCCGAGTACAGACCTTCCATGAACGGAAGCTCCTGCCACGAAGTACATAAAATTTTTAGAAAATTCTGCGAGAAATTTCACTCCACGCGGGCTCAAATCTGGGTGGTGACGCTTCCTAAGGCACCTTCCATCCAGTTGAACTAGCCGCGCTCAGCAAAAAAAAAATAAAAAAGAAAAGAAAAAAGTTATATGTATCTTCTACTACTACTAAATTCTACGTCTTAGACAAAAATATTGCATTATATTATTCAGCAAGACTTCTCATATATAGTATATCGCATTATATATAATATACACGTTCAGTATATGGTATACGATTATGATTGTATCATGACTATTACTAGTGCCTGAAAATGTATTTTATTATCGTTATTATTGTTTTATAATTTGAATATTATCATTAGGATTAGTATGGCTTCTGATATAATTAGAATAATACAATATACATCGATAATATAGTTGAAAGATACATCGATCCAACATACATGACAACTCAACAGGAGATGACCCATATCATCCTACCTCTATATATGACACAACAGTTCCAGAGTTGGACCTGCCTTAGGACCCGTGCCCGTCGAAGACTAGCCACCGTATCTCAGACACAACAATAGCAGATAACACGTCGCGTAAGCTCTCAAACTTTGATCCCTCGGTCCGTCATAACGTATTTCGCACCTGACCCTCTCAGCTCTTAGTCGCGTAACCTATGGCCTTGACGCTACTCTTGTCTCATGCCGCTAAGGCCCCAAGCTCTAGTATCCAAGGCTCAAGCATACTAAGAGGTCATACCTTAGCATCCAAGTCTTAAGCATACCAAAAGCTCACAGTTTAGCCTCTAGGGCTAAAACATACAAAGGGATCATGACTTATCATCCAAGCCTTAGCCTCCAAGCCTGTCACTTATAGGATATATGGTCTTCAACCCTCTTTTCTTTTGTTTATATTTGGCAGATCAGATTTTTCTGCCGAACGCTTTTTTCTCTCTCATGCTCATATCTGCATAGGAGGGACCACCTAAAATGCAGTGGACTTCCGTATAGCCATTAACGGTTGGGAGGAGCGCTCATCTTCTGTGATTCGTCAAGCTAAACACTTGTATCACATTTGAGATCAGCTAGAACTAATACCGAAGGACAATCGTACTCCTATATTTCTACCACGTGGCAACTTATTATCCATTATTGTATTTTTAATGACATCATTATCTTTAAAGTTTATATAAATAACCCACTTGTACTTATTTTATCATATTTAGTAAAAAACCTTACTAGTGTGATTCTTTATGATCCGTGATTTTTTTTTCTTGGTTTACCGAGGGTTGCATGTAAATTATTTGTGTCCCCTTTGCTACATACCCTCGTACTTTTCTTATGCTTATGTGTTCGTCAAGACTCGAAACTTGGCTCTATGACCTCGATTATTCCGGTGATTTAGATTAAACAATATCATTCGAGATATGTATAGTACATATCTCGATGTACGATATATAGTTTGCATGATCAGATTATCAGGGTGCTTGAGTCTAAAAGATTATTTATTATTATTATTATTATTGTAATTTAAATATTATCACGAGAAAATAGTTGATTGTAAAATTGACATAAGCAACCAGGATTTCATCAAACCCTTTGATTCCACATCAAGTTATGCCCTCGCAGCAAGCAACCGCCTGCCGAGGGAAAACCCTACGAATGAATCCCCTGGAGCATCACCATGCACGTGAACAACACTAACCAATGCTAGTTTATGAACACGTGTTTTCCTCCCCTAAGTAGAGTCATTTTCACCCTCTCCTCTTATCTCCTTGCACTGATCCCAAAACCTTGAATCTCACCCATCACGAGAGAACTTGTTCACATATCACCCTAGAAAGACCAAGTAATTTAATTTAATGGGCAATTGCAACTCAATTCTCTTATATTATTTTAACATCACTTAAATCATCTCCATTTTTTTTGTATTTGAATCATTTAACACTTTTTAATATATTTATAACATATTTTAATGAGTTTTGACACATTCGACACCTTGATATTGTGCCACCTCTTGTGTTAACTTTTAACATTTTGGTGTGAACTTTTAACACATTCGTGTTAAAAAATAATACTATAATATCTTCATGATAGATTATGATACTATTTTGATAACTTTTGACATCCTCTATCGAATGACTTAAGTGTAAAATTTATGGATCTAAGTGTAAAGATTTTTGACAAGTAGACCTAAGTACAACAAATTAATATTGTAATATTAACTATCAAATTTGATTTCTATCCTATTTCTTTACGGGATACTGAGTGGTAAATAATACACCCTCCCAACTAGATAATGTAAGAATTTAAACCTCCCGATTTATCATTCATGAGGGATAAATCATGGTCTCCTCTCAATATCTAATTTTGCTAACCAATTTGGCCAATACCGGTTGGTTGATATTATTTATTATTAACAATTCAAAGAAATCCCTCAAAGAAGTATTACTTATTTAGGAAATAGGCTAACCATTCGGTGCAAACTCCGGTGTCCCATCCGGCGACTAGAATAGCTATTAAAGTCATCCTCTTGGTGGACTCTCCAAGTCCCTCGTGGACCTTGGTTCATCGATGTATTTATTCTCCAAAAGGACGTTATGAATTGAGATACTAATCTGATATCCGTCGGTGCCATATTAAGCTCGAATAATGGTATGATAGGTCATTGTTTTCTAAAACTATTTTAATCTAAAAATGTATTATTCAAAAAAAAAAAAAAAAATGTTGTTTTTCGTCATGCATGATAAAAGTCGCATTCAGAATCACACTTTAGGGGAGATACATGAGATGCTTACTTCAAATGCTTATTTCTCTCTCTAAATGAATTCGAAATACCTTCGCAGAAATATTATTATAGAAAAAGAAAAAAAAAAAAAAAAAAAGAAATTGCTGGTAAGAATGGTGCAATTGCTCCTCATCGTCTATCTCTAGCAGACGAAGATTCTCTCAACGTATCTGGTAGGAAGAACACGAATTCTCGATACAAATCTTTGTGGTTGATAAAGAGTGCCGAGACCTGTACAATTATATATAACATAGTTTATAATATGTTGCTCAAGAGGGAAAAAGAAAAGAAAAAAAACAAAGAAAATAGAAATACAAACCTCGCGTTTGACAGTGTTTGCAGTAATTAGTCCTTTACTGAATCTTATCATAGTTTCGAGTAAGAACTTATACGCAAAAACATCGTTTCGGAACCGATTCTGCATGAATCAATTGAGAAAAAACAAATGATTTATTGCAGTCATCATATGAGAAAAAAGAAAATTGCATTTAATATAGATAGCTTAATTAATAAACGGGGTTTTGTCAAACGAACATCCCTTCTTTGCAGAATTTAAACAAATTAATCATTCAAATGAGAACACTAAGTTAGCTCTAATAAAACATTTTTAGAAAATCCATAATCCTTTTTAGTGTTATTATATCAGTATTATTAGTAGTTTATATGAAAATTTTATGAAGAGAAGTGACACCTTTACTTTGATAAGAAAATTCTTAGCATCTTGAAGATCAGGCTGAACTTGGAGGAGTAGGGGTAGGAACTTGTTCAACTCCAAGATCAAGTCAGGGTGATCTCTGAGAAGCACTCTGAAACCCCCATCAATTATAGCAGGCACAACCACACTGCCAACTTCAGGTGATCTTGGAAACTCTATCCTACATAAAAAATATTCAATAAATCAATTTAATTCACTTTATATATATATATAATGTGAAATTTGAATACTGACATTGCTTTCTTGTAATCTTGAAGGACTGTGAGGAATTCCTGGAACTGATCAGGTTTGTCATGAAATGCAGCTTCTACGTGACTGACGAATGACTGAACATCCTGTGATGTGATTCTTGTTCTTCTTCTTCCTTGTTCATCCATTATGATTTCTTTTTTTTTTTTGGAAATTATGATTTTTTGAGCTGAAATATTGGACAACAATGTTGAAAATTAAAATAAGTACTGAATATAGAAAATAGTGTAATTACAGACGGAAACATTTTGAATATACATATTTGCTTATTAAAAAACTATATATTTAAAAAAAAAAGATTGTTAGAATGAACTTAGCCGGACGGTAAAATATATATGAAAAATAATGTAAACATTCTGGAAAATTCAAATGAAGAATACAAGGAAAAATATGATTCAGACAACTGAAATTGCAAAAATATACATGAAATGTTCAAATAAAGAATTACATAAATTTTATAAAAAGATTATATTTAGAAAACATTTTGCGTTAAAAACAGCGACTAAATGATGCAGAGCTCACATTTTATTAAGAAAAATTACAAACAAAGAAGACATTGATAAATGCTTACCAGGGAAGTTGAGGTTCTTTCTGATGCTCAATTGATCAAGAAAAATCTGATGAAAATCTGAATGAAGTTGCAGAAAATCTTAAGACACCAAACCAAAAATACAGAAAATTGAACTGGAAAAACAATAAAAAATTAACCCATTCTCTCTCTCTCTCTCTCTCTCTCTCTCTCACACACACACACACACACAGAGAGAGAGAGAGAGAAGAGAGAGAGAGAGAGAGAGAGAGAGAGAGTTATGCAATGAAGTTGCAGAAAATCTTAAGAAATTAAACAAAAAATGCAGGCAAAATCTGCTGGGAAGAGGAAAGATTTACCACTTACAAGCAAAATCAGAGAGAGTGCGAGGGAGTGAGAGAGGGGTCTGGCGCCGAGATTAGAAATTTGGAGAAGAGTTGTTGGGATCCTCCCAACTGTCGTTGCTGTTGCCTCGCCGAATCTTGTTTGCTAACGTGCACCCATTGCGTGGCATTATCTGGTTGGCTCTATTTTCTGCGAGTTTCTTCTATGCTAGCATGAATCGAATTCTGTTAAAAGTTAGTTATTGGCACAGCAGCACGGATAAATTTAGTTGAATGAAATTACGATATTTTGTGAATATTAGCTCAAGGTTTAGAAAGAAATCATATTGGGTTATTTGCATTTTTATGCACCGACAATTAAAATTGCACAAATGCACCCCTATTAAAAGTAACGTTTAATCTCTCTTAACCGTGTGAAATGATAAAATGTCTTCGTCAAATTAAGGGGGTGTTTGGTTAGTGTTTTAACCGCATGGAATAGGAATTGTAATTTGTAACTACCTATTCCGATTGTAGGTGTTTGGTTGAAAGAATATTAGAATTATAACCGTCCGGAATAGGAATTGGATTCCTGTTATTAAGGAAATTCTGATTACCGGATGTCTCCACCGGAATAGAAATAGACAATTTGATTCCGATTCCGAAATGTACCAAACGTTATACAAGTTATGGTCATTCCCATTCCGATTCCACTGCATTCCAATGCCGATACCCATTCCGATTCTAACTTACCAACCAAACGTCACCTAACTGTCATCTTTTTTTTTTTAAATGATAAGAATAATTTCGTTATTTCACAAAATTATGGGGTACACATCATTTTGGATTAGGAAATATAAAAATGCAATAGTAACTTATAGGAACATAAAAATAAATACCCCAAATCATAATAATTTTGTTTGCTATATGTTTTATGTACTCCCAAATTCTCTCCCAAAAGTCAATTCACTTTTGACTTTTGGCAGCCATGGTGTATATATATATATATACATCAGAAAGGGTGTGCCCAAATTCAAATCCCGATATTGCTAAGTTTTACAAAGTAGCAGAATTTGATGTTGTACGCACACATTAAGTCTCCTACGGACGACGAGGGTTGTGAGGTTGAACCCACAAAGGCTATAAATCATTCGGGTCTACTGTGTTTCGCTCATACTCGGATTTAGCCAATTCTTAGTAACCAGAAAAAAAAAAAAAGTTGCCGTCGTTAATTTTGACAGTAGAGATAACTAGTCTCTCCTATCTTAAAAAAAAAAAAAATAGTTGAGATAAAGAAAAAAATATCCACTAAAGTTATCAAAGTATATTGAGAGAAAAAGAAAAAAAAAATATCGTCCATAAACCTTGACCACGTTCTTGGGATGAATAGCGCGGCTAGCTCCTCATGAAGGGTTGGTTGTGAGTTCGAATTCCAAGAGCACTCTGAAATGAGGAATAAGTTAGTCGACAAGTTTTCAACGGAATTAGCTAAAGATGGTTGCTAGGTGATCTCAGTACTTCATATCTGATTTTAGGATGGACGCTAGATCGGAGTTTTACTTTCTGATCATGTTAGATCCAATTTGATTAGAAAATAGCATACAATAAAATAATCTGATGTATATCGCCATTATCGATTCGAGACATCAAAATTACTTCATATAAAAATAGTATATGATGGCGTATATTAGGTAAAAATTTGCACATTCTCTTTCTAGAATATGTGTCTACAAAGGTGGAAGCCCGTATGATACCGGATAATCCAACCCTTATAATGACCACGCGGAATTAATTATGCAATAAACAATTACTTTTTGATATGCCATAACTAAACTAAACAAATTACTAAATTTTACCCCAAAAAGATAGTAGTAAGTGTTAGTAGAGAATGACCTTTTGCACCTCAAAATTATCATCAAATCAACGAACTCATAGTACAGAAAACAATGAATGGTAGGATAAATTATCTTATTATTTATCAATTTGCAAATCTATCAAATTATCTTATTATATAAATTTATTTAAAATAAAATTTAGAGAGATATTTAGTATTTTTTGCAGAATAATAGGTCAAATGACTCGGTCAGAGCCTGATCTATGGCACATATTAGGTTTGGCTTATTAGATTTGATCGCCATAGATTGTATGACATCAAAATCAAACAAATAAGTTCACTGATCACGATAAGAGATGAAGGGCTTGATCGGACGCTCGTATACGGTCACTTCCTATATTATCAACTCGCAGTTTTACACTTTTACTTTTACGCCCAATTTACGTTCTTGTTCCCTGACGACGGTGAGCGGAGGGCAAAATCTCCGATGAAATCAACACCACAGTGAGCTCCCGTGCGGGCACCTCAGCGGTACGTTGCGAATCCCTTATCGTTATCGTGTTCCTCTCCTATCCTCTCCCCCTCCCGCGCAAAAACCCTAAATCGAATTCTCCGTTTGATCAGCTCTAATTTCGTGGTTGAAATTTCAATTTTTGGAGATAGCAAAGAGAATCCCTCCGTCATCTCCACTTTTCATGCCGGTCGAATTGACTCACACTTATCCACACTGTGATGCGTATATAAGGATGAATTGCAGGAGCAAAATCTTGCTCAAGTTTAGAGCTTGCTTAAGATCACAAGAAGAAACTCTCATAATTGCCTTTTTTTTTGCTAACTGGTTTTGAAATTTATTGTAAAATTTCACTTTCTTTATTAGTTAATCTCTGCTATCTACACTTGTGAGTGGGAAAGTTTTGGATGGTCAAGATATCTAAAGAAGAACCAAGAAGAAAAATAGCATTACTCGGTGGCGGAGCTAGAAATATTATCTAGTGGGGTCAATAATTTAAAAAAAAAAAAAATCTGATACCAAATTAAATTTTAATATACTAATATATTCACAAATAATATCTATTTATTAGTTATTATTATAATATTATCTAAGTTATATTTCTTAATAATTTTTATAAATTGTATTTTCATTTCGTATATTTTAAAAAAATTTCAATATTATTTTTTAAGCTAATATTATAATACACATATATATTTATTAGTATAACATTTCAAATAATTAATTCTATGTTATTGCATTAGTAGTATAATTTATTTATATTAGTATAAAATTAACCAATTATTATTTTTTTATTTTTGCAATAACTATACATTGTATTTAACCAATATAGTTATGACTAATTAAATATTATATTATATTACTTTTATTCTTTTAGCTATTGTAGTTATGCATGTAAGAAAATACAATAATATGAATAACTATTTGTGAATAATACATTATATAAATATTTTGGACAAATAAACGAAATTTGATGTAATATTGATGAACTATCTATTTATATAGACATTAAAGTAGAGAAAATTACAATCAAATATATGTATATCTATAGTTTAAAATAATTGTCTTAACTAGTAGTAAAAATTGAATTACAACTATAGTTATAATTTTACTGAGTTACTTGAATTTGGCCTAATAGTAGATATTTTAGTGAGATTTAAAACAGACACACACACACACACACATATATATATATATACACCAAAATAACATATTGAATCTATTTATATATTAAAATTATTGCTTAGTTAAATTAATTTTATTATTCTATAAAAATTTATTTATAAATAATATACATGAACTTGAACGATTCGCATAAATGGTCCAAATATTATATAAACTTTAAAGTGTTATATTTTATCAGATAAATTTAGATATGGAAGATACACTATGTAATTTTTCTTCAAATAATATATAATATTCAATAATAAGTTTTACGATTCGCACAATAATAAATAGTAAAAATTTAAATTCAGCGGGCCTAAAATAAACGTACAGTAATTAATAGTAACAATCAAATTCAGTGGGCCTAAAAAAGCACAAGAGCCCAATTGTCTTTGAAGCCGCAATCCTTTATCTAATAAATCAATCTCCTCGCCTCTCAGCGACTTTCTCTCCCGTCTCCAGACCATTTTTTGCAGCATAAATCTCCTCCTCCCACGATTGCTCTGCCTCCGGCTTCCGATCCCGCCGGGGAGCAAGGTTTGTATCAGTATGACCGCCTTTGGCGCCTTAGTTTCACAGCATTTGAGTGGGGGCAATTGACCCCACTGGCTACATAGTGGATCCGCCCATGGCATTACTCACTATGAGAAGGCTATATTTAGTAAAGCAAAGGTTTGTAAATTTTTTAATGATCTTAACAAGTGGAGAAACAGAAAGATCTTGATCAAAATTTAAGCATGCAGCCTTGAGTTGCCGTAAAATGGGCTCTAGGGTTTAATGGCGCGCTCTGATTGAGATGAATACGTCAATACGTAAGAACTTAGGATGTTATGATCAAGTTACCACCTTTTTGGCGAAGTCAATGCCGCCGGGATTAGGGTTCCAGTGAGCGGTCGACAATGGCGGTAGGACGGGAACGTAGAACTGGAGAGAAGTAGAGAACACGAGAGCTTTTAGGGGGAAGGGTTCAAGAAATTTATACTTAGTTACATAAAATAGCTGAATACTTACTCATATAAAGAAGTTTAGAACTTACTGTTGTTTTCTTTGGTATTTCTTATGTTATTATTGTTATCTAATATTTATATGTATATGGTCATCACTTATGTTGCTGTGGCAACTTGGTAAGACATTTTTAAATGTCTTTAGATTGGTTAATTCATTTTTTTTTCATGACATAAGATAACCAGAAATTTTTTTTGTTTTAAAAAAAAAAAAAAAATTGATAGCTGTTGAGTGGCTTGTAACTTATTTTGACTTGCAGGTATGGACTCATTTAGTGAAAGTGACTTTACGGATTCATCTTCGGATGCGGAGGGTTCAAGAAATTTTATAGAACAAGCTTCTAGAAGGGCAATTGGAACGTCTACTTCTCAGAAGAACAATGCAGCGCAGAACTCCTTGCCGGAGCCGGTGGTTGGTATGGTTTTTTATTCCGAAGACGAGGCATATAACTTCTACAATTCTTATGCAAAGCGAAAAGGTTTCAGTGTAAGAAAAGGTCACATTTCTAGAAGATCAGATGGGTCCGTTCGTTCTAGAAGCTTCTTGTGCAGCAACGAAGGCATGCGGGAGAAGCACCCTACACATATAACAAGAAAACCCCGAGCTATCGAAAGAACAAATTGTTTGGCACGTATCGAGTTTAAGGTGGATCGTGAAAATACATGGGTTGTTAGCAAAATTATTCTCGAACACAATCATCTTCTTACGAGCCCAGATGCCGTACACATGTTAAGGTCGCAAAAAAAAATTTTGCGCGGGAAGCAAGGGATTAGCGAGGAAGTTGATCATACGGGTGCCGAAGGTAATCAAATAACTGATTTTAATGTGGGAAATTCTGATTTTATGTTTTCTATGAACTATCAAAGCAGCTATTTGAATCATAAGAGAACCAGGGAACTTGAGAAAGGTGATGCTCAGATTCTTCTGGATTTTTTAAAAAGCAAACAATCGGAGGATCCTTCGTTCTTCTATGCCATACAACTTGATGGAACGGAGCGGCTGACGAATTTCTTCTGGGTCGATACGCGGTCTGTTATCGATTACGTCCACTTTGGTGATGTAGTCTCGTTCGATACAACCTATCGGATTAACAAATGCGACCTTCCTTTTGCTCTATTTACAGGAGTGAACCATCATAAACAGATAATAGTATTTGGTGCTGCGATATTACTAGATGAGTCCGTAGAGTCGTATGTTTGGTTATTTAAGACCTTTCTATTTGCAATGTCCGGGAAACAACCGAAAACCATATTTACGGATAACTGTTCTTCGCAGTTGCAAGCAATTAGTATGGTTTTACCGAACACATGCCATCGGCTTTGTTTATGGCAAATATATCAGAATTCTCTGAAGCAGCTTTCGGCCGTATACAACAACCAGCCCAACTTTCATAAAGAATTTAGAAGTTGCTTACACGAGAGTGGCACGGAAGACGATTTTCATGCCGGATGGAACGGCTTAGTCGGTAAGTACGACGTTGCGGGTAACGCATGGCTACGGGATTTACTTGCCTGTCGAGAAAAATGGGCTCTGGTTTACAATAGAAATTTTTTCTGTGCTACTTTGCTGACAACACAGTGGAGTGAAACGATGAGTTCTTATTTAAGAGAGTTTTTCGACAGAAAGTTGCCGCTCGGTGAATTTCTACAGCAATATCTCAAATCGGTCGGTAAAATCCGCGAGAGGGAGCTATCAGAAGATTTCAAATCACGGCATACGAAACCCGTTTTGCTAGTTGATATTCCTATGTTGAGCGAAGCAGCGGAGGCGTATACGCGGCTGATGTATACGGATTTCGAAGATGAGTTCAAGAGCCAAATAGCTTGTCTTTGTGAACCCGTAGCCGTGAATGAGAAATTATATACCTTCAGAATCACGCGTTCCGGAGAACGGTGTTGTTGGATGGTTGAATTTAATTCATCTGATAGTATGGTAACGTGTAGCTGTAAAAGATTCGAGAGTATGGGGATCTTATGCATGCATGCGCTGAAGGTCCTCAACAATAACAACATCCTTCTACTTCCGCCGCAGTATATTCTGAAGAGGTGGACCAAATTCGCAAATGAAGAGATTCTTGATTGGGACAGTCCCGGGACGTTAGCGTTACGTTCGAGTCAGATATGCCATAAGGCTATCTCGTTTGCTCGGAGAAGTATCGTGTCTAAAGATGCACTGGATCACTTCGAGCAGGGACTCCATAGACTGATTTCTGAAGTTAACAATATCACAAATGGAATCGAGAAAGACTCGTCGAATGATTCTCTTGATCGCAAAAGGAAAAGGAAATGTGGAGCACCTTGTAGTTCGGCTGACGTCGCAACTGCTCGGGATTCGCTTGTCGGGGGCAGCATGAAAGCAGGTAAAAATGCTAATTTTTTTAATTTATTTTTTTGCCAACAAGGTCTGGCTCAGTTGGTCAGCAAGTTGAGCTAGGGGCCTCTGCAAGGAGAAATTAGCACATGTTGGTAGGAGAGGTAATCATAATTGCTTCACTTTCCTAACGAGATTAGTCTCATTCTCTGTGGAGGTGGGGACACTCATGGAAAACTCACAAAAAAAAAAAAAAAGTTATTTTTAACTATGATATGTTGTCTTGACATGTATTATATTTGGACAAGGAAAAACCGAAATGCCGTTGATTCAATCCGAGTATGAATCTTCACAAGTTAACAATCAAGATCGTAAACACGCCAGATTATATTACATTCCGAATGCTGCTCATCCAGATGGTTTTGTAAAATGCACAATTTTTTCTTCAGGGCCCATCCAGGTGAATAATCTGTATTTGCACTTTCTCATTTCTTATTAATTTATTTTGGTAAATCATACCTCAAAAATTTCTTATTATTTGAATTATCAGGATAATCAAAAGGTTGCTTCTGATGTGATTAAGAGCCTGGATATAATAAGAAACTCGGGGAGGGGCTCGGTCCTTGCTCCGACGACCACACTAGAACAACCCGGCAGTCTTATGAACATGGCCATGTCCCGGCATGATCTTGCGCAACGATCGGTATGAATACGCTAATTCTGTTTCTTATAAACTCTTTTATTAAACTAAATTAAGAGATCTCTTTCCATTTTTGTTGCAGCTTTCTGGTCGTCCGAGACGGCAAAAATCGTTACCCGAAAATGTAAATCTTGATATTAATGAAGTCACAAAGAAGCAACAATAATTTGGATTTACGCGTGAAATTCGATAACTTGGAATAGCATTTAGTTTTCTTATATCGATGAATATCAACACAATTGGTTCTTGAAATTGAAGGGAGTGATGAGGTTGAAGTTAAACAGATGACGCCTTTGGGAGAAATTCTGGGAGCATTTTTGGCAGCAGAGCCTTCTCCTTTGCAGCTACACTTGCTTTATCTTTCAGCAACTCAGTAGGCTTCTATCACGAAATCGGGGTCCGTTCTCAGCATTCTTACTCTGCCACCTCATCAGGGCTTCGACTTTGTCCAAGAAGTATGTCGATCTCTTCGGATATAGCCTGTGTTCTTCTTTGTTTAGTTCTAAGCTAGTTTCACATATAACTATTGGATTTTGTATGAATTACATTGTTTAATCTGGTGTGATGCATACCAAGTATGGTCCTGTCTTGTAGGCCTCCAGATTTATGAAATTTTTGGTATTTTCAACAATTTTTGGAATTTGCCCAGACTTTTTAACTTTCTATTATATAATCTTTTCTTTTTTTTTTTTTTGGTTTCAGGGATAGAGTTCTGAAAGACCTTTTTTTTGACTGGCACCTGCATTTTAATTGAAATATCTAATTTGACCGCAACATGTTACTGTTAATTTGTCGCACCGTGAATCGCGGCATCCTGATCGGTAGAATATCATAGCAGGATTTGTAAAAGATAAGTACTAATCTAATACTTTAGCAAATCAAATTAAGCTTTTATTTATTTTATTTCTTTTTTTGGTTTATAAAGAACCACTTTTAACATATTACACCTGCTTCTCAAAGAAATAAGAAACCCAACCAAACCGCTCAGCTCATCAACTGAGCTTTCTCGGTTCGAAAAAATTTACGGTCTGCCTATAGGGATCGGGAAGGGTGTAATATTTTTGTCGGGTGAAAATGCCAAGCAGGCACGTGCAATAGTACATTTCTATCTTGTACAGGTAGAGTTTCTTCTCGCCGTCCTGCTGCTAAACCACTATGATCGCCCGTCGATGCGGTTACATGGTCTCCTTCGTCCGTCATGCTCACTTCTTCCTTGTGGAATAACCCACATCTCATTTTTTTTTTGGAGATTATCGTTGAAAAACTCTGCCCGTAACAGGCCCATTTTTGTGCAACCGTCGTAACAGACAAACCCGAAGTTGGCACCGACCCATATTCCGCCAACCGATGAGTCCCAACTTTTCAATCTGGAAAGGCACGAATAACCCACATCTCTTACAAAGCAAAGCAGTAAAATTGTAGATATTGGTAAATCAAATGCAGCTAATCACCTTCTCGGCTTCTCAATCATAGCGCTAGAGTTCCCAAATTTTGAACCAACAATCGACTCGCTTGAGCATCGCAGGTTGTTCGCACTTGGGCATCGCAGGGTTGAATTCTTGGTGAGACATTATGCACGGGAGCTCTAGTGTTTTTTGGTTTTTAAAACATGATCAAACAGCACTGCTTCCTGGCGACTTTGGGACCCCGCGGACTCTCATCAACTTCCTCACCCTAGCGACATCGTCCCACCATCCGATACCTGCGTACAAATTGGATAGCAAAACATAAGCCGACGATCTCCCGGCACCAATGCCAATCAATTTCTCAGCCGCCCATTCCGCGCCATCCACGAATCCTTTCTCGCAGCAAGCACTGAGCAGGCACTTGAGCACGCGCTCGTCGGGCTGCACCGGCATATTGCGCACCAGCTCAAATGCTTCTTCCAACCGACCCGCCCGTCCCAGCGTATCTGCCAAGCAGCCGTAATGCTCAGCCTTTGGAATCACACCATAACATGAGATCATTTTGTCGAACAGTTTACGTGCGTGGTCTACGAGCCCTGCATGGCTGCATGCATGCAGAACAGCAACCCACGTAATATGATCAGGCAAAAACCCTAGACCAAGCATGTTATCGAACAGTATCAGCGCATCGCCGGCGCGGCCGTGCGAACCCAATGCGGAGATCATCGCAGCCCAGGAGAGATGGTCCTTTAGCGGCATTTCGTCGAACACCTTGTTCGCGTCGTCCAAACGCCCGCACCGCGCGTACATGTTCAGCAGAGCGGTACCAACGGCGGGGCTGAGGGAGACTTTACTAGTTACGATTTCATGATGGGCGAGGAGTCCATGGCGGAGAGAGGGAAGGCGGGCGGCGGCGGAGAGGGCGGAGACGAGGGCTGCGGCGGTGGACGGAACAGCGCGGCGGCGCATGTTCTCGAAAATTTTAAGTACAGCGTGAGAATTGTCGGAGAAAGCGGTGAGGAGAGCCGCGAAGGAGACTGGAGATGGGGAATCAATGGAGTTGAAGAAAGAGAGCGCTGCGGTGGGTTGCCGACACCGCGCGTAGGCAGAGATGAGAGACGTTTGCAGGAACTCATCGTTGGGGTGGTGAGTGTGGAAGAAGGTGAGTTCTGCGGAGCGAAGATCGAAGAGATGGGAGTAGGTGGAGATGAGAGACGAGCGTAGGAATGGGTCGGAGGAGTGGCCCGTGATGAGGAGGTGGGAATGGATGAGGCGGAGAAGGTGACGACGGCGGAGGGCGACGGCGGCGCGGAGGAGGAAAGTGAAGGTGAATTTGTTGGGGAGAGACATGGAGAGCATTGAGCGAGCGTAGAGAGCTACGGCGAGGTGGGGCGGCGAGCGGCGGAGGAGACTGTTCCATTTGAAGGTGGTCGTTAGGTCGTGGAGGTGCTCCGCCACTACCGCCATTAACGCAGCTGGAGCTCAGCTCCTCAGCTGCCGCCATTAACCGAATACATTCAAGGAGCTGTTCATGGGCGAAGACGTTTTTGGTTAACATTAACGTTCCCAACTGATGAACATCTGAGCGTAGCAATTTTTGGAGAATATTGAATTATACATAAACACTTATATATATATATATATATATATCTATAATATTTAAGCGGAGGGAAAGTTGCTACAGTGCACGCCCCCCTCATATATATATATATATATATATAATATCTTAATTTTTTTAAATATTTTATTTTTAAATAATTAAATATTTTTTAAATTTAAAAAAAATTAAAAAAAAAATTTCACACGCATCGCGGGTGATGTTTCCGCTAGTATATATAAATATCGGTTGAGGATTATGAAAATAACACACGGAGATATGAAAATTATGTTTTTATGAAGTTCATAAACAATTTATGGATTTTAGGTCACTTGAAAGCAATATAGGAAGGACAATCAACAAGTTCAATGTACATGAATAACATTTTAAATATATTCGCCCCGTGACGGAAATGCATGTACTGAGCATGCATTTGAATCCCGACCAACCGCAAAATAAATTCCGCAGGATACAGATCAGTAGGTCTGTCTGCAGAAAGTCCAAACACCAACTTTAAATCTTCTCCAAGCCCATTAAAATATTTACTTCGGTTCATCTCCGAGTCCTGTTTCAAGAGACATCCAACATTTATAACCGATATAATTATCCAAGAGATGTTATACATATATACAACATATTTATCAAATTTGACAAAGAATTAAGCAATTTTCTATAAAAAAAAAGTTGTGGAAGAATAAATGAATAGCTTAACATAAAAAAAAAGAAAATAATAAAATGACGACGGAAGCTCTACAATCTTTTTACAAATCCCTCCGACTCCGCCAGGTTGTTCGGCTAGTGTCGTTGCTGTAATTTTGACTTGCAAACCGCATCATCTGAAATTCTCTGATTTCGGCGGATTGTTGTGCTGAGTTGAAAATCTCACTATATCCCGGCCTTACGCCATTGGTTAGATCTTCTTCGGCTAAATTATCCAAAGCCCTTACCACCTGCATATGACAATCAACAGCAAAACATCACACAACCTCGTTATAGAAAAATATATATGGGTTTTGCTATACAGCCCCAAGAAACTACACATGTTGACGTGGCACAATCAGAACGACACATCACGATGGATATATCTGTAATTTTGATTTTTTTGCCGATCACGAGGGAATTATACGGATCACGAGGTGCGTGAGTGGTGGTGATTGATTGTGTGTGATTTATTGGGTAGTTTATTGGGGATGAGTAGTTTTTTCCAATATATATATATTATATTTATATATATATATATATATATATATATATATATATATATATATATATATATATATATATGTATATATATCAAGATCATTTTGACATCGGCGAACTGGATGACTCCCTCCCGAGATACGTTTATGATTGACTAACTACATCAGCCTTAATGCAAACAGTGCAAAAACGGCCGTGGCATATAGTATCCATCCCAACAACTGGCCGATGAGACTGCCACATCGATCTTGGTGTAAATAAAGATAATTGACTTTAATGAACAGCGTTGCTCTTGTTGAATAATTACCTGTGCCATGCGAGGCCGCATTCGTGCTGAATGGCGCACACATGCAGCTGCTGCTTCGATCATGCAAAACATCTCCTTTTCATTGAAGTTATTTTCAAGCCTAGGATCAGGAAGACCGCCAAAATCTCCACTTTCAAGTGCTTGACTCATAAGCGGCCGAGCCTGATGAAGTTTTACGTTAAAAGGCAACATTCCATTTGCGTCACAAAACAACACGATGTTTAAGACTTAGACGTCGTCAAAGTTTTGTTAATACTTGAAGCTCTAATCTATTGAAATAATATATTATTATAATGAGATAAAAAAAGAAATCTTAAATAACACGTGATGAAACTCAAATGACAAAAAACAAGGTATAAGATCTGCCAACTCATTTAAATTGTGCAATCATCCAAAATAGAACTTAATTATTGTCATATCCAGTTGTCTCTTTCTTTTCCCTCTATAAAGCATCATATTCTAATATTTGCCTTTACGGATTGAAACACATGTTAAATTTCCAGACCATCTGCGAAGTCAGCATGTGGTAACCCAGTCCTTATTTTAGCAAAAGCGGCATAAACCTTGTGATCTTGATTACTCATAATACTACCCATCCTTGCACCGACCTCCGTTAATAAGATTGGCAGTAAAGAAATTTACATGTGTATGTTTACCGATGAAATGGATCTTAAATCTAATGTATAAAGGGATAAATAGTTTTCTTCAAGAATTGGATCTTGACCCTTGAATCCATAGGCTGGTATTGAGTAGACTATTAGTTTACTCAATTTTATGGGTGTTTGCTGCTCGTACACTATTAGTTTCTAGTAGAACCTCATCACATCTATACATCTTGAGGAAGGGAAAAAAAAGAAGAAAAAGAAACTTATCTCTCATGGCTAAACTATAATCTTACTATAAAAGGTGGCAAGGGTGGAAACAAATCGAAGACGCTCAAAATCTCTAGATAGATCAGCATAGACCTTAAAGTTGTTCGGTTATGACAAAATGAGTCTTATAAACAGGAATCATCCTAAACTGTGCAGAGATTGCCAAATTGTCAATATTTGAAAAATGAAAAATGATATTCTTCAGGGTCATTTTGACCCTGAAAAAATCAAGGCTGATGTGGCACAATGCCACATCAGCCGAAGTATTTAATAAAATACTTAAAAATTAATTATTCACACATCTCAATGTGTTGGAAATAATTATTTCACACTTATCAAAAAAGTTACATTAAATTTACTTCTTTCCAAGACATTTAATATCAAAGAATAATAAAGATATACTGACGTGGCATTGTGCCACATCGGCCTTGATTTCTTCAGGGTCAAAATGACCCTGAAGAATAGCATTTCTCTTTGAAAATTTAAGGGCTTACCCATTCAACAAGACTTTCATCACCGAGAGGTTGACAAATGTCCACAGGTTTTCGTCCAGTAATAAGCTCCAGTAGCACGACACCGAAAGAATAGACATCGGATTTTGCAGTTAATTTCCCACTTGATGCATACTCTGGAGCCAAATATCTAGAATAACAGTAAAATGTCTTTCAGGTGGTTTGAAGGACAAGAAAAACTAGTTTTATAACATAAAGATAATTCCATTTGGAGCAATCTTATTTATGATTTTCAGCATACCCAAAGGTTCCCATAACACGTGTAGTAACATGTGTGCAAGCATCCACAGCTGATCTTGCAAGGCCAAAATCAGACACCTAAGCATGAACCAAGTTAATAACTAGCCCATTTTATTTTTGTTAATCCTAATAATATTAAATATAAGAAATCGGACATAGGGCAAACCTGGGATTCAAAATTGTGATCCAGTAGTATATTCGAGGACTTTATATCTCTATGAATGATTCGAGGATGACCTGACAATCAAAATCATAAAAATCATTTCACAGAATTGCGATCGAGTTATAACGTATAAACATATATGAGAAGGAATTTTGCATTACAATCCTCATGTAGGTAAGCTATTCCTCGAGCTGCACCAGCTGCAATCTTAACTCGTTTTGCCCAATCAATTACTCGCCTTCCTTTCCCTAAATTCATGTTCAGAACTCAGTTCTTGAATCTTACAAACCCGAAGTCAAACAGGTTCATTTTGAAGCTTGAACATCACATTCATTAACTTTTTAAACAGCATATGCTTCAAAACATAATAATTTTGGGATAAACTTTGGGCTACATTTGAGAGCTCTAGCATTTATTTATACAGCAATGATAGATAACCCAATTTTCTCCCAAAACACTAAAACACATCCCAAGGTGGGATAGAAAGCACATGATTATCTTCATACATCCCAAGGCATCTTGTGAAGTGTTTCTAGGTTGTTGCAGTTCAAGAATTTTGGGCCATCTAGTTTGAGAAATGCTATTTTTCAGGGTCATTTTGACCCTGAAGAAATCAGGGCTGATGTGGCGTTGTCAACATCAGACCATCATTTATTATTTCTTAATATTAAATGTCCTGAAAAGAATCACCTTTAATGTGACTTTTTTGATAAGTGTAAAATGAGTATTTCCAAAAACATTGAGATGTGAGAATAATCGTTTTTCAAGTATTTTATTAATTGCTTGAGCTGATGTGGACGACGCCACATCAGCGCTGATTTCTTCAGGGTCAAAATGACCCAGAAGAATAACATTTCTCTCTAGTTTTGTGTAATTGTCAAGCATGGCATGTAGTCAACTGTAGTGAACTGAAACAATGATGCTACAAACTTACCATGAAGATGACAATGGAGGCTGTTGTTGGGAACATAATCATAAACAAGTAGCCTATGATCATCCGAAATGCAGTATCCCACGAGTGAAACCAGGTGGCGGTGGTGTACACGGCTTATTATTTCAACTTCTGCTTTGAACTCACGCTCTCCTTGAGCACCCCCAATTTTTAGCTGCTTCACAGCAACTTCCCTTCCATCGGGTAAGCGTCCTCTGTAAACAGACCCAAACCCTCCTTGACCCAAAAGATTCTGCGTCGAGAAGCCATTCGTAATCGATGCTAAATCCTCGTACATAAAACTCAACTTTGAACTGCCCAATCCATGATCAGATGGTGATTGCATAGAAACTCCAGAGGTATACTTAAAAAGAGAAGTCGATGGGGACCTCGGGAAGGATGACGCTGATGTAAAATAGCAAAAATATTTAATCAAACTGCCAAACCAGCAATAAATAACTAAAACTTTGAAAATCTTCATGCTGAGACATTAACTGAATCTCCCAAAGGTGATTTTGATTTCAGCTTGTATCTTATCAGATGAACAGCATTAACATTAAGGAACCTCAGGGTAGATTAACTAATCAGTAAAGTTCATAGAGTACAGTTCCACTGAAGTTCTTCATTTTCCTTTCTTTTCTTTTCTTTTTTAAATTTTGAGGAAAAAAAGGGATTAAGCGTGCATTGCGAGTATCAAACCAGGAATTGATGCAATTAGTACCCGATCTACCAACATTGTTCAAGTTTATCTAATCAGTTCAACAGCAAAACTATGTTGATCAAGTTTATCTAATCAGTTCAACAGCAAAATTTTAGAGAAACTAATAATTCAAATTCAACGAGTACACGATCTACCGACATTGACCAAATGCGAGCCATCTTTCAACGAAATTGCGTGGAGAAATATACCTGACATTTGTGAAGATCCAATTGGTGAATGCATGAATCTGTTTGGGGGAATCATAAGGGGTCTCCTCTGCCTCTTGACAAACCAAACTGCTGCACCCAAGAAACTAAGAACCACAAGACCAGCTACTACTGCAATTGTAGCAGCTGCTGTACTATTAATCACACTATTGTTCTGCCGTGAGTTCCCTTCCCTCTCCGATCCATTGCCAAATGGAACAGAGTCAACGCTGGGCCTGGAATGTCCGCCGTTGACTTCAGTATGCGGTTTAGCTGTTGGATGAACTAGTTTTGGAGATAGCTTAGGAGGTGATGATGGACTTGTGATGCTAGGTGAATTGCTCGGAGAGGGCGATGGTGATGGTACCGGAAGTGATGGTGGGGGGTGACGTGGCGGTGGCAGCGGTGGCGGTATAGTTGCAAATCGAGGTGGTGGGGACGCATAAATTGCTGGAGTTGGTGTCGGCGGCGGCGGCAGAGAAGGCAATGTGGGCGGCGGAGGACTTAAGTACAATAATGGGGCCGGCGGCGGCGAAGCAGGTGGCAATGACGACGTCGGCGAAGCCGGTGGCAATGCCGGCGGCAGCGTTGGTGGCGGATAATCTGGTAGCGGCGTGGGTGGTGTGACAGGAGGCGGAGAATTCAGTAGCGGCAGCGGCAGCGGCGGCGGCGGCGGCGGCGGCGGATAATCTGGTAGCGGCGTGGGTGGTGTAACAGGAGGCGGAGAATTCAGTAGCGGCAGCAGCGGCGGCGGATAATCTGGCGGCGGTGGATGCGCAAGAGTCGGCGGCGGAGAAGCTGGTAACGGCGGCGAGTAAGGGATTGCAACCACTGGTGGAATTGCTTCTCCTCCATAAGAAGGAAAGTAACCATCCGCCATGGATGTTAGCTTTTAGAGCTTTGCTATGCCTGTAATCTAAATCATTCTCCAGAACAGAAAAAAAAAAAAAGAAAAAAAAAAATCTCTTGCTCTTGAAATCAAATGTAAAATGCTGTTGATTTCCAAGAAAGCAACACACAAATCTCTGCTTCTGTTCTTGTTCAGAGGTTAACCGAACGAACTTTTGACCATTATTTTATTTTATTTATATAATTATTTTTTCGAATAATTTTATATTATTCTTCCAACTAATTTTTACCTTTTTTTTTTAATCTATATCAATAATAGATATATATAATACTAAATTGTAAGCAGGTAGGTTTGATAATCTCTTATATTCTAATAGTATAATTAATAATTAAATTAAATTTAAATTGTATATAAAGTATAAGATAGTTATTATATTATGTGATGTGGCTTTTTTTTATGAAATTATAAAGTTTAAGAATCTAAAATATTTTCTGGTTTAAAATTTTGGAGCTTTATATTTGACATATCTTTTTTTAAAATAGTTAATGAATGCTAAATAGAAATATTTATGTTAAACTTTTTCTATAAAAATATTTATATATACATCTTTGTACTGATATTTTAAGTTTTTTTAAAATTAGGATGTGGAAATGTTTAATGAAGGAGGGTCTAAAAAAGGACCATTTCACTTTTTATACAACCCAATTAGCACATAATTCAAATTTAAACTTTTCTTTTTGGGCTCGTGATTATCCAATTTTATTTTTATTCTATATTTCGATAAAAAATTAAATAAAATTATAATCCCTCGTAGGTATAGCTAGTGCTTACTGAATTCGAACTCCAAACATATCTTTCACGAGAACTTAATATTTATACCATGTCTATCTTATATTGTATGTTATAAAATAAATTTGATAATTAATGGTGTTATTTATAATTTTATTTTTCATGATAATTATTCAAAAATGGATCAGTAATATACAGAATTTGTTTACGATAACTTTTTAATAGACAATTGATAAATCCAATATTCAAAACTGTAATTTCTGAGCTACTTAAATATTTGATATGCTATATAGTGCACAATCGAACCAAAATTATGTGAAATAATTAAGATTAATTGTAAATTAGTCTCTTATTTTCAAAATCATACAAATTAGTTTATAAAAATATAAAAAATTAGCTGCGCGTTCATCGTACGTCAATATATTTATCTGTTTCAAAAAATAAGGATAATATGCAGCTCTCCCAAAATTTAAACCAAACAAAATAAAAAATAAAAATAAAAACAAAAAGAAATTGAGTAACGTGAGAAGAAGATGGAGGAATAAATATAATTAAATAAATAAATAAATCTGAAATCGTGAGGGGGCCACGTCAACGTCTTCTGCAACAACGCGGTCAGCTCTCCGCATGGCGTAGGACGTGCGCAGTGATGGAATCGGATGGCACACTTACGAATGTTTTTTCCTGAAATTGTATGGTCGAATTTAATTTTTATTATATATAATTATTTTTTTATATATTATTTGATATTTTTTTGAAAAAATTTAACTGTAAAATTGTAGATCACATCAAAATTTATAACTTTATAGTTCAAATTTTTTTTCTAAAAATACTTAAAAATAGATCAAATAAGGGGCGAAAATTTTATCTAATGTCTCGTAATCCGTGTTCGCTGACTTAGCGCGATCCATGCCATTTATTTCTCTGCACCCTAGTGCGTTAGCATCAGGGGAGCCGGCTCCGTGCGCGGTGATGGAATCGGATCCCGCACTTACGATTGTTTTTTTCTGGGATCGTATGGTCGAATTTAATTTTTATTATATATAATTATTTTTTTTGATATATCGTTTGGCATTTTTTCGAAAAATTTTCAACTGCAAAGTTGTAGATCGCATCAAAATTTATAATTTTATAGTTCAAATTTTTTTCTAAAAATATTTAAAAATAGATCAAATAAGCGAACGAAAATTTTATCTAATGTCTCGTGATCCGTGTTCACTGACTTGGCATGATCCATGCCGTTTATTTCTCTGCACCCTGGTGCGTTAGCACCAGGGGAGCCGGCTCCGTGCGCGGTGATGGAATCGGATCCCGCACTTACGATTGTTTTTTTTGGGATCGTATGGTCGAATTTAATTTTTATCATATATTTTAATTAAAATTGAACAAAATAATATTTTTTCAGCTAATATTTGCTTAAATTCGAATTTCCGACCTTCGAGCTAGCACTTGATTAAAATCAAGGATTGGTTTGCTTATGAAATGCTATTATTTTTTCTTTGTAGTTTGGTTTTTAGGTTTATAATTGCCGAGTTCGATTTCTCACATTAATTATAGTTTGTTGCCGATGTAGATTGTCGAGTTACTATTTAGGAAGTTTTAGTAAAACACTTATTAATAATATATATATATTTTTTTAATTTATAACCGTTGAGTTTAATTTTTATACTATATCTCAACTATAAATTGGACGCAAAGATAGCACCTATCAATTAATGCTTGTTCGGATTCAAACCATCGATCTATATTTCACCAAAGATATATATGTTTGTCTTCTAATATCTACTTTCGTTAAATAATTAGTCCAATACAGATTATTATACCATTTTTTATGGTCAAAGTTATTTCAAGAATGTATAATAAATGTTTGCATATCTAGATAACATAGAAGTATTTCAGAAAATTTTCACATATGCACAAAATTTAATTTTATGTTTTTTTAATAAATTTTTAGCTTATTTTTAAAAATAAATATTATGAAACTTTGAGTCTCAAATAAATTTATATATACTTCTAAAATCGCAAAGATTTAAAATATTAAAATATTTATATAAATTTTATAATATTTTAAATACTTAAATAGTAGTGCATATTAGTGTGTCTTTTTTTTTTTTTTTTTTTTTTTTTTTTGTACTCAATACCTTCGAATAAACTTGGTATTTCGGCTTCATCAAACGATAGCAACCATCAAAAATCGGGTCCGAGCAAAATATGAAAATAATAGGATGTACACAGTTATATTCCGAATAATATATTTAAATCTTATTTAATGAATTAAAACAGCTAAAACATGCATGGAAGCTCTTTTTTTTTAAAAAAAACCAACCTCATAGTTGTCTTATATTAATATATATATTATATTTGAAGTGATAAAATGGAGATAAATACTACTGAACTGCTCCCTTTTTTATACAAGCAAAAAATTGTTAGTGCATTTACATTTTTATGCTCTATATTTTAAAATTACATTTGTATACCTCTACTTCAAAATACTGCTTTTATGCTCCTTAATTATGTATAAATAATAAAATTATATTTACTATTTTTTCTTGAAATAGATATTAGTCAATTTAATGATAGCAGTTTTGTTATTCCACACGTTAAAGAAATATAAAAAATATTATTTGAATTAGAAAATATATAATTTTAAATTATTAGTAGCATAAAAATGCAAATGCTATAAATTTTTTTATTTAATAATAAATAAATAAATATCAATATTACAACCGACCTACCACATTGGGGAGATGCCTACTTCTCCTTGGTTGTGACCTACTTGACATGAAACACCTACCTAACAATAATTCTTTAGGTAACAACTATTTTGGCAACTTTTGCAGCCCATGGAGACACCATTGTTATTAAATGGAAGATTTTTCGTCGTGATCGGACTCACTTGTTACAGTAAAAATAAATAAATATAAAAAAATAAAATACAAAAATTTATAAAATTCGGTGTTGCCCGTGCGCTCGGGGCAGGACGGGACGGCTCGTGGGTAGCCCGCAGGGGCATATAGTTTTTTTAAAAAAAAAATTTCGGCCGGCTCGGCTCGCCGAGCCGGCGTACCTAGTGGGGCGGCTGAGCCTGCTCGCCCGCATTTAGCATCGTGTGGGCCGGCGCGCGGCCCATATCAAACCATGTGAGCCGGTCCTGGCCCGCACGGTTTGCAACACTACTGATAGTTTATGTTAATAAAACTCTACATGGAATTTTATATTTTTAACTACTTTTACATTATAGCGTACATTTACTTTTATCTTTTTTTAATTTTTTTCATATTTTATTTATATTTATATTTATTTATTATTACTATTCTATTATGCACGTGTGAACCGTACTTATATTGTACATATTCGGTGTGATTACTGGTTCGTGAATCTATATGTTTAATTGTATGTGTATCTAAGATTTACTTTATCAAATCAAAAATTCTATAAAATTAGTTTCATTCAAATTTGATTGGGATCTTGAAATTGTTGTTGGTCTTATTTTCTTATTATTTGGTACTCACATTTATTTTCTTGCACCAATCTCATGATCCTTGAATATTAGTTTTAAAATTAACCTCACAATTATGCTGTGTAGGAACTCAATATATCATATTGCATAGTTAGATTTACTTATATGCACCATATATTTCAAATGATAGTATAATTATACACGCAAATATATAATACTTCCTTAAGATGCACCTATGATGCATGAACTAAAAATAATAAAAATAAAATTAATTAAATATAAAAATTATTAATACATTCGAAATTTTACATTTACATAAATATTATGGTTAAGAAAACAGAATATTAACGGATAAAAAAAGAGAGAAAAAATAATAAGAGAGAGAAAATAATAGACAATTTATAATTTATTATGAAATAAAAATTATGATAATTATTATATAAATATTAAATTTGTTTTAATATTTAAATAATTAAATTATAAGATATACAAGATCACCAATTTTACTTCTTATGTTTAAATATTATAGATATATAATTTACCCCGTAATATTTTTTAAAAAAAACCTCATAACTACTATATATATCTAATATATTTTGTATCTAAAAATTTCATGTGAGTTACATTGACAATTTTGGATAGCTATGTTTGGTTCATTCTCTAAGTGTTTTAGATTTCGTAAAAAGGCATTTACGTTTGTATGTTGTATGATAATCCGAAAGCACAAAAATATATTTATCTGATTCGAAATAATATTTTTATGCCCTTTAAATATGTGAAATGATAAAATTGTCATCGTTAAGTTAACTGTTATTGTATTTTAAAAAATAAAAAATAAAAATAATTTTATCATTTTACATAAAATACAATTTTAAATTGTGAGGGTGTAAAAATGCGAATGCCCCTTGGTAAAATGTTGTATCAATTGTGCACAAGTTTTTTTTGGGGCAATTAGCAAGATTTTGCTAAAATTCAATTTGCCTTCTAATTAATTAAACAAAATAAATTAAAGCAATGAAGCATTTTACAATGCCCTCTTTTTAATCTTGATTCAGCCCCTGAGCAATCGTCCCGCTGCCGGTCGCGCCGGTCTCCGACGATGGCGAATCGGCCGCTTAACCTCGATTGGTCCGAGCTCTTGCCTGCCATTATCTCTGTGCCGCCGCACGACGTCGAGGTGGTCCCTGCAGCCGCGAACACGGCCGCGGATGCGGCGGAGCAATCCGGCGCCGAGGCGGACCCTTTGTTGTACTTCAAGGACCACCAGCTCATCGAGAAGGTCAACTGTCTCGAGGCACAGTTTGAGGCTCTGAAAGGGAAACTCCGCGATGGCGGCGCCAAACTTCTCTCTAGAATTCGAAGTATAAGGGAAGAGCTTCATCGTCGCGAGATTAATCGTAGCCGGGAGGTATGTCTACACGTTCTCTAATGTTGTTGTCAGCTTTTGCATTTGTATTTATATTATAAGAACATGGGTAATTTGTAATACTCGTGATTCGCTTGCATACTATATTATAGATGGGAATGGATGGGTACCTCCGGGGTTATGATTTTGACCCCAACTTGCTTTATGCACACACCAAATTTGACGCCTTTGAGCCTCGGTGGCTTTAGACTGCAATACACCATCGCACACATTTCCCGTTGTGCACGATAAAGAGTTCCCAGAAATATCTTGAAATAAAGGGTGTCCAATGAGATTCACACTTGGGATGCCACGATTTGTGAGCCTGCTTATA
Source organism: Xerophyta viscosa (assembly GCA_002076135.1). Taxonomy (NCBI): domain Eukaryota; kingdom Viridiplantae; phylum Streptophyta; class Magnoliopsida; order Pandanales; family Velloziaceae; genus Xerophyta; species Xerophyta viscosa. Next base: position 1,757,152 of record MJHO01000023.1, read on the forward strand.
CCAGTCAACCCACCAGGCGTGGGCAGATAACAAATTATAGTTTAGAAGGATTAAGTTATGCGAGGGAATGTAGTTGGGATAATAAGGCCGTTATGATTTATCAATTGCAACATCCTAAGCTCATACAGATACAATAGCATAGAAATTCCAGTAGTTATGGGTTTTTATTTTGCAATGAGAAGGGATTCCCGTTCCCATTCCATTGTTTTTGATGATTTTTTTTTTCTTTCTTTTTTTTTTTTCGATTTTTCAGGAAATTGAAGGACACGCAGAGGGCAAGAAGCATAAAGTTGTAGAGACGCTTGGTATGTGCTACTATACTTAGCGTTTAGTGTGTACGTTTATTGCAAGGACTCTTGGTAAATGCATGCGTGTGTGTGTGTGTGCTTGGACAGACCGGTAAAGGTACAATTATATGTTATTTGGTATAAAATAAATGTTTGGATGTAGCTCATGGATTTCATATATGATTTAAGATGGGCATATATTTTCATCTTGAAGTTGGCCATTCAAAGAGAGCTTTAGTTGGAGTATTTTGACATCCTTCCCTAATTTTTATTTCTCCTTTTTGGCTAGAGAAGAGCTTATTGTTGATGTCAAGTTTTTCCACTCTTCCATTTCTTTTTGAAATTCATTGGCATGTAGGGATCATATAGCTAGGTAGCGCTTGACCCTTGCAGTACACTGCGTGAGATGTCGTATTCCCTCCTATGGATGGGTTTGAGTGAGCTTCCCTCTTTGGTTGCCCCAAGTCTTGTCCTATAGCATTTTCCTAATCGATTATGTTGTGTTCAGTGTTGCAGATATTGGAGAGTAAGAGTATTTCGAGCAATCCCTTTGTTTTCTTCATGTCGCTACGTACCACATGTTTTCCCTGACCTTTGGATTGTACAAACCCTAAGTTCAAACCTCAAAGGATTTTGACAACAACTTTTCATCATGTAACATTCACAGAAAATGATCATAGAGATCTTAGATTTAATTTTAATTTGATAGCATGACAATATCATAGGAGTTTGACAAAAGAGGTCTTGGATTGGGAAAAGGGCCAAGAAGAGAAATACAAGCAGGTGAGCAGGGTTGTGTGAAGTGTTGTCAAAGGCGTCTCGCCTCGCGCCTAGGCATGCTAAGCAAAAGTAGGTGGGCAGGGTTATGTGAAGTTTTGTCAAAGGCGCCTCGCCTCGCACCTAGGCATGCTTAGCGAAGGTGCGCCCGCCTCAATTCGAGGCCATGCTCCTTTATAAAGTGCAACCTAGGTGCACCTAGATGTTTTTTCTTTCTTCTCTCTTTTTTTTTTTCCGATTTTCTTTCTTCTATAAAGAGCACCCCAAATAGAAATCCTTAGTTGGTACTACTCTGCTTTATTTTATTTTCTTCATTTTGTTGCTATTGCTATTTTGCTGCTAACTGCTACTATTGCTACTTATTTATTTTCTTTTTCCCTACAGTGCGCATCGCCTTTGTCTGGCTCGTGCCTTGCCCCTAGGCTCCAAGTGATCCCTTGCGCCTTGGAGCGCCTTGCGCCATTGATGACTTTGGTTGTGTGCTTGGTGGGCGAAAGTTGCCATGTAACAACAAACTAATAATGCATAGTCAAGATAGTTAAAATAAAAACAAGTAAAGTTAGGTCATTTTTCTTTTTTTTTTTTTAAAAAAATCTGATTAGTTAAATCTAGAGGGATGATATGACATACTTCCGAAGCCTAGGCAAAATTGATTAATTTGATTTTTTTTTTTTTTTTTGGGTCAATTCGTTAGATGGCGTTTTATGTAGTCATAACAATTGCATTTCAGTGATGAGCTGCTCTTAGTATCAATTGCTTACAGCAATTCTTGGTGTCTAATTTTGTGAATTTGGTTTGCTCTGTCAAATTTACTTCCGTTCGTGACAACCCAGTAATCTATGAGGATTTACCCCTTGGCCATTTCCCTCGGCCATAGTTAGAATTCATAAGTATGGAATTTGGCCAGGAACCTTGAATTTTTTATTGGTTTTTTCATATAAATGGTCACATTTGTGTTCTTTTCAAAGAAATTCTTTTTGCTTCTATTACATATATTAGTGGCATCTAAGGATTCGATTAGGTGACACTATCTTTGAATAATCTTAGGTGACTCTATCTTCATTTCTTTGCCTAATAATCTATCATTAGGTGACTCTATCTTTGAATGATCTTACGGTTTCTTGTTTTTACATGTTACCAAAGTCTAGAATTTAACCACGAAGCATCTTTGCAATTCCATTGCTTATGCACCTAGTTGTTCGATTTGTCTTCCCTTTTTTTTTCTTTAAGTTTTTACTTTCATAGCATACATGAAGACATCTAATGATGTAGTTTGGTTTTGTCGACTCTACTTAGTTGGATAATCAAGCTGTTTAATGTCTTTATATGATGATTACCGCTATAGCTAATTAGATTGGTTGATTTTCTTCTTAGAACATGCAATTTCTCTTGCAGATTTATTAGGTGATTCAAAATCAACCATCTACGAGTCATCATTCGCATCATACTTTTCTCCAAAACTGAAAAATGAGGTAATAAATATTATACGGTTGTTCGCAATGTTTTTGTTCTTTTGCAATTTCCTGCAAGGATGTTTTCACTTTTTTCCTCTCAGGCAGGTGATGCATTCGAAAATGAGTTGAGATTCCTTAATGGAAATTGGCACCAAAAGGACGAGGAGAAGCAACCAAGTCCATCGTCACAGTTGTCCAGATTCTCTTCAAGACAGAAGCCTTTCCGATCACTTGTTGAGGTCTATAAAGAAAGACCTTTAGATGGTCATAGCAATCTCCTTTCACATGCCAGAAATTCTTCACATGAAAGCAAAAGCTTATCAAGGTAATGGTCAACGTCAAAGTTCTAAAATAAATGTAGTAATCAGTTTTCTAGTGCTACTATTCTTTCTGTCTGACCTGATCTTCTGCTTGCCCCTTTTTTGTTGTAGGCTATGTCTTAAGCTTTTAGTTATAGTTGCTTAAATAAATGTGTGAACGAGTATGCTTTTTCATTTTTCTTGCTCTCTTTGAGCGACTTAAAGCTATTTCAATCTGCTATTCTTTTTTGCTGGCATCACGTTTTAAGCTGATATATGATGCTAAATTGGAGAATATTCTTTTTTTGTTTTGTTTTGGTCTTGATGTCCTTACTGTTTTTAACCTGTTTTCGTGCTTAGGGTTATTTATCTCTTAAGTAGTTCCTATTTGTCTCTCTTTTGATATCTATGTTAAGATAGATAATTAGTTGGTAGCTTCTTAAGGCTAGGTGATTCTTGGAGCACGCATCAATGAGAGATTGTTAAAAATTGTTGTAGGCTAATGTATAGGCTGACAGGGACCTTCTAGCCTGCCTAGACCGAAAAAGTGGGACCCCTCATTCTCGGTTGTGGAACTTGGGTTAGTGCCACATGTCGGTTATCTGTTACGACAGTCACACAAAAGTGGGCTCGTTAATGTCGTTAATGCAGAGTCTCTCCACGATAATCTCCCAAAAAGTTATAGGCTGATGTTATTTTATATATGTCGATTTTATATTCCATATAGCTTCTATTTGATTCTATAACATCAATTTTACTACACATGTACAAAGACCTCTAAAATAGACTGAACTCCCAGTTAATATAGCTTGCTAAAGATGATAATCTGTCGAGTCTGCTAATGCGTACACAAGCAGCAGGACAGGCTTTGGGCCCCTAACTAAGAACGGAGGAGGTATCTACAAGGAGCAATTTTCAACATTCTGGAAGTTTACTATAGGAATCACCTGTTCATTTCAATGATAAATAATTAAGATGGAGAAGAATCTATTAGCTTGGTTCATCCTTAAAGATTAGTTTGTATAAAACTATTGTCTAAGCCGTGCTTCATATTATTTGACTTGATGCAGAACAATTACGTAACCGTGTCTAATCTGTATTGTTGTTAAAGTAGATCAAGCTGTTGTATTATGAAGTTCAATTTAGAGTGAGCTGTCAGTTAGTATTCTGCTCATGTGCTTTACGTTGGGTGTATAATCACTTGATATTCTCTTGTACTCATCCTTCTCTTAGTGACGCCTCTCTTCTATGTGATCTACAATCCCAGGAGAGTATCTGCAACATGCCCAAAAGCATTGAAGGATTGGAAGAAGGTGACTATACAATTTTTTTTGGCTTTAACTTTTTGCACTATAAAGCTGCATGGATCGGAAATGTTATGCATGTTGTCAGTATTTATTGAGTCTCATTTCTATGACAAAATTCAGTAAAAGTGTAAAAGGGCCAAGCAATAGTGTCTGTAAATGTTGTTTTATCTTTTTTTTTTTATCTTTTTTTCTTAAAAGGCATTTACGTAGGTATCTCTTGAAGTGTTAAAATGTGCAACTTGTAAATCTGCACACCGGGAGTATGACGTGGGACTTTTTTAAGTAAATGCATTGTTTCGATGATCATTAAATAAACTAATTGATGTCATTCAAAGATGCCTATTGCACAGTGAGACTAGTTTGATACTTTTATTGGTTGGCTAGATCAAAAAACATATACATGATTACAAGGACTGTTGTAACTGCCATAACATTGCATGTTGGTTAATCTCTTTCCTCAAAAAGAACAGGTTCAAAATGTGGTACTTGTGGATGAAGAATGTTCCATGTCTCCTATACAAGAAGAGACTCTTGATGAATGGTAAATGTTGTACTATATTATTTTTTTGTAATTTATGTTTTAACTGTTTCTTTGTCTTGTCCTCAGTGATGTTTAAAAAATGTTAACTTCTTTACAGGAAGGAGGTAAAAGTATATTATCCATCTAGGTGAGCTTGCGTAAGATCTAAATAGTTTGTTTAATAAAGTACATTCTAATATTTTTTTTTCCTTTTTTTTAAAAAAAAATTTATAACCGCTTGATCAGGGATGACAAAGAAGCTGTTGAACTTTCTTACTTGGACATAAAATGTCTTGAGCCTGAATCCTTTTTGTCATCACCTATTATGAACTTCTATATACAGTAAGTTCATTGTTTCTGTTGCCTTATTTGTGTTGCTCTGAAGTTAATTATGTATGTGTTCATATATATAAATATATGGTGTGTATGGAAATACGTTGTTAGCTGTAATATGCTTACACCCATAATGTGAAGCGTGTTGTTCTGTCTAAAGAATTCTTCTCTCTCTCTCTCTCTCTCTCTCTCTCTCTCTCTCTCTCTTTTCGTGATGTTCTGTTGTCTTGGTCTCACATGTATTACTTCCTTTCCTAGTATTGTTAGTTTTTGCTGTGAGATTGGGTGGCTTGACCTTCCATGTTTTGTTATGCGGCCTCCGGTGTTGATGTATTGGAAAATATCTGTTGTGATCAGGATAACAGACCATTCTTTCTGCTTCTAACTTTTGTAGCACCTTTGTTGTCAGGTACCTTCAGAGGTCGTCTTCAAATGTTGGTGCATCAAAAGGAAATTATCACATATTTAACACATATTTCTACAAGAAACTTGAGGAGGCTGTGTCTTCCAAGGTGTGCTAATCTGGCCTAGCTGTTGGTTGCTTCAATTTATAGTATTTTGCCTACAGTTTTAATTTCAAAATTTGTGGGATGTCTCATCTGTGCTAATATTTTGTTTACTTTTTTGTAGTCATTAAATTAACTTAACTGCCACTGTTCATTATGTAACACAAAAGAAAGATCATCCAATTCATAGAAGTTCTTTTAATCTCTTCTTGGTAAAATTGCTTCAGAATATTAAGGCACTATTTTTTTAAAAAAAATTACCCTGCAGCACATGAACTTTTACTGTTGGGTTGCTTACAATATTTATGTGGCTTAGATAGTGTTGCAGTAGAATAGTTCTTAAAGTAGTTCCACCATCAAATCCTGCCTCCCACAAGGAAGCGGAGGGAATTTTCTTTTTCTGTATTTTGTGCGAAGGTGAAACTGGCCTTTGAGATTGGCCACTTGTTGGGCTTATTTGGTTGGTGGAGCTTGGATGGTGCTAGCTGAGGGTTTACCAACACGTGGTTGGTTCCCCCTTGTTAATCTCAAAAGGAGAATTTGAATATTCTTGCCACCTTCATTCCTCTTTCCCCACTAGCGAAATTTTCCTAGCGGTTTGAATATTACATGACTACTTGCATTTTGTTTTTACATTGTCGATCATGATATATTCTGCATGCCTGCTGAAAATTGGTTCTGAACTATGATCTTAAAGGACTCAATAAATAGATTCGATGTTCTCTTTGAGATAGTTTGACTTATGATGGTAATATTCATCCTTTTACCAGAGTGAATAAGCTACATTTTCTATTATGCATGAAATGATTGCATTAAGCATTAGGGATTGCATCAAACCAGTTTGCTAAGGGGATTCCTTTATTAACTAGACCTTGGGGGCAAAGGCATGAGCCCAGTCGTTGGCCATTAAGCACATGATTAAATGTGGCGTTTGAATTTCGAGAAAAGGCATTGGTTTATTTTTTGTCTAATTTACTAGATATAATGTGATTGCTAATGAGAGAGCACTAATGTTAAGGACTGACCTATATCCCATATATGAAGAATCTTTCTAGAAATTTGAAGAATTTGAATCTGGTTCCACTGAGTGGGAATCTGATTTTGTAAACAGAATTGAGAGGGATTATTGATTTATCACGCTAATGCCTTTTTGGTTGGGAAATTTTTACATAACTAGGTTTATAAGAAGTATGAGCCAGCCCAACGTCCACACGTGTCTTCCTATGGGCCAATTTTGAGCCACTGTTCTCAGGACATGCTTCAGGTTGGGCAGGGCTTTTATAGATTTTAACTGAGGTGAATGAAATTACTGGACCATAGTAGGCGGTATCCCCGTCCATTTACACTGTTCTCTCATATTTGACTCTGTCTTGATAGTCTCGTCTCTCTCTTTATTCTCACCTTGGTTTTAGTCTCTTTGCTGCATTAGAGTCCAACACTCATCTTCTTTCCCGAACCACTTTGTGCTACACTAGCCATCGCCTCTGTTGTTTTTGCCGCTGCCCAACATGATCTCACCAAGTTCCTAGTTCTTAGCTGCGGTTGGATAATTTTCCATTTCGAGCTTGATCTTCTTACCATCAAACTCATTTTTTCTGTGGCTGGATTCATTCTTGCTGTAGCCAATTGTTCTCCTTTGTTTGATAATTTGATTTGTTAGGAACAATGAGGAGACCAACACCTAATGGCCTCATTATTAATATTGTTTGTAAAGGGGGCTGAGATGAATTGTTTGTAAAGGGGTTGAGATGATGTATTTTGTGGTTGAAAGCATCATAGTGATGCTGTTAAATTCCACAGGGCTGCTTGACCGCTTCCATGTCACTTGCCATCACTACCTTGTATGAGCCTAATGGTAACAATCGTTGGTCTGAATGATTTCTCCTTTTATGCTTATTTTTTAACACAAGTTTCCTTGCAATGATGACCTGCTTCACCCATTTCGCAAGTCCACACACTACTCAGCCCTGTCACCTGCGGTGTTGCACTTGTGACTCAAACCTTTCTAGCCCCTTGATACCCTTTGTTATTATCTCTGCAAACTCCATCCACCGACTCACTTTGCTCCACCCGAAGTGTGTCACTCTCTTTCCCTTCACTTATGTTGCATCACTAATGCAGCCGCCATGATCATCGATGCCACTGCAATCACTATCATAATAAATAAATAAATAAATGATCCCGGCTAGTCCTGCTCTAATTGGTGCTCTAATTGGGGTGTAATCACTACAGTGTTTATGGAAAAATTAAGATTCTGGGTTGGGCTGTTGAAGCCGAAGCATTGAGGAACAGAATTTGTACCAAGCTGGACCTAATTTACATATTTATTTAATAAATTGGACCTTTTCGTTTGCTAGCCTTCTGAAGCTCTATAGCTGGCGTGTTGGGACTAAAATCAAAACCCGTTCCACTTTTCTTGAACTGCAAGATGGATTGTTAAGTACTCATCATGTCGTTATCTCTTTTCTGTGCTTGTTTTTGGAAATGATGTGGTTACAGAACTTGAGGAACAGAATTAATTCCAAGCTGGACCTAATTTACATATTTTTTTTTTAATAATTGGACCTTTTCTCTGGCTAGCCTTCTAAAGCTCTAAATCTGGCGTGTTTGGACTCTAATAAAACCGGCTCCGCTATTCTTGAACTGCAAGATGGATTGTCAAGTACTCATTATGTTGTTATCGCTTTTCTGTGCTTGGTTTTGGAAATGATGTGTTTCAAGAACTTATTTCTTTATCTCCTTTTTTTTATTCCTGGCTTGCTAATAACTCATGGGATTTGGATCGTTATGATTTTCAGGGTGACCAGACTGATCGTTTCTTAAAATTACGGCGGTGGTGGAAAGGTGTAGAGTTGTTTCAAAAAGCATATGTTTTTATACCAATTCATGGAGAGTAAGTTGACTTTTTCTCTCTTCAAACCGAATTGGATAAATGAAAATTTAACTTTTTATTTTTTATTTTTATCTTTTATCCAATAGAACAAAAGTTTGGATTATGTATTTGTGCATCTAGTCATAGTGTGTAGGAAGTTTATGGACCAAATGATATTGGAAAGCTGACCGTCTGGTAGTGTTCTTGCTTGACATTAATCATTAATTCACAATCAACAACGAAGGTGAGGAAGTGGCTAGTCTGGGATAGTATACTTGTAGAATTTTGATATATGGATTAGCCCAACACTAAAAATTAGTTTAAGACTAACTTTGGCTAGTGAGGCAGCTGAAAGGCTGGATTTACATCAGTTGGTTTTTTTTTTTAACTTATTTTATTACAATTAAAATGATCAAGAAACAACTAACCAAAACTAAAGCGAAAGGTGTGGATGACTTAGCCCGTCTCTGTCTGAAGACTCTGTTACTACGACTCTCCAAAGTGATAGCCATACCCGTATGGACACTTACTTCTTCAGTATGGATTTTTTTTTTTTTGGGACACTTGTGATTCTTCTATACTAACTTTGGATTACTATGATTCTGTGGGATTAGGCTTTTAGAGAAAGTAGAGTTGTGATAATCAACTCTCAGATTATAACATAGATGATTTAAATTCAATTTTTCAAAATATTTATATAATTTGGTCACAAGGGAACATTAAGATGGGCTCTATCTCTGTATTCACGATAAGGGTTCTCTTATCCCATAATCCTACGTCCACAATATTGGTTACTTGACAATCTTGCACTTGGGATAAGTATCCCTACCCCTGTTTGTATCAGTTTTTGTGCAACATAGTTTAGAGGTGCATGTAGCTCTAGTTTTTGTGCATGGTTGCGTGTATCTACAGTGTGAATGGTAGATAATGGGTGGGCGAACAGATGGAACTGGATCTATGCCTAGGATAATTATATCGATGGATGAACTTATGGGTCAACGATCATTTTATGTAAAAGGCAGGTAGATAGATAGAATCAGGCAAACTTAGTGTGGTAATATTTGAGCTGAAATCTTTCAAATATCCACACTGAAAATGACCAGTATTGATGTCAATCTGAACTCTGTTAATACTTTGGAACTTACATTATTGCTCTTTGTGTGTAAATCTATTACTAGGTTGATTAATAGATGTTAAAGAGACACGATATGCAATAAACGGAAATCTTGTTTTATTCATTGGGATGTATATATTTTTTTATATGCAAGTTTGAATTGATTCAAGCTCCTGTTTCTTGTCATGCAGTTTTGCCAGTTCACTCTACAGATGGTAGGAAAAAATATAAAAATAAAAGCAATAATTAAGCAACTACAGTATCATTTCTTATGTGTATGTATGTCTTGAGCAGGGGCACATCCACTATATTATGTGTGGGGTCTAGAGGGGTTTTGTCAAAAAAAAGAAAACCCTGCTTTTCAAACTGTTTCAGATAAATCCTTATTGTATTGAAAAACTTACAAAATTACTCCAAAACATGTATATATAGTATTTTTGAGAAAATTTTTAATACAAAAAAATATATATTTTGGCGTGCTCTACAACTTTTGTATTCAAAGTTTTTTCAAAAATATTTCTTAAGAGGTGTTTTGGGCCTTTAAAACTTTTGTAACTAGCAAAGACTTCAGAGTTTTAAAACATCTATTTTGAGGTATTTTTTTGGAAAATTTCAATAAAGAAGTTGTAGACCACATCAATTTTTTTTTTTTTCATATTCATTTTTCTTGTTGCGAAAAATGCTTATGTGTTTTGACTTGTTTAGTAATTATCAGAAAAAAAAAAGCATGGGTTTTTTGGGATGAAGGTACAAAACCAGGGCCTGGTAAATCATTTTTCCCCAGATCTCGCCCTGATTTCAGCATGTAGATACAAATTGCTGATTGCGAAAGGAACTTCAAAATTTTTGGCATAACTTTATCCATGCATTTTATGCTTAAGACTGAATTTTATTAACTATGAATAAGAAGTATCATGGTCATTATGACTTATTTTTATGTCTGGAGATGTTTACCAGCCATTAAGTACAATAAAAGTTTTCTATCTTGCAATATTATAGGAATTAAATCTTATAGTTTGATTTGGGTTTGTCACCTCATGAATTTTCATATCACGGAAACACTCGTTATCATCTTTTTGAATCTCATTTTATCAAGTTATATTGTAGAAATTCTGCTCTTGGATTCATAACCTTTTAGATGTTTTGGAAGAATTTGTACTTGTGAATCGTCATTTGAACTGCTTCATTGATCTGATCTTTTGCTGCATTTTCATTATCTCCAGCTTAAAATTAATAACTCTGGTGCATGAATGTACTAACTGAATACTAATATGTAGATTTGCTTCATATTTGGTTAATTATTTACTTGATGCCTGATTTAACGTATGCCACTGATCTTGATCAGCTGGCATTGGAGTTTGGTAATAATATGTTTTCCTGGAAAGGAAGATGAATCGGGTCCTACAATACTTCATTTGGATTCGCTGGGAATTCATACAAGTAGAAAGATATTTCGCACTATTGATAGGTACGTTCTCATCTGTAGCTCATTACTGTGCTGTTGACACTCTTCAAATTTTCATTTATTTTGGTTTTTGAGTTGCATTTTAATGCATCGCAAATAACTATTTGGTTTCTTTTGTTCATTGCAGTTACATAAAAAATGAATGGGAATATTTACGCAAAGAATCTCCAAAACACTTGCCCTTTTCAGAGAGGATATGGAAAAACCTCCCTCGTCGAATCGATATGATGAACATAGAGGTGATGCATTTCCCAAGCGAACTGTTCTATTTGTGTCTCTTTTTTCTTTCAGTTGAGTATTTGTTTGCTACACTTGAGTTACAAATTTCTTCCAACTAAGGGCTGCTTATGGTTAGCTATTATAAATATAAGGCATGAATTTCTCTTGGACAGAATCAGTTGAGCAAATTAGAAAATAACGTATGTAGCTTTCGGGTTTTTCCTACCAAACTGATCGCACAATTAGAAAAGCCTCTCCACGCAAGATGCCTCCGCAATAAACTGAAATACTCCGAAATCTGCTGCAATAGATCTATGTAAAAAAAAAGCACGCATAGAAACAGCTTTGTCTTTAGTTGTTGAATAATACAATTTTTTGACATGCTCTACTATTTTACTACTTGTGCCAGTTGAATTCAACTTATGAAGACATTTTTCTAATTAATAAATAAAATTATAAACTGTTTGGAGAAATTAGTACTTTGATGCTCTTTTGCAGAACCAATAGGTGGCCTGCACGATCAAACTAGTAGAATTGGTATAAGAACCATAGTTTACCGTGCCGTTTCGAGTTTCGGTAAACTTAGATCTTGAGACGTGCCGACCGTGCAGAGTCATATAGTTTAAATTTTTTTTTTATAAGATTTATTATATAAATGGTAATGACTTATTAATAAGAATAAGTCTCATTCATTTGTCAAAACTCAAAGTACATATTACATAAATTATTACCACATTGAGTGTCGGTGTGGTTGATAAAATGGATCAACAAAATCTAAAGTATGTAAATTTATCCCATGCGTTGTTTGAACAGAATACACCCACTTATTCCACGAATAAACTTGATGATATTTATTTTATAAAAAAAAAGAAAAAAAATTGGCATGTCATACTGCTTTTGTCATAAAGCGATTCCTGCCTATGCAATATTGGCATGTTATACTGCTTTTGTTAGGCTGACACTATTTGCATTACTATGTTAACTAATCACTGTTAGGTATAAAAAATTGTAACTTTGGGTACTTTATTGATGCTTCATTCATTTCGCGGTCCGTCTCTTGGACCAAAAATCTTGCTGAAGTTGTGTATATACTAACCATGAGATGTTTATTAACTCTAGGTCCCTCGGCAAAGTAATGAATACGATTGTGGCCTCTTCGTGCTTTATTTCATGGAAAGATTCATTAGAGATGCACCACAAAGGCTTAGAAAGAAAGATATTTCCATGGTTAGGAAAAGAATAAAATTTTGACCCTAAATCCCCTCATTTTTCTTTTTCTTTTTTTTTTAAATTTTTTTATATTATTGAACAGTTTGGCAGGAAATGGTTCAAACCTAAAGAGGCATCCAGCTTGAGAAGCCGAGTACGGAATCTGCTCCTCGAAGAATTCCAGAGTGCTAGGTTAGAAAACGGGAAAACGGATTCATCATCAGACAGTTCAACAGATAGCGACATCCAACAAGATCTAAGTTCGTAGCGCAATGCAGAAAACCAACATTTTCTCTTCAAATGCTGACTTGAACCGATCGAGATTTGTGGCGGTTGAATAGTTTTAATGATGATGATACCGTGTGCTATACCACAAGCCTAAGAGTTGAGATACGAGAAATATAGCCTTTTTGATTTAGCAAGTTCTGGGAGGGGCTCGCCAGAAATTATATGGCTACGCAGATGCTGATATTGCAATTTTATTCGTCCCGACCTACCATTATAAAAGGGATCCAAGGGAACCATAAAAACCTGGATCTTGTAAATATTTGATGTTCTTGCGAGGGAGGAAAATTGTTTATAGTTATCGACAGAATGGATCATTCTTGGTTGGCTATCTATTTTGCGTATGAGTTTAGTAGCAATTTGCTTTTTGTTACAAGCAGGGATATAAAAAAAGGCGAGATTTTTAGGTGCCTTTAATCCTATTAATATTTTGAAGCTACATTTTCAACTTTTGTTTATTTTTATTCGGTGTAACGACTAATTTTCAACTTTTTAGCCGGCTATTCTCACACGGCTAATTTTATCCCAAAATAACAAAGAAATAAAAGTGGGCGAGGACGTCACAATCAAAATCATGAACTCTGTATGCATAACTTTAAAATACAAAACTTTGTTATAGGGTCTAAAAGGTTGGGAGGGTACAAAGATGATATTTAAGGAAGCCTTTTTTTTGGGGGGAGGAAAGGAAGCCTTTTTTTGTTACTTGAAAAATCTTCAATTTCTGGTTTTTCTTATAGATTATTCCGCAGTGAAGTTTCAAGCATTAAATATAAGAGTTCTGTAAAATAAAATAAAATAAAAAATTAAAAAAAAAAATCCTGTTTTGCAAAACCTTGTCAAATAATCCCTTGATGTTTAAAACAATCACAAGCTCGGTCCAAAATATATTTGTATAAATATTTTTTAAAACATTTCAAATACTAAAAAAATTGACGTGCTATACAATTTCTGTATAATTCTTTTTTTAAAAATACTTATATAGAGATTTTTTTTTTTTTTAAATATTTATACATAAAAGTTTTATTTGATTTAACAAATATATATATATAAAAGAAATTAATCATCCCTAAAATATAACTAACAAACTCGTAGTGACCAAGTAAATAATCAACCTGTGAAAATACAAAACAAGCTCATTTTCCAAAAAAAACAATTCTAAATATTGTCCCGAGAGTCCACGAGCATCAAAATAAATAACATCGACGGAATCAAAACCACCTTAATTCTACTTGGAAAACATTCTTAAGATGTGAAGTATACGATGATACCGCACACGTAACTCATAGTTTGATCGACTGTCGGCAGTATATTTGAAATCACTTTATATTTCATCCGGCGGCGTCACTATTATTTACGAGATTCTTCGAACAGCTCAACGAGTCTTTGAATCTATAACCCTCTTTGCAAAAGATGGCAGGCAGAATGCAGCAGAATGAATCTGAAGATATAGAGAAACTCCATTAAACGAATCAACTGAAACTATAAGGCTGAAAAAAAAAAAAAAAAAAAAAAAAAAGAAAAAACCTCGGGGTTATAGAATTTCAAAGGTCCTTTCGGCTTGTTGTGGCGATCATTTTCGTCGATCTGATATACAGGGTGCTGAAAATCAACTGGCGGCCCCTCCATTGAGCAAAGCATAAAACCGATCACCCCACTGTATCCCCCCCAAAAAAAAGTAGATTATGAAATAATTGATGAACAATCTTAAATAATGAAGGGTATGGCTGCTTCATGTTTGCAGTTATTTCCTTTTTTAAAATTGGAGCTTCCAAAATAACAAAATAGTCGATAATAAAAACAGTCTTCGATGGACGATATCTATAAATGATAAGATTTACGCAGGCAAGCCCTGGAAGAGTCTGTCCAGTAGGACACTCGGCCTGGAGAAGAAAAATCTAAAACACGCGAGCATACAAGTATAAAAGTTTGCAGAAAAAGAAATCAAACAGAAACATACACATATTCTAACCTGCCGCTCCACTCGATTGAGAACCAAGATTTCACCTAGTTCTAGGATGATAACAGTTTTTCATCGTAGTGAAGACAAATTTAACAACAAACTCAGGAGGCAGTGATCAAAATGAAATAGAATCGTAATGTCAGTGATCAAAATGGAAGAGAGACCGACGATGCCATCATTTGCACAACCATAAAATATTTTGCATAGTTTTTTTTTTTTTTTTTTTTGATAATAAATATTTTGCATAGTTAAGGGTAGAAATAATGTGAAACTGACCTCGGGTAAGTTGGCACTGTCGTCCAAGCATAATTAACAGAGCCCTTGAAGATTTGACGGCAAACAGAAACAATGTCCTCGATAATGTGCATGTGCAACCAAATGCTCTCAGCCTGAGTGCAAACGACCCCTCCCGGCCGAAGGGCTTTTGCAACGGATTCAAAGAATGGCTTCTCAAAAAGTTCTTGAGCTGGGCCTGAATTTATATTATACATGCTCATATTGAAAAATTAAATATTTATCAACAGAATATTAGAAAATCCAAGTTAAAATGAAAATTTTACCTATAGGATCAGATGAATCTACAATTACTGCATCATAAGTTCCCTCAGGAACACCCTTTAAGAATGCAACACCTACAATATAGGCAAACAAAATAATTTGCAAAATTGAAGCAGACAACATAAGATGATACATTTTAAAAAAAAAAAGAAGAAGAAGAAGCCGCCTCTGGAACAAAACCCGATGTACTCTAATTATAAAGACACTTCTAAAGTAGGTAGTATCGTCTGCACCACATGCAGAGTTATCTATATATTTAAATATTACTAACGGGCAAGAGGAGTGTTGGTGGTGTCTTACATCTTAGCATTTACTAATCTAATAATTAAATTAAGTTATACTAACTATCTATGACAGTAAGCTATTGGAACTACCCATGACAGTAGCTCCAACGCTCTCAGATAATAAAAGTAAATTATTTCTGGCACATGCATCGCAGGTGTATATCCCTAGTGTGAGATAAATCTTGGAGATGATTTCGACTCACTTTGGAGTTCTTTTTGAGATAAATGAGGGAAAACCCCTCCCTATGTGGATGGATCTTCCATGATAGAGAAATTTTCAAATGGCCCTAGCCCGAACTCTACCATCCAGACATGTGGAATACATACGCACTTCTCCGCAAAAGTGAGGACCAGATAGGGGTAGAACAAAGGTTGTTATGGGGAAATCTTTAAATTTTAATTTAACTAAAGAATTGCACTAGAATAACAAGTTAACTAAATAGATTGTAACCAACAATGGACCTCCGTCGTCAGATTTTTTACCAGGGCATGGGTTGAATGCATAATTTTTTTTCTTCTTTTTGTTTTTTACTTTTTTACTTAAGTTAGTGGCCCACCTTCTATAAGATGCATCCAAGGGCCTCTATAAGGCATGTCTAGGCGCACCTGGACTGCTGCTTATAAAGGAAGCCTTGCCTGGACCCGAGATGGGTGCCCTTTTGCTCAGCGCGCCCAAGCTCACCTATACAAGATTAATTATATAATTCATTCCAACAAACATTTTGCTAAATCCCAACATTTATTATCCCAATTATCAATTTAACCAAAAGGATCCAAATGTGTCATTTAGGTGGATTTGGAATAAATTTTGAATATGTCTCCTTATTCCAACCTTATTCCCTATAAAAAGCAAGATCAAAGAGTACATTGGAAATTTATGACTATAGAATTTTCACGGGATTTTAATGTAAAACATAAGATAAAGTCTCAAAGCTTGCAAAAAGAACAGGTAAGTTCAGCGTATCGTACCATCACCAATATGTAGAGTCACACGAGGATCCTCGAAACCAACAGCCAAATGGGGAAAGAATTGCTTGGCCACCTAAGCATGTCACAAAATTTAGATGTGTGCAAGACGCCAAAGAATAAATTTCACAAAAGATACTGAAATGAAGCAGATCTTCCACCTAAACGTACTTAAAAAAAATCACTAACATTACATCTTCTGGTAATTTAAACGTATAGCCACCAATGTTTAAAAATTATATGTGGAACTGCACTAACATTTTTTTTGGGGTTTTTGCATATCAGCCCCCCTAGGTTTGAAACCTAACAAATCAGCCCCTGGAAACGTGTTTCCCAGGGCTGATTTGTTCGGTCCCCGAAATAGGGGGGCTGATATGCAATTTACCATTTTTTTCCCTAAAAAAGAGAACTGAGGGGAAGGTAAGCCCTAGAGGGCACTGACAATATGTCTAATATGGAAAAGACCATCGTTACCAGAAAACGACAAATTGAGATAAAAGTAATGGCGATAGACAAATACGAGATACTCACATCCACAACCATTCCATCTATTTCACAAATATCTATCTGCTCCAGAGAAGGATATCGTGAAACTTCACGCAACACACCACCGTCACCTCCACCGATAACTAACACCTGCAAAATAAATCATAATTTGATGAACAGAAAAATGAGAACCTAAGATCTGTAAACAGCTATTATCAGCGAAAGAATTCCTGGTAATAAAAAAATAATATATAACCAGCAAATCATAACAATGGTAAGCAAGAAATTATTAAAATTATTAAAAATGTATACTTAAGTTAGAATGTCTTCTAAAACCTTCCAGGAGGGCACCACAAAGGGAAAGCAAAAAATTGATCATAACGTCTCTTTTCGTTAGAACGAAATGACATACATGATACGAATTTAGATCAGAGGCAAGCTGTAAATAGTGCCAACTGTGGCTAAATCCTGTAATTGAAGAAGCCTAATCTAGCTATGCAAAACTATAAATATGGTTATAGTATTAATTTAACATCGGTGAGACCAGAAACCCAATACTTCATTGAAAAGTACTTTGGAGGAAAGAATCGTCTCGCTATTTAGAGATAGGTTTAAGCATTTCAAAGGTAGAGTTACATAGAATGAACTCTGAAGTTAACAAGAACAAGAATAAAACCACATAGTTCATACATAATCTGACTGAGAAACATAGCATGGAAAGATTCCCCGAATAAGATTCCACCAAAAGCTATGTGAATCATTTTTCTTGCGAAATGAAATTGATTAACAAGATAAAAGAACGCAAAGAACAACTATCCAATATATTATACTTGTGTTTGAACGCCCAAATATGGAGTCATGCTCATAAAACTAGAGTTTCATGGGTGTAAATAAAAATCAAAATAAATCCTTTCCAGATACGAATCTGAATATTCGAAAATAAAAGGTAGTACTCATAAGAACCTTTTTGGGATGTTGGATAGAACAAAGTGGAAGATGCGTAATCATCTCTTGGTATGCGCACTCATCCCTCTCTGTAACTTGGATAACACCATCCAAGACAAGAACTTTTCCATAAGTGGCAGACTGAAACATAAAGATAAGATAAATTAATGAAAAAATGTTTTGAGAATCTAATTAACTTAATAGAACAGTTTTTTAGTACCTGAAATACCATGACCTTTTGATACTCCGATTTGCCCTGAAATAGTATCTTCTCTACTTTCAAGGAGTGAGCCTCACCTATTGATATTCAAACCAAGTATTGATATTCAATTTTTGTTTAACATTAAGCACATTAGATGATAATAACGGTTAACTCTCGAATGCTCTTAGCTATCCTTTGTGTAGCTATATCATCAAATCTTTAATGTAATTTCCTTTAAGTAGGTACTTGAAATTTCACACAATTTGTGAATACAAATACAAGTGAATGCTGCAGGGGAAAAAACAAAAGAAATAAATCTAACTTAATTACATAAAAAATAATTTTATCCTGTTTCCATATCATGGCTCACAGAATAATTCTAAGAGTGAAAAGAGAAAAGTATGAACGTGGTCTTGAGCACATAAATTAGGAGATACATGACATATAAACCTGAGATCGCGGGTTATAACGAACCCAAAATATATGTCTAAAGTAAGAATAAGAATACGAACACCTAACAAGTTTCCCGAGACTCGAAATAGACAACAACAAACAATTATCCCAGTAACAAATCATACCCAAGCGACGTTTTGGTGGGTAAGATATATGCAACCATACCTCGAAGGGGACTATTTTCTGAGACCCGGCTTAGATAACCACCACCCAAGTGTAAAGAATTAACCACAAGGTAAGCTGACGCAAAACCTATCACGTACCGTAACGAAGATCTCACACACAAGTATAAGGATAGCCTTCGAAATTCTCAGAGATAAACTCTAAATCTCGGGATAAATAAGCAATTCAAACTACTTCACTTCACGGTAGCACCCGAAGACTAAGTAGAAGTTTTAAAAACAAGCACCTACATGGTGATGTAACTTAAAGCCCTAGACCCCACAGACCAGAAAATTATGACGACGAATTACATAGATTAAAAAGTGAAGAACACACCTAAACCTATTATATTTTCACACTACAATAACTCATTAAATAGCAAGTACATGTATATTACTTTTTTTTATTATTATTACAAGTTCAACACAATTTAGCCAAAAACAAGGATCATACGAGAATCTATATTGTTAAAAGACACTGCAGGAGATGCATACAACATACTCAGACAAATAAAATTTTATAAAAATCACAGGAGAAAGCAATAACCACGACTTTACATGCAAATCTGTGAGCGTCCAAATGACATCATCGAAGAAATTCGCTTTAAGGTAAAAAAAAAAAAACAGAGATACAATCATACAAAGAGGGGAATAAATGATGATTAAAATAGAAACTTCCAAAAATCCCTATATTTTCTAGGGTGCATTATCTGATTATCGTATATTACAAAAGTAAGAGCAAGTGCCAACCACATCAAATAAGTAATTCGCTTTATATGTAAAAACAGAGATACAAAGACATTTAAAAAAATTGATGATCAAATTTAAACTTCCAACAATTGCAGTATCACACGACAGTTTATGCGTGGCGGCAGGTAGTGCAGTGCGTCTAGCATATCAACTCTTATCATCAATGCATCAAATCCAGAAAGATAAAATAATAACTTCAAATTTCAGGTAAGGACAGACCAGGCCACATAGGACTAATCTCGGAGAACCATCCGGGAATCACGGCGGAGATTCCATCGGCCGCCTCCGCCGGCGGCGGCGGTGCGTTTCCGTCTTCGACGGCCGTGACGTCGTTACCGTTATCCTCATCCGCGCGCAGCCTCTTCGACACCGTCATCTCCTCTTCTCCGACCACCGCCGCCTTCCTTTCCTCCGCCATCACTGCTACTTCTCTAACGATAGCGAGTGTCCAAAATGGATTTGTTGAAGGTACTTTTTAAGAGAGAGAGAGAGAGAGAGAGAGAGAGAGAGAGAGAGAGAGAGAGAGAGAGGACCCTGTTGATTATTCTGAGGACGAGAGGAGAAGAGAGAGAGACGTGGGAAAATGATAGGGCTCTCAATTAGGGTTTGCCGCTTTTATTCTTAAATAATTTGTTTCATTGGGAATTTTGGACAAGGGCCATTTTACAATCATATTTTGCAAAATTGGACATCTTTAAATTTTTTGGTAAATCTTAAACTGCTTTAGTTTCTTTTATTTTGGGAATTTTGTAAAATTTTGAACATTACATGCTTAAAAATCTCTCTCACAAAGACTTAAAAAATGCCCCCAGCGCTTGGGCCGTCTGGGTGGGACGTTGCGCCTCAAAAAGCATGCGCCTCACTCAGATTCGAATCCTGCGCGATATATTTGTAGGTGTGTACCCCGTAGAGTGCCTCTATACGTTCCTCGGTTGGCAGGGTTTGGGACAGGACCGCCCGTTAAAATTTACCCGCGAGTTTGAGGTCCCTTCGGGGTTGTATGCTCGTGTTTCGGGTTTCACTACGAAAATCTCAAAAAAAAAAAAAAAAGCAAAGACTTAAAAAATTGATTGGGAATATATTAGCGCAATTTGATATGTATCTGATGTTATGCGACGTAGCGCACGATACATTACGTTGTTGCATTTGTGCTTATTCGAATATGAAAGATCTCAAGTCTATCGAATGTTTATGATTCTTGATCCAGGGGTTTGTAGCGGAGGCCCGATTTTGATTTGCGACTATAATAAAATTAATAACTTTCGCGTTGAATTGATACGGCGCTTGCGATCTCATAGCTGCGGATAAATCAAATAAAGCTATTTTGAATACTGCTTGAGCACATGCAAGAATCAAAAAGAAGCAGGGTTTAAGTTTCCGGTGGCACTCTGTGTGCCGCCCGGAGCCGGCACATTTTTTTTTGGTCGTTCATCTTTCTCGCTCAGAAGATGAACAGCCGCACCAGCCAGTTGCGCCGGTGGGCGAGACTTTTTTTTCCTGTCGGGGCGACCGGCTAGTGTCAGTCGCGCTGGTCACGCGACACTTAATTTTTGTTTTTTTTAAATTAAAATTTTTAAAAGTAACTTTTAAAATATATAAAAATAATATTTTATTATCGTACGATCAATTCGTCTCGAGATCGAATTTATCGAAATTCAGCACGACACGAAATTTAAAACCTCGAAAAGAAATATAGTTGGCACCTCTTTTTTAACATGGACACTGGTTAAGCGCACGGACGTCCGCGCGGAATTTGTCACGGACGTCCGTGAAAAACGCGTTTTCCCTGACAAATTCCGCGCGGACGTCCGTGCAGAGAACCATTTTTCTTTTAACATTTCTTAACAAAGATCCACTAAAGATAAGTATGAGGGACGAAATAATTTTACAATATAAGCCCAATTTGCAAAGAAAAAAGGGAGATTTTCAAAGACCCTAAGCCAATCATTCAAAATTCTCCATTCAGTTTTTTAATTAATTTATTATCATTTTTTGTTAATCATAAATAGTCCTTGATTTTTACGTTACTTTTTATATTATTTTATGCCTTTTTTGTGGCTTTACACCTTTATTTGGGGATCATATTCGCCACTTGTGAAGCGATATTCTCACCCCCATGTACGTGAGAATAACATAAAGCTGAAAAACCTGCCTTAGCATTCATTCACCAAAAATTTGGACCCAAAATTCTTTAAAATACATTATAATTAAATTTGTAAGGGCATTTTCGTCCTTTAATATTTGCTGGGATACAATTATAAGAAAATTAACTAGGGTCTATACAACTAGAGGCTGATATGACAGAGAAAAAGTTATAGGGATTGATATATGCTGAATTTTAGTAGGGAGGGGCTGATATGCCATTTCAATGGTTTAGACGGTCGCCGTATGAGTACCATTTTCCGTATTCATCATGTCAATCTGATCAGAAGCTGATTTATATAAAAAGTTTGATTAAAAACTAATTTATATGAAAATGAGTGATACATAAGTTGTTTATAATTAAATTTTAATTTCAAATGATAAAAGATAGATTAATTGTCTATCAACTCCTTTATTTTTTTAGAAAATGTATAAAATTAATTTTTGAAATAAAAAATTAGTGTATTTTTTTATTTTTAAAGCACATCTTAATATGTCTATTTTTAAAAATTAATCAACATATTTAAAAAAAAATTAAGAACTGATAAGTAACTCCGCCGTAAAAGATTCTTGACGAGCATCTATGATGTGGGGGCCAAAAAAGAATGCAACATGGGCAAATGTTCGGCACGACTCTTCTTTTCAAACCTGTTCGCATTCAACCTCTCAAAAATATTATATTCGTTCTTCATTAAAATTTAAAATTAAAAATCTCTTAAACATTAAATTATAGATTTAATCAAAATTTATAACTTTTATATTAAAATATTTTCAAATAATACTAATATAATGATAAAATAATATTACATGCGATACGATAAAGAGTTTAAATGGAATCCGATTAAATATAGGGGCTGATTCTGTCCTATTTTGCCCAATTAGGGGCTGAAAAAAAGATATCCCATGCAACATTTCAAAAGCACTTTCAATCAAAATTGATAATTAAATGAATATTTTTAAAATAAACTAAAATAAAATAAAATAATAAATTAGATGTTGACAAAGAAGGTGACGCAACAGTCGGTGGTGTAGGTTGGACTACTTTCGTTCTCGAGACATGCGAAATTGTCCACCTGTCTGAAAGCATCCTCATTTTTCTCATATAATTATTTTCTATTTTAATCCTTTTTTTTTTTTTTTGCCGACTTCTTTCTGAGATTTTGTAGACGAAAATGTCTAAAAAATAACAACCAAAATATCAAATTTCTTTTTTAAAAATCACCAACTCAAAATAACAAGAACTTGTGGATCTGTTTACATAAAAATATTTAATTAATCTTTATAATTGGTAAGATATACTGATCAATAATATCTATAATTTTATTAAATAAGTACAAAATAAAACAGTGTTATCTTTGGATTCACGTAGTATATTTAAAGAGGAAAAATCTACTCATTAGGATCTGATGGTCCTGAAGCAATCGGAGCCTTCCGTAGCCTCTCGAAATGTGCGAGATAGACCACGGACGGTCCCGATTGCTTCAGGACCGTCAGAGGCCCCCACATATCCCATTTAAAAAAATAATTACAAAACCTGAAGGGGATATGAGAAAAGTAACACCAAATTTAGTTTGGGCCTGAACTTTATTTGTATAAGTTCACGGCCCATGACCTAAAAATAGTTCACGAATTATATTAGGTAGGCCAATTTTTTGTTACAAAAAAAAAAAATCAAAATATATGTCTAATAAACCATTAAAATTGTAGTAAAAAATACTACAAATTTAACATTTTTTAATTTCATTTCTTAGATGCCCCATGTTTCAATATAACATCTTCAAGCATTCAATGATTGATTTGTGTTTCTCAAAAAAAAAAAAAAAAAAAAAAAGGAAAGGAGATTTGTGTTTTGTCAATGGAGGACCCTAACATACATAAGATAACTGGTTCAAAAAAGCTGGCTAACAGCCTTTCGATATTTTTAAAAAATACGCGAAATATTCTAAACATGTACATAGAATTACATAAATGTAATTATTAAACTGGCTTGTTCTTTGCCAAACACAGGTTCCATAAGAAAATAGGGTCTCGAAATGGGTGCAACAAACTCGACTCAGCATGAGAAGCTCGAGCTCAAGCTCAAGAACAAAAGATCGCAGC
Source organism: Xerophyta viscosa (assembly GCA_002076135.1). Classification (NCBI taxonomy): domain Eukaryota; kingdom Viridiplantae; phylum Streptophyta; class Magnoliopsida; order Pandanales; family Velloziaceae; genus Xerophyta; species Xerophyta viscosa. Next base: position 1,780,806 of record MJHO01000023.1, read on the forward strand.
AGATCAGCAGCATAATATATTTTCAGAGAAATATCGAACAGATCATTTGAAACAAAAAGTTCATCATAAGTTAAAAAGATAGATAAAATAAACCAAACAATTATCGAATATATCATTTGGAACAGAACAGAGTATAAAACCTAAGTCACAGTATAGTATTTCAAAAACTACCAGCAAATTATGAATTCAAAAAAAAGAAAAGAAAAAGAAAACAATTTTAGAGATCTCAGAAAAATACCACAATTTCCTGCAACTTGCAGAAGTTTCTCTTCCTCGGAGAACTTGTTCGATCATTCTACCACGACATTCACCAACTCGTATTCCACCAGAGATAAGTTATTATCCTGTTTCACGGTAAAATCAGCCGGGTCTGTAACTTCTATTCGACCCCACTTGTCGACGGAGAGCCTCATAGATCCCTTAAACATGTCGATCTTCGCATTTCGCAGGATTACGGTTGTATCAGGCTTCATGATATCAACTGGACATTACAAAAAAATGTATGAATTTACAGAAAAATAAAAATTGACAAGAAATTAACTAAAAATGAATCAATAATTGACAAGTAAAAATTTACGGCAGACCGATTTTTTTAGTTTCCCAAACACATCAGAGCCATATAAATCAATAATGCAAAAGACTAAAAATGAAATAAGCAATTTAGTTAAAATGAATTAAATATCCTAATTTAGCATGTCAGAACACTACAATAGATAGTCAACACGCAGCTAAACGAAACAATCCCCAGTTAGCGGTGAATAAGTAGACATAGCTTGACAGATAGAAAGGAATATGATAGCAAGGAAAAATAATATATCTCAATGTGCTAAACAGATCATGAAAATAATTCTGTTCTGAAAAATCTAAGGGAAAAGGTTTCCATACACGATGGGAAGCGAAGCAGAGTGAGTGAAGCCCTCATTAATAAACATAGCTAGGGGTGTTCAACCGGTCCGGACCGGACCGAACCGGACCGGACCGGTCCGGACCGAAAACCGAACAACCTTAAGAAGCTGGACCGCGGACCGGACCGAACTAAAACCGGTCCGGTCCGGACCGGACCGCAAAAAAAAGGGACCGGACCGGACCGGACCGGTTTGGACTGGTCCGCAGAGTTTTCGTTCCTTCCTTACGCGCGACGCCGTGCTGTGCTGTGGACCGCACGTCTCCTCGTTGCCGTGCTATTCCAAGTTCGTCTTCGCCGTCCTTCTCGCAGCCAACTCGCCCGCTTGCGACCGATCAGTCTCGCCGGCTTGCCACCATCACCGTGCTCACCAATCTTGGCCTTCGCGAGTCCGATCGGCGGATCGACGAGTTCAGAAAGGATGAGCAACGTTATCGACGATGATCAATGGTGATGAGTGATGACCGGCAACGGCGGAACGGAAGGCTACGAGAGCGAGAGAAAAGAGCATGTGGAGAGAAAGAGAGAGAGAGAGAGAGAGAGAGAGAGAGAGAGAGAGCACGCCTCGAGGCTCGTGCGTTTTGCACACGACACGAGACGAGAAAGAGAGGCACCAGAGGGTTCAGTTTGCAGCCAGCGCAGCCTAGCACACCATCACACACGACGCGAGTCACGCAAGACGCAGGTTGGCTGAAAACAGGCGAGGGCTGGACGGTTGGGCCTTCTTTATTCGGTCCTCGGTCCGGTCCTCAGATTTTTCGGTCCTGGACCGGACCGGACCGAGGACCGAATATCAGTCCAACACTGGACTGTGACCCGGACCGAGCCTTAACCGGTCCGGACCGGACCGGACCGAACTCACCGGTCCGGTCCGGTTTTTCGGTCCGGACCGGTATATGAACACCCCTAAACATAGCTACAACTCAGTGTTCAGACAAGTAGGAGCTACTCTATAAGAGGCTACTACTTGATAAGAAGATAAACTCGAGTTTCATTCGTCTCTTTATTGTTCATGTGCCAACTGGAGTTGGCTCGTTCACTTGATGGTTTCATGTGTCGACTCGGGTCAACTCATTCATTTACTTGCCTGTGCAAGATATCCCTCTCTCTCGTTCGCTCCAAGGAAAAACATCACTCCTTCCAACATTCAATTAAAATATTGTAATGTTTACCGTAGTTTTATAAACTTTCTTAATAATCAACAATTGGTATCGATTAGTCCCAAAATGAAGATGTAATTTTATTTGTCACTGAGCTTGAATGGCTATCTTAACCTAAATTGCAACTTGGATACTTATGTTAAGCTCTAGATCTAATAGCTTCCCTAAAACTCTAAATTACTTTTATTCAGCTCTATCTAATGGCTATTCTTAACCTTAATTTCAACTCAAAATTACTTATATTTATCCTTAATATAAATGATTATATTTCCAATGAGAGTTAAGGATAGCCATTAGGAGGCTAGGAAGAAGAAAACATGAGTGAATTTGGAAGAACCCTAAGATTGGATGCTATTTGAGCTAGGTTTGATTTGTAATTACTATTTTAAGTATGATTTGGATAATTTTGGTTTTTCCTTAGATTGGAGATTGCTTATTCCTTCAATGTTGATTTAAAGTTGTTCTCTTTAGTTTTCACTAATTTTACATCGATTTCGTATTTTTTAAATTAATTAACGCTCTTTATTATGTTCATGCAAATGTCAAAGATGATTGATTTGTTTAACATTATTATAGAATAATACTTCATTCTAGTCATAGTATTAAGCACATTCAAAATGAGATTACTAATTTACTACTTCTATGACTGTTATCCTGAGCGCTTCTTAATTTAGCACGATGCAAATAAGAAATAGTTTTGTTTTTCTTTTGCATGAAACCAATGTTGATCAAACCATCCCACATAAGACTGTATCTAAATTTTCTAAAGAATAGTATTTTTATAATTCGAAAGACCTTAGATGAATAGACCAGTTCAAGGATGGGTCATGAATCATATCGTGTCTTTATTTTTCTTTTTTTATTTTTTTCTGAAAACTAATCTTAGATAGAAACAGGCCTATAAATCCAAAAGACTAGAACTTCTTAGTAGAATACAAATTGGTATTGTCTATGTGGTTATCACTTTACATGTCAACTAGTTTTGACATATATGGAAGTCAAGGTAGAGAGAAACTTCAACATCACTTATAACACTCTAAAGTAACGGGGATCGAATGATCCACTGTTTTTAATTATCACAAAATTTTAGAAATCAGTTAATTTACACAACAAAATTGCAGAAGCATAAAAATTTCTCTAGTTCTTACAAGTATATGCATACAGGAGCCGATACCAACAGAACAATAACAATCTTTCTTATCTAAAGGTATTATCTTTATGTAGCAGACACATAAGATGTAGAGGGTAAAGATCCATACGGACGAAGCATGCGTAATTAAGAGCATTCAATCATCAAAAGAAGAAGGCTGAAAGAAAAAAATTCAAAAAAAAATCAACCTTGATCATTTCTGGCAGTAAAAACCACCATTCCAGTCTCATCCCCCACCAAGCACTCTGCAATCCTCATCGACCGTGGTTGACCTCCACCTTTGACAATCTTGGAGTCAACAACCTTCACTGTGAGTGTGTGGCCGCTGGTGCCCGGACGAAGCTGGTCAACCTTAGTGAACACTGGCTTCCTCTTTTCCGGCATGGAATCAGCCATTTTCTTAAAATAACCCTGAATCACAAATAATGCTTGCTTAATAAAGTATCTACAAAACATCATCATTATCAGTTATCTTCTGGTCTTCTGTGAGATATTCACTGATTTCTTCTCTTATAATTTCAGTAATAATTACTTTGATACATCTCTTGGCGTCAAATTTTTATGGATAACCAATGCATGGCCTCTCTTAACAAATATTCCAAAAAGAATTTCCATATTTTATGTCAATTCAAACTAATCAAACTTTCAAATAGGTAGGGAACCAGTATGGGTCGTGTTTATAATCCAGCAAACTACTCCACCCAATGCCAATTGGTACGGATCATATACTTTTTTTTAAGTTATAACTCTGATTAGTCTAACATCATATATTCGACAGAATCGGGCGTGTTTATGATCGAGCCGACAACACCACCCACTACCAATCGGCGTCGGAACATGAAAATTATAATCTTATGACTCCGCCACATCAGGTACAGGACAGGGCGATTTACCAGAGAGATTGTAATTTGTGAAGGATCTCAGAGAGAAGCGATTTACCACCGATCATTTGCGGATCCACTATCCAATAATAGGATCTATGATAACGGAAGAGAACTATTCAATTCTTTTATATAAAAAAGAAGAAGAAGAATTGAAGCAGAATGAAATTGACAGTAATAGACCGGAGGTGATAGATACCTTGCTCCGTCGCGTGATCGGAAAGAGGGGGGGTGGTGGCGCCGCTGGAAGCGAACGATGATGACTGATGAGATATTTGGTGTTCAGGTCTGGAAATAATATGAAAAGCACCGCATCTACTACTTTTGATGTAATCTGAACCGTACATATAATATAATACAATTTTGTAACTAAACATATTTATTAATTAAAGATTTATCACGAAAAGTTTGTATTTATGCCAACTAGTTACACTTATAAAAATGATAAATCTTCAATGGCATTTATTTTCATCTTAGTAATGCAAAAAGAAAAAAAATTGGGATTTTGTCAAAACAACCCCTCTTTTGCAAAATCTGAACAAATTAATCAACCAAATACAAATACTAAGTTAGTTTAATAAAATAATTTTTAGTTTGTTCAAAATATATTTTTAGCATAGTTCGACGTTTCGGCCGGCACGCCTTGTATCGACCGAAACGTCTCTGTGCCGACAGATGTCGGCACGGCACGGCACGATCGGTATGATCGATTTTTTTTTAGTAAGGAATAATTGTTCATATTTCTCGAATGAAGAAGATAACGGTACTCGTTTTTTTGCGTCCACGCAGCGCGACTGGTATTTCGCGCCACATGGATGCTTTTTTCTTATATGTGCCGGTGGGCGCGACTCAAAGGTTACAAGCTGTTAATTTTTTTAAGTTTTTCAATTTTTGAAAATAAAAATCATTTCAAAATATTAAAATATAAAAAATAATATTTTATTATCGACACGGTCGGCACGTTTCGAGTTTAGAGTTTAACGAAACTCGAACGGCACGGCACGGTAAACTTTGATTTTTAGTTTACAAAAATATTAAAGTAATTTTTTGGGAATATTTTAGACCGAACATAATAATGCAAATTACTGATAATACAATATTAATCATCTTGTATATTTCTAAATTTTCCATCAAAATTTTTTACAAAAGTTAAATAGGAGCTGGTTTTTAAGAATTTAAAAATTAAGTTTTTTTTTTAATATATATAAAATTTGGGATGTAATTTGTCAAAATCAATTTTCAAATAATAGTTGGATTCAAAATTTTTATTCATGTTTCCACTTTTACCCACGTTTTCTACCGTCCAGACTGAACAACAGTCGGGTTAAATTAGGTAAACCGTAGTAAATAATCGGTTAGCATTTGCAGGTCCTCCCATCATTCTCTCTCTCTCTCTCTCTCTCTCTCTCTCTCTCTCCGTACCACCTGTAGAGGAGGAGAGGAGGAAGAAATCGAACCCAATTTCTTTTCTCAAGGTAATATAATTTATTTGTTTCAATTAATATATTCAGTTCTTTTTAATGAAGATGTTAGTAAATTCAAAATACTTTCTAAGTTTTCAATAGAATTTCTTATCTTGTTCTTGCATTTTAACCATCGAGGTATTTTATTTTGATTTTTTTTGGGTTCTGTTTGTGTTAAGTTAGCTACATTTCATTGCTAATTGATTGATTAATTATTAGAAGAATTTTAGTATTTTAATTGATTGGGGAGCTATTTAAATTTATTTTTGTTTCAACTCATTTGTTCAATTTCTTGTAGAACAACCTACATTCAGAGTAATAAATTGCCTGTTTTTACCTTTAATTTTTATTGTTCGAATTAAATTAATTCATTCTATTTCTGTTCAATCAAGAGGTAAATGATAGAGGAATATATTGACCTTTCAATAGGATTTTGTACGCATGTTGTCAAGAACGAATTATTCGTCATCTTTTTCTGCACTTTTTAAACTCAATTGATGTATCTTTCATGTCATAAAATATTAAATTTACGGAATAATTTCTGAGAAATGTGGTTTTCTCTTCATTTCTTTTAAGTTTCCTAAAAATATTTGCAGTTTCCGGGTTGGAAAATTAAGTATTTTTTTCTATCAATTTAACAAAATGCCCACATACTGTATATTATAAATTTATTAAATTAAACTAAAATTTCATGGAACTTTTTAGAATTTCCCTTTTTGGTTTTAGATTCACGCAAATTTGCATTCTAAACGATCCAATATGTTCGATAATCATCTCTGTTATAACAAAATGCAATAGCAGCTTCATCTATATTCATGATAGAATCTAGTAAGGGCATATATATATATATATATATATATATATATATATATATATATATATATATATATATATATATATATATTTACCACCTTTTATGGTTTTTTAACTTTTTTAATGAATATAATCTCAATCTTTTTGTTTATAGAAGATTTGTTCGGTTCCTGCAACAATGTCTCATATAAATGATGCTGCTAGCAGTATGAATGAGGCTTCCTCAGGTTCTGATATGAAAAATACTTCAGCTTCTTCAAATGAATCATCAAGGAATCCTCTGATCCCCAACAATGATTCTCCCGGGATCGCGGAAGTTGCAGATTTTGAAGCTAAGCCCTGTGATATAGACGAAGAGAATACTCGACAATTATTATCTCGAAAGAATAAGCTTTCAAGGCCTTCTAGGATGCAGGTGTTGTCTGATCCGTCGCTGCTAACAACGCCGAAAGTTGAGAGATCTCCAAAAAAATCAAGCAATAACGATAAAAAGCTTTTGCGGTCTATATCGAATCTATCTAAGACAGTTCGTACCGATAGTCCCGATATCGGGGTGTTTCTTCTCAAGCAGGCGAGGGATTTGATCATTGAAGACCCTCAAACGGCTATGAAGAATGCAATCCGTGCAGCCAAATCTTTCGAAGCCACCGGGAATCGGCACAGCTTAGACTTAGCAATGAGCTTGCATGTTGTAGCAGCAACTTATTGCAAGCTAGGCCGGTACGCGGATGCTATTCTCGTGCTTGAGCGATCCATTGAGATTCCGATGTTGAAGGAAGGTGGTGATCACGCCATGGCGAAGTTCTCGGGTTATATGTTACTCGGCGACACTTATGCTCTTCTCGGTCAGAATGAAAGCTCGGTTTTATGTTACAAAAGAGGATTAGAAGTTCAAATCACGGCTTTGGGCAATAAGGACCCTCGGGTAGGCGATACGTGTCGGTACTTGGCCGAGGCTCATGTACAAGCAATGCAACTAGATGAGGCGCGAAATTGGTGTCAACTTGCCCTTGAAATTCATAGAGAGCAAGATACCCCGGTATCGTTGGAGGAGATAGCGGATAGACGGCTAATGGCCCTTATTTGCGATGCGAAGGGAGACCACGAGTCCGCTCTTGAACATCTGGTCTTAGCTAGCATGGCAATGGTTTCTCTTGGTCACGACGCGGATATAGCTCCGGTTGATCTCAGCATTGGGGACACTTACCTTTCGCTGTCTCGTTACGATGAGGCGATCCTAGCGTACCGGAAGGCACTCGCCGCGTTCAGGACGGCGAGGGGGGAGAACCATCCTACCGTCGCCGCCGTCTATGTCCGCCTTGCCGATATGTACAACAAAATAGGCAAGTTCAAACAATCTAAATCTTATTGTGAGAATGCTTTACGAATATACGGTAAGCCTTGTAAGGGGATCTCGCCGTTAGAAATTGCGTGCGGTCTCGTGGATGTTTCGGGCATATACGAGTCCATGAACGAGCATCGGCAAGCTCTCAAGCTGCTGGAGAGGGCACTGAAGGCTTGCGGTGATGGACCGGGCCTGTGGAACACGGTTGCGGGAATAGAGGCTCAAGTGGGAGCTATGTATTATATGACGGGGAAGTACGACGAGGCGTATTTTTCGTTCAAGAATGCCATTGCAAAGTTTCGCGCTTCCGGAGAGAAGAAATCCGCTTTCTTCGGTATAATTCTGAACCAACTGGGCTTGACTTGCATTCAAAAGTACTCCTTGGCGAAGCGGCGGAGGTGTTCGAGGAAGCGAGGATTGTTTTGGAGGAGGAGCACGGGCCGTATCACCCTCTTACGCTCGGAGTTTATAGCAATTTAGCGGGAACATATGATGCGACGGGGAGGTATGATCTTATCATACTCTTTCTTATATATATATATATATATATATATATATATATATATATATATATATATATATGCACATTTTTTTTCTGTTTTTTTTGCTGGGTACATCGTTGAATCATTTTCTTCTTCATTTTGTCTATGTGAGCAGATACTTTTAAGATCAAAGTTTATATTCAATGAAATTTAGTACAGGCCTTTAATTGATACGAATAAAATGCGCCATATGAAACATTACTTTGATCGTAACAGGTTGAACGAGGCGATCGAGTTACTCGAATATTTGGTAGTGATGAGAGAAGAGAAGCTAGGAACAGCAGACCCGGAGGTCGGTGAAGAGAAGAAGAGGTTGACCGAGCTGTTGAAAGAAGCGGGCCGCGCGAGGAGGAGGAGGAACAGGTCGCTCGAAAATCTTTTCGATGCCAACGGCCGACTTCTGAAACCGAACTCAAGAATGCTACTGCATACGTAACTACTTGCCAAAAGGTGTACAGCTTGACCTTTGTTGTATGCTACAATTAACACTTATATATTATGAATTGAAAAAACTTTGTAAACCCTACCAGCATTACTTCAGAACCCTGTTTGGGGCCGGGAACCGCTGGAGAAGACTTAGCTCACCGGAGCTGAGCTCTTCCTTCCACCTTGCTGTTCTCTTCTCTCCTTCAATAACCAGTTTAATTACAGTTATAACTGTCTTTTGAATGTCATCCTTGGATTGGTTCCATTTCTGAGGGTTCGATCCCAGGGTCGAACCCTCAAGTAACTCATGTGCGCGGCACACATGTGGAATGGCAGTTTCGTAAATTGCCCTTGTTCCTCACATGTATAAGAGAAAATCATCACCATTCCAAATTGAATAACCAGCTCGATATATAGATCGAAAAGTATCCATCTATACTGCCGTTAATATAGTAAAAAAAACTTCACTCGACGAACATGAACTAGTAATTAGATCTTGACTGAAAATCTACATAACAAAAATCGGAAGTAATCTTGCTCTTGAGCTCCGGCGATTTACATGAGAACGAAACGAAATGTTGCATACATGCTCGGCTTCAAGTAACAATTTTTGGCGAACATAGGATTCATTACTGAACCCTCTGCAAGAGCTTTTCTACCATTATTATTTGTTGTGTGCCGCTTAAAAACTCCGAGTTGATGATCGCATTGCACACCAGAACAACAGTAGACGGAGAGGAAGCATTCACCTGCCAGAAGAAAACGAAAAGGAAAAAGAAAACAAGAAATTATTTCAATTAGTAGTTCGAATTTACAATTTAGCTCTAAAACACTTCACCATGCGTTAAACATGGAGCGGACTCATTTAGAGGTGCAAAGCATTCCATTTTATGAAGTTGAAACTTGTTAGGGAAAGCAAACAGTAATTCGCTCGTGGTGCAATTAGAAATAAAATTTAGAATACAACCAAGTAAAATAAGAATTCAAGAATGACGCATTAGACAACTAATAATGGATAAGATATTGGTAATCGGCAATAATGATACCCAGACACGGCCATTCATTCCAGTTGCTATCTCGAATGGGAGATCTTTTCCGAGAGCCTCGAGAACAGGGCACGTAGGAGAACTAAGCAACCTGAATGTATATAGAGTAAGTGAGATATGTGTAATCACTCAGCTCTGGAGCAGAAAATAAATAAGCCTTAATGTCTCACATCCGTGATTGACCGGTCGAAACTTCAAACATGTAGCCATCTTTTAAAGGACCAAATAATGCAGCTTTTCCACTGCCTTTAAAGAAAAATAACATGTCAGCAAGTTCTATGTATGCGAGAATAATATGGAGAAAACTAACATGAGAAACACATGGAAATGACGACGAGGTTATGCCAAGACAAATATCAAGTGCTCGTATAAGGAAACCTGGTACAATGAAATATCCTAGCAATGGGCCCCCGCCCCTGGGTGGGACGGCCGGAGCGCTCGCCTCAGAAAGCGAGCGCCCTGATTCGAACCCCTGGGGGTGCCTGCAATGGGGATGTGCCCGTGGCCGCGGTTTTACGGGGAAGCTGGTGGCTGGAACTCCCAGTACTCCATGTCTGATCCGGGGGCGGATGCTAGGCCGGGATTTTATTCTCCTGCACGCACCTGGGTCCAAAATGGTCCTATAGGTGTGCGTAGAAAACTGTGGTCCGCGAGTTAGCGGAGACCAAGGGAGGGGTTTCGTCTCGTTATTTCAAAAAGAAATATCCTAGCAATGTTTCCACATGATAGATGCATTTTAGCGCATGCAAAAGAGCAAGTTAACATAACAAACAGATAATCAAGATAACACAAGCTCAAGTACAGCTGTTATGGCCTCTTATATATTAAAACAGGTTACACTAAAGTGCTTAATGTTGGTGTAATCATATATATTATGTCATATGACAATGACATGGAACCATGATATATGCTGAAGCGTATGTAGCTCCCCTTCAACTGTACATCAGAATGCCAAATAGAAGGTAGATGTACTGCATTCTAATAACTTTAAACGCAGTAGATATCTTTTAATTATATTCATCAGTTTTGATTTGTAAAATAATAAATACTTATACAACTTAGTAAAATTTCAATGCCCTACCAACCAGTCTTCGTTTTGGCATCTCTTAAGACTTCACCAAAATTCCAAAAAGAATCAAAAGATTTCGCTAGAAATTCCGATAGAAGGCTGGTACATTTCTCCATCAGGCAAATATTTCGCAGCTGGGCCAGCCATCAACTTTACTAGAATGTTTTAAAGCTTTTTAAATTTCCATTTTAGATTATATTTTGTATACATATAATGCAGTTGCTGTTAGCTGGTTTTCAGCCATACGGGTTGTCATAACATAACAAGATTAAAAACACGCTCATGGAATGGACGAGATAATAGGTCAATATGCTTAAAATAAAGAAATATAGTTCCCATATTCTAAGTTCCTTTCCAAGATAAGAGAGAACTTAACAAAATACCAAATGATCATGGGAATTAACAATGAGGGAAGGACGATTTAACAAAAGAATTACCATCAGTACATGAAAGCTCAGGATTCATTATGCTGTTAGCTTTGACCACTCGTGCATAAATCAGGGTACCTATCTGAAACAAAATGCACTGATGAACAACATTTCAAAAAAAAAAGGAGAAAGAATCATGATTTCAAAAAGATAAAAAATGGAAAAAGAATCATGATCTGAAATTCACTGCCAACATAAGTAAGAGTACTAATTGAGTTATGTAGTCAACATGTGCCTTTAGCAAGTTTTAGTCGTTCTGAATTACAACTAGATGATGAAGCCAAATAGATTCATCGTTTTTCAGCTGGCTGACAGGAAAATAAAACATCAATATCCGAAAGAAGACCAGCACATCTACAATCTAAACCAGGAATTAAGCATTCATCAACAACCCTAGCTCTGCCTAACTGATTCCTAACCCGAAATGTTATAAATGTTGACATACATTTGTCAATTGACAGTTTAATCTTCAAATGCAAACAACCAATTCATTCTCGGAGTCTTAAGCCTCTAAGCAAAACTGCGTAGAATACATGTTTTATTCCCATTATCTAATTTAATGCAACTAACAAAAAACATTTCTTGCAATTCTGCGCCACCATGAGTCATTTATGTGAATGAAAGAATATGTCGGGGATTACTGCTTTAGGATCATCCTGGATACCCCGGATATGACCTAAGTGCTTTTCTGTACATCAATTGGCACAGGTATACAGCATTGAATTATTACTTCTGATATTCAACAGACTTGCAAAAAAAAATTCAAAATAAAATTAGAGAATTCTTCATGTCAAAGGTTCATAAGACCTTTTCAAACACCATCATTTCAAAGTTAGACCAGCACCCTTTCATGCGTAAGATTGTAACTTATAAGTTTTATACACTAAACTAGAAGCACAATGCTCAGGCGATCCTCAAATTTAATCACAAACAGTAAAACATAGGAAGTGCATCTACTTCATCTTCATAAAAAATCCGTACCTCAAACTTAGGGATGTTTCTCCTAGTTCCCCCCTCAAATGCAAGCACTGGTAGAAATGCTAGCATTGGGCCCTTTATATCCACAAGAAAATTCTGCAAACATAAAAGAAAGATAATATCACCATCAAATAAGAAAGTAGTATTGGTAGATATTATTATCCCCAAAAAGACCTTAAACAATGCTCAAACAGTACAACAATGGGTTTGCATAATTGATAGTTTAGTTTCTGCAGATTGGACAGACAAGAGAGGTGACAATTTACAATATAAGAATCATAATTACAAATTTATGCTAGGTAGCTCTAAATAACTAATAAGGAGTGTTGACAAAATACAAGCTCAGAAAAAACTTAACAAGATCACCATGTGTCAAAGACAATCCTAAGAAAAGAATGATAGGCATTCCGGAAATTTTATTCAGAAGTGCACCCGTCTTACTTTTTGTTAAGATACTTGGGGAAAAAATATTGACCAGATTACAATATCATCTGAAGCAAATATTTCGACTTTAAACAAAAAAAATTCTTATATTTAGCTTGAGTAATTCGACAACAAATTATCAGTACATCATATCTTGACTCAAACACAAACATCAAATTTTGCATACAGCAGAAGTAATTTGTCCTTAAATAAATAAATTGAAGGCGTGATAAACAATAACAAGGAATGAAGTTTTAAAAGGTTTGGAAGGGATTGAAAGGATGTTCATAATCTTAAGTAACCAAGATAGAAAAGCTATTACTTGCCATGCAGCTACTTACATCAGGTTTGGTGTCTACCACTATACCAATAACTGTATCCTCTGCACAAGGTACATACTGCACGGAAAAATAGCCATGTCATCCTAAGAAAAAGATGTTTAATAAACTAAAAAAATCAAACCAACTTCCACAGGTATACTATCTTCATGAAAGAAATCACTTTTTCTTTGGAAACTTAACAAAATAGACCAGCGAAACATAAGGCAAAGTTCTTGTCAATGCCGCATTAGCATCCTTATGCAAATCTGACGAATACTCTTAAAGAAAAAAATAAAAGACACAATGAATATCAAACAGAGAAACCGCAAACCTTGCCCTTATCAGCAATTGATGAGAATATCTACGAAATGAAAGACTTGGCAAACTTTTTAAAGAAATGATAAAAGACTTTTATTCTCCTAATGAAATATTGCATAGAGGTCTCTAAAATGGTGTGGCATTTCAACAAATACAGGTTCCAAATCATGATACGACCATGATTTGAAACATGTGGTTGGTGGATACTGCATCATTAAGAGATAAAACTTAGAAATAGATAAGAACATATGATTTTTGCTTCTTCATAAACATAATTAGAGAGAAAAAGCAGGGGATAGTTACTCGCTTATGGGAGCTCTCTATCCAGTACTTATTCGGCTTCGAAAACCGCAACTTCCCAGCCTTCACCACCGACAGCACATCACAATCCTACAAGAAAACAAACAGCTCAGTATGTAATCACAATGCCAAAGTCCCCTGTTTTTACTTTTAACAGATCCAATTCTAACCCTAATTAGTTAACAGCAAAAAAAAGTCCTGTAGAGACAGTTTATAGCCTCACTTGTCGAAGACCAGCGCCAAGCTTGATAGTTTGATTAACCATCTTTGAAAGATCGAGTACAACATCGCCGGGAACCTGATTGTCATGAAAATCACACGATATAAAATAAAGAAACATGTTAATCATTGCAAATTGCCAGTTGCAAAATGTAGGACATCAAGTGAGGAATTCTTTAATCAGAGTATAGAAAAATGAGTAAACAAATTTGCTTATGATGGTCTGGTCTATGAAACTTGCCGGACAATACTTGTGTATATGACTGATTGTCTACAGATGTCGAATATACACAAAGAAATCATGAATGCATGCTTAACCTCCAACGCGATAATAGAGGGTATAAAATAAACAATTCATGCTTATACTCCGTGATTCTCATAAAATAAGTAGAGTATCGAGAAGAACATATTCTCTTTTAATCACAGTATAGTAAAATCACAGAAAGATGTTCTTACGACGGCCTGGTCAATAAAACTAGCTGGAGAGGACACGTCCGATGGCTCTGTCTTCATTTCTACTGATTGATGCAAATTTGAGGAAGCCTACAAATTTAACATCAGCCCCAAAAACATTCAAAATTATTCATCAACCACAAATGATCCAGCAATTTAAAAAAAGTCGGAACACATTAGGGTCAAGGAACTACATCTGAAATCAACTCAGAGAACGAAAAGAGAAGCGAGGAGCGGGGACAGATACCTTGCGAAGCTGGAGGCACGTGATTAAGGGAGAGAGAGAGAGAGAGAGAGAGAGAGAGAGAGAGAGAGAGAGAAAGAGAGAGAGACGCCAACGCCGGCGGGCGATTGCGAGGGGCGAGCGCCGGGACCCGACGTGCGATTGCGACCGCCAAGCGGAGCGGGACGAGCGTGCGGCTATGCTGGGTCTGTCCCTGCCAAGCGCTGCTGCTGGTTGAGGGTCCGGGAGGGAGGGAGAAGAGGAGGGTGAACGCTGCTGCCTGCTGGTTAAGGGGGGAACGAATGCTGGGGAGAAGAAGCCGAGCTGGGTTTCCTGGGCTCATATAAGGCCTAACTCTAATGGCCTGAAAAGGCCCAAATTAAGGCCTAACATTATCTAAGCGCCCTATTTTATTTGCTTGGACCCTTCTACCAAGGGAGCAGCAGATTAAGCGACACACCAGTTGTGGGACAATTAAGTATTTGTTGGGCCTATGAAGAAAAATATAACAAAATTAGCCGTGCGAGTCTAAACGAACTTTTCTATTTTTTTCAATCTTTTAAAATAAAATTATTTAAGCGTGTTCGAGTTTGAGCTCTGTCTAATTCATACAATAGAAACAAAACTCGAATCGAACTGTGGTCGATTCGACTTAAACTTGGCTTAGTTGATACAATCGAACTGAGCGATAGTCGAATTCGAGCTTGAAATTTTTTAAGTCGACCAGAATTCAAGCTCAAGTTTCTGAAGCTCATCGAGTTCGAGCTCAAGCTCGAACTAAACCAATCAACCCGAGCTTAAGCTTAGTAATACTCGACTCGAACTCGGCTCCTATTGAACCATACCTACCAATATGCCGACGAGATGCGACCAAAAATAGAAAAAGAAAATTCAGGCAGTTGAATTTCAGAGAATACAATTAGAATAACAACAAAAATCAAGTTAAATAATAAAATGTTCATAGTTAATTACAGTTTGATGATGCAATGAGTATTTATACAAGGAGGAGAGGATATAACACTGCATCTATTTGATGCAACTAATAAGTCCTAAGGAAGAAAAAAAAAAAAGAAGAAATATACAATTGAGAACTCATATATCTCTCTATCCTTCACAGGCCAACTCTAAGATTCATCGGGCTTCGGCTCCAGCACGACCGGTATCTTTTCCTTATGATCGCCGCGTAGAACCTCCACCGTCACCTACAATTAGTAACATAACAGCTCTTAGAATCACTATGTACCTAAAATTTGCATCTATCCACAGTAATAAGAGAGATATTTCTATTAGTTGTCGAAGAAAAGTGATGTAGAAGTGAACCTCACCTACATTCGACATGAAAACTAGTTATATTTCAATTTAGAGATGCTTTTAATGATCCCTTTAGTGGCTTAGCAACATAGGGAAGAAGAAAAGATTAATTTAATGGATTTTTGTATTTATATGCCCCTAATAATTCAAGGAAAATGCCTTTGATCAGGGGCCCTGAAGCCCCTGATAAAATCTGGGCCGTCCAGAGCACCTCAGGATGAATGCAAACACATCCCGAAGTGCTCTGGACAGTCCAGATCGCATCGGGGGCGTCAGGGGCCCTGATGTAGCAGTTCTCTAATTCAAAGGTGCCAAAATATGTCTCCCTAATTCAAAATGACCTTTTTTATGCTCCCATTGACCATACATAATGACGAAATTGCCTTAATTATGTTTTCTTGAAAAATGCGGATAATTAACTTCACGAGAATAATTTCGTAAATTCACAAATTCAAGGTAGGCATAAAAAGCTCATTTTAAACAAGGAATGCACCATTTTGATAATTTCGAATTATAAAGGGACACATTTTGGCAAATACCCGTTAATTTAACGAACGAAAAATTGCAACGTCTGAAAGCGGCATGTAGCATAGTAACGGGATATGAACTCCAGAGTAGGACCCGATATATCGGGTAGACTTTTTCCATCGATGGTCAAGGTATCTTACCGTATCTCCCACTCTACATTGGTCTAGGATTCTATACAAGTCGCTTCCTTTTGTAACTTTCTTCCCGTTGACCGATGTTATGATATCTCCTAATATTAGCCGTCCGAAAGCATCTCTTTTGGTTGGTTGCAAGCCCTGCGAATATCAAACCGAAAGAAGATCATGTAAAAGTCTAGCATAATTTACTGCCTTGTGATAAATGAATTTCAGCACCTAAGATCTTTGCAAATATGTGTAGCAATAACTATTTTGAAGGAAACATGTAGAACATAAGTTACAATTAGCCAACACTTTCTCTGAGAAAAATAATAAATAAATCAGAATAAAAAATTGTAAAAAAAAAAGGGAAAAAAAAAAAAAAAAAAAACACCAAAACTTAACAAGCGTCTAAGAAGCATTGAGCTAGGAATAGAATCTCATATCTTTATATTGGGGCTAAAGCGTCCTATAACCGTTGGTGGGGACGACACAGTAACTCATGTATATGAGTCAATTTCAAACAAATGAAAAATAGCTTTTTTGCAGCTAGGGGTGAAAACGAGTCGAGCCGCTTATGAGCAGTTCGAGCTCAACTCGCTAAAAGCTCGACTCGAACTCGGTTTAAACGAGCAGGGTGATACTCGAGCTCGGCTCAAAAGCTCGAAAAATAGACTCAATAGGGTCATTGTGAGAATATTTTGTTCATCATTATATTAATTTTTAGCATCCAAATATATAGTTAAAAATTATATAATAATAAAAATTACTATAAATAAATATAATTTACTATAATATTTATGTAAGAGCGAAAAATAAATAGCAGTATATATTCATAATTTGACAATTATTAGACTTGATTAAGCTCGAGATCAGCTCGAACCAAACTCGAACTCGAAATTTTTTCGCCGAGCTGAGCAAAGCACTACTCTACTCGACTCGACTCGTTTTCACCCCTAGTTGCAGCTGTGGACATCTATTAGTACAATAGCTTGAGAAACAAAATGAAAACCACTATAAAATCATAAGAAACAAAATGAAAACCACTATAAAATCATAAGCATATGAATACCGCTTTTCCAGCAGGGCTGTTTGCAGGAGCATCTAAGACAAGCACCCCGCTAACACCGAGCTGCTCAACAGACTGATCAGGAGCAAACTTGATCCCTAAAATTGGTCTTGTAATTTTCCCAAATTTTACAAGTTGATCGACGATCCCTCGGACCTGGACAAAGTGAAATATGATAAGGTTTGCAGATAATAAGAGGAAAATATTTATAGAACGGGCAAAATAGCATACTGTATCGACGGGAATTGAAAATCCAACGCCGGAGGATGCTCCAGAAGGAGAGTAAATAGCGGTGTTTATTCCTATTAAGTTTCCAGTACTATCGAGCAATGGACCACCGCTGTTACCCGGGTTAATGGCTGCATCAGTTTGAATGACATCCTGTATGGGTCTTCCCGTCGCAGCAGAACTAATTTCTCTGCGCAGCCCACTGGAAGATGAAGAAAAAGAAAGATCCCTGTTATTGTGATTGAAAAGGATATATATCGGGTTTTTGACAAAGAAACAAATCCCTGCCTTTTAAAACCGTTTTGAATAAGCCTTTGTTTTTCTGAAAAACTTGCAAAATTACTCTAAAACACATATGTATAAGTTTTGGTTGAAAAAAATTTGAATACTAAACAAAAAAAATTTTGGTGTGCTCGATAAATTTTGTGGTCGATGTTTTTTCAAAATATGCATCTACATAGACGTTCGGGGGCTCCCAAAATTTGTTTTAACGAGGAAAGACTTCGGAGCCTTAAAACACCTAATTTAGAGGTTGTTCAGAAAAATTTTCAATACAAAAGTTGCCAAGCAAATCAAAAATGTTTTGTCGTACACAAAATTTTATCAAAAGACATATATGTATATATATATATATATATATATATATATATATATATATATATATATATATATAGCTATTCTCAGCTCGACCTGAGAATAGTCTTAATAAGCTAACATTTCAGCCGTTGATTTCCTTGATCTAACGGTTGACATTTAATTTTATACTTAACGGAATGACGATTCACGCCGTTAAAGATTTAACGGCGCCGTTAAGTATTAAAATTAACTCTTATCAGACTGAGATAAAGCTATGTTACATTTACGTGAAGATAATGAAAGCTCATCCTAACTTAGCACATTACCAATTCTACAAGAGAGAACAAAAAATACCATAAGAGTAATAGAATTATACCTAATCACGCCAATGGTAAGAGTGTGGTCAAGACCGAACTGCAATGTTTAGAAAACACGATAATATAAATGTGTTGCTTAGTGCAAGATAGAAAGAAAGTGAAGTTGCATGCCTTCATCCAGCGAATAAGAGAGTATAATATATTAAAGGAAGCTTAGAAACACATACACCACTCATTAGTTGACACCAAGGTTTTAAATTTCATGCCGTGCCGAGTTTCGGTAAATTCCGAACTCGAGACGTGCCGATAATAAAATATTATTTTTATATATTATTATATTTTTAAAGTTATTTTTAAGAATTTTAATTTAAAAAAAAACGTGTCGCGCACGGAAAGAAAAAAAAACGTCGCCCCCACCGGCGCGACTGTCATCTTCCTCGCTGAACGAAAAAATTTTAAAAAAAAAAAACAAAAGAAAAACTGTGCCGGCCGGCCCGGCACCGAGACGTTCCGGACGGCACACAGCGTGCCGCCCGGGGCTTAAAACCCTGGTTGACACCACATAATGCATTACTTGTCCTTACAAGCTCAAAATAGCAGGAAAGTCTTTCTCAACTTCCAAAGCTATATATATGATATATGGATGGTATGTTAGGAATCGCATAATGAAACATAGAGCAGATTAGACAGTTCATTAGCACTTGACTAGAAGATGATGCCCAACCAAAACAAGAATAATCTACAGCAAGTAGATTGTGCAAAATTAAGCATTTAGCAAAAAAAAAAAAAAAAGTTATTCCTCTTCACTCTTAATGCCCACATACATAAGTAAGAATATCTTTGGATGGTACAAACAGCTCTCTTGTGGTGCATCTATAAGAGATATTAAAACAAGGGAAAATAAACGAGATATTAAAAATAAAAAATAAAAAAATCTAAAGACACCAAGCAAGTACTTACAGGATTACCAATGGCGAATACTTTCTGACCGACTAAAAGATCAGCTGAGACACCAACTGGAATAGGTCTGAGTTTATCTTGTGGTGCATCTATATGCAAAACAGCAACATCCTTGTCTTGATCAAACCCAACAACTTTTGCTTCATATGTTGACTGATCTGAAAGTGTGACCCTGCATACAACTAGCAATTCAGCATTAGTTTGCTTTTGAAAGAGCGAATATACTTCAAAATTTGAAGGAAAATAAGTTCTCACATAAAAGATAATAGCATACACAATCTGTTAAAAGCATAGTAATGGGGCAATATTCAGATTAGAAGACAGAGATCACCATGTTCTGCTGAAATGTGAACCCTTAAGAGCAGACGAATGATTTCTTGGTGTTGTTGACATTGCAGCTCAGAACATATTCTGGCAAATATATATATATATATATATATGAGAGATGCTAATATCCACTCGACAGGAGCACGGCTCGCTCCTGTCGACTCCACAGCCGTCGGATCGCCTCGGCGATTCGACGGCTGACATCACGCGTGTGTTTTTTAAGAGCTCGGGTCGGATTTCAGCCGTTGGATCCCCGCGATCCAACGGCTACGGAGTCGACAGGAGCGGGCCGAGCTCCTGTCGAGTGGAGATTAGCCTATTTCTATATATATATATATATATATGATACTAAAGCACAAAAGAGAGGTCGGTGGTGTGTCTCATATATAAAAATAAGAGACTAAGTTTAATTTATGTATAGTAGTTACTAAAATATGTGTGGTTTATAAGAGGAAGTTATAAAATTGATTTCTTTTAATCACACAACTTAGTTAATTGCCCTTTAGTTATGACGGATTACCAATTTTTTATCGTTAATCGTGCTGAATCCCTACCTTTTAGCCGCCATTGTGTCATATTCATCTCTAATTTATTGTTTCATTCACTTCTTTCTCTCCCCCAAGCATCATTACTTTAGTGCCTTTGCGCCACTGTTGTATCCTCTCTCTCTCTCTCTCGCTCTCCATCTATTTATTGTATTGTATCCGGCTGAGCAAGGTATTATTCCTGCCCTCTCTCTCCCTCTCTCCATCCGTTAATCGTGCTGTCTCCGGCTAGGCAAAGTATTATCCCTACCCCCTCTTTCTCTCCATCTGTTAATCGGTATCTCCGGCTTCGCAAGGTTCTGCGCTTTGTGCCGCCGCGGTGATAAAATTCTCCCATTTATTATTTCAGATTCTTCAAAAGTAATTGGGTAGGCTCGCTCGATCCCAGTGTCTATATAGTGGATCCAACCATGTTGGAGGAATTCGGTGAACTCGCTGCTGAGTTAGTTCGTCGCGCGGCTATTGGAGAAAGTTCGTTGTGTTGTTGATCCAGAGATGCTGTTTAATATCAATAATTCGAATACGAGAGGTCTTCAAGATGGTAATTCCGTAATTTCTCTGTTTTATTTTTATCCTATTTGAGGTAATTTCTTTTCCTACTAACATTGTTATCTTTTAAACACGCATCGTTGTGGTTGTAGCTGCTTTTGAAGGGAATCAGTATAATCTTAGATACAAAAAAAAAAAAAAAACACTTCAATATTTTTTCCCCTTTTTGAGAAAGCACTTCAATATATAATTAGAAACCTATATAATCTAACAAAATTTTCAAAATCTAGTAGGCCATGAATGGACCCATCTTTATCTCTATCTACAATCAAAGTTACAATGGAAAACTTAACCTGAAAGGAAAATGGTGAAAGCGCTTTAAGAAGAACTTCTATTTTGGTATAAAATATTTCGACATTCTTACCTGACATTACATGTTTTCTGCATATTGCTGGATTGTTACCACAAATATATATATATATATATATATATATATATATATATATATATATATATATAAATATATAAAGAGGGAGAGAGAGAGAGACAAGAAGAAGAAGAAGAAGAAAGATATGCTTACTTTATCTACCTATTGCTAGCTTGCCTACCGCAAGAATTTTAATTTATACTAAAGATCGATCAAAATAAAATACTCCAGGAGCAAAATCTAAGACTTACCTTAAATCAGAAGCTCCTCTAATAACGTGATAATTAGTAACAACATGACCTTCCTTGTCCCATACAAAACCAGACCCAGAACCCTGCGGCACCTCAAGCACATCCAGTGTAAATGCATCCTGCCTACACAACCAAATTGAACAACCCCAAAAATCAGCAAACATTTTAAAAATTCCAACAGAACCACCGCAAAAGTAGTAAAATCATAAACTGTTCTACATTTTATTCCAATTATCCCATTTTAGAATGAGTTTATTGCTTATTCTCAGAAGTACAATCACCAATACATCAGTTTAGAGTGCATCATAAACAAGGTTTTATGTGCCGACCCGAGCCGAGTTTCGGTAAACTCAGATCCTGGCACGTGCCGACCGTGCCGATATATATTTACTTGTTATTTTTAAAAAATAAAATTAAAAAATTAATTAAAAAATTCAAATATAAGATTTTTTGACACGTGCCGTGCCAACAACTATCGGAACATGCACGTGCCGCCCGGCACGGGCTATGCCGACCAGCACCGAAAACTATGATCATAAAACATTTTCTTTGAATTAGTATAATTCCTGCAAATTATAGTTCCTGTTTTTAAACTAAACTTCTCTCAAAAGGAAGTATTTTTTGTTTAGACAGAAATATACTTCTACATTGCCATAATTATACTTTGAGAGAAGGGTAACATCTCCGATCTAGCAAAGAGGAAGATGAAGAAGATGAGAAGACGAAGGAAGACAACCAGAGAAATCAGAGGAGCGGCAGGATCGGGATACTTAGCTGTCAAAGGAGGAACACGTGGCAATCACAGTTTCATGGGCATATGCCGTAAATAAACACAACTTCAAGAGTGTTTACAGCACAAGTGGAGTGGCATATCTGTAATAACTAGGAAGTCTAGGTCCAAATTGTATAGGAGGTTAGGCGTTTAACTGAATCAGTTACTAGTTAACTGAATCGGTTATTAGTTCGGCCCATTATAAATAGGGCCGTAGGACCCAATTGTAACCCAGCTATTCTTTGAAATCAATAAAAGCCGGCTGAGTTTTCCCTCCACTGTTCATCATCTCCTTCCTGGAGAACGGCCCTCAGATCACCATTAAAGATCCTTGAAAATACTGGTTGCTCTCAATTCCGGCAGGAATC
Organism: Xerophyta viscosa; assembly: GCA_002076135.1. Lineage (NCBI taxonomy): Eukaryota > Viridiplantae > Streptophyta > Magnoliopsida > Pandanales > Velloziaceae > Xerophyta > Xerophyta viscosa. The sequence continues at coordinate 1,803,551 of MJHO01000023.1, forward strand.
CTCACTGAGCCTTCCAGTGAGTTGTTACATTGGTGCGGTGAGTCATCCTTGGGCCCTTCCTCGGTGATCATTCCCGACGACCGACGAACCCTCGAGGAGTAGAACACACAAGCAAATCAGATCCAACATCCGTATCAACTGTCAAATGGGGCGTCCAGGGAAGTCAGCAGCAGCAGATTCAAATGAAGATCAACTGGATGCAGAAAAAGTGGAAAGCATGATCCAAGAACGAATGCAAGAATTGCGAACATCTTTATCTCAAGAAATTCAGCAATCCGTTGCATTAACTCTTGACCAGCACAAAGAAGAATTCAATAAGAAGATGGAAGAAAACAATAGAACACTGGAGGAATTGAAGGCTCTCTTCATGCAAACGCAGAGGTCCACTCCTACGTCCAGCCAGTCCAGATTTACCAATGGGAGCAACAACAGTGGCCCTGCACTGGCAAGCCAGAAGCCTACCAGGACTGCCAGAATTGAATTTCCCAAGTTCGATGGCAAGGAGGTTAGGACCTGGCTTATGAAGGCTGAACACTTCTTTGACCTGGACGACACACAAGAAGACATTAAGGTCAAATTAGCATCAATGCATCTTGAAGGCAAAGCTATGCAGTGGTACAATGTGTTCAGCAAGCATAGGAAGCAGTACAGAACTACTTCATGGAGTGAATTTTCCAGGGAAATTGAGCTAAGATTCAATACCTCTGCTTATGATGATCCCTTGGCTGATCTAAAAACACTGGAACAAACGGGTTCCTTAGAAGACTACCAAGATGCTTTTGAAGCATTGGTAGACAAGGCAGATCTATCACCAGCCCAGCAACTCAGTTTCTTCCTGCGAGGATTAGCACCTGACTTAGAGCAACGGGTGAGAAGCCACAATCCCAGATCCTACCAGAGTGCATATGCAATTGCTAGGATCCAAGCAGCTCCAACACGATCGGCCTACAGCACCAACAGGGTTGTCAGCAATACACCCCTCTCCTACCAACACAGTATGTCTTTTAACTCCAATCCCCACAATCATAGACATCAATTTTCTACTGCTTCGAATATTCCTAGTCATATGCAAACTGCAGCTGCTGCAGTTGAGAATAATAAATCTAAAGTACCTGAGAATAGTAGAGGCTCCTCTTCCAGCATTACCTTTAATTCCAGCAAGGATCTGGAATTTAAAAAACAGAAAGGCGTATGCTGGTGGTGTGGTGAACCTTATTCCAGGGAACATAGATGTGAAAAAAGGAAGCAAGCATATGTGATTGAGGTCCAGGGAGAACCTCAACTGGTCTTTGAGGAAGAAGAACAGTTTGCTAGCCATGAGCAGCCACTAGATGTTCCACCAGAAATTTCTTTACACGCTATGGATGGGACGCAGTTACCCTCTTATAAAACTATGCGGCTCATGGGGGACTGTCAGGGCAGACCACTCCATGTTCTCATTGATTCAGGGAGCACTCACAATTTTATGGATACAACGGTAGCCAAGCGGCTAGGCTGCAAGACTACAGATATTCTTCCTCTACATGTGGCAATTGCAAATGATGTGCTGCTACTTCCTATTGGAGGGGCTGAACTTGTGTTAGGAGTTCAATGGCTATCAACATTAGGGCCTGTCACTTGGGATTTCAAATACATGTGGATGCAATTCCAACTAGACGGAATCAAGCACTTCTTACAGGCCCAATCAACCTCCAGTGGGGCTCTCCCTATCACTCATAAGCAACTACAGGCTCTCCTTGACTATCCCAGAGGTACTACTGCACTTCATCTCTGTTCGTTACAAGTACTGGATAATGTCATTGCAAGGGAAGTGCTTGTCAAACCTCCGACATACAACACAGCACTTCTGGATGACTCGCAGCTGCAGCAACTACTGGACACATATTCTGATGTCTTTGCTGTCCCTACAGCACTACCACCGCCGAGACCACAGGACCATGCAATTGTTTTACGGGAAGGCACTGGACCCATCAATCTGAGACCTTACAAATACTCCAGCATACAGAAAGATGCCATGGAGGAGATCATCAAGGAAATGTTGCAAAATGGAATCATTAGGCCCAGCACCAGCCCCTTCTCTTCCCCAGTGGTCCTTGTTAAGAAGAAAGATCAGACATGGCGTTTTTGTGTGGATTACAGGGAATTAAACAAGCACACAATCAAGAATAAGTTCCCAATACCTGTTATTGAAGAACTTCTGGACGAGCTAAAGGGCACATCTTGGTTCTCTAAATTGGATCTGCGTTCGGGGTATCATCAGATCAGAATGCTTCCAGCAGATGTTCACAAGACTGCCTTTAGAACACATGAGGGTCATTACGAATTTCTGGTTATGCCATTTGGGCTAACCAATGCTCCATCTACATTTCAGGCGCTAATGAATACTATTTTCAGACCATATCTCCGGAAATTCATTTTGGTCTTCTTTGACGATATATTGGTATTCAGCCAATCTAAGGAAGAGCATTTCCAGCATTTGCAGCTGACCTTAGAAGTTCTCCGCAACAACAGTCTTTCTTGCGAAATTCACTAAATGCATATTTTGCAGCAACTTTATCGCTTATCTAGGCCACATTATTGATGCTAAGGGAGTTTCTACTGATCCGGAGAAACTGGCTGCAATGCAGAAATGGCCGGTGCCAAAGTCTGTCAAACAGCTAAGAGGATTTCTGGGCCTTACAGGATACTACAGGAGATTCATCAAAGGATACGGGACTATAGCCAAACCACTGACACAGCTTCTAAAGAAGGAAGGTTTTAGTTGGGACAACGCCGCACAGTCAGCTTTTGAAAATCTCAAACAGCATATGTTGTCTCCTCCTGTGTTAGCCCTCCCTGACTTCTCCAAAGAATTCATCATTGAGACCGATGCCTCTGAAGTGGTATTGGAGCAGTCTTGATGCAAGAACAACACCCAATTGCTTACATTAGCAAGGCTTTATCACCAAGGCAGCAAGCTAAGTCGGTGTATGAACGGGAGCTGCTGGCTATTTTATATGCTGTTAGCAAGTGGAGCCATTACTTGCTGGGCAGACATTTTATAATCAGAACAGATCATCAAAGTCTCAGACATTTGTTATCCCAAAAGGTCACCAACACTTGTCAATATACGTGGCTCACAAAGCTTATGGGCTATGACTATGAAATCATATACAAGAAGGGCCAGGATAATTCAGCTGCGGATGCCTTTTCCAGATATTCCAGTGAGACAGCCACCCTACACTCTCTCTCTATGGTTTCCACTGACCTTCTACAGGAAATCAGAGCAAGCTGGGATAAGGACCTCAAACTACAAGGAATTATTCAACAACTCCAGAATGCCCCAGATTCTGTCGCCAACTACACATGGGCACACCAGCAGCTCAGGTGGAAAGGAAGACTGGTTATTGGTAACAACCCTTCCCTTAAACTCCACATTATCTCTTTATTTCATGACAGTGCCCAAGGAGGTCACTCGGGGCAACAAGCCACCTACAGGAGGCTCAGACAGATATGCTACTGGAAGAAAATGCAGCGAGAAGTGGCAAAATATGTTCGTGAGTGCTCCATCTGTCAGCGACACAAAGGGGAGAACACTCCGTATCCGGGGCTATTACAACCTCTCGTTATTCCCTCCAGAGTGTGGCATACTGTATGCATGGACTTCATCATTGGACTTCCCAAATCTCATGGAAAAGAGGTAATTTTTGTAGTTGTGGATAAACTTAGCAAATATGCTCATTTTGCAGCTCTCAATCATCCCTACACTGCCACCTCGGTTGCCAGAGTCTTTTTAGACACGGTCTATCGACTGCATGGCCTTCCTGAAGCAATCATCAGTGATCGGGATGCGATTTTTTTGAGTAAATTTTGGGTGGAACTCTTTGCCAAATTAAAAATCAAACTGCGCCACTCTACGGCTTATCATCCTCAGTCAGATGGTCAGACTGAGATAGTCAACAAATGTTTGGAAGGATACTTACGATGCATGTGCAGCACCCAGCCTTATCAGTGGGTCGAATGGCTACCATTGGCTGAATATTGGTACAACACCAACTTTCATCTATCTGCGGGGAAGAGTCCGTATGAAATTCTATACGGACAGGCACCGCCTTTACACGTCCCGTACATTGCCGGCGATTCATCGGTAGAAGCTGTTGATCGCTCTTTACAGGCCCGAGAGGAAACAATTCTCCAACTTCGTGATCAACTATCCAAAGCCCAACAGAGGATGAAAGCTAATGCCGATAAGCATCGTATTGACCGACAATTCCAAATTAACGACTGGGTATATTTGCGGCTGCAACAATATCGACAATCTTCGGTGACCTCACGGACGACTCACAAACTACAAGCAAAGTACTTTGGACCATATCAAGTACTGGAAAAAATTGGTTCTGTAGCTTACAAGCTTCAGCTCCCCACCGGCTCTAAGATCCACCCAGTTTTTCACGTCTCCCAATTAAAGAAACACCATGGTAGCCACCCAGTCACCATGGATTTACCACTGATTGATGCCCACGGCAAGTGGCAACAAGTCCCTTTAAGAATCTTACAACGGCGCTCCGTGCCCCGAAATAACCGTGCGGCCACACAGGTGCTTGTACAATGGTCGCACTCGAGCGAGGCCGACGCTACTTGGGAGTGGTATGAGGATCTCCAGCGGCGCTTTCCAACGTCGGACGCTTGAGGGCAAGCTGTGTTTCAACGGTGGGGGATTGTAACATCTCCGATCTAGCAAAGAGGAAGATGAAGAAGATGAGAAGACGAAGGAAGACAACCAGAGAAATCAGAGGAGCGGCAGGATCGGGATACTTAGCTGTCAAAGGAGGAACACGTGGCAATCACAGTTTCATGGGCATATGCCGTAAATAAACACAACTTCAAGAGTGTTTACAGCACAAGTGGAGTGGCATATCTGTAATAACTAGGAAGTCTAGGTCCAAATTGTATAGGAGGTTAGGCGTTTAACTGAATCAGTTACTAGTTAACTGAATCGGTTATTAGTTCGGCCCATTATAAATAGGGCCGTAGGACCCAATTGTAACCCAGCTATTCTTTGAAATCAATAAAAGCCGGCTGAGTTTTCCCTCCACTGTTCATCATCTCCTTCCTGGAGAACGGCCCTCAGATCACCATTAAAGATCCTTGAAAATACTGGTTGCTCTCAATTCCGGCAGGAATCCTCACTGAGCCTTCCAGTGAGTTGTTACAAAGGGCTTCAGATTAAAATGAAACACAGCAAGAACCTTATGTTAAGTTGAATCTTATGAGTGGCCATACAGCAAATTTTGAAATTTTTTGAGGCATTTCATATTTACTGCACCTAATTCTTTCCAAAATGAGATGTAAGTGGTGACTATATTCAGCGAAGATCACCAAAAAACACAGCCATCAAAATGAGCTACAAGCGATCAAATCAATCAAACCTAACGGCGAGATTCGTGATGTAGACAACAGAAGGAGTGTTCTCCTGGAAGAGCCTCACGGTCGCGAGCTCGTCAGATTGAAGCTTTCGCGGGTTGGGGGTCACGACGAATGCCGACGCGTCGCCGACGGCCAGGGTCAGAGATAGCGCCACAGAAGCAGCAGCAATGGCGAACGATTCCGACGCCGAGGTCATGGCGGCGGCGCGTCCGTCGGCGCCGGGGAGTAGCTGGAGCAGAAGACGCTTCAGAGGTTTAGAAGAGGATGAGAGTTTGGGCTTCGACGAGGATTTGGAAGCGAGAGATTTTACGGTGTCGGCGGAGAAGTTGATGGAAATGAGAGCGCCGGCGGCGACGGTGGCGGTGGCCATTGCCGGAGTGACGACGGTGGATTTTTCAGCACCACTAGTTTATTTTTCTTTTAATTTAATTTAATTTTGTTTATGTATATATATAGCATTTTTATGGGTTTTTATAGAAATTAGTACGAGGGAACATGAATTTTGTTTGATTATCTTCTTTGAAAGAGACTCAGAATGAACGAGAATAGACGAGAAACTCTTTTTTTTTTGTAATTTTAAAAATAAAACAAAATTTGGCCTTATTTTGTTGCAAGAGTTTGCTTATATTAATTAAAAGATTTATATTAATAAAGAATTAAATCTGATAATTTTTAAAATTTAATAAATTCATACTTTTTTTTGTAGCTATGAGATTTACTTTTATATTTTTGGAACATGCACCTTCTACTAAAAATTTACCAGATCTTAGCGCCACATAGTAGTTGATTATTTGTAAATGTTTTCTCAACTCATACTAATTGATATTTTGTGAAAATGTTCTTTAAGATTTGAGCAAATCAGGATGTAGGGTCCCTCTGATACTATTTAGCACGGATTTTAAAAAATTTATAAAATTTACATAGACTCATTTGCCTTATTTTTAAGTATTTAAAATAAAATAAAATATAAAGTTGTAAAATTTATGTGATCTACAATTTTATAATTAAAATTTTTTCAAAAAAATGCCAAATGATGTGCCAAAAGATGATCTAAATTTTAGATCATTTTTTTGACATATCGTTTGCCATTTTTTGAAAAACATTTTGCGTTGTCTAATATACATATAGATGTATATATAGATATATATATTGTGTTATGTTCAAAACCATAACACCCCTACAAACAAATGACTAATGCGAAAAAAGACCAAAAACCAAAAACAAAAGAATAAAGAATGCATAAATTTATCCAAAAAATTGTTTATTTCTATTAATTTATCATTTCGCATAAATTAATTACAATAAAATCAAATATTATGAAAATCTCACCAACATACACCATAAAGATTTTATAATAAATTTTTTCAGTTATTACTGTTTAAACCTACCTCCCATATCTCCAAGCTCCCGGCGAGGAAGCAGTAGTGGCCGCCATGGAGCGCCAACGTCTTTCTCTCGAGCCTTTCCTTTACAAATGGGTAGGTTTTCAAGTTCTCAAGGGACACATTCACCGCCTCCTGCCATTATTATTCAGCAAACAATCCAGTCAGCTAAATTTACAGATAGTAACGATATATATTTCCTACACCCTTACGTATGATACTTGCGATATTCCAATTCGAGGCCTCTATTTTATGAGATGGAAATAGTAAGGGGCCTAAAAAATAGATTTAAATGCTGATTTTACATATAAGTCCACATTGTATATATGTATTGGTAAGTGTATACACGCATATATATGTATTGTTACGAATATTACGCATATAATATTTAGAAAATATGTATTATGTAATTATTATTTTGCATTTTTAGAGCTTTATATAAATATATCATAGTTATGTAATTATTTTTTAACCATTTGAGCTTAATATAATATAATTCTATATTGCTTCCAATATATGTGTATATATAAATTGAAAAACCTTTTCACAGACAGTGCACTCTTCAGGGAAGGGCAGGCTAGCATGTTCCTTCTTGACCTTCTCTCGCGCCGGCCACCCGATCTTCACCCAGTCCTCGATGAAGTCCCTACAAATTCGAAAGTTAATAGTTAGCCTTGCTATTATTGATATCGCCACCCTAACCCGCTAGGGCGGGTGATGAAACTACTCCCATAAAGTTGACAAGGGTGTATGTCTACCGATCGATTCAGACATCGAACGGACTTACGCTCTGGTGGAACCATCATCGCTTATCGACATGAGCCCCTTGATCCCGCCCGCACCGGCTGTGCCCGATCACAACAATGTTTTCCACCTACATGCACCAATTGAATCCGGCTCCTCAGTTAAACACTCTTTTGAGTCACCATAGCAATTGTGTCAATTGCTATGACACAATTGATATTATATAAACCATAAATAAACTACAATCATGTCAAGTTAGTAGTTTTCTTCTCTCTTTTTTTATTCTTTTTTTTTTTTTCTGACAGCCACCAATATCCAGAGCAGTAGGGCAATATGGAAACAGATCCATAATAATGCTCTAGAACAGGGCAAATTTAATATGTGCGTCCAACGCAGATAAGTTATATGTGCGCCTGCACATATAAGTTATATGCGATGGTGCAATGTTTTAGAGCTTTAAAATTTAACAGACTTAAATTATTTTTTTTGAAAAAATTTTAACATACAAATTATAAATCTCATTAAAATCTACTAACTTTTATGTTAAAATATTTCCAAAAAACATCATCTTTTTTTTTTTTGTATTTTAAAGCGTGTCACGGATAAATAACCTGAATGGGCAGGCACCATATAATTACTCCTAGAACAGGGTTAAGGGCAACAAGCGAATACCTTCTGGTGGTCACCAATAGTCACTGCATGAGCAAACCCCGTCAGCAAAGTGGTGGAAACGGTTTGAATCCCTCACAACAAGTTCTTTCGAGACACACTTAGAAGCAATCTTCATGAACTCATGACAATCTTCACAGATCCTTATATTTTTCATAATCTTTATAGACGGTTGACCCGGCCAAGCATTCAGGAGGCCAAAAGCCAAGGCCAACTTCTCACTGTGATATAACAACCTCTCTTCTTTATCCCTCTCCTCGAGTTCATGCGATACCGACCTCGTGTCGGCAACGTAACCTATTTCCTCTACCTTCCCTGCGAGCCAATTCAGCTTCGCGTATATTTCTTCTCTTTGCGGATGGTACATCCCACCGGCCGAGAATTCATGAACACGGTTATTAGTCTCGATCCAACTCAGCCCTAGCTCTTTTTTCACGCCACGCTTTTTCATCTGCTTTCGAACGAATGCGGCATCGCGAAAACTACCAGTAGCACGATAGATGTTGGACATTACTACATATCCGAGGGAACTGAAAGAAGCCGACTCCATGAGTTTTTCGGTTGCTCTCTTTCCGATCTCGGGTTCTCCGTATTTCCTGCATGAAGAAAGTAGTGAACTCCAAATTACGGCATCCGGTTTCATCGGCATGTTGTTGATGACGGCCTCAGCCTCGAACAACTTCCCGGCACGACCGAGAATGTCAACCATACAAGCATAGTGATCGAGTTCATGCTGAATACCGTAACGCTCGGTCATTTCACGAAAAATTTCACGACCTTCATCAACTAGTCCGGTATGACTGCATGCGGTGAGAAGCCCGACAAAGGTTGCAGAATCCGGAAATATATCCATGCGAGAAAAGACCTCCAACGCCGTTTTACTTTTACCATGAGCAGCATAACCTTTAATTATCGAGTTCCAAGAAACTATATCACGGACAACAATTTGTTTAAATACATCTTCCGATAGCTGGAGATTCCCGCATCGCGAATACGCATGGATCAAGGCATTCAGAAGAACCGTGTCTGACCCGAAACCGTATCTCAAAATTAAGGAATGAAGAGCCATGCTGTGCCATTCAGTTGCCAAGCTAGCACTTGCCTTTATCGCCATAGAAAATGTATACGTATCCGGCACAAACCCTTCTCGTCGGAGATGAGAGAATACACCGATGGCTTGTGCTGGTTCCCTATCTACATGCGAAGTCATGATACTTGTCCATAACACAACGTCGTGCTCTCTAACACCTTGTAACAACAGATAGTAGTCACGGGAACCACCACTAAGAGAACTATATGCTTTAAGAAGAGAAGTTACAATTTCAACATTAGAATCGAAGCCGGTCTTAATCACTAGAGAGTGTAGAACTTGAGATTGGCAAAACATGGAACTCAAAGATATAACTGTGATAAGTGTAGCCTTATCAAACCCAAAACCATCACCTCGCATTCGACGAAACAAGCGCATAGATTCATCCGCACTTCCATTTATAATAGAATTCCATGTAATAACATTCCTTTCCGGCATATTCTCGAAAAGCAACCAGCTTTCTTTTACACTGGAACAGCTGGAGTACATCGAGATCAGTGCATTACCGACATAAACATTGGCATCGAAATTAGTTTTAATAGTGAGAGCGTGTACCTGGCGGCCGAAAGAAAGATTTGTTGTGCACGCGCAGGAGCTGAGGACACTGGAGACAGAGAAATCGTTGGGGAGATAATTGTGGGATATCATGGAGTTGAAGAGATCGAAAGAATCTATGTGGCGTTGGCTTTGTGAGTAGGCTGAGATTAGGGCTGTGTAAGAAACGAGATTTCGAAGCGGCATTTCGTCGAACATTTTACGGGCTAGGTCAAACCGGCCACATTTGGAGTACAGAATGATGAGGTGGTTGGAGAGCTGGAGACTCGGGATGAACGGTGCATTAACGGCGGTGGCTGAGGTGAAGCGAAGGAGAGCGGCGTAAGCTTGCTGCTGCGACGTGACGGTGGAGGAGGAGGTTAAGGATGCGAGGGCAGAGTTGAGATCGCCATGTGCGCAGAGACTGATGATACGGAGAGAGAAATCGTCAAGAAATGCGGCGGCGCGGCTGCCGGAAAGTTTGATGGCCGCCACCGCCGCCGGCATTAGGTGGTGAAAAACCTTGGGGATTCGAACTCAAGAAGCTTCGAACCTTCTGAATTCTAGATACAGCGATGTGACTTAGAAGCAGTTCATGCCGCCAAAGGTCTCAAATTTGAATTACCTGACAATACATAATTTCTGAGGTATTTATCCCTGATATACTCCATAAAAAAATGCGAATTTTCGAGCCGAAACATTGTAAATCTATTTATTATTATCTCTTTTTTGAGATAACGAGACAAATCTTACTGAACAATATACTCCAAATTATTTTATTAGATATTATTTTTGGTTTGATCATGACAGCATGGCAGCCGGAAAGTTCGGTGACCACCACGGCGCCATCACCGCCGCCAGGCATTAGGTGGTGAAGAATTTGGGGTTCGAACTCTATCTTCGAACCTTCAGTTGTTCTAATACAATGATGCGACTTGGAAGCAGTTCACGCCCCGACGATCTCAAATATGAAATACATAGACCATCCATAAGTTGAAAGGTATTATCATTACTATACGCCATAAAAATTAACGCGGATTTTCGAACCAGTCCAGACCAAAAATTCTGTTCATTAACGAGTTGCAAAACTTCACACAAGTGCTAGCATATATTCACACAAGTCGGACTTTTTTTTGCGTATTTTCGATACTATATAAACATGTTTATAGATGTATCGATCTATCGTCAAAAAAAAAATAATAAAAAAATAAAAAAATCAGAGGACATTAAAAGAAACATTAAACAAGATGCAAAAGCAACAGCAACCCAGTATAAAAACAGAATCCCGAAAGGTACATATACGCAGTCATGCCACGAAGTAGGATGTTTCGGGACTGACAAGACGCGCCCAAGCACAGATACACAAGAAATCACAGGTGTGATTTCTAAAAACATGTATTAAACTTTCAGATGATTTGAAACTGCAATTTGCAATGTAATAAAGATTGAATATTCTCATATCCACCTACATAATTCAATAATGGTAAGCTATGCAATCATAAGCAAAATCCAGAACACAAAAGCACAACTATAGGCCCTCGACGAAAAAGGTTTCACGATCGTGGCTTCTCTTTCTTCTCCTTAAAGAGCGCCAACAACGACACACCGGAAACCTTCACGACCTTAAACCGTACTCCGGGAATATCACCCACTGCATGGCCTTTACGCCCAAATCCGGCAATCAAAACTTCATCCTGCAGAAAAACATGATATTATTCCTCTAGCATGATATCGACATCATTCCCGCTACAAGTTCAAAATTATGTGAGAAATATGATTCTAAACTTGTTTAGATATCCTCACACATCAATTTTAGAGGTGAAGTTAGAGTCATAATAGAGGTAGGACTTTGCTATGCATCCCCAAGAAACCACACAAAAAATCACATATACTGACGTGGCACAATCAAGACCACACATCATGATGGGCATATCTGTAAATTTGATTTTTCTTATGGATCACGAGGAAATTGTGTGGATCACAAGACGAGTGTGTGGTGGAGATTGGTTGTGTGTGGTTTATTGTGGGTGAGTAGTTTTTTCCATAGAGGTATCTAGCATTTTAGATCTTGTTATGACCACTCAAACAGATGAAGAAAGGAAACTTACATTTTCTTCGATGTAATTCAAACAACCATCATTGGGAACAAAAGCTGCAATCTTTTTCCCGTTTTTAATCAGCTGAACTCTAGCACACTTACGAATAGCAGAGTTGGGCTGTTTCGCTTCAATACCTCTGTCAAAAGATACCAGTGTTAGCAAATGAACTTAAAATCAGGAGTCAAAAGCATATTAAGCGCAAACATTCGGTACCAAATCCGCCCGTTTCAAAACACAGACCCCACCACACACTTGTTTTTACATGTTCCGAGCTCAGTTTTAGATGTTTTTACAAGTTTAAGCTAGAGGTACAAGCAAAGTTGTCAAAGCCGTAAGGCACACAAGGGGCCTCCTAGAGCCTAGGCGCCAGGCGCACAATAAGGGACGAGCCTGATGACAAGGCGCATAGTTAGAATCAAGGTTTCAGACACGGATCCGAGAGGATCCGGCACAGATACGGCCAGCACGGCTATTTTCTAACCGTGCCGCCCGGAATTTTTTTTTTTAAACAAAAAAAAATAGAAGATGAGAAAGAGGGGGAGAAGGAGAAGATTAAGCTATTAGTTTATTTTATTATTCATATATTTTTTTTAATTTTAATAAAAATATAAAAATATGTAATAAAATAAAAAAATATATATATTTTATTATCGGCAAGGTCGGCAGATCTTGAGTTTGGAATTTACCGAAACTTCGCACGAAACACCATTTAAAACCTTAGTTAGAATAAAAGGAATAAGTCGCAATAGTAGCAATTAGCAGCAGCACAATAATAACAGCAAAATGAAGAAATAAAATACAACATAATAGCACCGGCTAGGGTGTCTATTTGGGTGCATGCATTTCTATTATGGCAAAGGTCGAGTGGATGGTATCTTCTTTTTTTCCCTTTTTTTTATTTTTTCCCCTTTTTTATTTTTTTATTAAAGTCAGGACTTCAGTTTATAAACCGCAACCTCTCTATAAGTAGCACCTTGGTCATGGTTTTCGGTGCCGGACGCACGTGCCTATTCCGGCAGTTGTCGGCACGGCACGAACCGGTACAGCACGTGTCAACAAAAATTATATTTGAATTTTTAAATTAATTGTTTATTTTTATTTTTATTTTTTAATAAATAAATATATATCGGTATGGTCGGCACGGCACCATCGGCATGGTCTACACGTGTCGAGATCTAAGTTTACCGAAACTTGGCTCGGCTCGGCACAGAAAACCTTGACCTTGCTACACTTGGACTCCGCCGTATGGAGGGAGCCTAGCCTTGACCTAAGGCGGCACACTTTTTCTTAGCGTGCCTATGCAGAAGGCGAGGCGAACCTTTGACAACACCAGTACAAAGCATTACAGATTAAGAAAGCCTTACATCTTCTCAAGGACAATGCCTTTAGCATGAGATGAACCCGCGAAAGGTTTCTTCCACTCGTTGCCGAGGTGGCTCTTCTTGTAGGCCTTGTCCGCCCACCTCTGGCTCCTCCTGTGTGTTTTGAGCTTGCGCCCAGCTCCCATACCACGAGTCTTCCTGTCGATTCATGCAAAACATATACAATTTTGAACTACAATCTAATTAAAAAATTTACCTTATCAAAGCTTTAGTGTTCAAACTTAAATAGATTTAAGCATGGTTTTAAATGCAGAATGGCAGGATAGTCGACTTCTCCTTTTCTTAGGTTGCATACGAGTATACGACTCAAAGCTCGTGGAACCTAATCAAAGAGCTAAAATCAATCCTCCATCATCAAGCATATTATGTTAATTATGATTCTGCGGAAGAATCAAACCATACTGGAATTATGATATCTGTATGCATTTACTGGAATTTTGTCAAGAATTAAATCATAGATCACTAATGAATATTGCACTCTGTAAATGAAAAAGCTTTACAACCCATCCCGAGATGCTTATTCGTTTTCTTACCCATTCCCATCCTTACAACCTCCAGATTACCAGTGCGTCTAAACTTCAATCTTAATACAAGGATGAAGAATCTTATCTAGTGATTCAAACTCATACCAAAACAAAATTGTAAGAGATTCAATAGAACTTCTAGGACTTACCCCATGTTGTTTGGCGAGTTGGTGCTCAACTATCTAAACTCGCGGCGACGGCGACGGCGGCGGCGGCGATGGAGAGGAGAGTAGAGAACCCTAGGCGAGAGTTTATACAACGTTGATGGAGTGTATTTTGGTAATTACGATAATTGCCACCGAATCGGTGTGGTGTGGTATTCGGGTCTGGCTAGCCAATCCGGTGCGTCCGATTTTGTCGACCCAAGTTTGGTGAAGCCAAGTCCTGCGACTGGTCCGACACAACTTCTTTTTTTTCTTTTGAATTAAATTATCCAAGAAAAATTTTTGGGAATTTTCCTAAAAATTCTTTGCAAAATTTCTAAGTGGGCCTTGCAAAAAGAAATTAAAAGGACAGTCCAAAATATATAACTATATATAAATTTGCAAGAAATGAATATGAAAAATGGATTTTTGTGTGTATTATAACTTTATATTCAATTTTTTTTGGTAAAGTGTGCTTCTATTAGGTGTTTATTGGCTTCAAAAGTTTTTAGCAAGTAATTTGGAAGTTTTAAAATATCTATTTAAAAGATTGTTTGAAAAAATTGAAAACAAAAAAAAAAATGTAAAGCACACTAAAAATTTCTTTTTTGTGTATTTTAAATTTTTCAATAAATATTTATACAAAAAAATGGCGATTGATTTGAAAGGGCAGTAAAAAATTAGGATTATATGCACTTATTTGTATCATTATTATTGCAACACTTGATAAATAGATAACAAAATTAGCGCCATCTTATTAAAATTAATTTTAAGATGATATTTGGTTGGTAAGTCAGAATCAAAATAGAAATCAAAATACAGCAGAATCATAATAGAAATGAAGAAAAGTTGTATAACGATTTCACATATTATAACATTGAAATTCTAATTACCATTTTAGCTATACCAAATTAGGGAATCAAAATCATTTTCTAATTAATACATGTGGTTATTTATAACAAAATCAATTGAATTGCTAAAAACTGTAATCACTCATTATATTACCAATATTGTATGTAAACATAAAGAACAATTAATATAAAATAATTAAATCTTAAAATTAAAATCAAATGTTCAGCTTAAATTTAAAAAGATAAAATCTCACCGCATGCCCCACACTGCTGCATTTCAGAAGTTATTCTCTACACCATGAATCCATTACTATTTCAGTAATCAAAATTTAAATATTCAGTAATCAAAATTTTTCTAATAACATGAATCTCATTACTATTTCAGGCAATTATAATTCTACTATTATCTCAATCAAACGCTTAATTAAATTTATGCTTGTAGATCTCGTCAAAAATTTACATTTTTATGTTGAAAATACTTTTAGATAGATTTTTTTTTTTTTTAAATTATATTTAACTTTTCAGGGCATATTTTAAAAAAAAATAAAACATTTTTATTGAAAAATTTTATAATATAAAAATTATAAATTTTAAGTAGATGTACAATTTTAATATTTATCATTTTAAAAATAATTTATAAATGTATAATTTGGAACTTCAAGCTTAAATAATTTTAAACAATTTTAGAAATATTTTAAAACTCATTATAATTTAAATTTTAAAATAATAATTTACATTAAAATTATAAAACTAATTAAAATTTATTAATTTGAAAAATAGATCTAAATTGAAAAAGACGCATCATGTCCGCTGGGTGCACTGTATAATTACTCTTCCAAATAATACTGCATAGACGTCAAAATGATCAGCTTCTTTTGATGGCGGCCTCGGGAACGGTATTTCGATCGATCTTTGTTTCCCGCCATGCAGAACACTGGATTTGCTTACGTACATCTCTGTATCACGACAACGCTTGATATGGCAAGTTGTCAAGGACACTGCTGTCTCTTTCCTCCTGCTATTATTGCCGGCGAATCTCTCCGGGATTCATCGGAGATCACGTCCTATACAAAGATCCTCGTTGCCGGATACGTACTTTCGATTCGCTCAGATTTGCTTTCCTTCCATATGATGTCGCGCCGTGCTCAATCTTTATAAACACATATATGCAGATTAATTTCATCAAAATCAAGCTGAGATTTGATTAAGTTATCTATTGCTCTCGGTGATGGCGGCGGCGCCGCACGTGCTCGCCGTGGATGACAGCTCGGTGGACAGGGCGGTGATGGCGGCGTTGCTGCACAGGTCGAAGTGCAGAGTGACGGCGGTGGAGAGCGGGAAGAGAGCGCTGGAGTTGCTGCTCTCGCCGGAGTACTCAGCCGACGTGAAGATGATCGTCACAGATTACTCGATGCCGGGGATGACGGGTTTCGAGTTGCTGAAGAAGGTCAAGGGGTCGTCGGAGCTGAAGGAAATTCCGGTCGTTATCGTGTCGTCTGAGAACGTGCCGACCAGGATAAGCAGGTTTTGAAATTTCTTCCTTTTTTCTGAGTATTTTTGGTGAATTTACGTGATTTAACTTCGATCTTGAATAGATTGATTATGGTTTTTCGGTGTTGTTTGTAGGTGTTTGGAGGAAGGAGCTGAGGAATTTCTGGTGAAGCCGGTGAGGCCGTCGGATGTCTCGAGAATCAGCAGCATTGTAATGAGATAAGAGAAAAAAAAAAATGATAAATTAAACGAAAAAGAAAAAAAGAATTTTTTTTTTGAGAGTCCATTGTTTTCCTTTCTTTGTGTTTTTTTTTATTATATTTTATTATAAATCCTGCAAGTCCTTTTTCTTCAGATCTCCATGACCCAAAAAAAAAATCCTGATCATTTAATAATTGTATATAGCCCCGAGTAACTAGGAGAAGTTACATGTGGAGCTGGACATGCCACGTCAGCTGTCCAAATGGCATGTCTTGTTCATTGAGGTGACATGGCATATTTCCATCCATGTTGCATTTTTATTTTTGAAAAAAGTTAATTAAAATTATAATTTTGATAAAATTTATAATCTTTATATTAATATTAATTTAAAAAAAAAATTAATAAATATTTTTGGGATTTCATATATTAACGAAATTAAAGTGGATTTTAATATTTTTAAAATCTATTAAACTCTGTAGTATCCTAATATTTATTTAAAAAAATTTTGGAAAATTTTTTAAATGCATATAAAGTTGTAGATCTAATTAAAATCTATAACTCTAGTTTTAGAAAAATTTTCAAAAAATGGTCCGAAGTTGGTTAATTCTATGAGATGCCACGTTAGCACCACGCGAGCAGGATCAAAAAAGAAAAAAAAATTATTAAATGGTTCTTATACATAATCATTGTACGTAATCTTATAAAAATGTTATTAACCACTTCCTCGTTCAACATCATTTGAGTCGCATTCATGCGTCGACTCCATCGTTATGTCGAGAAAATACAGCAAAATACACATCACAACACATGATGCCAACATCGAAATGGGACCGAAAATCCAACAAAATAGATTAAAAGACACATAAAATGCTCTCAATCCTAGTGTCCAAAAGAAGCCCCCCCAATTCAAAATCCTCGCTACGTGCGACGCCGACACCCCGCCGTCGCTTGTCCTCGGAGTAGTCAAGAGAAAGCTGACATGCGCGTAAAACCGTATCGACTGAACGTTGCATAAAAATGCCAGTATGAAGCACAGGGATATCGTGAAAAATTTTACGGAGGAGTTGATGATAGCGGTCTCCGTCCCGTAGATTAGTAAGGGCGATATCGTCATCGACGAGTTGGTTCTTACTCCGACAAAGACATTGATCAGAGAGGTCAGAGTTATCGCGGTGGTGGCGAGCACGGTCGACGCCATTATGTTGTTGCGAATAGTTTGCACCGCGAGGACGCCGTTTTTCATCGGATCCTAGTAGAGGGAAAATATGTATTATTTCTTAGAAAATCACTAAGTATGCATTGAATATCTATCTAATACATATAGTTAGCATGTTATATTATTTCTTGAAAAATCACTAACATGTTTTTTTTTAATATTTTTGAAGCAATTTTTTTTTCTCAAAAATAAATAAATAGTTAAAAAGATATATATTCATATTCCTGCTCGTGGATTCTACACCTGGACGTGTTCATGGCCAAATACACAGACAATTATTGAGATCATGTTTATAAATGATGTGGCCACCATGGCCGCAAATTGTTATCTTTAACCTAATAACACGTCATTATGGCAACAAAGTGGCTTAAAATATTCATTATGGTTTTGTTAAAATAATAAAATAAAAAAAAAATTTCGACGATAAATATTAAATATAACCCTCTAAATACAATTCTTAAATTATAGTAAGGAAAAAAATTCCATATTTGAACGATATTGAATTGAAGACAAGGATTCTCCTACACGAAGGTCAAATTGTAACATTTTTTTTTTCATTAAAAGAAAAACTAGAGCTCTCATCCCAAAATTAATCCCGAAATTGAATTGAACATCATAATTATGAGTTCCTATTCTGAGAGAGAGAGAGAGAGAGAGAGAGAGAGAGAGAGAGAGAGAGAGAGAGAGAGAGAGAGAGAGAGAGAGAGAGAGATACAGCGAGCATGGCCTTGACCCAGCGGCGCCTGGCGATCGCATTGGTGCCGACGACGGTGCGGTGCGGGTGGCGGAGGATCATGTATAGTAACCACAAGTGGTAGACCGCCGTCACCGCCAGCCCCAGTGGAACCAGCACCATGTCCAATTGCTTCTCATCCATCTCTCTCTCTCTCTCTCTCTCTCTCTCTCTCTCTCTCTCTCTCTGTGTGTGTGTGTGTGTGTGTAAAAGAGAGGATATTTACTGAAAGTGGTGTAGGAGGATTGATTGATTATGATTCCAACAGAGGAGGAAGAAAGGCCAAAAAACAAAAAGAAGGAAAAAAGATAACGAATGAGAGTAGGACAAGTGTCCATGCCTTAGCCGAATTGATGATGTCATCTGAGATAAAAAATCCAAAATGTGTTCTGGAGTTTGAAGTGGTGACAGAATTTGGGAGTACATTTTTGCTGCTTATTTTCTATTTTGGAGAGAGAGAGAGAGAGAGAGAGAGAGAGAGAGAGAGAAAAGAGAGAGCTCCTTTGCTCGTTACATGATCATCTATTTAACTAATTAACCCATTTTAAATAAGATTTAAGGTTTCGTCTCTCGTACCGTATTTCGATAAATTTTAAATTTAAAACGTGCCGAGCGTGCTAATGATACATGTCGATGGTACCGATATATATTTAGTTATTATTTTTAAAATAAAAAAAAATTTAAAAACTAATTTAAAATAAGATTTTTAGCACGTATAGAGCCGATAACTGCCAGAATAAACACATGCACGTGCCGTCCGACACCTAAAACATAGGCCTTTCCATAGAGTAATTTTATTATACGGGCCACACATACAAGCGTCAAGTTTGATCTGCACCTCGCATCTATTTTCTGGGCAAACTATAAAATTAGAATATTTATAATTATTAAAAGTGATGAACTGAAGTATAATATATTTCAGACGGTTCTATAATTTTATAATTAAATTTTTTTAAAAAGTCTATTTTAAAAAAATATGTACATTAAATATGCTTTAGTTTTTCTTTGGAAAAATGTTGCATTACAAAAATGTAGAATCGTCGATAAAGGGCTTGGCAGGATCGTTGGTTTATGCATGGGCCTTCCGGCCCATCACTACAACAAAAAGGCCCAACCATATTTGGACCATATATGAACTCTGAAGATAAATACAAAAGGTTTTGGACCCAATGTCATACATATATCGATGAAAAACTCTGCTCGTAATCTGTCCAATTTTGTTCAAACGTTGCGTTGGCCCATATGCTACCAATCGAGAAGTTGCATTTCGATCGGAGCAAGTTCGAAGGCATGTCTTCTCGTTTATGAAGTATATATTAGAAAACAATACAGAAAAATAATAGCGGTCTTGATCTTTACGGGAGTAACTCGAAAGTGTGTTGCAATGTCATTGTCCTTAAATATTTATTCGTCTTTACTAGATAGTGCAACATGGGTTAATCGGTAGTCTCTATAATATAATGAAGTCCGTTTCGCGGCGCCTTGCACTAACGGTATCGAATCACCGAACACACCGGCGTTGTCTACATCCGGCAGTGCCTTTTTCAGCAGGCATTGATAGAGGCAATCTTTTATTTTGAAAGAACAAAGAGGGATAATGTTAATGTTAGTTTTCGAATAACTTGGATTAAATAAAATATTGATAGACAATTCTTCAAATAGTTGCAACTATTCAGAACTTACACAATGTAACTTCTCACAATCGCTGCAGTTACTATTGTTTTGATCCATCCGTTTTGAAATTCAAACTTGAATTTTAAGCAGATCTTTTCAGAACCTTTTAGAAATAAACTATAAAAATGAATATATAAAATTATAAGTGTTAAGTGCCATATTTTGACTATAAAATATTCAAGGGCTTTTGTGATTTTATCTCATACAAATCAAAGATGTTTCCTTGTTAGTCAGTATGGGATTAAATAAGATAACTCTTAAAGAATTTTTGTCCTTATAGATTTTATCTCATATAGAATTGGTCCAATAATAAATCAAATTTAATTTTGAAAATAATTTTCAACATCATAAAATAAAACTAGAATGGATGGTGGGGATGGTGAGATCAAAGCTCTCAAAATGGAGGATAGAGATCGATCAAGAGACGACCGCAAGAGTAGGGGTTTGAAACGAGCCAAGCTAGGCTCGAGTTAACACAAGCTTAGCGCGGTTCATCAGAAAATTTAAACAAAGCTTGAGCTTTGACTCGAGCTCAAAATCGGTTCAGATTTGGCTCATGTAATGAATGAGTATGGTTTTACACCCTCACTTGCTTAGGAACGATATTTGGAGGTCTCGATATTTTATGATACATATTTTCGTCGAGGGGATTGTCTCCGGTAAAAATACCAAATAATCCCTTTAGTAGAAACATAAAAAAATAGAGCCCAAATTTTAAACTAGTGGACCCCACTTGATATTACATCAAATTTTAGGATAAGTGGGTCCTAGTTTTTAATTTCTATTAGTTTAAGGCATCTTGAAATATTTTGACTATTGTGACAACCTCTCTCATTTGTGAGTCACACAACACATAAAGTTTGTTTTGCATATGTTGATTTTAAATCCAATAATTATTCATAGCAAAATAATTTTATGTTCTTGGATATTGACGCGAATTATATTTGAATGATGAAGGGTAGGAAGCCGCACTGAATCATGTACGGATGTCGGGTTTGCTCGGGATGAATTTGGAGGAACAATCTAAGCCTTCGTTGCTACGGTGCATGTCCGAGTCGATGAGTGCCTCATCGGCGAGCACGGTGAAAGAACTCGCTATCATATAGTTTAAGCATATAATAAAGATAACGAAGTTATGTATGTTTTAACGTCTTATTATGCAAATAATTAAAATATTCGAATTCGTAGGTGATTAGTTTGAGAGTTTAGGGTGCGAAGTGGTGGACTTTGATACATGGGTTGGGGCTTCCAATGCGAAGGGATTGGCTCATTTGAAGCCGTGGTATGGGGACGAGCCTTTGTTGAGAGAGGGAGAGAGAGAGAGAGAGAGAGAGAGAGAGAGATTTTTAAAAAAAGAGATAATTGCATATCAGCCCTCCGCTTTCCAGGATCTTTGCATCGTCACATCAATACGTTTTTCCGTTCCTAGATGCTGAAATGTAAAGTTTGAAAAAAGGGGAGTTGATACGCAACAACCCAAAAACAAATTAAATTGCCTTTGCTTGCTTATGAAGCTATGGTGATCTGTCAGGACAAAAGCATAAAGCATCATAAACAGTCTCACAAAAAAAAAAAAAAAAAGAAAAGAAAGAAGAAGAAGAAGAAAAAAGGGATAATAGCATTTGAGCCCCTGATTTAAAGTGTTGCATTTCAACCCTCCGAAACGCGTTTTCGCGCCGATATGGCGCGTTCGTGCGTCGCCACGTGTCGCATTTCTGCGCTTCGGAGGGCTGAAATGCGAGACCTTCGAAATAATGGGGCTGAAATGCAATTATCCTAAGAACAAAAATAATTAGCAAAGACCCTTCATTAGATTCTTCCATGTTTGGTACTGAAACACAGCAGTGTTTCTGAGGCTGGTTGTTAGAATATCACAATCATTGCGAAATCACTCCATAATAATACACATAAAATTCAAGATTAAAAAATATTAAAATTATAAGGGGTGAGCAGGTGGCGGAGTCGCCGGAAACGGGTTCACGAACCCCGTCTCGGACGTTTGAGTCACCTTGCCACTAAAATCTACCAACAAAAACATTTCTTGGTGTATACGCGGACTGCGCCCCTCTGTGTGCGACACAGAGGCTGATATCTCGGACTTATTATAATCAAGTTCGAGACTGAGTTCTTTTGGAAGATGTCGGATTGTTCGTTTATATATCGCACTATCTGATAGTGAGTTGAACACGATGTTAAGTTCGGCAATAAATATTTTTCGAGAAAAATAAATATAATTATATAAAGCATTACTTTTAATAAATGATAAGTACTGCTTTACATCTAAACTGACCTACCATTTCAACTTACCAACTGACAATGCAACTTTTTTCATGCACTATTTCAATTGTCCTTATTTTCTTTTAAAGAAATAATTAATATTTCTATTATTTATTTCATATAATTGGAAAAATATAAAGAACATTGGTGGTTAAAGAAACCACTACTGTTCCCACTACCATTTTAACCTTAAAAAAATGGCCAAAGGAATCCCCCTTCTTTTTTTTTTTTTTTTTTAAAAAAAAAAATTAATTTTAATTTAATTTAATTTTATTATTTTTTTGAGGTACTGGCATTGCCGTTGTTATTGTTTGACCCGGCTCAATTCGGAATGATGCTATCCTGGAGCGGATCATCAAACAAATAGCGAAAAGGTCTTGCCTTCATTTACTAAGTTAATACAGTATTCACAATACAAGCACACGAACCACGCACACATATTATATTAGTAAATAATAGAATAAAAAAAAATACAGAGAGAAAAATATACAAAATCAAATCAAATAACGAATATATATGAATAATAGAAAATAAAGTTAGCAGCAATATTTATGGACCAATTTAATACTTTTTCCATAACTAAACACCACTTCTCTCCCTCACTCTCTTTTTAAATGAAGTGTTAGTTGATGGAGAAAATAAAAATCTCCACCATCTTCCATTAGTGCCTTCTCTTATATGAGCTTCTTTTTTTGATCATCAGAGAGATAAGAAAAAGAACAATTCAAGGGGAAGAAACCACCAAAAAAAGGAAAAAAAAGTGGAAAAAAAAGAGAAAAATAAAAAAAGATGAAGTCTTTGAAGAATTTTACAAGGCAAGAGGCTCCTAGGAGGACTAGGAATGTGGTTATTGTAGCTTGCTTGCTCTTGTTCTTGTGTATACTTTCTCTCCTCAAAGCCCGGTATTGCCCGTCGACCGCGCCGAATGGTTCCGTCCTTCTCTCCCACATTCTATCTCAATATCAAATGAATTTTTTTTTTTATCTTTTTTTTTTTTGGTTTCTTTGATGCAGTTGAATCACATATGAGCATGAAGTTGGAGGTTGATAACTCTGCTCCAAAAGGTATGTAGTTTCTAAAAGCTAAGAACTAACAATTAAGTTGTATAACATAAATATCATATCCAAAATTCCATCCAAAAATCAATCAAAACATCGCATAATTCAATTTCGAGCAGCAAAAAAAAGATTTTTATATGAGACTTTTGAATGATTTACAAAAAAAGCTTAAATAGTGATGAATATATGATTTTTTCCGATTTTTTTCTAAATAGATGATGAAGATGAAGACTCGAACGGCGAATTTACGGAGATAGACAAGCCGATGTGCTATGAATCTAGCCGCAGGTCGGATACTTGCGATGTCCAAGGCCGAATACGGGTCCAAACAAGTAATTACACAATTTTTGTCTACCCCTCATCCGCAGAACAAGAACAGAGGATCCGACCCTACCCGAGAAAAGGCGACCCTATCGCGCTTGCAAATGTCAAAGAATGGTTACTGATGCCGAGCGACGATCGCAATCAACTTCCCCGTTGCAACAAGCGTCACAAAGTCCCCGCGGTGATATTCTCTAACGCCGGTTTCACGGGTAATTTATTCCACGACTTCACCGACGTTTTGATACCCCTTTTCATCACATCGCGGGAGTTCAGAGGCGAAGTCCGGTTCATCGTGACGGATTATAAGCAATGGTGGGTGGACAAGTACATAGACATATTTAAGAAGCTATCGAATTACGACATAATCGATACCGAGAACGAAGACGAAGATTACGTCCATTGCTTCCCGCGGGTTATCGTCGGGCCGATCTTCCACAAGGAACTCGGCGTGAACTCGACCGAGGCTAAAAATGGAATTTCCATCTTAGATTTCAAAAAACTTCTTAGGAATTCATATAATTTGCAAAGAGACACAACCACACCACTCAATGATCATAACATCTACATAAGGAGGCCAAGACTTCTCATACTTTCGCGAAAGAATTCGAGGGCATTTACGAATCTAAGAGGGATGGTGAGCATGGCGATGAGCATCGGGTTCGAGGTGAGGATCGGGCAGCCGGATATCACAACCGACGTAGCCAAGTTCTCGAGATTGGTAAATTCGGCCGATGTGATGATGGCCGTGCATGGAGCCGGGCTGACGAATATGGTTTTCTTGCCCGAAAATGCTGTGTTAATACAAGTGATTCCTCTAGGAGGGTTGGAATGGATCGCGAGGGATAGTTTTCGGCAACCCGCGATCGATATGAAGCTAAAATATATGGAGTATAGGATCGACGCGAATGAGAGCACACTCATCCATGAGTATTCAAGGGATCATCCGGTGATAAAAAATCCATTTTTGATCCACAAACAAGGCTGGGATGCACTCAAATCCATATATTTGGATAAGCAAAATGTGAAGCCTCACTTGGGTAGACTCATGAAAACATTCAAGGAAGCACTCAGCCTCTTGCCTCATTAATTTTTTTTTTTTTTTTTTTTTTTTTTTTTTTTAGCGAATTAGTAAAATAGACCTACGCATGATGAGCTTTAAGGGTATCGTGGCGCGCTATCATCTCAATTACACTGTTGGAGGTATGTTTTTTTTTTTTTTTTTTCTGAATTTTAAATTATAATAATCGACTTTTGTCGAAAATAGATCTAAAATATGTATGAACAAGAGCAAGAGAACATGCAAATATAATGTTATTATGAAGATGAAGAAAATACCATTTAAACTGACCTACCAACATGTTGCTAGTGCACGTGGCCACCATTGATTGGTTATGATATACCTAAATCATAAAATAAAATATTTTTTTATTATAATTAGGAAACTATTATTGTAATTTAATAATCTCAAAAGGAATCTAGATCCCCTGCATGAACCTTCTCTAACTTGTTTTATTTCTTCTTTTTTTTTTAATTAAAAAAAAAAAAAAAAGAAATCATGAGGTGTAGTGGTTTTAAAGTAATCAACTTGTTAAATTTATAGTTATTGAGGGTTACAGCTAAACTGCTACCAACTTCCAATAATTGATTAAAAAAATAAAAAATCCATTTTTAATCTTCAGAATTCTTAGAATATTCTAGAAATTAATATATTCAGAAGCATCTACGAGCGCTTAAGTTGGATGGCAGTGATTCCATTTATAAAGTGAATTTTCAGATCAAATCCATAAATACTAATAGCATGGTGCGAGCGATTTAGTTTATTATTTAGTTCGTATAATATAACACGAACCTTCATATTTGTATAGTGGATAGGTGTATTGTTGATTAATTTGTTATAATGAGGGTCTTGGATTACAAATAAAACTTTCTGATGATGATCTCAAAGAAGATATTTTCAAAAGTGGTCCCTTAGAAAGGCTTATTTCGTCAGGCAAAATATTAGCTCGACGTTAAAATAATTATAAATTTCATTTTTTTTTTTTTTTTTTTAATGCCATTCAAAGCGTTTTTCTGCATCAACGATGTATACAAGTATACAACTGAAATTTCACCTTCCACTTTTTGAGAAATTTCTTGTTTTACATATATATATATATATATATATATATAGAGAGAGAGAGAGAGAGAGAGAGAGAGAGAGAGAGAGAGAGAGAGAGTACTTTCCTAACATATAAAATTGCTCACTCTTAAATATTTTATCGTATTTTAAATTCTTCCTACTGTCCCAATTGGTATGGAAAGATATTTTAGTTTTGTGAGATTTTACCATGATTAACAATATATAACTAGTAAATTTGTATAGTATTTATATTAAAAATTTTATTGTAATATTTACTTCTTATAAACATAATATAAATATATGTGATATTACTAACTAGATAGCAATAGTAATTATTAAAATTATCATCAAATTACTTTTTTCTCACTTCTTTGTATTTGATAGAAAAAATATATAATGTATTAATATAAGAAATATATTAAAAATTTTTTTTTTTTTCTTATTGGAGTAAACAAGACCAAACCTGCATAATCAAGCCCTAATCTGCACACTGGGTCAGTGAAAAAAAAAGTAAATATTTCATTAAAATGTGAAGCATGGTGAATAAAAACAAAAACATTTATTTTTATCGACTATCCTACTAACTAGACTGCATATACGTAATGCAATTAACTTTCCATTTAACTATCTCTAAATCTCATCCGTTCATCTCCGACCATTACCGTATATTTCGCGCATATCGAACTCCGTCGTGACCAAAACCTTGATAGCGAAGACCGCTTCAATAGCCTTCTTTCTCCTTGTTAAGCTCTCCATTCCACACTCACTTAGTATGTAGTTCACCTCATCTCTAAGCCTCCTCTTCAAGTCCTCCCGCATCGCGAATTGCTCGTCGGGTCCGAACCCGACAGGCAGCAGCATTCCTCTCAGATAGCCTCTGAGGGCTTGATCCAGGGGGCCATCGTCGATGGTGGTGAACATGTTAATATCCGATATCTCAAATTCATGCAAGCGGGTGGCTCTATCCTCAAAGATTTCATATTTGGGTAGTTCAACGGTTTTCTCGATAATGTTGAGCTCGATAGCCACTCGGACAGGTACACCACTATGCGTACGATGATTGTAGTCCACGGGGCCGCACCCTCTCAAGATTATCTCATAGATAGCATGTTCTGCGGGAAATTCCGGCAGTGAATCTCCCATATCCGCAGTATCGAAGTATACAGTATACGAATGTGACGGAAGTTCTTCTTTATTTATAGGGTTAATTAGCTTGTATTTTCTTCCTTATATAAATTAAAAAAGAAGGGATGTATTCTCTTCCCGAACTGGTTTGGTTGGAACTAAGTAGAGTAAGAGATATTTGCCATGTAGGGCTTGTATGTGATCGTCGAGTTCGATTTCTATCTTAAATCTCGACCGTATAATGATGAGATGAGTGCAATAAAAGCAGTGGGATAGGTGCAAGAAAATGAATGGCAAGGATTTGGCATCTTTTTCTTTCTAATTTTGATGGATGAGTTTATTTATGGAAAATTAGTTGCTTACTAAAATGTGATTAAATAATCCCCAAAAGTAAATATCCAACATATTAAATGAGTCAGTAATAATTCGGACTTTTAACGCGTTTAGGGAGGGGGAGAACGACGGAGATGAGTGCACTGCATAGATCTCGGGATGTGTGTAAAGGAGAATCAATAAAATGAAAAGCATATTAAGAAGGGAGGCTATGAGCTGGGCTGGACTTGGGCCTTGGGCCCAGCATGTAAACCCCAACTGTGTCCACATCTTATCCCTGTTACTGATCCAATTGCAAATAATTTTTTTATTTTTATTTTTTTAGAAGTCGGCTTCTATAAGCTTTTCTTTTTAAAACCTTGCATTTTCTCGCTACATGTAAGTTAAAAAAGAATAGATACCGGAGCCCCAAAAAAAATATATATATATTAAAAAATATTTTAAAAAAATAAAAGGTAGAAAAACCCATTGATGCTTGTGGAAATGGAGACACCGAATTTGAACTGATTCCCGTCCACTTTGGATGGATCATCTTTATTCACCAAAAACATTTGAATATAATGTATCTCTAAAACGGCCCATGAAACGGATCCCAAGCCTTTTTCTCTTAATTTTTTGAGGTTAATCTGAAAAATATCTTCATATGCATATATAATCCGTGACTATATATATATATATATATATATATATATATATATATATATATATATAATTTTTATGTATTTCACATTATAATTCTATGTTTACTGCTAACTAGTTGTAATCAATTTAAAATTTTATATATCAATTTCTTAGATATATATATATATAATTCGAATTCCTAATCTACTAGTCATGAAGAACATATGATGGTTACGTCTAGCATATAGTTCCGCTAATTGACTGGATCAATCATGGTCAGTAAACTGCTATGGGGATCAGCAGTCATCACCACTCTATTGCTTAACAATGTAAAACATTATCCCCCGCCCTTTGGCGGATCGGCCGGGGCGCACGCCTTAGGAAGTGAGCGCCCGGGTTCGATCTTCCGGAGTGGCTGAAATGCGGATGTGTTCGTGACCGTGAGTTTACAGTGGTTACAGAAAAACTTGTGGCTGAGTAACTTCCAGTACTCCATGTCTGATCCGGAGACGGACGCTAGGCCGGAGTTTTACTCTTCTGCGTGCACTTGGGTCCAAAATAATAATATAGATATGCGTGCAAAATTGTAGTCCGTAAATTAGCAGAGATCCAGAAAAAAATTTCGTCCAAAAAAAAAAAACAATGTAAAACATTACTGCAGCATTTGCTCTTTATTCTATTTATGCAAATATTCCCAAAAAAGGTTCCAATCGTGCAAATTATATATTTTAGTAAGGCAGGAAAGTAGGGCGATGCAGTAGTCTGTAGACAGTGATAAGTAGGGCTGAAAACGAGCCGAGCTGCTCACGAGTAGCTCGGGCTCAAACTCGTTTAAGCTCGGCTCGGGCTCGATTATTATCGAGCTCGAGTCGAGTTCGAGCACGAATTCAAGCTCGAGTAATTAAACGAGTCGAGCTTGAGCATTGTGTTACTCGGCTCGTTAGGCTCGCGAGCCTAAACAAATTTTTTTATTTTATTCAAATATTTTTTATAACAAAATTATTTAAACGGGTTCGAGTTCGAGCTCGACTCGAACTTGATCTAATTCATGCAATCGAGCCGAGCTCGAGTCGAGCTCGGCTCGAATCGACTCAAGCTCGGTTCAGTTGATACAATCGAGCCGAGCTCGAGTCGAGTTCGAGCTTTAGATTTATCGAGTCGAGTCGAGTTCGAGCTCAGCCTTTGAAGCTCGTCGAGCTTGAGCTCGAGTTTGAGCTCGAGCTAAACCAATCGAGCCGAGCTTGAGCACAGTGGTACTCGACTCGAACTCGGCTCGTTTTCACCCCTAGTGATAAGTAGCGGAGTGTTTGGTTGCCAACACCTCCCCTCTCGCTATTCTTACCCCCTTATTAATTTCGTGATTTTCTCTTATTTAATTATTAATCTCAAGTAGTAACGCCGATGACGTCATCTCAACTTCCCACATTCATTCTGCTGCTACTCTCACTCCTCCCTTTTTAATACCCACGCCGACCCGCAAACATCCCACGTTCTCAGTTCCTATTCTCACCCCACGCTCCTCTTTTAACCACCGACAACAATGGCGCCGCGGCGCGGTTCTTTCTCCGGCGGCCTTCTCCTCTCTCTTGTTGCACTGGTTCAACTACTGCCTTTGTCAGTCAGCGCCCGGAAAATATCCGCCAGATCCACCGCCGTCCTCGACGTCTCGGCCGCGCTTCACCGTACTTCCCAACCCTTCTCCTTCAGCTCTCACCATTCTCAGCTTCTACACCATCTCGAGCAAACTAAAACCGCCGCCGCCGCCGTTGCCGGCGACGGAAAAGTTTCTCGAACAATCTCGCTGGAGCTCCGCTCGAGAGACTTCCTTCCCTTTGCCGCCGCCGCCGCGGAGGCGCGGCACGCCGACTACAAGTCCCTCACCGCGGACCGTCTCCGCCGCGACGCCGCCCGTTTCCGCGGCATCTCCGCGCGTCTAGCTCTCGCTCTCCACGGCGTAAAAAGATCCGATCTTTATCCACTAGATGCAAACCAGTTCTCCCAGTCCACGGCAGAGATCTCCGGCCCGATCATCTCCGGCACGAGCCAGGGCAGCGGCGAGTACTTCTCCCGCGTCTCCATCGGGCAGCCGCCGAAGCCGATGTTCATGGTGCTCGACACAGGTAGCGACGTCACCTGGGTCCAATGCCAGCCATGCGCAGACTGCTACCAGCAGTCTGACCCCATCTTCGATCCATCTTCTTCCTCCTCGTACTCGCCATTGCCGTGCGAGTCTTCTCTCTGCAAAGCTTTAGACGTCTCCGCTTGCAGGAACAGCTCCGAGTGTCTCTACCAGGTCTCCTATGGCGATGGTTCCTACACTGTAGGAGACTTCACAAGCGAGACACTCACTTTTGGGAAATCTCAGCCAGTTCAGAATATAGCACTTGGTTGCGGACATGACAACGAGGGTCTATTCGTCGGTGCCGCCGGTCTTCTCGGCCTCGGCGGCGGCGAGCTTTCACTCCCCTCTCAGCTCGAAGCCAAGTCTTTCTCCTACTGTCTCGTCGACCGTGACTCCCCGTCGAGCTCCACTCTGGAGTTCGGTGGGAGCGAGCTGGTGGAGAACTCCGACGTGACTGCGCCACTACTGAGGAACGGAAAGATGGACACTTTCTACTATGTGGGGATGACGGGGATCAGCGTCGGCGGAGAGATCCTGTCTATACCGCAGTCTGCTTTCGCCGTCGACGATAGCGGCGGTGGCGGAGTGATCGTCGACTCCGGCACGGCGGTGACGCGGCTGAAGACGGAGGCGTACAGCGCGCTTCGCGACGAGTTCAAGAAGGGGACGACGGATCTGCCGGCGGCGGAGGGGGTGGCGCTGTTTGACACCTGCTATGACCTGTCGGGAAAGACGAGCGTGGAGGTGCCGACGGTGGGGTTCCACTTTGCCGGCGGGAAGGAGCTCCGGCTGCCGGCGAAGAATTACTTGATTCCTCTGGACTCGTCGGGGACTTTCTGCCTCGCGTTCGCGGCGACGTCGGCGCAGCTGTCGATCATCGGGAACGTGCAGCAGCAGGGAACTCGCGTCGCATTCGATCGCGCCAATGGCATCGTTGGATTCACTGCCAACCAATGTTGAAGACGATGGAGCGCTGATAACAGGGTCGCTCCTATTTTCTCTCCCTCTATCTCTCTCATTCGCGTCCCTCGGCTTTTATTAAGAAAAAAAGATTAATCATAAAAAAAAAAAACTGTTTTTAATTTTAATTAGGCCTGAATTTGTAACATCAAAATTAGTGGACGGTTGTTTCTACTGAATTTGAAAGAAATCAATGATTTTAATGGTATTTCTCAAATTATATCCTCCATCAAATTATCAAAATATAGCTTTCTAATTTAAAATATTTTTTTATTTGTAAATAATAAAAATTATTTTTGTCCTTTTTATGAAAGTTTTTTATTATTTTATATGGTTAAGTGGCATGAAAAGATAATTTTAAATTTGTGGAATATATTTTGGTAATTTCGTACCGCAATGGTATATTTTGACAAAAATCAATATTTTTATGTTCGTTTAGTATTATTTTAAAATAAAATTTTTAAAAATAAAAAATATTATAAATGTTGAGTCCTATTATAAATGCAGTAGGTGTTGTTGGCATATTCGGGTCAAGCCCGTGCAAACATCCACTTGGTTCAAAGGAACCAAGGCCTATATATACACTTGATAATAACCAAAAGGTTAAGCCACTCACTCATAAGGAGAGCAAGAGCCAAGGATTTGGAGTGTGATGCACGGTGATGACTCTAGTAGCGATCCGCTGTCACCGGAGAGATCGCCGGAGTTCGCCGGAGGCGCACCGACGGTCGTGAGCACGGACAACGCAAAGATTCGCTTCCGTACGTAATCGAGGTATTCTGAGAACTTTACTTATGGTAGAATTTATGTTTAAGGATAATCAATTATCTTCGGGTGTAATATATTGATGTCGAGGATGGCATATGACGGCGGCAACCGTCGCGCTGTCTGGCAAGCGATCAATGATTCCGCCCGCCTCTCGGGCTAAAGATGAAGAGGAAGAAGGGCGGATGCGATGACGATTAGCAGGGAACGCGTGGTAGGAGTAAACGAACACCCACTTTGGAGAAGACGAACGACACAACAACAGTGATGGAGTTCGGAGAAAAGGACTTAAGGCGAGCGAGTGGCTTAGGCTAGCTGGATCAATGAATTCGGTCCAGCATATTAATCGTGACGTGTAAGTCTGCTAGAGATGATTACGCGAGTGCAACAGCTAGGCGGTGTTTAAAATTGGGTCGATCCGGACTGGACCAGAACCACTTACGTTTGAGCTAGTCAAACCTGATGCTAGCTCAGACCGGACCCTATCCGCCTGGTTTGTGTGTGGTCGGGTCTGGGTCGGGTCGACTTTCGGTGACTTTACATATAGGCCTTTCTCTCTCTCTCTCTCTCTCTCTCTCTCTCTCTCTCTCTCAAGTTGCAGCAGAGCTTCTCTCTCCCTCCTCTCACTGCAATATTCTTAAAGTTGAACTTTTAAAAAAGGAAAAAAGAAAAAAAAAAGGTGAACATTTTGTGGGTCATTATTTTCGTTATTTTACAAATTAATGGAACTTCCCAAAATGATTTAATAAAATCGAATAGAAGGGCTAAAACAGTTCTGAAAAACATATTTAAATAAAATCGAATAGAAGGGTGATTAAATCGGATGCACCATAAAATTTTGGCTGGTTGTTGGTAAATTACCAGTAAACCTCTTAAGTGAACAAATATTGAGTCACCTATTACTTTCTTTTTAAAATATAAAATTATTCAATCAATTAATTATAAATAATTTCAACAACCAGTATCATCCTCCGTCTAATTGCCGTATCATGTACCATGTTGCTCCTTACAACGAGTCAAATAATTGTTGATGCCGCGATCTTGCGATGTGAAGAGCACTGATTTTTTGCACAATACCAACAATCGGCTTGAAGGCGGAGTTCATTGCCTTCATGAATTCCTCAATTCGATGCACCATCAGTCCGACCTCAACAACGACCTGATCCTCCAGCATCAGCGGCAATCGGTGCCTTAAACGACTATCCATCTAGCTGGTGTCAAATATCGGTTCTTTATAATTCTTCCAATTTGGTTCTAAAAGCAGCAGACGATCATACTAAGTTGTAAATATCGGTTCTTTACTCCTGTGCCTCATCCTACAACATCAATGTAGAAAGCTTCGCACGACTCACGCATCTCGTGCGATGTCATCATCGAGAACTTGTAAATAATTGTCCGGTATCTCAAGCATTTTCCTTCGAAAAAAAGGATTTTTCGCCAAAAATAAAGTCTATTTGGGTTGGGCTTTTGTAGTAGGCCCATAAGGCTCGGCCTTTTGGGCCGATTCGAGATACACATTCATGTTGGGCTTTTTTCAGAAGATTTCGGGTCCTTCCGTTAAAACATTGTCCGAATATCCGTATTAACTTTACATAATACATGAAGACAAATCTCCCGTAGCCGTCGATGTATGCAATATTTTAAATTTAGTGCCGCACCTTTAAAAGCAGAGCTGAAAGTCCGATCGTCCATCCTGCACGTCGTGGACGGTATATTTATTTAATATCTTTTATAGCGTATTTTATAATCTATAAATACCCAATTATGAACATTGGAATCAAAAGAGGCAGGCGATAAGCAGATAATATTTTAGAATTTTCTTTTGTTATTGATGTGTAAACACATGTCAGATTACCAAGTTGGAATAAAATAAAAGAAGAATATAGAAAATTAATAATAATAAATAAATAAATTATCAGCAAGCATGCCCATGAATGACTCATTCCTTGGCTGCATTTTGCTTTCCAATACTACGGCCGGCTTTTCTGCGCCCGCGTGCATGCCTTAAAAGAATAAGAATAGAGGGCTACTGTTCATCAGGGGCCCCTGACGGCCCTGATACAATCGGAGTCTCGGAAGGCCCCGATTGTATCAGGGAGACCCCGACTGTATCAGGGCCGTCAGAGGCTCCTGATGAATGATTTTTTTGATAAGAATAAGATGTTCGGATCTTCAATATAAACGTGTATGCTACATCAGTCTCGGCTTACGTTGATATCTTGAAATACAGTACAAAGTTTTAGAACACAAAGCACCCCCCACCCCGGTAGCAACATCAAATACCCATACACTGTAAGATCTTAGCTTTCACAGTTGTAATATATATGTATTCTAATCTTCACTCGACAGGAGCACAGCCAGCTGCTGTTGACTACACAGCCGTCGAATTGCGGTGATTCGACGGCTGAAACCGACCCGAGCTCTTCCAAAACACGCGTGTGATCTCAGCCATCGGATCGCCGTAATCCGACGGCTGCGGAGTCAACAGAAGCGAGCAGCGCTCTTGTCGAGTGAAGATTAGCATATATATATATATATATATATATATATATATATATAATATATATATATATATATATATATATATATATATATGTGTGTGTGTGTGTGTGTGTGTGTGTGTGTGTGTGTGTTTTTTTCAGATCGATATGAGAATAGTCCATCTCGGGTCGGTTTTCAGACGTCGGATCACTACAATCCGATTGCTGAGCAAGAACACGTGTTTTGGAAATCGCCAGCAATTTTTGTAGTCGCAGAAGGTCGCTAGCCAATTTTTGCTCTCTAAGTTTGCGTGTGAACTTGGCCGTCGATCATTCAACCTAAACATGCATGTAATTTTCTATAGAAAATTCTATTCTTAGATCAATCTGATAATAGTCTCTCTCATATATATATATATTATATATATATTATATATATATATATATATATATATATATAATCCACGTGGACTTTATGTATAGGTAATGACCCATGGACCTGGCTGGATAATGTTGACTGTTGAATCTAAAAATGTTTCGCATGGCGGGCTAGAAAAGTGTTCATTAGTTCGCATGATCACGTTTTTAGCACGAATCAAATCACATGGTCTTTCTTCGTCGGTTAAAGCTGACAAAATTATTTTTTTTTCAATTAATGGAGTGCATGTCCTCAAAAAAAAAAAAAAAAAAAAAAAAGAAAAAAAAGAACACAATAATATGAGTTATGCATGTGCCAATGGCCGCTCTAGTCGAGGTGCACCCTCGACTATTTCTTAGTGAATTTATATTGCAGATCCCGCGAATGATATAATAAACATACGACAAAAATTTATAAAGTAGTTGTAAGGACCGATGTTCAAATACGACGCCGCAGTCTAAATAGTCGTCTTCTCGTATATGAACCGAACTTCTTGATCAGCCCTAGCTAGTGTGGGATAATTTACAGTCGGATGTTATCCGCGTAAGCCAGAGTCTAACCAGCCCAGTCCAGACGGGATGCTGGCCCAGGACGACCGTGACCTACCTCGCGAGTTAGTTCTAACCTCGACTTGGCCGATTAAGGCCTCCGCCGCTGGCTCGACCCTGAACGCATGCGCCTGAGTCCAACAGTAGTATAGATTGGATTTAGTTCATTTTCTGATTGAGCTGACCTTCCTAGAAGAGCGGCTACTTAGAGTCTCGCTCAAAATAAGTATTTATTAGAAAACAAAATTTATCAAAATTATTTATTTTTAAATAAGATTAATCATACCACTGTAAAAATAGAATATTCGTAAAAATAAAAAAAGAGTCTGGTTCGAATCAGCAAGCCACGTATTTGGATGAGGAATTATATTGCTGAGATAAGCTAACCAAAAAGAAATAAAAAGATTTACTAATTAATTTCTTAATCTTAAACCGAAAGTTGTTGACGAATGCACGAATATCTTCTTAAATATATCCAAAAAGTAGAATCACTTACGTCGGCACGCCGATAGTTCATAAACCATCAGTTATAAATTTGAATTCCGTCACTATATAATATAGAATATATATTTTTATTGAATTTTTTAAAAAACTATTAATGAATATTATGGCAGATATATATCTATATTCAGTGTATGTTTAATTTGAAATACAATTTTAAATTATTTTTTAGTAAGTTCAAAATAAGGATTGGATTTTTTATTTTTTATTTTATTGGATAGCTGGTTGGCCAAACTTTGGAGAGTGACTCACATGGTTTTCTTAACCTCCAATAAAATATAAAATTGAAAAATAAAAATAAAATAAAAATAAAAGATTTGGGATGATAAGGTTTGTGCAACTCTTCAGGTAGTCTAGATAAGGTTGTTGACCGTTGACTTCCGCCAATCATATTCAATCCTATCTGGTCTTTATCTTACACTTCTTGATTTTCTTTAAAATAATTAATTTTATTTCTAAATTAATTATTAAATATTACACTTCTTGATTTTTTCACATTTTCGAAATATCAATTTCAGTTTATATATATATATATATATATATATAATAGACTAATCTTTACTCGACAGGAGCTTAGTCCGCTCCTGTCGATTTCGTAGCCGTTTGTCGATTTCGTAGCCGTTGGATCGGGGCGATCCGACGGCTGACATTTAACCCGAGCTCTTTAAAAACACGCACGTGATGTCAGCGATCCGACGGCTAAACGATCCGAGTTTTTACAAAGCACGCGCGTGATCTCAGCCGTCGGATCGTCGCGATCCAACGGCTGCGGAGTCGACAGGAGCGAGCCGTGCTCCTGTCGAGTGGATATTATCATATATATATATATATATATATATATATATATATATATATATATATATATATATATATATATATATATATATATAATTTAATCACCACTTTATATAGTTTTGATAAGGATGTTGACTGCTGACGTTGGTAAAATAAATAAGTTGGATAGCTTTTCTAGCTATATATGTTGAGATAATAAATGGCTTTTAACGTCAGCAAATTCTATTTTCAGTAGCTCGAAATAGAAATATTGCCCCACTCCTTCGAGGATCGGTGATCGTAAAATTTAATTTTTAGAGGTGCAAGTTTTTAAATTTGTCTATAAAAAGTCCAAATGTTAAATAAAATATAAAATTTTTTGTCTGATATATAAATATTATTTAACCACAAAAAAGAGTCTGGCACTAAAATCGGTAGGGCTGAGTATTACCCGAACTTACCCGAAAAATCGAACCGAACCGACCCAAACAAAGCCAAAATTTCGGATTTGGTTCGGGTCGGGTCGACATTTTAATAATTCGGATCTATATAATTCGGTTCGGATTCAGTGGTCGAATTTCGGTTCGGTTCGGGTTGGACCCGAATTATCCTCGTGGGTTATATTTTAGTTAGTTTTCGTTGTTAATTTTTTCTTTTTAAACAAAATATTCATATTACAACTATTCGGGTTGACCCTAACCGACCCGAATCTGAATTTGTATTGAATAAAAATAATTTTTGCTATTATTCGGGTCAACCCGAACCAACCCGAACTGACCCGAATTTTAGTCGGTTCGGGTCTGTTCGGATTGACATGAAATTCGGATCGGTTCGGGTAAAAAAATATTCAGTTCGGGTCGGTCTTAAAAATTTCGGTTCGGGTCGGTTCGATTCGGGTTGACCCGAATGCTCAGCCCTAAAAATCGGAGTAAGTACATATAATAAAACAAATAACTCTTTTTTTTTTAAAAAAGAAAGGAAATAATTTTGTAATGAATAAGTTTGGTTTTCACCCTTTAGTTCAATTTTCATCCTATATTTCTATCAAATATAACAGTACGATAAATTCCTCCTAATACGCGTCTGTTGGGATCAAATATCTGACCTATCATTTATGAGTGACAGACCATGATTTTCTATCAGCATCCAGTTCAGTTAACCAACTGAACCTATGCTATTTCGTCATGCAACATTTTTAAATATCATCCATTCGCCCCTGTATCCAATCTAAAGATTCTTGAATTGCACCCATTCAGAACGTATACGTCGAAGATGCTGCTAAATAAGATGTTGGAACTATAAATTTATCAGAGATTTATTTGACAGAAAATTAAGTAGTTATATAGTTCTATAAGTTTTTTATTATACAGTTTTATATTTCTTTCTTAATTCAGCAAGTTATGCAGTCACAAAAAATATAAAAATAAACCTTCATATTATAATACAATTTTTCTTTATCAAACAATAAAATTATTATTCTTCTACTGCCATATTTTTCACATAAGACAATTTACTTGAAAATTTTATAAAGTAAATACAAGATTATTTCAGTGGATATAACTTTTTTTTAATTATTATTCTTAGATTGCAGTCAGAAAGTAAAATTTCGGACGTATACTGCTTTGACGGGAATACATGGTGTTTGGTTCATTCCACCCACTCCAAGCCCATATCTCTCATATATTATTGTTATATGTTATTATATAATATAGAAAATCGGTTTATTCTTATAAGTTATTATATTTTCATTACTGACTACTAAATAAAAGGGGTTATATAATATAGAAAACTCTAAACCTATAAATATTATATGCAAAATTTCACAGGATATCGGACCTTCAGATCTGTCCAAATCGGAAGGTTGGAATTTTTCACCCATCCAAGCCCATATCTCTCATATATTATTGTTTTACAAGGTAAGAGAAGCAAGAAGGGCCACTCAAATCATATACTTGTGCAAGCAACAATAATTAACAAGATCCCTTCAACATTGCTTATCTTCTCCACCCACCACATGACCCAAAAACACTCCCAAAATGTATCCCAAAAATCGCGACTCAAACTCTTATCTTTAAAAGAAGGCACCGCGCGCGCAAAGAACCGGGATCCTATATCGGTCTCGGTTGACGAACGATAAAATATAGTGATAGAAAACCCTAAAACGCATAAATATCATGTGCGAAATCCACAGGATGGTGCCAAAACAAGGACACAAATAGATGTTATAGTGTGCATCACAATCTCTATTTTACAATTATCAGAAAACATAAGAATTTATGAAGAAAGAGGGTTCAAAATATGAGTTATTTTTTAATTATCTCTTTTTTTTTTAACTAAAGGCACATGGCGAAAGAAGCGGGATATTATATTGAGTCTCAGGATGTTGTATTCATTTTATTCTTATACGTTATTATATTTTCATTACTGACTACTAAATAAAAGGGGTTGTATAATATAGAAAACCCTAAAACTCATAAATATTATATGCAAAATTTCACTGGATATCGAACCTTCAGATCTGTCCAGATCGGAAGGTGGAAATTTTTCGGTTAGTGGAATATTGAACAGTCTAATTATCTCCTTTTTTAACTAAAGGCACAGGACGAACGAAAGCGGGATACTATATGAGGTTTTATTCATTATGTTCTTCTACGTTATTATATTTTCATTACTGAGTACTAAATAAAAAGAGGTTGTATAATATAGAAAACCCATAAATATTATGTGCAAAATCCACATGATATCGGGTCTTTAGATCTATCCATATCGAAAGATTGAAGTTTTTCGGTTGATGGAATACAGGACAATACCATCTATGGGTTTATTTGTTACAACAATCGTATGAAAGTGGGCCAATTACGGACAGACTATAATAATCTAAAAAAAAAAAAAAAAAAAAAATCCACAGTATATATAGTGCCAACAAGGACAGAAATAGAAGTTCATATGTTCCTTATAAATTAGGAGATATGGAAATCTACAACAGATCTTTATGGAAGAGGTCAGGGGGGATGCACTTACACATGATATGGTCCACAATCATGTGAACCCTCACCTCCTCAGAACCACTGAGGCCCCCACACAACAATTATCGCTTAAACTACATCCCCGTGGAGGCAGCGAGATGTCGCAGTGGTAAGACTGACGGATATCATAGAGTCTAATTATATCCGTTTCATTTCTTCTTTCTGTCGGTAGAAATAAAAATTTTGTAGACGGAGTATCCATACGTGTGCCTCCTACGTGCAACTGATAGTTCCGTCTAGTTTTCGGGTCTATGGTAGTCTCCTCTTACACGGTAATGTCAATTACTCAAATAACAAATCCCGTCCCGCGCTCCCAGCGCGAGCTGCTCGGGCGTTCGCCTCACAAAGCGAACGTCCCGAGTTCGACTCCATGAGGCTTCCCTTAAAAAGGGTGTGGGGGTCGAAGATCCTCCTGTATTTCGTGGTGAGTAAAATGGGCCCTGATTTGAGGTCTCTTCAGGGACGTGCACCAGGATCTGTCCTACCCGTAAGGATGGGACCTCTCGATTGGTGGAACACAGATCGATGCCATCCGTGGGTTTATCTATTACGACATTCGTTCAAAGAGGACCGGTTATGGACAGAATTTTTCCACGCTAATTTCAAAAAAAAAAAAAAAAATCCCACGTCTCCCATAGAGAGCGGTAAAAGGTGTTCATCTATAGCGCAATATCTTAGGTCTGAATCACCTATTTATCTCAGAAAAATACATATCGGCCCCTCTATTGTTAATATTGCAAATCAACCTCTGCCAGACTGACGTGGCGGCACACATTTATATACCACTATGCAATCGTTGCCCCTATTTATATACCCCACAAAGCATGTACACTCCATTGTCCCTTGCCTTGAACCTTCCTTTTATGCCAACCCATGTATCATGTATGTGTTTTGACCTACTATTTAAGGGCCATTGGTTTCACTTATTAGGTAATTCACTGTCCGGAATATATATATATATATATATATATATATATATATAGGCCTTCTCGATCTATATCGCCAAGAAAAAGACACTTTTTTAACAAAATGAAAATTGAGTTTTGGTTATTATTAAAATTGTAGTGCAAAGTAGAATATTGGTGCCACGTTTTTTGTTAAGTTGTTTAAATTTGATATACTCAATTTGGTTTTATTTTAAAAAAAATAATTTCGTGGTTTGATACTAATTAATTTAGTAGAATTTCTTATTTATGCTATCGGATGTATCTTTCTATAGGATAATTTATGACTAATGTATAATTAATAATATTATGTCGTCGAGAGTCGCGTACATTCCAACAAACTATTCGATTTCTTATATTTATCTTGTTATATATGTAGTTCATCGAATGCATTAATGAACAAACAATCCGGAAATATAAAGAAATATATAAATTTTTGATAAAAATGTAACAACTAAAATATTCTCAATAAGAATTACAATGCCAAAGTGCACCACATTCGCCTTGAGTGTGCGTATGGCGGATGAGTGTGAATTTGCCAATTTATCAAACTGAATATCGCTTCTCACAGCTACATCGATAGATCAGCTCTTAATCCAAATCATATGTGACTGTTTAGAGTGCCCCGTAGACAATATCAAATGTTGTGCAGCGTTAAAGAGCGTCGGGAGGTTCTAAATGTGCAAACTCTCACTCGTAGGTTAGTATTATAACCGTTGAAAATATAGCAACACTTTGAAATAAAGTTGAAAATCTTTTAGGGGCCGTTTACTTTGAGTGAAAATAGAAAAGTTAAAAGAAAGTGTAAAGAAAGTAAAAAAGTGGAAAGTGATAAGAAAGTGGCTAAATAGAAAATGAAAAAAAAAAAAAATAGTGAGATGCAAAGTGATGGAAAAGTGATAAGAAAGTAGATTTGAGTTTTCTTATTTATTTTGTATGGTAAAGTGAGAAATAAATAAAAATTTTATTTAAAAAAAATAATTTTTAACAATAATTAAAAAAATTCTTTAATAATAAATAAAAAATAATTTATAAATTAATATTTTTAATAATAATTTAAAAATAATTACTATTTTGTTTATTAATTTATTAATTAATAATTAAAAAATATTATTTAGTTTATTTAGCTAATATTATTTAGTAATTTTATTTATTTATATTTAGAAAATAGTAATAAATTATTAAAATTATTATATAATTAAATATAATAAAATGATCTATTTATTATTTATCATTTGTAGCAATTTGCTTGTTATTATTATTGTATTATTTATTAAAAATAGTAAAAAAAATTACTATAAATTTTTAATATTTGTTAGTTATAAATATATTAATTTATTGATAATAATATAGTAATATTTAATTATTTTAGAAATAATAATTATTAATAATAATCAATAAATGCTAATGACTCTTATTTTTCTCCTACTTCCTAATTTTTTATGAGAAAATCAACAAAATAAAAATTAAATAGAGATGACAAGTGAAAGGTATGTC
Source organism: Xerophyta viscosa (assembly GCA_002076135.1). Lineage (NCBI taxonomy): Eukaryota > Viridiplantae > Streptophyta > Magnoliopsida > Pandanales > Velloziaceae > Xerophyta > Xerophyta viscosa. The sequence goes on from MJHO01000023.1 coordinate 1,845,582, forward strand.
AGATTCTCACTTTCTCACTTTTCTATTTAAAAAAAAAAAAATTGACTTTTCAATTTTCTACTTTTTACTTTATTTTTAAATAAAAATTGACTTTCTAACTTTCTCATTTTCTTACTCACCTATTTTTCTCTCTATGTAAACAGGCTCTTACATTCAACCTAATCTGATCAAACCAAAGAAAGCAAATAAAAAAAATATATAAAATTTTAAGATATTCTAATATCAGGAGTGAACTCTTATTTTAATGCATATAGAAAAATAATTAGAAGCTCTCAATACATGCTATAATCTCTCTATATATTCCAACAGCTACTATATTATCTTCTAATAGCTAGCAACATCTTCTTCCCCTCTCTACTTCTTCTTCTTCTTCTTCTTCCTCTTCCCATGGACAGTAGCAGCTGCACGGAGGATGCTCTTCCACCGCCGCCGGCCGACGAGGAGGAGCTGAGCTGTCATCGCCGCATAGGAAGCGGCGCTAGCGTAGTTCTCGACCCGGAGGCCGGCGCCGAGGTGGAGTCGAAAAAGTTACCGTCGTCGAAATATAAAGGCGTCGTTTCCCAGCCTAACGGCCGGTGGGGAGCTCAGATTTACGAGAAGCACCGGCGAGTTTGGCTGGGCACGTTCAACGACGAGGCGACGGCTGCCCGCGCCTACGACGTCGCCGCCCAGCGATTCCGGGGCCGTGACGCCGCGACCAACTTCCGGCAGCTATCCGACGGCGCTGCTGAGCTGCTCTTCCTCGCCTCCAGGTCCAAGGCTGAAGTCGTCGACATGCTCCGCAAGCACATCTACGACGACGAACTACGTCACAGTCGCCATGCATTTGGTATATTTACGTCATAAAATGCTACTTAATATATATTATATATTATATATATATATATTATATATAATATATATATATATATATATATATTTTTTAATTAAGAATTTCGTTTGCCCCAGGCTAATTAATTAAAATTGTTCTCATTTGCTGTATTCAGATAGCAGTGCAAGCAAAGGAGCGTCGGAGAAGACGATATATCACACCGACAGATTCTCCGGCGGCGATGGTCGAGAGCATCTTTTCGAGAAGGCGGTGACTCCGAGCGACGTAGGGAAGCTGAACAGGCTTGTAATACCCAAACATCATGCTGAAAAACATTTTCCGATCCCAAGAACACATGAAACTACATCAGATAATGTGGATGATACCAAAACCGCCCTGCTCAATCTTGAAGACGCCGCCGGAAAAGTGTGGAGGTTCAGATACTCGTACTGGAAGAGTAGCCAGAGCTACGTGCTTACGAAAGGCTGGAGTAGATTTGTGAAAGAGAAAAAGCTCGCCGCCGGTGATATTGTGAGCTTTTATAGATCTACCGGGAAAAGAACACAGCTTTTCATCGACTGCAAGAAGACGCATCGGATCGCCGGAGCAGTGAATATGATCAGGATATTTGGTGTGAACATCGTCGGAGCGCCGCCGCCGCCTGCTGATCGAAAAGTCATGGGCAAGAGGGATGGAAGGATGGTGGAGTTTCAGCAGACATCTACTGAGCAGCTTCTCAAAAAACGATGTATAGGATTCTTGTAGTGCTTTGAATTGTTCTTCACTGCTGTTTTTTTTCTTTCTTTTTCTTTTTTTTTTTTTAGTATTTTTTTTCCCAATGTACATTTTCAGATTTGACTAACCTATAAGTATTGCATTACACCCTAGCAGAAAAATTTAAGCAACAATGTTATATATATATATATATATATATATATATATATATATATATATATATATATATATATATATATATATACAAGCTATGACTTGATAATAATCTCACTCAGGTCGCGTTTTGACCGTTGGATTGCTATGATCCGACGGCTGAAACAGAACGCGTATTTTTGGTTGAAAGTCGCAATCGACTTTTTGCTCTCTAAACAACGCGTGATCTCAACCTTCGGATTCTAGTGATCCAACAGTTAAAACGTGACCTGAGCGAGCCTATTCTCATATTGACCTGAAACTAGTATATATATATATATATATATATATATATATATATATATATATATATATATATATATATGCCAACTTACGCATCTATCCAAGAAAATGAAGTTGACAAAAAAGACTATGCCAAGACAAAGATTTTGCAAGCTTAATTAGTTCGCAAGACTGAATGTTAAAAGACAACCATGGCTTACGTATCATAAAGAATAAGTCGAAAATTCAAATTCTAACAAATATGAATTTGAAGGAACTTCTATATCGTTTCGTTACCGAATGAGACGTAGGAAAGAAACTAAGCCCATCAATCAACAACAAATAAATTAAATTAAAAGAAAATAAGGCTTTGCAAAACCTACCATTCTATGTTGCTTGTTTCAGGTAGGTTAGATTCCATCAACAACATCCTAGTAATAAATATCACCGGAGTAGAATCTGACGATAGTAAGATACAAGCAATCATTGTTCGAAAAAGGCTATTATCGTATGACCCTCCGTCTAAGAAAGAAAACCAAAATACACGAGTATAAGAACAAAACAAATTCGCAAGCCAGTTGAGCTTGTACTCTCGTGTCTCCTCAGACCAAGGATCCTATAAAAACAATCTTTTCGAATGCATGACTACATACAAATTACGCTCGTAGACCTCACTCCGTCAGTATTTTACCACCGGGATATATGAATGTCACCACCATCCATTAAGTGAAGCTTTCCTTGTTCTAATCATTGTATTTTGAACACAGAAATATGATACTTTACATTAAAGCAAGAAAAGTTTGCAATGCTTGCTGAATTTTCATATAAAGCTTTTAGTTTTCATATTTTTCAATGCTTCTGAGAATCAAATATCAGATATCAATATCGCCGGCGGAGCTTGCTGAATTATCATCACTGGCGTCGGTATCGCTACTACTGCTCCCGCTCCCGCTGCCACTTCTGCTGCTTCCGCTATCACTACTGCTCTCACTCGAGCTAGAACTCTGCTGCCTTTGCCCTTCCTCTGCATTCACCTGGGCCCGCAAAGCCTCTGCGGCATTCGGGCCCTTCTGGACCTCATCATCGTTAACGTCCACATCAGCGATCTCGTCGTCAGTATCGTTCTGATTAGGTATGTTCATGTCGAACCCCACAGCATTGGTCTGTGCTTCAGTTCCCTCATCATCATCGAAAATAATGTCATTGTTCTCTTCTGGGGATTTCTCTTCGCTGTTCTTGTTCTCAGGTGAAATGGGGATTCGGTTCGACTGTGCAGAATTATAACCGGTAATCCTACTTGAAGGCTTTGGACCTGTCATCGTAAAAAATGCCCATCAGTGAAAATATTTAGATAAAAAGTGAAGACACACCTTAAAAGACTTACAAGGTAGTAGAGTTTATAAATGTGGCAAATGATAAATAATAAACAGCAGGCCGGACAAAGAGATCAATTAGTGGTTACAAACTAACAACATTAGTGGTTTGAGGAACAAAGATGTGAACCATGTCAAAATTAGCGGAGCAATGGTGATAATTTTAGTTGCAGTTAATTCAGAGAGAGAGAGAGAGAGAGAGAGAGAGAGAGAAGCATAAGAGTTGCTTTGTAATTTCCCATCATGTTCAACTGGCTGTCATTCAGTCCAACTATAAGAGATCTTAGTTGACATAATTCTGAAACAAATGCATCCCGCCAAAAGTATCCTTTTTTTATCTGGCGTTTGCTGCTGCAGGTGGTTCCTTCAAATGACAACCTTAGCCGATGAGGAATAGCTCTGGTATGAAGATGCTATTGCTGCCATGAGGAATCTGAATCGCTCTTGCAATTGTTCCTTAAGGCGCATTGTCAAGAGCAGTATGGACCAGGTTTGCTGCAAGCCTTGATGAGCCCCATTTGATTATTTTAAAATTTACTTATTGTTTTGTCTTGTAGAGTTGGAAATCGACCTAAGTTTTCTCTTTTTGTTGAAAAAGGGACCGGGCTTGTTATCATATATTATAAGACTGATTTGTATCCTAAAATTCCTCAATTTTTTTATCATCTAATAAAGTGTGAGAATTAACCTTTACCTCCTGCCCGGATAATTTGGGTGATCTTAATTGTTAATATATATATATATATATATATATATATATATATATATATTAACCTTTATGTGTGTGCACATATGTGTGTGTGTTTGTGTATACAATATAGTAAGACAAAGATGTTATTCTCCTATCAATAAGATTCAAGAGAGAATCCTAACAGTGTCCCAGCCATTGTATCTGCATTGGGATATGCTGACACCCATCCCACTGTCCTTAGTTGAAGCAGTTATCTTGGAGTTATAGGACTCACTGTGCACGCACCCCAGATTTCCCATTCATACCCAATGCCTCATCAATCAGTATGAGAAAAAACTGTGTGTGTTGTGTGTGTATATTGTGATACTGGGAAGCTTGAGATGCACATGGATCAAGGTTTTCTATGCCAAGCCGAATCGAGTTTCGGTAAACTCAGATCCCGGCACATGCCGACCATGCCGATATATATTTATTTGTTATTTTTTTTTAAAATAAAGATTAATTTAAAAAATTCAAATATAAGATTTTTTGACACGTGCCGTGCCGGTTCGTGCCGTCCCAACAACTGCCGAAACAGGCACGTGCCGCCAGGCAAAGGCTGTGCCGACCGGCACCGAACCATGACATAATAGTACTTCTGATAAGCTTTACTCTAACTTCCAGTATTTGCAATTACACTACGATTACATAACATGGTGCTAGCTATACTTTAACTAACAGAACTCCTAAAAAACAAAGAAGTGCAAAAAGGTAGACATTAGCAATCTATGCATTATGATAGTAATTGGCATCGAGCTAAAGGAATTAAGAGTCGACATGTTCTACAGTACTAGTGAAATGCTATAACTCTGTATTCTGAAACGAAACCTAGCCACTCGCTAATACATAAACTACCAGAATATCCAAAGCCAAGTATTTAACCATAGCTGAATGAATCGCCAAAAGAAGACCATAAAATGAGTTGAAAAGAAAGAATGCATACCAGGACTTTTTGGTTCACCAATATCAATTCTTTCCACCTCAATCTGCAAAAATATTGCAAAAGACATAAATTAGCAGTAGTACAGCTAGTAGAAGCTAGACATAGGATTATGATCTTATACATAAGCAAAGAAAAATAGAACTAATTGAAAAGACTCAGATGATGCAGGGGGCAGGATTAGAAGCCCGTGCTTAAAAAAAAAGAAAAAAAAAGAAAACCTGACATCCTATATGTTTACAAGCAATCAGTCTAAGCTTGAGGAATTGTAAACAATGCAATGATCACCTTAATGGAGTGTTTGGTTAGTATTTTAACTGCATGGAATAGGAATTATAACCACTTATTTCGATTGCATGTGTATAATTGAGAGAATATTGGAATTGTAGCCTCCTAAAATATCAATTGGATTCATGTTATTAGGGGAATTCTGATTACCGGATATCTCCACCGGAATATGACTAGGTAATCCACATGTTTATCAGTATTGTATCAAAAATCCTGGGATAATGTGTGGCGCGACGGCAACAATACACTATCTAGCTTATTGAGTTCTTGTCCTTTTTTTTTATTAATTTGAGCTAAACATTTGTATTTGCTTTTTAAGAAATTTATTATTTCATATCGATTGTTGTTGATGTTTTATAATACTCCATTTTGGTAGTAGTATGAATCATTGTAGTATTTGCTAATCCGATTCTTTTGTTACAATATAAACCAAATATGTTAAATGGAATATGATTCTGATTCTTTAATTTTATATAACAAATAAAGTAATTGCAATTTTATTCCTATTCCATTGTATCAAACGTTATATAACTCTTGGTCATTCCCATTCTGATTCCACTGAATTACAATTCCTATACGCATTCGGTTCTGACTTATCAATCAAACACCACCTAAATAGATTACAGATAACTATAAGGTAGAAAATTATCAACATTTCCTTTTTCTCATTTGCACATAAAAATATGATGCTTTTAAAAGTTATTGCACACATTAAAACTTGCAAAGCCATGTTAATTAGGTTACAGGCTGTGTTGAGTGATGCTAAAGATGAAAACATTGGACAAACTGCTTAAGAAACAACATATAAAGAAGGCAAGTAAAACGAAGAATGGTGTAAAACACCAGTAGCCAAAGTCACACAAGTCAAAGTTCAAAGGGGCAAAACATGGTAACTTTGTTGTTTGGGATTTAAACCAAGTTAAAAATAAGCATGGTAACTTTGTTTCAACGAAATATGATGGATTAACCAATTATTATTCACAGGGTTAGTTAGAAAATTGAAGTGGATGGCAAACAATCATCAACTATGAACCATTTCTCAACAATTACGAATGTAAAAGGAGCACAAATGCTGATAATTGCTTTACGTAATTCATAGAAGGTTTAGCAACAAGCGTAACTGAGCGCTGATCTTACTTCTCAATTATCTAACTAACGGGTTATAATCATGACATCTCTAAATACAAAGTACTTTGCAAAGAGAAAAAAAAAAGCGTAACTGACGCTGATCTTACTTCTCAATTATCTAACTGACGGGGTATAATCATGACATCTCTAAATACAAAGTACCATGCAAAGAGAAAAAAAAAGTGTACACAAAGCAATTTGTCAAGTAACATGCACAAGAAAAAAAAAGGGAAATCAAAACTTCCCATTCAAAATATTCTTACAGGGATTGGAGGCATAGGAGTTTTGCTGATATTTTGCGGCTTCCCCATCTTTCCAAGAGGGGGAGATTTGGACTCGGGTCCTAAACCGGTAGAATTTAGAGGTGTTGTATTAGCTGGAGCAACAGATTCACCAGGTTGACGAACATGCCTCAATCTCTTCACAGCTCGATGCAAACGCTCCAACCGAAATGTCTCTCCATCAAAGAACAAGACGCCATCATTGTCCTTGTAATCCTCACTGCTTCCCTCAAAGGTCACTTTTGGTTTGCCCACCTGATTATTATGGAACTCCACCGTCACTCTATTCTCCTTAGTTTTTAGCAAAGACCCATCCTGGGTCTTATCAATTGAGGCTGGCTTGAACTCATCTATCAAGTAAAAAAGCAATATTATATCAGTGAGTATAAACAAAGTACCAATTTTTCAAGCTGCTTGAATAAAACTTATGCAAACAGAGCATAGATTATCAAACAGGCGACTTAGAACAAATGGCAAAATATAGTAAGAGTTCTTAAAAATAATAAATTTGTTGAATCTTTTAGCTGGGGTGTTTACTAGATTTTTCAAGAAAATTGATTAATGTTGCTAGAAATGATCATACACATAATAAGCTAAAGTTTAACATAGTACTATTAATATCCAAAAGTCGGAGTAACTTGTATGTTGTTCAATACCATGGTAATGTTTATAAATAATAAAGTAAGCACATCACACTACCGCCCCATGTTTGAGTTGTTTGGTGATGCCTATTTTAAACATGAAGCAGATAGTTCATTGAATTGGCAACCACTGCGATACTGGTACCCATGTCTCGAGTGGCTTGATGCAATCTGGGTGACTAACACAAGTACTTAAAATATCTAAACCATTTTTACATTCAATGACTTAAAATAAGGTCTAATACAAGTTTGCACTCTGAAAATTTACCCAGACCTTACCCAAACAACTTTGGGTTTGATGCTTCAAGACCCTGACCCCGACCCCAAGGGCCTAGGTTCACAAGCCTAAGAAAAATAAAAATAGAGAAAAAAACAAAGAAAGAAAGAAGGAAAGCAGCATAGGCAGCTCCTCCGGCAGCTTTTGAAAGCTTTCCATCTCCATTCCACCATCCCCACCCCCCCTAATCTCCAAGATCCATATTCGAGGAGCTCCTAGGTTTGATTCTCGTCCATTTCTTCCATCTTCCATTTCCTACCACTGCTTCCTAAGAGCACAAGTTGCATCCTTTCCCATGATTAATTTAAAAAGAGTGACAGAGAGCTATTGATATTAAGTTCTTTTAACTGATGGAAGAAGAAAGAAATTAGGGTGGCATGGCTAGAAGAAAGACCTATGGCTAACATGAAGAAGAAAGGAGGATTTTAAGGTTTTTTTTTTTCCTTAAAACTAGTAAACCATGAAGGTCATGGTAGGGCTGTCAAGTCTTCAGTTCCAGACTTGACCCGACTTGTGGACCAATAGACCTGCGAAGGCCCTAGAGTCGGATCTTCACGTCGGATTATTTTTTGAACCACCCTAGTCATATGATGCTAATACTGACACTAATGGCTTTCTGACACTAAAAGCCATTAGATGCTAGCCTAATACAACGACCCTATCTACTGTGTGAAATGGATGCAACCGAGATATGTAGTCTAATACTCAAGAAAACTTTTATTGAGGATCTTATTATAAATGAGATTATCAAAAACTTCCAGGATGAAATTCACACTTTTCTAGTTAAGCCGAGCACCATTAAAATCTCGACTAAGATCAGAACAAAAAGCATATTCTCACTGGATTTCCCACTATAAAGTCTCTCCCTTGGACCTCCCTCCAGGATTTTACAAACTAGGATTTATATCTTCACATCTTTAACGAAGTGGTTAGACGCGCATCAGAGATCTTCAATACCAAAACATGCAATGCACCAAGTTGGAGACATATGTTCCTAAGGCTATCTTCATACTGAATGTAATTCTAAAGGCTGCTTTTTCGGATGTCTAGAGTGTTTCTAACCAACAATACTTAACGCAAAGATAGTCTACAATTGAAATTGTTAATGTTACATCCCTTTCTTCTATAATAGGAGTCGAAATGCATTGGGTTTGTAATTTACATCCCTTATACTGTTTGATTCATCAAATAATCGTTAGCAGAACTCCAGAGAACACGATGATGGATAGCTCCACTTCAGTAATCCAATTCGAATAGGAATATAAATTGGCACAAACATTTTTCCAACCAAATAGTAACAATCGGCAAATAACCAAATGGGCAATCAAAGCATACATCAAGTAAGCAACAGAAGCAAAAATCGAATAATATTGTACAGCAAAATCTGGAGATGGACAAGGCGGAGAGAAGACATACAACGGAGCGAGTAGAACTTGGGGGCGGCAGCGGCGGAAGAGGAGGATGAGGAGAAAGTAGAGCCGAGCTTCAACGGGTACCACCTCTCCGGCTTCGGAGCCGCCGCCGATGACGACGATGAGCTCGTCGGGGCTACTGGGTCACCGCCGTGGCCCGCCATGGAAGGAAGCCAAGAAATCCGAATTTGTACGTGGCTTTGCTTATCAATCTCGGAGTTGTGTATTTGACTCCTTGTTGGAATATATTTAAATACAACATAATATTTTTAGAAATTAAACAAATATCATATATCACATTTTAAATTATTTAAAATATCAAGTGATATAACAACTAACATTATATATATATATATATATATATATATATATATATATATGTAATGGTGAAAAGTATAGAGAAAATTATGCAACGAATAAAAGCTAGTTAAAAAATGTAAAAAGAAATATAAAATTAGGTGTTTATGAATTTTTTAAATTGATTTTAATTGTTAAATTCTTTGGGTAAAGTTCGACATAGTTTGTCTTCATAAATACAAGTTATAAGAACTTATATGCTTAGAAAAATATATAGCATATATTATAAAATATTGCTATTAAATATATAGACAGTAGGAAATAATAAAGAAACATAAATAGTATTTTAGGTATATTCGATTCTAATATAAATTTGATTGAAAATTATAATTCATGGGGGTTATTAAAGAAAACTATATTTTCTAAAAGTTGAATATCTTATTTTTTCCAAAACCTAAAATTTAAATGCAAGTATGTTAGTCAAGCTATAATTTATTAAATCATACATTTTATTAGAAAAGGTACAATTTAGAACTTTTTTTAAATCCTTATTAAAATTTAATAAAAGTTGTAAAACCATCACCAATAAAATTAGGCTATCTAAAATTCTAAAGGATGAGAGGGAGTTGATAGCATCTTTATTATAACTAGTGGATGAAGCATCCATCATATTTGTGCCAAACCTTAGAATTATTTTGTAATATTTATAGTTAATATTTTTTTTATTTTCAAGAAGGTGGGAATAATTAGTAAAATTTATAATTCTTTTAATTTATAACTAAAAAATATTTTTAATTTTCTCAATTGCACTGATTAACTATATATCATTTTTTTTGTCTAAAGAGAAAAAACATTAATCTTAAAAAAAAAATCTTTAAGTACAAATCCACAAATAAAAATAAATCTAAAGATCATATATGATATACATAAGAGAAAGAAAAGAACAATTTTATAACTTTATAAGAATATAAGCTATAAAATATTTATTATAACTATCGTATATAATTTAAACTTAATTTAACTATTAAATAATTATATTAAAAATATAAAATACCATCAAATCGCCTCATATATATATATATATATATATATAGCTTATGTTTTATATAAAATTATAAAATCACCTAACGTCATCATAGTAATTGCATTCTTAAGCAATATTTGTCCCCTCTCTCTCTCTCTCTCTCTCTCTCTTTCATGTACATCTTCATCTTCAATTCATTATTTCATCCTACTGAGTCATCGTAATGTGTATGTCGGTATAATTTCGATCTAAAAATTGGTCCGATTATAAAGTGGATCTTATTTAATTTGGTCAAACGTACAAATGTTAAAATTGGATCTTTTTTAAATTATTCAAATACGTAAACATTAGACCTAGACCTTATTTAAACCGGCCTTGGACCGAACCGGACCGAAGACTAATTAATAGCTAATCATTGGACCGTTGACCTAATTGAAATTTTACCAGTTCGATCTGCTGGTCCGGACCGATATATGAACACTTTTAGTTTTCAGAATCACAACCAAACTGGGCACATTGGATGAAAGCCTTAGAAGAGCACAGCCCATCAAGATACAGAGCTCCTAAGATAATGGCTCACGTTAATTAAATTCCTCCACCGTAATATCCTACAGCGGCCATCAAAACCCTAACAGATCCCTCGTCCTTTTATATAAATACCCTTGCTACCTTCTTCGCCAAATCTCTTTCTCTCTCTCGCTCGACCGCGTCCGCCGCTATCATCATCACCTTATAGCCCACTCGAAGCTCGAGATCTCATCAACAATGGGAGAAACCTTAGTTCTCCGCGGCGTGATGCGCGGCCATAGTGACTGGGTGACGGCGATCGCGGCCCCGATCGACAACTCCGACATGATTGTCTCCTCATCTCGCGACAAATCCGTGCTTGTCTGGCATCTCACCAAGGACGCCGCCGCCGCAGCTGCCGGCGGTGGTAGCGCCGAGGCCACCGTCTATGGCGTCCCTCGCCGCCGCCTCACCGGCCACTCCCACTTCGTTCAAGATGTTGTGCTTTCATCCGATGGTCAGTTCGCGCTTTCGGGATCGTGGGACGGCGAGTTGCGACTGTGGGATCTCGCTACCGGTGCTACCACTAGGAGGTTTGTTGGGCACAATAAGGATGTGCTGTCCGTTGCTTTCTCAATTGATAATCGCCAGATCGTTTCCGCATCCCGAGACCGCACGATCAAGCTCTGGAACACTCTCGGCGAGTGCAAGTACACTATTCAGGTGTATTGTTATTTCGTAATTTATTTGTATGTTTTATTTAGTATATTTGCATCAGGTAGTATAGATTGTATACGGTCATGTCATTTGTATAGTGTTGAATCATTTACAATAATCTTTTAGTTGTAGGATTATTCCATGTTAAGTTGCTTGTAATTTGTTCAGGCATTAATATATTTTACAAATTCACGCATGCAAGTACATTGATCAGGTATCTAGTTATTGGGTTAGATTTTTTATTAGTTGATATTTAATTTTTTCATTTAGTTTATCTGCATCAGGTCTTATTGATTGTTTTATGACGATGTTGCTTGTATCATATTGAATCAGCTACAGTAATAACTTATCTCTAGGGTTTTTTCATGTTAAGTTACCTTAAATTGTTTATGTATGCATAAAATTGAATTGAATCAGTTGCAGTGTGAGATATTAATCAATCTCATTCGGTGTCTATTATCGCTACTGCTACTTTCTGATAATACATTATGGCTTTTGTAAATTCACGCATGGAAGTACGTCATTATGTACACTTGAATCTGTTATTCTTTATGAGGTTTATTTGTTTTATGTGGTTAGGGTTAAATAGGTTTTCTTCATTACTGCTACTTCTATGATGAACAGTGATTGATGAACGATTATCAAAATGCTTGGAGTCTCTGTACATGAAAACTGAAATCATATTGAATATGAGCTGTAATTCATCTTTGGCATTTCTTAATTTAGATGTTCTCAAGTGTATGTATTATTGCAGACTGGATATGTTTATTAATGTTCTGATGCCAACTTTTTTTAATTCTTTGCTAATGGGCCATTATACACTGTTTGAGTATAGCTGTTTACATTGTCGTACTAGCTTGATCCCTCACAATGCAGCCAAACATTTGATTAAATGCAAATGTTGGCCATAAAGGCGGCGCTTAAGTTAATTGCAGAGTGCATGAGCTTCGGTTTCTAACTCAACTGAGCCAAAAACCTGAATTAGACCATAAAAAACTGAACTTTGTGTTAGAACTCTCTTAATTGAATGCACAATATGTACCTGCCTTTAGAAGCATTTCAATATGAGTGAGGCCATTCTTTTTTAAATTTTAAGATGCCTTCTATATTTTAAAGTAAGAAAAATTTAGACTTTAGCATGTGGTGGAAGTAGTATCAACCTCACTTTTGATTTCAAAGTTAGAGGTACAAAACATCTCTTCGCGACTCTCACATCACAATTTCCATCGTGCTGTGCTAACTTTGCAATCAATTCAGGACGGTGGTGATGGTCACAACAACTGGGTGAGCTGTGTGCGCTTCAGCCCTAATGCGTACCAACCCACCATCGTTTCTGGCTCGTGGGACCGTACCGTCAAAGTGTGGGGCCTCACAAACTGCAAGCTCCGCTGCACTCTCACTGGTCACGGTGGCTATGTCAACACCGTCGCCGTTAGTCCCGACGGTTCCCTCTGTGCCAGCGGAGGAAAAGATGGCCAGACTCTCTTGTGGGACCTTGCTGAGGGCAAGAGGCTATACGAACTCAATGCTGGCTCCATCATCCACACTCTTTGCTTCAGCCCTAACCGTTACTGGCTGTGTGCCGCCACCGAGGACAGTGTGAAGATTTGGGACCTCGAGAGCAAATCAATCGTCCAGGAACTCAAGCCTGATCCTCCTTCTAACAAGAACCAGGTCCATTCTAACTTCTTTTTCTATTATTTTTAATTAAAGCAACATTTTTTTTATGATGAACTTGATTATTTGGTTAAAATTGTTTGTAAATAAGTGGTAACACTGACCTATTTAATGAATTCAATCTAATTCTGACCCATATTAACCCAAATAAAACGATGCAGGAATTTTGCTTTCTCAAACAAAAAAAAATCATGGAAATTTGGAAGTTAAGTATTATGAAAATGTGAGTTTAATATTGACATATTCTCATCGTCGTGTTTTCATTTCAGTTGCTGTACTGCACAAGCTTGAGCTGGAGCTCGGATGGAAGCACTCTGTACACCGGTTACACCGACGGCCTCATCAGGGTCTGGGAGATCGCCCGTGCTTTTTAAGAAGAAAGTTTAGGTCGTAGTATCTCGTCGCAGCATCGAATCCAGTCTTTATTTCAAGTGAGTTTGTAGTATTTATCCTTTCTATTTTGCGTCTTCGGTTAGGCGTATCTGATCGATCAATTTCTAAGTGGATGGGTATTTAGAATTTCGTTTTTATCGGTTTAAGTATGTAAACACATAGACGCCTCATCATTTTTGTTTTTTAAGATCGTCTTGTTTTTTCTTGTTAATCTGATTGGATGTTTCGAACGATCAATCGCCCCTTGATGCTAGTAAATAAGTGGAATATTTGAATCACACAGCGCCATAGAAATGCTTTTTTGTATTTGTCATTCTAATTGAATTTTTATTTATCTATTTTTTATTAAATTAAGTTAAAAAGTATATATAAGTATTTTTTTAAAAAAATAAAAAGGAATTTTTGATGTGCTTTATATATTTTTCGATAAAAAGTTATTTTTTGGAAAATATTTGAGTAGGTGTAATATGAAGGTTTTGTTGGTTATTAAAATAGTGGAGTATAAATCATATAAAAATAGGTTTAAAAAATAAAATTTAAAGTTTAAAGTACATAAAATCTTTTAAAGAAATATTTATAAAATAAATTTTGTAAAATTAGGAACTTATTTAATAGATATATGCAGAGCATGAATATTTTCAACAAAATTTCATATTTTAATGATGGTGAGAGGAAAATTGCGTATCGGTCCTCCTCTCAAAAAATATATTTTTGAGAGCTGATTTGTAAAAAAAAAAAAAATCAGCTCATAAAAATATATTTTCAGGGACTAAAATGCGCGAAGAACGAAAACGGAAGGTTGATACGCAAAAATCCCTTCTAATAAACTCCATTAAGAAGATGGACAGACATACTCTAATAAAGAGAACCAGCTCTGTAGCCCTAAGCGACGCCGAGGGCGTGGGGGGCCGAACGTCGCAAGTTTGGGATGTAGCGGTGGTACCCCAAAGGAGCAATGAAAGGTTCCGCCACGTCATCTTCAAAATTCTACTCACCTGTCATGACCAGACCCTCGATCTTTTTCCGTCCTCTCATCCACTTCTCTCCGCCGATTATTATTCCAGATTCAGGGGATCGTCGTAAGAATAATTCTCAACATTCAAGATATGATTAGCTTAGAATATGTACAATTTGGGAAGATTATTGGAGTTGATTCTCTATGTTTGCATAAACAATTTTAGGGGTTTTGTTGACTAAGAAATTTTTTAAAGCCTTTAATTCAAAATCAGGATTCTGGTCTAACCCTTATTAGAACACACAAGCAAAATCATAAGTATAGAATATTTTTACCTGAAAAATTTTATTTAGGCCGGGGTAAAATTACGAATCGTAAGCGACTAGTGAAAAAATTCACTAAAAGTGTAAAAGGTGAAGTGAAGCAATCTCTCGAAATTCAAATACTTAATATAAATTAATTTTTATTTTTTTTATATTTTTTATTACTATATTCGAGCTATATTGTGTCTTACTTTTGTAGAAATTGCTATATCATGTATTTGCTATTGTACGTATTTATGTGTTTTTTAAAAAATGTAGATTATAGTATGATACATAATTTTGGTATTCAATACTCTTTCAATATTTCTAAATAGATAGTTTGAATCTTCAAATATTTAGTGGATTTAAAAAATCATATAAACCACGAACACATGAGCCTCAATACACATATTTAGCTATATTTTGCAAATAGATTGGATACAAAATATAGATTATTATGTGATTTATAATTTTGATCAGTATCTTTTCAAAATCACTTATAAATAGATAATTTGATACTCAAAAAATATAATAAAAATTAATTATCTTATTCGCTTATGTATGAAGTCTACTTAGAAAGTGCGGACACGTCGAATTTTATTCCGATTATTATCCATGCAGTGTCTAATACAAACATACCGGAAGCATGTCCGGCTACGCCATAAAAGTATCCACAAATTAAAAATTTAAAAAAAATTACGAAGCGCGTGTTAGAGACGCTTGAGAGGAGTGTCCGACATGCAATCCAACTTTTTATTTTTACTTTTTAATTTAATTTAATTTTTTAGAGAAATAAATATTATCTAGTACTAAAAGTATATTAATAAATAATAAATATAGTTATACATTAGAATATTATATTTTTTTAAATTTTTTATATAAAAATTTATCTACATAATAGAAAATATTATATTACATATAAATGTTTATTTAATATTATTATATTTTTAGATATTAGACTATTTAACATAATTATTTTGTAATTTTTTAATTATCGGATCTAAAATGTAGTATATTTTAGTTTTTTGAAAATACTATTACATTTTATATCTGTCCTTCACCATGCTTTCTAAAGCCTATGTATACCTACCTACTCAAAAGTAACTTCTAAAAATATGAGAAGCTGGTTATTTGAAAAATATGAGAAGCTAATCGTGTATTATTATATATATATATATATATATATATCAATTAATATAGAAATATTTTTTTATTTATCTATCCAAATAAAAAGTGGGGTCCGTGCGGTTTGTCTCGGTTACCTGGTAAAGTAAAGAACTTCTGTCTGCAGCTCTGCAGTTTTGACCGTTGCATACACAATGTGGACCCCATCCTGCAAATACTTTTTTATTTATATTTCGTCCTTCCAAATCTAAATTATTTATTTCTAGGCCCCCTTGTCCAACTCACATCCCACCTCAAAAGCACCGGAATAACACCCTTCCCCCTTTTCCATATTCTCTTTCTCTTTCTCTCTTCTTCTCTCTCTCTCGTTTGCCATTTTTTTGTAGGATTTGTTCTGTTTTTGCTTTTGTTTCTGATCATTTTCAGTTGTTTTAGGATGATTTTCTTTAGATTTCGAAGCACATTTTGTAGCTGTTGCAGAGCGCCGCCGCCATTTCTGCTGCTTATCTTCGTCCTCGCCGTCGCTGCTCCGGCCACCGTCTTCGCCGACGACGGTGAGTGTTTTTCACATTATTATTTTTTTAACTCCAACCTGCTCTATCCGATCAAACCAGACTCACTTAACATTGGAGGATCAAGATTTATATCTTATTTCTCTATATTTTTAGACCATTTTTGCTATATTTCTCTGCATTTTTGCGATCTTAGTGCATAAATAAAAAAAAATTAGATTTTCTTTACCGATTTTGGAGTCAAGCTAACAACTCCCTATTTTCTTCTACTTATTCAAGTATTAATGCGTTTTAAATTTATTTTAATCCAACAAAAATGTGTTATTTGAAATATTTTAAGCATTGGATTTAATCGATCAACTGCTGTTTATTTTTTAATTCCTAACTAATGAAGTTTTAAATAATTAAAAATAAAGGATCATGGGATAATTACTTATAATTTACTATTTACTATTTTAATTTACGGGATGTCCTGTCCTTGTCTTTTGTTGTTATCTTGAAATAAAGTAATTATTATTTAAAAAAAAAAGTAAATTATAATATAATACTGTGCTTCGTAGTACGTGCTCGCTGATGCAACTGTGGTGTCCGAGTCCATCTCTGTGAAGTCTGCCTCGGACTGCTTACGGTCACCGTCGGTCAATTATTAATTTAATTTAGGATAATTGCAGAACAGCCCCCCCTATTTCGGGGGTGCGCAGATCAGCCCCTCGAAACGCGTTTCCGGGGGGCTGATCTGCAAAAAAAAAAAAAGCAAATCAGCCCCCGGAAACGCGTTTCCGGGGGCTGATTTGCCCTAAAAGAGAAACGGGGGGCTGTTCTGCAAGAACCCCTTTAATTTAAAGTTATAAAAATTAGATAAATTTTTAATTGAGTTTCATCTGGAAAATGCAAAATTTCTGAACTTTTCTAATAATTAGCTATTTAATTTTAAATTTTTAAATATTACTAGTTTTGAGGACGCGCGTTGCGCGTGCATTGTCCGTTAACTTAAAATCTAGCATAGTATTTAGAAATAAACAACAAATCAAAAAGTTATCAGTATATGAATGGATTGTGAAAATTTAAATTTATTGAATTTTTTTTGTTAAAAAAAAAAGTAAAAAAAAATAAATATTTAACTAACGGTTAAAACAATTACGATGAAAAAATGATGAGTAGTAAAATTTTTATACAAAAGTTTTTAAAAATATTTCTTCCTAAATTAGTGTTTCGGGACTCCAAAATTTTAATAAATTTAAGAAATATTTAAATCATAATTATCATATTCTAATGAATATTATTTAAAAATTGTTCGTGCTTTCATTTCTTAATTATATAAATTGTAAAGAAATTTCTTTAAAAAATTTTTTCTAAATTAATGACCTAATATTCAAAGTCTTAGTATATTTTTTTTAAAAAAATAAATCATAATTACGTTACGAACAAGTTGCGAAGCTTATTTTAAAAAATCTAGGTGTATTTTTCAGAAATAATTTGAAAATAAAAGTTGTAGAATTGATGAGATATACAATTTTAATGTCGAAAGGTTTTTCAGAAAATAATTCTAAATAGAAGTTTTGGGGCTGGATAGCCTTAATAGGTCTTACAAAAAATGTTACTATTTCTTTTTTAAAAAAAATCCGTCTAAATTAATGTTATGAAGCTCTAAAATGTAACATATTTAATAAATAACTTAAATCATAATTACTATATGCACAATTTCTGAGATTTTCAAATATATAGATGTATTTTGGAAATAATATCAAACAACTATTCATGCCTTTATTCCCTAATTATACTAAAAAAAATTGTTAAAATTATTTTTTTTTAAAATGCTTCTAATAAAAGTTTTGGGGCTTGAAAATCTTAACGAAAAAAAATACAATTGAAAGTACTATTAAACTGTAGAATAAGTGATAGATTTTGATGAAATATAATTTTAGTGTTGAATTTTTTTTTAGAAAATATTTCTTAATAGTTTTAAAGGATAATTAAAAAATTTGTTATCTTTTAACGGATTAAAAAAATATAAGTGTGTTGGATCTTCGAAATCTTAAGATTTAAAAAATATAAAAAAAGATACTGTTTAAAAGTACTGTAGATTTTACATCAAGTGTACCAAACATATATGTAGGGATATTTTTTTTAAACAAATTTTTAATTTTTATAGATTTTTATAATATTTAAAATGTTGATGTTAAAGTTTTTTTTTAAATGCTTCTAAAAAATAGGTGTTTGGATTTTTTCTAAATAAATTTTTTGTTGCTTGAAAGCTTTAATGGACTTAAAAGGAAAAAAAATAAAAAGATTTAAACCTGCATTACGGTTCGCACAAACTTACCAAACATTTATATAGCCGTATTTTTTGAAAAAAAATTTGAACATAAAATTTGTTGAAAGCTACACATTTTATATTGAAGTTTTCTAAAAAATACTTATAAACAAGTATCAGGAGATCTAAAGTCTTAACAGGCTAAAAAAATAAAATAAAAGAAATCGTAGTACGATACAGAAGACGAATGTACCAAACATTAATGTAGAGTGGTTTTTTGAAAAAAAATTTCAATAAAAAAGTACAGATTTGTATGATATATAAAACATTAATATTGATTTTTTTTTTATGAAAACGCTTCTAAATAAGTTTTTTGAATCTCCGAAGTTTTAACGGATTAAAAAAAAATTAAATGTTTAAACCTGTGGAACGGTTCGTACGAGTTAGGCATTTTTCAATATAAAATTTATAAATTTTGATAAGAGACATATTTTTAATATTGAAATTTTTTCTAAAAAATACTTATAAATAGGAGTTCCAAGATGTAAAGTCTTACACTCTTAATAGATTTACAAAATAAAAGAAATCGTATTACGATACGGACGAGTATACCAAATATATATGTATGAGTGTTTCAAAAAAAACTTTTCAATTAAAAAAAAATTGTAGATTTTTATAATACCTAAAGCATTGATGTTGAAAGTTTTTTTTTTAAAAACGCTTCTAAATAGAAATTTTGGATCTCCGAAGTCTTAACGGATTATTATAAAAAAAAAAAAGAAAAAAGAAAACTACTATTTTACTGTTCAAAATACTGTAGATCATACGTCCTCCAATTATACATAGTAGGATATTATATATATAGATCCGTATATTAACGGTACACACGAGTTTACCAAATATATATTTTTTTGGTAAAATTTTTAATATATAAGTTGTAAATTTTGATGAGCACTGTAAATTTTATGTTGAATGTTTTTTTTTAAAAAGTAATTCGAAATTAGTGTTTTGAAGTTCCAAAGTCTTAACATATTTAAAAAGAACGAAAATCGTATTACGATACATACAAGGGTACAACATATATTTAGGTGTATTTTTTGGAATCATTTCAACACAAAAATTATAGATTTTGATGAGATATAATTATAATATTGAAATTTTTTCTGAAAATACTTTTAAATAGGCGTAATGGGGCGCCCAAGTTTTAACGGGTTTAAAAATAAAATTTAAAATACATAGGGGTGAAATTGAAAAAAAAAATCAATTGAGACACTATTGAAACAACCGTAGAAAACTATTGTTTTACTGTTCAAACTATTATAGATCATACATACTCCAATTATACATAGTAGGATATTATATATATAAACTCGTATATTAACGGTACACACGAGTATACCAAATATATATTTTTTGATAAAATTTTTAATATAAAAGTTATAAATTTGAGCACTGTAAATTTTGTGTTGCATGGTTTTTAAAAAAATAATTCTAAATTAATGTTTTGAAGTTCCAAAGTCTTAACATATTTAAAAATAATAAAAATCGTATTACGAAACATACAAGTGCACCAAACATATATTTAGGTGTATTTTTTCGGAATAGTTTTAACACAAAAATTATAGATTTTGATGAGATATATAATTATAATACTATTTTTTTTTTGAAAATACTTTTAAATGGGTGTAATGGGGCGCCAAGTTTTAATGGGTTTAAAAAAAAATTTAAAAATACATAGGGGTGAAATTGAAAAAAAAAAATCATTTGAGACACTATTGAAACAACCGTAGAAAACTATTGTTTTACTGTTCAAACTATTATAGATCATACATACTCCAATTATACATAGTAGGATATTATATATATAAACTCGTATATTAACGGTACACACGAGTATACCAAATATATATTTTTTGATAAAATGTTTAATATAAAAGTTATAAATTTGAGCACTGTAAATTTTGTGTTGCATGGTTTTTAAAAAAATAATTCTAAATTAATGTTTTGAAGTTCCAAAGTCTTAACATATTTAAAAATAATAAAAATCGTATTACGAAACATACAAGTGCACCAAACATATATTTAGGTGTATTTTTTCGGAATAGTTTTAACACAAAAATTATAGATTTTGATGAGATATATAATTATAATACTATTTTTTTTTTTTGAAAATACTTTTAAATGGGTGTAATGGGGCGCCAAAGTTTTAATGGGTTTAAAAAGAAAATTTAAAAAACATAAGGTTGAAATTGAAAAAAAAATCAATTGGGCACTATTGAAACAACTGTAGAAATTGAGGGATTGGAAATTTATATATAGTATAGATAAAGATAGTCTTCATTTTTTAAAAACTGTAATATGATTTTGATGCTATTTCTATTGCTTTTGTTGCTAATGTCATAATTTTTAGGCATCAATATGATTATGGAGAGATGATAGTAAAGTTAGCAGCCACGTCAAATATAATATGTATACTCTATATTAATATCAATAAGAATTTTCAGATCTATTTAGATATAAAATCGATAATTATAGGTTGATAAAATATAAGTTTGTGTTATTCAGTATGTTAATATACTAGTAACTTTTTAGGTACATTCGACACAACAATTACTCTCGTTCTTGGGATATATATATATATATATTTATGTGTAATAATTCTCAAACCTTTACTGAATATAGCTAGGGTCTAAACTCACCGCCGGTGAGGAGACCTGCATGAAGACGGTGATCTCTTATAATAAGTTGCGAAAGAACCTCTCGGTCACGTGAATCCGTACGTGCGTTGCGCTCCAGCTGGGATTTTCAGTGTTCCGTTGGATCACGTTAGGGAACTAAGTATTCCTATTTAGTACAACGGTGTAATCCTCAGTCTCGTCTGCTAACCTGCACTGAACAGGCGCCCGTATTGCCAGCGGACCAACTTATCTTGAATTTACTACCTATTTGCGCACTTTAGCCGCTGCAGACACTATTTCGCTAGTCTGCGCGTCGCGTATTTTAGCGCGACAAATACTACGTGTCTAACCTACGCCGCGCGTAATTTAGCAGGTTATATACAACGGGACTAACCTACGCCGTACGTCTTTAGCGAACATGGTGGACTAGTAGTTCATGGCTGACCTGTGCCGTGTTTGTCTTCTTTTTCAGGTGGTGTGTTCGTCGGAGTGAACGTGGGCACGGCGCTGTCGGACATGCCGTCGCCGACGCAGGTGGTGGCGCTGCTGAAATCCCAGCAGATTCGCCACGTGCGTCTCTACGACGCCGACGCCGGCATGCTCGCCGCCCTCGCCGGCACCGGCATCAGCGTCTCCGTCTCCGTCCCCAACGAGCAGCTTCTCGCTGTGGGCCAGTCCAACGCCACCGCCGCCAACTGGGTCACGCGCAACGTCGCCGCCCACGTTCCCGCCGTCAACATCACCTCCATCGCCGTCGGCTCCGAGGTCCTCACCTCCCTCCCCAACGCCGCACCCATCATAGTCAACGCTATCCGCTTCATCCACTCGGCACTCGTCGCGGCGAACCTCGACCGTCTGATCAAAGTTTCAACACCGCATTCCTCATCCATCATACTGGATTCTTTCCCGCCGTCGCAAGCCTTCTTTAACCGTACGTGGGAGCCAGTGCTGATCCCGATGCTGAAGTTCCTGCAATCCACGAACTCTTTCCTCATGCTTAATGTGTATCCATACTACGACTACATGCAGTCCAACGGCGTCATCCCGTTAGACTACGCCCTTTTCCGTCCGTTGCCGCCGAACAAAGAAGCCGTCGATTCGAATACGCTACTCCATTACACCAACGTTTTCGACGCCATTATCGACGCCGCCTATTTTGCGATGGCTTCTCTGAACGTTACTAATCTACCGATCGTGGTGATGGAGTCCGGGTGGCCGAGAAAGGGCGATTCTAACGAGCCAGACGCTACGGTCGACAATGCCGATACGTACAACAGCAATTTGATTCATCACGTGTATAACAAATCCGGCACCCCCAAGCACCCCGGAGTTCCATTGAGTACGTATATTTACGAATTGTACGACGAAGATCTGAGGCCGGGGGCGTTGTCGGAGAAGTACTGGGGGCTGTTTGATTCGAATGGAATACCCGCTTACACGTTGCATGTTTTCGGATCCGGATTGATCCTCGCGAACGATACTACGAATAATACTTACTGTATCGCGAAAGACGGGGCCGATAACAAGATGCTTCAGGCGGCATTGGATTGGGCGTGTGGACCTGGGAAAGTCGACTGTTCTGCGCTGTTGCAGGGACAGCCGTGTTATGATCCGGATACGGTGGAGGCCCATGCGACGTACGCGTTCAACGCTTATTATCATCAGATGGGGAAGGGTGCAGGAACCTGTTACTTCAATGGCGTTGCTGCGATCACCACAACTGATCCAAGTACGATCTCGGCGTTTCTCATTTTTTTTCTGTTGAGTAATAATATAGAAGTTTCTCCCGATGAAGTGTTCACCTATAATTCACGTATGCACGTCCGAGCAGCGCATGGTTCAGTCATATTGTCTCTTTGGTAGAATTTTACGGACAATTTTTGGGAGTTCTAGCATTTGGTAACCCATGTCGTCGTTTTAAAAAGAAAGTCATTATTATCGCTGATTTGTTTAAAAAAAAAAAAAAAAACTAGTTTTCAGTCTATTCATAATGATAAAAACACAAATTGCTTGGGCAATCCAAAATTGATTAATTGAAGACTTTTGGAGAAATCATCATAAAAGCGTAACTGACGTTTATTTATTTTCCTTGATGCAGGTCATGATACATGTATTTTTCCCGGAAGGTATGCAGTGGTTTTCTTTTTTGTTTGGTATATTTTTTTACGGCATTCGTCGTTATCAGTTAATTATTATCCCCAATAGATAGATATCAAACTTAGCAGATTGAAGTCTACATTTTATGATCTAATTTTCTAGAAATTAATAGTTGTTTGCTCTTAGTTTGTAAATCCGTATTAATCTGCGGATTCTATTCATGCATGCAGTGGAGGGAAAAACGGCACCATGCTGAACGGCACATCGCTGGCTCCGTCTTCTAATTCGACGGCAACTCCGAACTCGTCTTGTCGGTTCTTCGGCAGCTGGAAAATTCTCAGATTGGTCGGAGCCGTTCTTCTTTATCATGCTTTTCTGGTAGGCTAGAATTTTTGTTTTTAAAATTATGGAATTTGCATTGGATTCTTGATGCATGGATGGAAAAGAAAAATCTAGCCATCTTTTGAATTACCGAACGGCATATGTCCAATTTTGGTTCTGGTGGTAATCGCATTTAGTGATGGCATTTAGATCTTTCACATGGTTTCGATATTTCTTTTAGAGATTAACTTAGAGATTTCTATCATTGCTCTTCTTTTCTTTACTTTATGCATAATCTTGGAAGCCTTTCCCCCATGTTATTTGTGGTTGCTGAATTTACCGTGTCGAATTTTCAAATATGTCTCATCTTTTCGCATGAATAATATGCTAACTATCCCTATATTTCGATCCATTAGATATCGTAATGACACGTGTCTCAATAATATTATATTATCTTTTTATGATAAATTTTTACTATTTTAGTAATTTCAGTAACTTGTTCTAATCACTTGTTTGTAAATAAAATATTATAGAAATATAAATATTTGGATAAGAGTATTACCATTGAAGAAAAATTCAAATTGTTAGCCTTCCTGTTAGAATTGTCGACATCTCTGTTAGATTTATGTTATGTTCTTCCTCTTAAACTGAATCTTCGTCTCTGTCTTCTTCATCCTCATTATCATTCGAACAAGCTTTGGCTTCAGTCTCTATTATCCTGCTTGTAAAATCTCCTCTTTATCATCTTCTACAGTCCTGTGATTCAATAGAAAACAATGAAATAGTATGAATTCTTTGAAAATAAATATCGTGGTTACTGCAATTTGTACAATGGAGTCTTGAATCAAGGATTCCCGGCAAAAGTATGGGGACTCCTCGGTATTTCATCATCTCCTTCGTATCTCATCCTCGGATGGTGCATGAAATACATTGTCAAAAAATTGTACAGAAATCGATGAAGCCATGAATCAATATTTCATATTATTCACTCCTAAAGTAGCTCCTAGGGTAATTCCTTGGTAAAATAAGAGTTAGGGATGGGTGTCAGATGAATGGTAAAAGATGTAGGAGGATTTTAGGAGTGACCCAAAAGCTTCCTCTACCAAAATTCTATTATCAACAGTCTAAGATCGAGGATCGATAGATGGATAACATCACGATGATGATAAAATTACCTAGCCGGAAATCTTTGCCGCCGATCACCGCCGCCGCCGCCCTTGCTGAGAGTTTTTACTTTTATGGGCCAGGGAGGCAAACGGGTTAAGACCCAGCAAACTCTCAGAGCCCACGGATTGAACAGGCTAGGTCCATGTCAGTCGATCCGCAGCACAATCGTGTCGCCAGAGCCCTGCTAATTGAATGCGGATTCACTGTCCCAACCACACTATTCCGACCCAGCCTCTTTAGTCATATAATGACACACATGCCTAAATCTGACTTTCAAAAATTCTTTTAAATTTAAGTACATTCTAAAAGAATTTTTTACGAATATATAGATGAAAAATCAAAAAATTGTGAAAAAAATCTCATAGAGGATTCGAATCCATAACGGATGAAAAATTTCTAATATCTCATAAAGCAGATGTTTCAAAATTCGAATCACACAAACGTCATCCTTAAAGGTGAAAAAAAAAATTAATACAAATCTTCAAATATGCCCATATTAAAAAAATTGAAAAGTCCTCGATAAATAGAATATAAGTAAGCGTTACCACAACCGCACAAAAATAAGCTGATTATGTACATAATTTTTTACGATAGTCTCAAAAAATATATAGTTTCTGTTGGTGTTACACATGCAGAAATGACATACATCTAAAAAAGAAAGAAATAAAAAGCTAGCGAGCGGCGAGCTTATCAGTTCAGCTAGCATTACTCTAAATATCATCCATTCATCCTCGCACCAAATCTACATCCTTGTAATGCACTCATCCCCATCTCGAGAAGAATGCTAAATACGACAATAATTGGCAATATCGAAACTTGATATAACTCGGTCCATTCGACAAGTCCCGCTACTAGAAAAGTAGAAAAAAAATATTTCGCTATACAACAAATTGAAGTCAACATTTAAAGTTTTTTTTTTCTTTCTTTTTTTGGTTAAGAAAAGAAATTATAAATAAGTTGCATATAATACTATACCTACTAGGACTTGCAAACAGTTCACAGGCGTAGGACTTGAAAGTAGCGATCCCCAGTTCCGGCATGATTTACAGGATCTTTTCAATTTGCAAGGATTTTCCTGCAGCATAGTATGATATGATCCCATGCATCTTGGTTCCATAGCCCATAGGATTATCCAAAGCAGTAACTATGTTCAAGCTAGATAATGTGGATATTGGTACAGCATCAGTTAGACTCGTCGGGTGAGGACAAACCGTCGTGTTCGGCCAAAAATTCTACTACACAGGGGTAAACCTCATCAATAGCCTGCACAAAGAAAAATCAAAATTGTAAGCATACTGTCGGATTCAGCAAAGTTAGAGCTCATAAGAGTTCTCCCAAAAATCGACTACGTTTATTTCCCGACATCGCAAGCACATTATTGATGATAGCAGGTAAATGGGAGAAACTTCTGGAGAAGTTTTGGGAGCTCGAGTTCTTATGCAACGGAGTTAGCATGTAAATGGGAGAAACTTCTGGAGAAGTTTTGGGAGCTCGAGCTCTTGTGCAACAGAGTAAAAGTTATGTTAAGCACTAAATAGAACAAGAATAACATACCAGTCTTCCTCCAACCAAATCATAATGAGCATAGTGCGGACCATCCGGTTTTCCGAAGAGTTTGTAAGTAACCAAATGCCGTGGAAGAATCTTTACAGTATCTGCAGATGGATTCAAGCATCAAATCGAGAAGAGAGATAATTCAGGGAGAAAAAAAAGGAAAGAGTGAAGCACTGTGTTCTACCTTCTACAGCTTCAGGTGGGCATATGAGATCTTGATCTCCTGCAAGAGCCAAGACCGGAACATTGCATTCGTGAAGACGGTCTTTGTAAAAGAAAGTACCGCTCCTGTCACGTAATCCACCTTCTCGGAAGGCCGTTGTGAGCTGTAATAACAGTTTAGCTGGTATTGTGCCTGCAAGCGTCCAATTTTTAATAAGATACAGCATCAGAAGGCAGTCATAGGGGATGACAAAATCAGGCTACAGCTTTTTTTTTTTTTTTTTTTTTGAGATTATCGAGGTGAAAAATCAGGCTACAGTTGACCTGCGCTTCTTGGACTAATGTCGATGCCTCACTATTTAAACGAAAAAACTAAATTGTAGCAATTAATTCCCAGTATGATGTTCATGCTACAAGATCT
Source organism: Xerophyta viscosa (assembly GCA_002076135.1). Classification (NCBI taxonomy): domain Eukaryota; kingdom Viridiplantae; phylum Streptophyta; class Magnoliopsida; order Pandanales; family Velloziaceae; genus Xerophyta; species Xerophyta viscosa. Next base: position 1,872,775 of record MJHO01000023.1, read on the forward strand.
GATGTGAAAAACTAATGCACAACCAAGTCAGTGGCAGAATCACCTCAATTTAATGGATTGACTCTCAGACATGCTTGAAGAAAGAAAAGAGCAGATGTTAGGAATTAGAAAAGAAAAAAGAAATGTGAACAAGGCAATTTCGAACAGAACTCAGAGAAGTTTGAAGTTTGGCGGCTCTGGTTGAATTGAGCAATCTCAATCAAATCCCAACAAATTCAATCACTATGCTTTGTTATGTTTCTTCAACGTTTTAGCCCATTTTCGATGAGAATTACCCAGAAATAATTTCGATGTTAGTCGGAATCTCATTGAGTTCCTTGTATAGCAAGATCTCCACTATCCATTTCCCAACATGCACTTCAATGTATGTAGTTTAAAAATAGTACTCAACCTCAGGCGCAACAACACCATTCAGCAAAAGAGAATTAAATGTTTGATATGACCGTAAAGAACTGGACGACATAAATTCATACAACCTCATATGGAAAATTTATAAATTTAGATGATCATGATTGCAAATTCACAAAAGAAGTGATGGAAGGAGGGAGGTAAGTCGGTAACTCACCAAAATTATTCAATATGAGCTTCTCTAGCAACTCCGGATGCATCATGTTCTGGGCCGAGATCTGAGAGTTGAGCCAAGATAAAACATAGGGTGGCTGAGCTGTAAGCGGATATGCAGCAGTTAACATCGCTCCCAATGGGACAGCAGGGACATTTAAAGCCTGTGCTGGATCAGCCTGTAATTCATTTGAGATTAAGTTCATCCCTCCAGACAAAATTCTGAAATAAGCTGCCACAAGGTTCTTGGACTTACAAGAGGCAAAAGCAACTTTAGAGAAGACCGAGAAGATGCATAGTCCACAGAAGATGCCAGAGTGACAACTGCTGCCAATCCCGCATTTTCTCCTTTAGCACCTTGTCCAGAAGAAAACCAAAGAAGTTATTGATTTTATGAAAACGCTTAGCAAATTCTCAAGTATTTTTCAGCAGATAATGACCTGCACTAAAATATTGTTTAACATGTATATAAAGAGGAATACCGCTAATTATTATTTTTAGTAAAAGTAAATAGCATTTGAATATTTTATTACTTAATAATGTTTTCCTCATCTAGTGTGAATTGGACAGTTATATTTAACAATATAAGAAAAAGGTAACATGATATGTACATGCATTAAAATTTTTATTCAACTTCTAGACAAGATACATGATATTAACAATGGTACAAGAGGCAGAGAAAAATCATCAAAATAAGCCCATTTCATACTCATTTAGTTGCTATAGGCATGCCTTATTTAGCTAGAGGTACCAGCATAAAGCTCTCAAAAAAAAAAGAAAAGTAAAAAGTAAAGCAACTTAGACTACCAGCACAGAAAGCATGGGAAGTCATGAATTTCTTATGCATTAGGTTTGAGCTTAATACTCCATCTACTTAATGAGGCAAACGTAAAAGTGAGAGAGGTTGACTAGCTTGCACATGCACTTAACTCAATCTAGAGGGCCATGTATCCCAAGACATCTGCAAAGCTGTTGTAATGAACACAACGCGGCACGAAATAGTCAAACTGCAGCCTTTTTCTGTTGAAAGGTTTTATGTAAAAGAAGTTAAACCTACTTAGACTACGCATACAATGTACAGGAATCAGCAGAAATTACTTCATGTTTTTCGTGCTGTTCAATTTTCAGTCTATAATAGTAAAATTTTTTAAAAAAGTACACAATGCAAGAAAATATAAAACCAGAAAGGTACCAAGTGGAATCAAAGAAGACAAATAAATATTGGAAGCATAAAGGAGAAAAACAGGCAAGAAACTTACAACACCTTGACAACATCCCATATAACAAAATTCCTCCCATTGAATGCCCAATAGCAAGCAATTTCCCATCTCGTGGCTTGCTTTTCAGCTTTATGTACTCCATCTGCAAGGATCCGATTTAAGATACATAAATTTCATGGTAGACTGCTGAACAGTCAACATGTATGATATTTACAATGAACTTATTACTAATGGTTGAGAAACTATGGTCCCCAACACTTTGCTGATATGTTAATGTTTAATCTCCAGTCGTTAAAACGTTATGCAAGAAATCAAACTTTTATTTTCATTTAGGTCTTGCAGGAAGGTTTTTTGTCTGAGCAATCACCATTTCCTCTGCATAGACAGCGTCAAAATTAACAGTTTCAACAAAGTGCAGACCAATGTTGGCTTTGAACTTATGGTGGTAAATCAAATGTTCTTATTTGCACCTGAAGTTGTAATTAAGATAATTCAAAGGAGCAAGAAGGCCAATTTTACCGCAGCAGGAACATCCTCTTCCAGGTAGTGATCGAAGTCCCAGTCATATGTGATAATCAGATCAAGTTGCTTTTGGAAGTCTTCAATTGTTGCTGAAAGGCGCTCTTGCAAACTAAATAGTGGTGGGGACACAGATCGCTGACTTTCATCCAAAATATTGACAAGGCGCTCACTCAAATCCCTAATTTGACTAGCAACGGCTGAGTTCTGCCTAGCTTCTAGTAAACCTGGAAGTTTATCTCTGATCTCATTGAATCGTTCAGATAATCCAGAATCTTCCAGAAGTTTTGAAAGTCGGTCAAGAAATTTAGCAGACACAACCATTGACTGACCCTCATTTAGATAACCTGAAAGCCTTTCACCCAATCGCAGAAAAGTATCTGCTAACCTTGTTACAAGTTCTGGTTGACCCATAGATGTATCTTCATTTACATCCAAAAACAACATATCAGAGTCTGATGTTGAGCCCTCATTTACGTCTTGTTCTTTCTTGGCAAGTAGATTATTATCTGAGTTACCCTTATCTCGAGATTCTACATTGTAAACAGTAGCTTCATCTAACGACTTATGAGCTGCTTCAGCTTCAGAGCTGCGTCTACTTAACCCAGCACCTCTCACTTCAATAATCCATGTATCAAATCCTTGTCTAGACATGTAGCGAGCAAATGATGCCTGAAAGACAATGTTAACTACTAAGCCCTAAAAATTTAAAATAATAATAACAATAATAATCTTGAAACGAGATAATCTAAACGCAGATGATGGAGTGAAAGAAAAGCAACCATCTTACACTTCTTCTGCATAGTGACTTTTGTTGTAGGGGCCGTTTACTTGGCGGAAGAAGTGGGAAGGAGAGTAGTGAGAGAAGTGGGAAGTGAAAGTGAGAAGTGAGGTGTGAGAAGTGAGAACATAAGAAAGAAGTGAGTGTTGAAAAGTGAGAAGTGAGAACTGGAAGAGAAGTGGGTGAATAGTAGATGGAAGTAAAAATGAGAAGTGATAAATCGAAATGAAAAAATAAAAAATATAAAATAAATATATAAAAAATATTATTTATTATTATATTAATTAATAATATAATATTAATAAATATAATACTGAATAAATAAATATTGTACAAACTAAATATATAATAAAAACTATTATAATACAAAAACATAATTTTTTATAATAAATAACATTTAATATATATTAGTATTATATAAATTTATTAAATTATAAATATATTATGCATATTAAATAATTATTAATTATTACTTATTATATTAATTAATAATATAATTATGTTTCTTATATTATTATATTAAATAATAATATTTATACTTATAATAACAATATTATTATAATAAATTAATATTTAATATGTACAATAAATTATTTATATTATATAATAAATATATATTAAATTATTTTATTATCCCAATATTATTATTATATTAATTAATAATATAATTAATAAATATAATACTAAATAAATAAATATTGTACAAACTAAATATATAATAAAAACTATTATAATACAAAATAATATTTTTATAATAAATAATATTTAATATATATTAGTATTATCTAAATTTATTGATTTAATTAATTTATAAATATTTAATAATATTAAATAATTATTTATTAATTAAAATATAATAATGTTTATTATATTATTATATATATTAAATAATAATATTTATAGTTATAATAATAATATAATTATAATAAATTAATATTTAATATGTATAGTAATATTTATATTATATAATAAATTATATTTTAAAAATATTTGTAAATACTATTCATTATTGTATTTATTAATAATATAAAAAATATAATAATAATAAATAAATAATATAATATTATTTTTAAATTATATATCTATAATATATTTATATTATTAATTATAAATTTATAATACAAATTTTTTTATGTATATATTATAATATAAATATTAATTATTATTTATTTGTATATGTAAAATTATAAATTATTTTTATTATAATGATCTGCATTATAAAATCTCAATGGTTATTACTCATAATACTGATTAACTATCACTACTTCACCCACTTCCTACCAAAAAGCTGTGAAGTCAAAAAAATAAATTTTGAACTAAAACATGGAACTGGAGGAACTTGTAGAACTGAGTTCTTATCTATTTTTATACCAAGTAAACAGCAAAAGTGAGAAGTGAGAATTTTCAGTTCTCTCTTCCACGAGTTCCAAATGAAGTAAACAGCGAAAGACAGTTCCGCCACTTCTCACAACGAAGTAAACAGAGAAGTGAGATCTCACTTCCCAGTTCCGTCAGTTCCACCAGTTCCGCGCGAAGTAAACAGCCCCTTAATCAATTAACTTATATACAAAAGAAGACAAAACAAACACATGGATATTGTAAAATGCATTATAGACCGCCCATTGCTCCAAAATTGGTGGAAATCCAGATCTACATCTGCAATGCATCCCAGAACACATGCACAACAAGCACTTATGAACTGGCAGCATTTATTACTAATGGATCTCCAAGTGAAAACACATTCCTCTTAACATCAGGCAGTGTAAGAGGTCTTTCGGCTCATTTAGGAACCCCAAATGTATCTAAGCACAGGCTATAGAAAACGAAAGCTCAATGTGTTAAACAAAAAGCTTAAAATTTGGATTTTACTTGTTCCATGTAAAAGAAAATCCAATGTAAAACTCTAAATGTAGGAGAGTACCCCTTTGGTACTTAATCTCCGTAGGTCCTGTTGAGACAGCCTCATGCGGTATGGTAGCACCTTGGCTGTGAGGTCAAGATGGTACTTTGATGACTAAAAGAACGCCTTTCTCTTGGAAAGACGGGCACCTTTTTCCTTTCTCGAGCCCCCTAAAATGCATATTTGCTATTTTACTATGTACTACATGCACTACAAGTTTTGGCTACTGCTAGACCTATGCGTACACATAAGTCTCAGCCCCCCCTATAGAAGGGCATGCTGCAAAGAAAGGCACGGGGTCCTTTCTATTGTCAATGAGAAAAGACAGAAAAAGAAGTTTTGATAAGTTTATATATCATTATTGATATGCTTATTTTAAATTCCTAGTTGGAACCTAGTACACCCTTCCTCAACTCTAGAGGCCTTGGCATCCGCCATAAACATCTCCTTTGAACCAAGCTACGAGTGGACCCTCTGCACAAAACAAGATAAGAAATCACAACTTCTAAGTTCTAACATCCAACTATGTATCATACATCATATTGTATCGACCTCATTAAAATTACTATCTATATCATTGATTTATAAGCGATATTAAGTTAGCAATATTTGTCAAATCAACTTTGCCTTGCTCACTCATCTAATGTACACATTTCTTCCAAGCAATCAGCACAGTTTACCCATTAACATGGAACCAGTGTACATCTTGATATCTTGCCACTGAAGGTTCATTACATGCAAGAACTTTGGCAATAGCCCAATATTACAATGCCCAACCTTATAAGATCTAACAGCTTCATCCGACACCTCACTTACCGTACTAATAGGTGCCAATTCATCTAAAATTCACATTTATCTACCACACTCACCCCTTTATCATAAAGAATTAACTTGATAGAAATAAATATCCAAATAACTTCGCTATATGCGACATCTTTTTCAGTTGCCAGAAATGAACCATCATCAGGAAACAACTTGCATCCCAACTATACATGTCTGCGTGCAACATGTCTTCTTAGAACCGGAGATTAACCATCAATCACGAAATTACTTGTAACCCCTAGTAGATCCGAGCATTGTTACTCACCGCTTCCCACTTATCATATCTCTGTCACTTATCATTTGGAGTTGATAATTTAGCAGATAACATTTAAAAGCAGTGTGTTTCTTTCAGTACATCATTCAACTTCCAATTATTCTCCCAAGTCCTCAAAAGTAGCAGAATTTGTCTGGTTGATGTAATAAAAAAGCAGCCTTAAAATCCAACATCAATGGACAGCTTTATTTAATATCAATCATTTGAAAGACAGATTTTCATTAAAAAGAGGTACAGCACTTGGAGCATATAAACATGGTTAACTATTTTATCCATGCAATTGGGGGTGGAAGATTAGACTCCCTACTCATTCTAGAGTCCAGACTCACTTTATTAAGTTCCTCTAGATTTTGTCTTTTATTACTAAAAAAAATATATATCTTTAAGCCCTCCCACATACTCTCGCTACAACCTGTCATGGCTTTTGTTTCCAAATACTATCTTGCAATACTTTAAAACTAGGAACTCTTTCTCCAACTTCAACCTCTCCAGATTAATATTCTCTCTAGCCTCTTCCTAGACTAAACCTCTCTGTTTCCTCTAGATTTCCTCCTTATAATTTCACCTAAATCCTATCTAAACTTTTTCTGAACAGAGAAAATCAATAGAAGAGGCTTCCGGTCGACATACACTCTTAGAACTTAGAAATTAAAAAAGTATAAGTATTGGGAAATCCAATAATCCCTGAAAATACGGAAACAATTACATGAATGAGGTCCAAAAATGGACCATTCATTATAAGCACCTTTTCCACAAGCCCCTACTTTCTACATATCCCAATATATCTGCTTACATGATGGAGCGTCTCCATGCAATTGCGCAACATAGACCTACCAACTAATTTCACCAACAAATACCGAGTTTCATAACCTTCATTTATTAGAGCAACGAAGCAAGGATTTACTCAGAGGAGCTGTGAAGTCTAACATTTACATAAAATAGGAAAACTGATATAATTTGAAAACCCAATAACTATACACTCCATTAGAGGAAACAGACAGTTGGACCAAAGAGCAAGGACCGCGACAACAATAACAACAAAGTCGTTTTCCCTGGCGAATTGTTCTATTTAGAGCAACATGAATCAATGTGCACCAAAATGTTCTATTTAGAGCAAAGACAATGTAGCATCAGTAAAAAAAAAGCTGTTATCGGTACACAAAACTCACCCCTGGCGAGAGGTCGAACCCAATGGCATTAGTACCAATTCCAGACAACAGCATTAACGGATGATTCCTTCGGTGGCGCCTTCACAACACAACAAAAAAAAACCATCAGAAAAACCAAACAATGCGCAAAGTAAATTAGCTAAAAAGATAGATAGTTATGATTACAATTAATTTGGACCTCGGGGCAGGGAAAGTATCTCCACAGCGCGAGTTGCCAAGGCGTGCCCGGAACAGGGACATAGTGAAGCTCGTCGGCAGTGCAGATCACGGGCTTATTCTCGTCGCTCGACGACTTCGCCGCCTCCGCTGCCTCCCGAGCAACGACGGAGAGCGGCCTCGTCGTCGGCTGCTGTCGAGGGTTCGCCGGTCCGCCGCCGGCGGAGCAGCAGAGTACTAAGCGCGATCGCCGGCGAGCGGCGCAGAAGCAGACGGCGGCAGCGGCGTGGAGATGGGAGAGGAGGAGCATCTGGGGCTGGTTGTGGGGGAAGGGTGGAGAAGGAGGAGGTGAGAGTGAAAATGGAAATGGTTTCGAGATACTTGGCATGTTGGCGTTGGTGATGGGGGCGTGTCGCTCCGCTCAACTCCACGTTTTATGCTGCATGCTACTCTGACTTCTTCTCTTCTCTCTCTTTTTTTTTTTTTCCTTTTTTTTATAAATTTTTTTTTTTTTAATTTTTCATCAGAACTGGTCAGTAAATCAAATTAGGAGTTTTTACGTATCAGCTTTTTATTTTTTCTTTTATAAAATCAGCCTCCAAAAATACATTTTCGAAAACTAATTTACTTTTTTTTTTTACAAATCAGCCCTTCGAAAACGCGTTTTCGGAAAGTAATTTACGAACAGTCGAAAATAGGAGACTGATATGGTATTTTACGATCAAATTACGAATACCTCTATAGAGCAATCATAGCTCAATAGGAACACATAGATATAAATAATTTGAAATATTACGTAAAATAGTGATGATACCCAATTCATTATACAATATTATAGTTAAATTATGTAACTTTCTATTTATTATGCTATTCCAATAATTGTAGATTTGAAGTGTACAATATCTAACTTTTAAATTCTATGGTCTCGTACTTAGCACGAATGATATAATAGTTAATTATATTTAAATTTATATTAAATAATATAAATATTATATCTTTTTTTCAGAATAAGAAAAAAATACTATAGCATATTTATAAATTATTCAAGTGACACATGACGTAACGATTATTCAAGTTAATTCACCTACATAAAATCTGATTGTTGCAGTAACAATTAGTTCAATTATGCCCCCTGAAAATTGAGTCATAGGCAAAAACATCTGGATAATTTCTAGACAAGCTTCGTGTACTGTATAATTATTGTTAACTCTTATGAAATTTAAAATCATGGGGCTCTTGCGTATCAGCCCCCGTTTCTCAAATTTGTACAAATCAGCCACCGAAAATGCATTTCGGAGGGCTGATTTACGCACTCGTAAAAATAGGAGGGCTGATACGTAATTATCGCTAAAATCATTCATGCTAAAAGAATTATATTCGTCCTTTTTCTCGGCACTACCAAGCCGCAAACGAATAAGATGCTGGACAAATCATAGCTAGCCGGAAGTTGCCATACGGAAACTACGGTCTGCTCTTCATAAAAGATAATCGGATGTTCGAATCTTAAAACTGTGAATTGGAAGAGACTTATCGAACCATCCGTTTCTAATAAAATTGAATTCATCAATTACAGATCTAATAAAAAAAATACTAGCGGAAAAGTTGCAAAAGTTCGACGAAGAATTAAATATTCCAATTAATCTGTCTATTTACTTATCCTGACCTTAGCTTTCAAAACTTGGCCTTCAACTTTTTCTTTCCTTATGTGAAGTCAAGAATCACATACATTTGTAAAGGTTATGGTCCTAACTTACCTTTTATTTTAGTTGTATTTATCATATCTTGTTTCATGGCCAAAAAAAAAAAAAAAAAAAAATCACCACTAACAGTCTGCTCGATTGGTTAGTAAAATTAAATTCTACGACTGAAAAATATATGTACAAAATTATATGATAAATACTTGTTAGTTGAAATTATCGTAATTAGTTTATTTTCGAGTGAGATTAGTCTTATCTTATATGGAGGTGGGAGAGGTAACTTGAGAAATTTTTTTTAAGATTTGTTTTTATTTATTTTATATTGATGTCAGCATTAATCCTTTGGAACGAACAAGAATTCCCTATTCTCACTCTATGTTTCCAATTTTTATTTTCACACTCTAAATAAATATTTATATATATTTTTTGAAAAATTTTAAACAAAATATTGTAGATTTTGATGAATCTATAACTTTAAATAGATATTTAAGGGCTCTAAGATCTTAACATGTTAACGGATTTTTATAATTATTTTTAAACCCGTTAAAAATTTTAGAGTTTCGGAATACTTATTTAAAAATATTATTTAAATTTTTTTTATAAAAATTATAAATCTCATCAAAATTTATAATGTTTATATAATTTTTTTTTAAAAAAAATATTTAAATATTTATTTAAAATATAAAGATACAAATTATAAATATAAAGTGGGGTGGAGAAATTCTGTCCTTCGGAACAAAGAGCTCCGCCAAAAGCGTAGCCCGATAGCAAAAAATCTGATGAAATTAAGAATCTGCAAAAAGGAAAAACCCCGTAATGAATCTCAACGCTCCAAAGTGGAAAGACGCGATAAACACCGTTATATCAGGCCCGCCCTGATCCCGAAGAATTATAAATTATCTCAAACAAATGCAAATAATTAAGTATTTACCGTTATAAGAAGGCAAGGCATCGCGAGCAAAACCATGGAGCAATGCGAATCCAATCAAATTCCAGAAAATTCTTCCTTCATCATGGCACATCCTCGGCTGTGCCGCTCTCCACCGCGATCACCGCTGCCACAGCCGCGGTGCTCGGATTGCGTGGTGGAGTGCGCGACGTGTTTGTGCGCTATGTGCGTCTGCTGCCCCCTCGCTCTTCTCTGGTGCTGCTGCGTGGAAATCCCCTGTAAGCTCGCGTGCGCAGCCGCGCGGCGAGTAGTCGGAGCAAGACGCCGGCGATGGCGTCGGCTCGTCAGCGCTTACTCTTCGTCGTTCTCGGACATCGATTTCGATCCCGCGCCGCCGAAGGATCGGAAACCAGCGGCCGTGTCGACGGCGGTTGTGGAGATGGCTCGCCGGAAAGGCAGTGGATCTTGCGTGCGGTAGCAGGAGCTGAGATTTTCACCTTCGATCTTCTGAAGGTCAGAGATAATCTAGACTGTTTATTGATCGACTGATCATTGATTGTGCGAGGATTGATTTCATAGTATGTAGAAATAAACTGAACCGCACAAATACGAGAGATTTATACGAAATTTTTTTTAGGCGAACAACTATGGAGCGCCCACTATCAAAATGATGAAATTGAAATGGCAGAAAAATTCATTTTAAATAAAAGATAATATAAAAATATCTTAAATAGTAAATTATATAGAATTAAATTTATTATGCAACATAAAAGTATTTTACGTAAAAATATTTTGAATAATCTTAGATTTGTTGAAAATTTATTTTTAATTTTTTTAATTTTTAAACTTAATAATAACTTCATAAATTTTAAATTACTAATTTTTAATCTTTTATTTTTTAAATTGACACTAATTATCTTACTAATAATTTAAACATAACCAACTTAGATTCACCTCCACGGACGGCGCCGCCTCTGTCAAAGAAGGGGTCGACAAGGTCGGTTCTCAAGAGGAAGCGAGTCAGCGGCCGGCGATGATCGAGATACCACGTCGGATCTGGTTCATGTCTCTGTTGCGGCACAACAGCATTCCTAAGGGTGGAGAGAGATCGAGGAGGAGGGGGAAGGGTTCGCTGTGTATTGCAAGCGCGGCAAGAATAGATTACAAATGGAGGATAGATACGCTGCTGCCGTAGATTCGCAAACGGTATGCACGCACCGGTTCTTTTTAGCTAGTAATCCGAGTGATTGACATGATTGATTCGGAAATAAGAATTAATTGTCAGTGGCAGGCGTTTTTCGGGATCTTTGACGGTCATGGCGGGGCAAAATCAGTGGAATTCGCGGCGGAGAATCTCGGCGATAGGATAGTGGAGGAGGTGATGAAGATGGAGAAAGAAGAGGAGTGAGATCGCTCAGTTAGGGAAGAATTCTATCATATATTTCGTTTAAAAACATTATCATTAAAGTTTGCTCTAATTAAATGTTACTGAAATTCAAAATTACAAATTTATCTGTTATGAAGAGCAAGTTATGATTTATATATTCATACCAATTGTAAAAAAAGAATATGTATAGAGAATGGAAAAGATGCCTCCGTGGCTCATAATCTATTACATATATTGTGGGTTTTATATTGCAATTTAATATAGAAGTTAGATTAGTTTGGGTTGGGTCAAATTTTCTATCTGAGTTTATATTGCAACTAGAGTTTAACTCGTGCTAAACACGGATTTATATTAAAATTTAAAAGTTACTGTCGAATAGTAATATAAATTTTATACATCACTTCATTTTATTGAAATAATTTTTTTTACAGACATGTGACTGAATTTATATTTATTATCTTATTTTTATCTTTCTGTAAATATTATTGATTTTATTTTGAATAACTTAATCAAACTATAAAATTATAAAAATTACCGTCCACATAATCCAATAATAAGTAATTATTCTATTAGTCAAAATTCATCGGTAGTCAATAGCTGTTTTCCTAAAGAAAATAATTTCACCCTATGTTTTGTCAAGTTTACGCTCCACTTTGTGTGCACATATAAAATTCGCTAATATCTTTTTGTCGTTCAGCTGCTACAGCTGCATGAAAGTTTTACGATGTATTTGTTGAATTTGACTGCTTTTATTATTATAGAGATTTAATAGAAGTTAGATTAGTTTAGGTCAAATTTTCTATCTGCTACTCAAACGCCTTGATTATTGCTGCGTATCACGATACTTCGCACAAAAAATAAACTAATTATGGATTGAAGTTTTTCACAATAATCTTAAAACAAATTGCTGCCTACTATATGGAAAAAAAAGTTTTGCCAACTTGGTATCCACGGTCAACAGACTAACTGAATTTGTCCATGCTGCACCAAAATTTCGTTACGGATAAGATATCGAAAATAAAATCTTATATTTTTGGCACTTGGAAAACTTTATTTTCACAGTAACTCTCCTAAAGGGTCACTATATTACACAATTCAACAGATCAAAGAAAGAATTCGAATATCTGAACTACCAAAAAGTCGAATCACAGTAATATATGTTTGGAAAGAATTTTATGTTAACCATTTTTTATCGAAATATAGGACGAAAATCGAATTCGGTGGTCAAAATTAAAAAAATAAACAAAAGGGAGGATTTTGTAAATAGTTAAAAATTTATACGCCTAACATGTAATAATGTTTTTTTCTAGAATATTACAGTAAATTCAATTAGCCAGAACGTCAACTACGACGATTTTTCTCTGAGTAGCATTGATCATAGAGTTCGAGTGAAAAACAAAACAGATTTGGTTATTTGAAAAGAAGGATGAATCTTCGATGGGTTAATTGCACCACCAACGCTATTGCGATCGAGGAAGAAATCTTCTATTGGGAATTTGGTAAGTAAATAACCTCATAATTCATTTTTTTTAATCCATCTGAGAATCTATCATTTTACTATTAATTGGCTTGTTAAAGAATTTTCCCGATTAAATTCCCATGGAGTTTAGTAAGATTAAACTCTCTGAAAATTTCGATCTAGTTAAGTTGATTAAGTCCTATATAAATTACTAGTTGGTTTGTGATGATGAAATGATGATTGAGTACGAAGGTGGGATGAATGTGTTCCACATTTAGGTGGTTTTATCACACAACTCTATGTTGTTCTTCTTGTGCTGGTGGATTAGTATTCAGATTTTCCCAAGTGGATGCTCTTGGTTACATATGCTTAATGAAATCTTATTGATATATATTTTTTTTTTTTTTTTAAGATTAACACGGAAATCCAACCCTGTAGGGAGCCCACTTGTAGAGACAGTAAATCACCCTTTGATGTTGTCGGTTTGATGGGGAGGTCCAACCTTCAAAGTTAAACCGGGGTACACAACCCACAACCGGTCTATGGGTGGATATACGTTTAGTGGTAACGGGTTTATCGGGTACGGTACCACATTACTTGATGGTTCGGTCGGGTTGAGGCTCTGCAGGAAAGTAAGAAACACTTAGCAAAACCAAAATATGTAGCCAAACTAGAATGTTCAAAACGAGTTTCTTAATATTAAAACTTTGAGGATATACTCGGCGAAAGTCGTGTAATTTGCATCTTTATCGGGATTCTGAACATTGGAATAGCTCATTGTTGGGTTATTACATCTTTTGGTACAACAATGTTTTTGTGTAGTCATTCAGGAGCGGAAGTGTTTGATTATCACTGTAGTTATACATGACCCTGACCATCCTTGCAAGATTCATAGACGCAGCCAAAAAGTCTGAAGAAAAAGAGCTTGATTTGATGAGCTCTTTGTTGAGACCTTCCCATGCCTTCGTAATCATCTGCATCGTTCGGTCCGTTGCTGCTTGTGTTGAAGAATTAGGATGTTCTTTCTTATAACATTCCACATATGAACCATCATATCCTTGTTGATTCTCATCCTACACAAGATATGTCTTTTTTTAAGAAATATATATATATATATAAAACTTGACACTACTAAGTCATATTTTAACACAACATTATACGTAGTCTAGTGCGATATAATACCAGTTTACCTTAGCAGATCCTAGATCATCCCAAAGACGAAGGATAGTTGCTGTATAAGTTATAATACTTGGTTTTTTCTCTATGAGCTCGAGGTTTTCCTTGGTCTTTTGTTCACCAAGTAAGAAAAGTAGAGGCACAAGCACAACATGGACTCCGGTGCTGATCACGGCATTTTCCAAATATTCATCTGCATTCGGTATATGCCCTGATGAATGCCACCTTGCTTCCTGGAGGAATGCGTCGCACAAGCTAGTCCACTGGAAAGTCAGAAATTAGACATTAACTTTGTGTTTTCGAACTTGTGATGACCGAAATGAAAATAGCTCGATTGATTTATGCACCTGTTTTTTGAATGAATTGATTGGGTTATGTCCATATCGTTTGAGCACAAATTCGGCAACTTCGTTTGTGATATTATACAATGCCTTATAGCATTTTCTCATGTACTCTGGTAGGGAATTTGCAGCCGAAAGCTCCCATCTATATAATCCAAATTGTTATAGTGATTTGAAAAAATGTTACATTTTAGTTATTGAGTTTAAAATAAACAAAGCAATGGAGTAATTTACCTGTTGACTGCATGAGTTAGGAGGGTGAGTTCATCTAGTGTGCCATATACATCGTATATATCGTCCAGAATGTATACAAATGAAATAAGCTTCACAATCTCAATTCTGTGCTTGCTGAATTTTGGATCGGGGAGAATATTCATTACCCACATGTACCATTTTTCGGTTGGTCTCGAGCTAATCTTAGCTCATCTGCCAATCCTAAGTTCTTCCACCAACTGTGTTTAGCGATTGGGAAACAAAAATGAGTAAAGGTTCTGAAATGAATAATTATCAGTAGGGGTGTTCAAAAAAATACCCGAATTGAGGACCCTATACAGACCGATCGGATCCTAAGGATTTGGGTCGGGTCTATCGGGTCCATTTGGTCGGTCGGGTCTCAAAACTAGACCCGATCTTCGGGTCGGGTTCGGGTCCAAGTCGCTGATACCTGACCCGACCCGACCACCTTATGTATTTATTTATTAATTATTAATAAATATATATGTATGTATATATATTTTTAAATAAAAATATATTTCTTAATGAACAAAACTATTGCATAAATGATTCTTATATAGACTCAAAACTTCAACCAACTTTAATCCATAGATGATATTGGACAATTTTATAATTCTTACACTTAATGGACTTAGTCCATTTAAACCATAAGTGATATGGAACTCAAATACAAGTCCACTAAATGTTAGAAAATTATCCCATATCATATATGTGTTAAATATAGTAAGGGTATCTAATCTATATAAGAGTTCTTAATGTAATAGTCTTGATCACCAAAATAATATGTTGCTTATATATTTTAATAAAAAAAAAAAGATCCGAAAAAACCTGGTTAGACCCCACCTGACCTGACCCAAACTAGCTCGGGTCGGGTCGGGTCGGGTCTTAGTTAGGTAGGGTTTGGCTGACCTAGACCCGAGGGGGGTCGGGTCGGGTCCGGGTTTGGCCGGAAACGGACCCAACCCGATTTTGAACACCTTAATTATTATAATTACATTTAAATGATGTGTACCTTAACACTTGCTTTGCTTCTGCTTGATGCACAGATTGGACCATGTCAAAATCCAACTTTGCTAATTCTTGAAGAGCAGCGTCCGTTCTAGACGACCTCTCGTATTCTCCAAGGAAGAACGGAATTCGGTACCTCGGATAGTTAGATGGTAAGGATGCTCCAAGGTACGTATTATTTTTGTTGCAAGATGGGGTTCCAAGTGTTTCGCAGCATCGCGTAAGTTTTTACTTGTAAATGCATTCGCTTCGTGGAGTAAGTTCTCACCAGTATTTAGATGTGATGCTTCATACAAGCTGAGCATTCCCTTTATATCTTTACTCAATGATAGTTTAAATCCTCCATCTCTATCTAGTAACCCTTCAAACATATCTGAAATGTTGAAAGAATATTAATAATAGCCTTTTATGGAACATGAGATTTACATATTGATAGTCCAGCATGTAGTTATTAGGAATAATTACATATCAGCCCCTGCTTTTGTACCATCCTCTCAAATAAACCCCTTTTTTTTGGTTAAGTGCTAAGTCAAGCCAAAACACATATGTACGAATATATTTTGGAAAAATTTTGAATATGTAAAGAATAGATTTTGGTATATTCTACAACCTTTTGTATTTAAATTTCTAAAAAACTACTTGTAAATAGATGTTTTGAGGTTTAAGTCTTTATTGCTTAAAAAAAACTTCGGAGCTTTAGAACAGCTAGTTATAAGCATTTTTTTTAAAAAAAAAACAAACTTTTAGGACAAAAGTTGTACAGGACACTCACATATTTTATACAAAAGTTTTCTAAAAGTATGTATACATATGTGTTTTGACTGATTTTAAAGTTTTTAAAAAAACACAGTGGCTACTTGAGAAAGTTTTGTAAAGGAGGGGCATTTTCGAACCCCAAGTTATTATTATATGCATGTCTAACTGTCCCTATGATTCTTTAGCAACTTTCCAAGGAAATCATGCTAAGTTACTAAATCTCTTACCTGTAGACACTGGATATCGGGCTTGTCGTAGTAGCCGAAATGAAAGTGCGACTTCAAATAGATTACCACAGCTGTGCTGCCGTCGCCAGCTTTCCATAGATAGATCGCTTAGAATATCCTCAATCTCGTCCTTGAAGTGGTAATCTATCCGAGTCGTTGAATGGAATGAACGGTTCTGATCGACTTAGATAAATCTCGTTCTTCGGTAAGTAGCTTACGTACGCCTTCTAACTGCTTTTGTGTCTCATAACCAAATATTCCTGCACTAACAATGAATTTCAGGATTGCATGAACTTGCTGCATAGAAAGAAATGAAGAACAGGAGGCTTTGTGAAGAAATTACAGATTCGGCTTCATAATTCGCAAGCTTTTGTTGCTGCTGCTTCGTTTTTGTGGCATTAACGGAGACCGCGGACGGGATCATACGGTTCGGAACAACTGCAGGTAGTGAAGATCCCATTGTAACTCTATATAATCTCAGAGTATATAGTTTTTGCAGCTACTGTGATTTTAGGAACGCGTTGTATGTGTATATATAGTTTGTGAACGGACGGAGTAAATGTACTTTTGATTCTGCAATATTGAGATTCAAATCGATATAATAAACGTGTTATGTGCAGGTATTTTGAAAAGTGCAGAGTTGTGAAGTTTCGTCGTAGTCGACGTCTTGATGCAGATCGATCGAATGGGATCATTCGACTTTCTTACGAGCATACAAAGAATGGGCGGTCACGACGGAGCAATGAGCCACCTACTTTTTCATTTTTATTACTTGTTTTACGGAGGGAACTAGCAAATTTATTTCATATTTAATGGACTTCCAAAAATAGCAAACTTTTTTTAGAATATGGAATTTTATTTGGCCGTATGCGATCGGAGCTACGAACTTTTAACGGTTTTAGACTACGTATCGATTTATATTTTTCATAAATGCTAAATATTTTGATAAATTTAAAATATTTAAAATACCACGTAGGCAAATCTCTTGGAAGTGGATCTGATGTAGATTGAAAATAAATGCGAAAGGACTGGTGGAGGAAGATGATTGGTTTTAGTTTAGACTTTTTTTTTAATTTTCTTTTATTAAAAAATCTCAAAGAGAAAAGTTTTTTTTTTTTTTTTTTTACTCATATTTATCAGAATTTAGACTTTTGACCTATTATTTTATGAGAAATAGATTGCGGTCATTTTCAAACAGTTAGTTCTGTTGATTAATTGATAGTACAAATTGCTTGATTTTTAAAGAAATAGTATGTGGAGAGAGAGAGTGAGTAGTTAAAAAAATACGTGATCCGCATGTTTTGAATGGAAAGAGAGTCTGATTGCTACATTTTACCAACAAACCGTGGTGGACGGTTTAGATCATTAGTATTCATATAACACAATTCAATTGAACCGCTCGAGGCGAATTTAAGTTGAATAGATGTATAAAATGCGTTTAGTGCATGAAGTTGCACAGTGACGGGCCCAAAAATTTTACGTAGGGGTGTCAAAATATAAAATGGCATATTTAAAATTTATAAACCAAAAGAATGAAAAATCATACCGAAGCAAAAAAACAGACGGGACGGTGAGCGGGTGAAATATTGAAAGTAAATCGAAGGTGAAGGCGCGACGCTTACGGCGGCGACGCACGAAGGCGGTAGCTTGGCTCTAGTGGCTAGACGATGGTGCCGCTATGGAAGAGGCTGGACGCAGGACGGCGGCGGAGTAAGAGATGGAGAGCATAGGATGGTGAAGAATGACGATTACGGTTGAGCCTGTGATTTCGTCAGCTCTTTAAGTCTTTGAAAAAAATAAAAAATATATATGACCACATGACGAGGGGGTCGAACCCGCGTCGCGTGGTTCATGGGCCAGTGGCTCAACCGGTGAACCACTTCAGTTGAAAAGATAATACAATAATTGCCCTTTAATTATAGTAAAATATACGGGTAAATTACATTTTTGGTACCTCGACTTGTACCTATATTAATTTTTCGTACCCCATTTTACAAATGCACCTCAGCGCATACCTCCAGCGAGAATCCGTGACGGCGCCATTAACATGAATGATGTGGCAAAATGGGTTTTTTATCCGTTAATATTTAGGCCCCAAAAACATCCATTTACAAGCATATTTAGGAAAAACTTTAAAGATAAAAGTTGTAGAATTTGATGAGATTTACAACTTTTATATTTAAAGTTTTTTTCAAAAAAAGCTTCGAAATGTGTGTTTTGAGGTTCCAAATTGTTAACGGATTTTAAAATCGACTTATTAACCCGGTACACTTTGAAGACTCAAAATACCTATTTTCAAGCATTTTGTTAAAAAACGTTAAACATAAAAGTTGTAGATCTTATCACACTCTACAATTTTTGTATTCAAAGTTTTTTTAAAAAGTATTTCTAAGTAGGTGTTATGAGGCTCCAAATTTTATCGAGTTAAATTTTTATTTATTCACTTCCATACTCCAAAACACATATTTAAAAGTATTTTTTGGAGAAATTGTGAATATAAACGTTATAGATTTTGATAAGTTCAACAATTTTTATGCTTAAAGTTTTTTCAAAAAATATTTGAAAATAGGTATTTTTAGGCTTCAAATTCTACCGGGTTAATAAGTCGATCTTAAAATCCGTTAACAATTGGGAGCCTCAAAACACACATTTCGAAGCATTTTTTGAAAAAAAAATTTAAATATAAAAGTTGTTGATCGCATCAAAATTTATAATTTTTATGTTCAATGTTTCTCCATAATATGCTTCTAAATTAGTTATTTTGGGGCCTAATGTTAACGGGTAAAAAATCCGTTTTACCACGTCATTCATGCTAACGGCGCCGTCATGGATTCTCTCTGGAGGTATACGCTGAGGTGCGTTTGCAAAATGAGGTACGAAAAGTTAATATAGGTACAAGTCGGAGTACCAAATAGATAATTTATCCTAAAATATACATATATATGTCCACTATACATATTATCGCATCGAAAAGCAGAGGTGTTGCTTGACACCCCTGCTCAAAGGTTGGGTCCGTCGCTGAAGTTGTGCGTGCTATTTAAAACTATAATAAAAATTTCAATGAACTAAATACTTATTATTTTCATATTGTTATTTTGTCAACATAAACTTCGTCATTTTTTTCCAATCTTTGTTTTCATTATCGAATTTATTATTCGCTATGTGCATAGTCTCTCGGACATTACTTTTTGAAAAAAAAAAAAAACTCCAAAAAAAAAAATGTATTGCTAGTCAATATTCTAAAGCAGGAAATCCGAAATAGTAAGCATTTAATAATCTTCTTTTAGTAAAATATGATGGTAATTCAAGGAAAGCACAATGATTTGCATGAACAATAACTTTAAATTTTCATAATTGAATATATATTTATTTATATTTGTTAGCAATCAACTTTATTCTCAATCATTAACACCAAAAAGAAAATAATAATAAATAATATAAACCCCTATCAAGTTAAATCTTATAGATCTTAGATGAGATCAATACCACCTATTTCCAGATGCTACACGTACAACACAGAGTTGGAAGCTATACTAAATTTTAAATAAAATTTAAAAATTAAAAAATGAAAATAGAAGAAAGACTAGTGTTGCTCGGCCCACACGGTTTGATTGGCCGTGGGCTAGCCCGCACAGAGCCTAAGGCGGGGCGGGCCTGCTCGGCCCGCCCTCTAGCTACGCCGGCTCGGTTCGGCCGGCAGCACGCCGAGCCGAGCCAAACCGGCAGAAATTTTTAAAAAAAAATTATATAGTATATGCCCGCGAGCCGGCTCGTCCCGCGCGCACGGATTGATTTTTTCAGCCCAGCTCGCACGGCCAGCTGTGCGGTGCGCCAGCTCGCGGCCCGACGGTACTGGCCGAAGACTGCGAACTTTCTTAGCATATCTAAGAAAGACATATCCCAAATTCCTATCCACACCATTGAAATACCAAACTTTTTTTAAAAAACAAAACATACGACAGCTAAAATATAACAAACATCTCAGCTTTTTAAAAAAAAAAAAAAATATTTTTGAGTAAAAATTTATACTTAAACCATTTTCGAAATGAAATTTAGTTTAACCTGACGATCTGATACCAATATGACGATCAAATAATTAAAAAATACGAGCAGAAGATTAAAAAAAATATATTTAAATATCGTTTATATCGCTTGGATACTACGGGGAGCAAAGCTCACTTGATAAACAAGCTCAGCTCGCATTTGCTACGGAAGGATTGACGTATCCAGCTTCAAGTTGCAGACTCGCGATTAGAGTAAGTAATGAATTTTTATGCACTCTTAAAAGAATTCTAACTTGTTACTATTAATTGGTTAGATTTAATGAGTTTTCCGATGAATTTACGTCTGGCGGAGTTGAGTAATTTTAATCCGAGTTTAATACGATTAAAAGCTCTGTGAAATCTCCGATTTAATTCAGTCGATTTAGTCCTATACAGTTGATTTGTGATGATGAAATGGTGATTGCGTAGTGATGAATGTGTTCCACATTTAGGTGGTTATTTGCAGCCTTCTCGTACTGGTGGATTAGCATTCAGATTAATGAAATCTTGCTAATGTTTTTCATGTAAATTCTTTTTTTCTTTCCTTTTTTGAAGATTAACGTAAAAATCCAACCCGTACCGAGCCCACGCCCACTTGTCGAGAGGGTAAATCACTGATAACATCGGCTCATGTTCTACCAACCAACGACTTCCTGCACGGACTGGTTCGTCGGCCCATGTTCATGATGTTTTGTACTGTTTGTCGTTTCTCTGGTGAGTATTTGTTTTGATGATTGAGTCTATCATTATATCTTAGTACGGTTATGTTAAGCTACCTAAGTGGTCAAATCCAAGTGGTTGTTATGTCACAATGTTGTATTGTATTTATTTGTTTTGTCAAATTTAAGGAAAACGATGTTGCCCGGTTGCCCATTATATTATATGAGAATATTTGCATGTATAATTTACTTTTTTATTTTAAATTTTTAAGAAGTTACTAGATTGATCCAACATGCCGCGCTCACGTTTAGAGTCGATAACTTATGTTCTTTTTCCTAGTTAGTTCATGGGTTGTCACGCACATGAGATGATGACTTTACAACAACGACGTCTCAATCAAGTCCCGCCTCGGCGGGATCTGGGAAGAGCAGGTGTACGCAGCCATGCTCCGAAGGAGGTTTTTTAGTAGGACACATGAGATGATGAGTTTAATTCACCTAATAGTTTATCTTATACCAATTCGGACGCTATCAAAGGAACTATGCTAGGAAGCACCCCATCCGTTGCCCCATTTAGCAGCCAACATCTCGGATTTAAGCAGATCAATCGGTGAGATATTGTGATTTCGAATGAGAGATCAGTTGGGATTAGGGGCCATGCAGTGATTCTGCACATATGTAAACCCCACCACTTTTATTAGAACGATATAAAGCCATAGTCAAGTATAGAGCCACAGGAGTTTGTGCGGGGGGCAAAACAACACTGATCGGACCGTCCTTATCACCTTCTTCGTCACACTAGGAGGTGTGCATGGAACAGATTGAGTGAGATTACCTTTCGCTATGTTGTAACCAGTACAAGAGACATGCTTGGTAATTTGGTATTAGTGGAAGCAATTCAACAAACTAATGGATGTATCAATATTGCGTTCGGTTTACAAAAGAAATGATAACTTTCATGCAGTCGTAGAGCAATCTTGTTACAGACAAAGCGAAATGTAAGAAAAACAAAAGTTTTAGCGAAATAAAATTTTTTTAGCTTATTGTTGAGTTATTACATGTTTTTTGCAACAATGTTGTTTCGTAGTCGTTCAGGAGCGGAAGCGTTTGGTTATCACTGTAGGTATACATGACCCTGACCATCTTTGCAGTATTCAGAGTTGCAACCAAAAGGTCTGAAGAAAAAGAGCTTGATTTGATGAGCTCTTTGTTGAGACCTTCCCATGCCTTTGTAATCATCTGCATCGTTCGATCCTTTGATGCTTGTGTTGAAGAATTAGGATGTTCTTTCTTATAACATTCCACATATGAACCATCATATCCTTGTTGGTTCTCATCCTACACAAGATATGTTTTTTTTTTTTTTTTGAGAAATAATTATATTTATCTAAAATTGACACTACTAAGTCATATTTAACACAACATATACGTAGTGTAGTGCAATAAAATACCAGTGTACCTTAGCAGATCCTAGATCATCCCAAAGACGAAGGATAGTCGCTGTATAAGTTATAATACTTGGTTTTTTCTCTATGAGCTCGAGGTTTTCCTTGGTCTTTTGTTCACCAAGTAAGAAAAGTAGAGGCACAAGCACAACATGGACTCCGGTGCTGATCACGGCATTTTCCAAATATTCATCTGCATTCGGTATATGCCCTGATGAATGCCACCTTGCTTCCTGGAGGAATGCGTCGCACAAGCTAGTCCACTGAAAAGTCAGAAATTAGACATTAACTTTGTGTTTTCGAACTTGTGATGACCGAAATGAAAATAGCTCGATTGATTTATGCACCTGTTTTTTGAATGAATTGATTGGGTTCTGTCCATATTTCTCGAGCACAAATTCGGCAACTTCGTTTGTGATATTATACAATGCCTTATAGCATTTCCTCATGTACTCTGGTAGGGAATTCGCAGCCAAAAGCTCCCATCTATAATCCAAATTATTATAGTGATTTGAAAAATGTTACATTTTAGTTATTGAGTTTAAAATAAACAAAGCAATGGAGTAACTTACTGATTGACAGCATGTGTTAGGAGGGTAAGTTCATCTAGGGTGCCGTATACATCGTATATATCGTCCAGAATATATACAAGTGAAATAAGCTTCACAATCTCAATTCTGTGCTTGCTGAATTTTGGATCGGGGAGAATATTCATTACCCACATGTACCATTTTATCGGTTGATCTCGAGCTAATCTTAGCTCATCTGCCAATCCTAAGTTCTTCCACCAACTGTGTTTAGCAATTAGCAACAAAAATGAGTAAAGGTTCTCAAATGAATAATTATCAGTAGGGGTGTTCAAAAAAATATCCGACCTGAGGACCTATACAGACCCGATCGGATCCGAAGAATTTGGGTCGGGTCTATCGGGTCCATTTGGTCGGTCGGGTCTCAAAACTAGACCCGATCTTCGGGTCGGGTCCGGGTCCAAGTCGCTGATACCCGACCTGACCGGCCATCTTATGTATTTATTTATTAATTATTAATAAATATATATGTATGTATATATATTTTTAAATAAAAATATATTTCTTAATGAACAAAACTATTGCATAAATGATTCTTATATAGACTCAAAACTTCAACCAACTTTAATCCATAGATGATATTGGACAATTTTATAATTCTTACACTTAATGGACTTAGTCCATTTAAACCATAAGTGATATGGAACTCAAATACAAGTCCACTAAATGTTAGAAAATTATCCCATATCATATATGTGTTAAATATAGTAAGGGTATCTAATCTATATAAGAGTTCTTAATGTAATAGTCTTGATCACCAAAATAATATGTTGCTTATATATTTTAATAAAAAAAAAAAGATCCGAAAAAACCTGGTTAGACCCCACCTGACCTGACCCAAACTAGCTCGGGTCGGGTCGGGTCGGGTCTTAGTTAGGTAGGGTTTGGCTGACCTAGACCCGAGGGGGGTCGGGTCGGGTCCGGGTTTGGCCGGAAACGGACCCAACCCGATTTTGAACACCTTAATTATTATAATTACATTTAAATGATGTGTACCTTAACACTTGCTTTGCTTCTGCTTGATGCACAGATTGGACCATGTCAAAATCCAACTTTGCTAATTCTTGAAGAGCAGCGTCCGTTCTAGACGACCTCTCGTATTCTCCAAGGAAGAACGGAATTCGGTACCTCGGGATAGTTAGATGGTAAGGATGCTCCAAGGTACGTATTATTTTTGTTGCAAGATGGGGTTCCAAGTGTTTCGCAGCATCGCGTAAGTTTTTACTTGTAAATGCATTCGCTTCGTGGAGTAAGTTCTCACCAGTATTTAGATGTGATGCTTCATACAAGCTGAGCATTCCCTTTATATCTTTACTCAATGATAGTTTAAATCCTCCATCTCTATCTAGTAACCCTTCAAACATATCTGAAATGTGAAAGAATATTAATAATAGCCTTTTATGGAACATGAGATTTACATATTGATAGTCCAGCATGTAAAGTTATTAGGAATAATTACATATCAGCCCCTGCTTTTGTACCATCCTCTCAAATAAACCCCCTTTTTTTTGGTTAAGTGCTAAGTCAAGCCAAAACACATATGTACGAATATATTTTGGAAAAATTTTGAATATGTAAAGAATAGATTTTGGTATATTCTACAACCTTTGTATTTAAATGTTCTAAAAACTACTTGTAAATAGATGTTTTGAGGTTTAAGTCTTTATTGCTTAAAAAAACTTCGGAGCTTTAGAACAGCTAGTTATAAGCATTTTTTTTAAAAAAAAAACAAACTTTTAGGACAAAAGTTGTACAGGACACTCACATATATTTATACAAAAGTTTTTCTAAAAGTATGTATACATATGTGTTTTGGACTGATTTTATAAGTTTTTAAAAAAACACAGTGGCTACTTGAGAAAGTTTTGTAAAGGAGGGGCATTTTCGAACCCCAAGTTATTATTATATGCATGTCTAACTGTCCCTATGATTTCTTTAGCAACTTTCCAAGGAAATCATGCTAAGTTACTAAATCTCTTACCTGTAGACACTGGATATCGGGCTTGTCGTAGTAGCCGAAATGAAAGTGCGACTTCAAATAGATTACCACAGCTGTGCTTGCCGTCGCCGAGCTTTCCATAGATAGATCTTAGAATATCCTCAATCTCGTCCTTGAAGTGGTAATCTATCCCGAGTCGTTGAATGGAATGAACGGTTCTGATCGACTTAGATAAATCTCGTTCTTCGGTAAGTAGCTTACGTACGCCTTCTAACTGCTTCTTGTGTCTCATAACCAAATATTCCTGCACTAACAATGAATTTCAGGATTGCATGAACTTGCTGCATAGAAAGAAATGAAGAACAGGAGGCTTTGTGAAGAAATTACAGATTCGGCTTCATAATTCGCAAGCTTTTGTTGCTGCTGCTTCGTTTTTGTGGCATTAACGGAGACCGCGGACGGGATCATACGGTTCGGAACAACTGCAGGTAGTGAAGATCCCATTTTAACTCTCTATAATCTCAGAGTATATAGTTTTTGCAGCTACTGTGATTTTAGGAACGCGTTGTATGTGTATATATAGTTTGTGAACGGACCGAGTAAATATTATTTTGATTATGCAATATTGAGATTCAAATTGATATAATAAACGTGTTATGTGCAGGTATTTTGAAAAGTGCAGAGTTGTGAAGTTTCGTCGTAGTCGACGTCTTGATGCAGATCGATCGAATGGGATCATTCGGGTTTCTTACGAGCATACAAAGAATGGGCGGTCTGGGCGGTCACGACGGAGCGATGAGCCACCTACTTTTTCATTTTTATTACTTGTTTTACGGAGGGAACTAGCAAATTTATTTCATATTTAATGGACTCTTCCAAAAATAGCAAACTTTTTTTAGAATATGGAATTTTATTTGGCCGTATGCGATCGGAGCTACGAACTTTTAACGGTTTTAGACTACGTATCGATTTATATTTTCATAAATGCTAAATATTTTGATAAATTTAAAATATTTAAAATACCACGTAGGCAAATCTCTTGGAAGTGGGATCCGATGTAGATTGAAAATAAATGCGAAAGGACTGGCGGAGGAAGATGATTGGTTTTAATTTAGACTTTTTTTTTAATTTTCTTTTATTAAAAAATCTCAAAGAGAAAAGTTTTTTTTTTTTTTTTTTTACTCATATTTATCAGAATTTAGACTTTTGACCTATTATTTTATGAGAAATAGATTGCGGTCATTTTCAAACAGTTAATTTTGTTGATTAATTGATAGTACAAATTGCTTGATTTTTAAAGAAATAGTATGTGGGAGAGAGAGAGTGAGTTAAAAAAATACGTGATCCGCATGTTTTGAATGGAAAGAGAGTCTGATTGCTACATTTTACCAACAAACCGTGGTGGACGGTTTAGATCATTAGTATTCATATAACACAATTCAATTGAACCGCTCGAGGCGAATTTAAGTTCAATAGATGTATAAAATGCGTTTAGTGCATGAAGTTGCACAGTGACGGGCCCAAAAATTTTACGTAGGGGTGTCAAAATATAAAATGGCATATTTAAAATTTATAAACCAAAAGAATGAAAAATCATACCGAAGCAAAAAAACAGACGGGACGGTGAGCGGGTGAAATATTGAAAGTAAATCGAAGGTGAAGGCGCGACGCTTACGGCGGCGACGCACGAAGGCGGTAGCTTGGCTCTAGTGGCTAGACGATGGTGCCGCTATGGAAGAGGCTGGACGCAGGACGGCGGCGGAGTAAGAGATGGAGAGCATAGGATGGTGAAGAATGACGATTACGGTTGAGCCTGTGATTTCGTCAGCTCTTTAAGTCTTTGAAAAAAATAAAAAATATATATGACCACATGACGAGGGGGTCGAACCCGCGTCGCGTGGTTCATGGGCCAGTGGCTCAACCGGTGAACCACTTCAGTTGGAAAAGATAATACAATAATTGCCCTTTAATTATAGTAAAATATACGGGTAAATTACATTTTTGGTACCTCGACTTGTACCTATATTAATTTTTCGTACCCCATTTTACAAATGCACCTCAGCGCATACCTCCAGCGAGAATCCGTGACGGCGCCATTAACATGAATGATGTGGCAAAACGGGTTTTTTATCCGTTAATATTTAGGCCCCAAAAACATCCATTTACAAGCATATTTAGGAAAAACTTTAAAGATAAAAGTTGTAGAATTTGATGAGATTTACAACTTTTATATTTAAAGTTTTTTTCAAAAAAAGCTTCGAAATGTGTGTTTTGAGGTTCCAAATTGTTAACGGATTTTAAAATCGACTTATTAACCCGGTACACTTTGAAGACTCAAAATACCTATTTTCAAGCATTTTGTTAAAAAACGTTAAACATAAAAGTTGTAGATCTTATCACACTCTACAATTTTTGTATTCAAAGTTTTTTTAAAAAGTATTTCTAAGTAGGTGTTATGAGGCTCCAAATTTTATCGAGTTAAATTTTTATTTATTCACTTCCATACTCCAAAACACATATTTAAAAGTATTTTTTGGAGAAATTGTGAATATAAACGTTATAGATTTTGATAAGTTCAACAATTTTTATGCTTAAAGTTTTTTCAAAAAATATTTGAAAATAGGTATTTTTAGGCTTCAAATTCTACCGGGTTAATAAGTCGATCTTAAAATCCGTTAACAATTGGGAGCCTCAAAACACACATTTCGAAGCATTTTTTGAAAAAAAAATTTAAATATAAAAGTTGTTGATCGCATCAAAATTTATAATTTTTATGTTCAATGTTTCTCCATAATATGCTTCTAAATTAGTTATTTTGGGGCCTAATGTTAACGGGTAAAAAATCCGTTTTACCACGTCATTCATGCTAACGGCGCCGTCATGGATTCTCTCTGGAGGTATACGCTGAGGTGCGTTTGCAAAATGAGGTTACGAAAAGTTAATATAGGTACAAGTCGGAGTACCAAATAGATAATTTATCCTAAAATATACATATATATGTCCACTATACATATTATCGCATCGAAAAGCAGAGGTGTTGCTTGACACCCCTGCTCAAAGGTTGGGTCCGTCGCTGAAGTTGTGCGTGCTATTTAAAACTATAATAAAAATTTCAATGAACTAAATACTTATTATTTTCATATTGTTATTTTGTCAACATAAACTTCGTCATTTTTTTCCAATCTTTGTTTTCATTATCGAATTTATTATTCGCTATGTGCATAGTCTCTCGGACATTACTTTTTGAAAAAAAAAAAAAACTCCAAAAAAAAAAATGTATTGCTAGTCAATATTCTAAAGCAGGAAATCCGAAATAGTAAGCATTTAATAAAGTAAAAATGTGATGGTAATTCAAGGAAAGCACAATGGTTTGCATGAATAATAACTTTAAAGTTTCATAATTGAATATATATTTATTTATATTTGTTAGCAATCAACTTTATTCTCAATCATTAACACCAAAAAGAAAATAATAATAAATAATATAAACCCCTATCAAGTTAAATCTTATAGATCTTAGATGAGATCAATACCACCTATTTCCAGATGCTACACGTACAACACAGAGTTGGAAGCTATACTAAATTTTAAATAAAATTTAAAAATTTAAAAATGAAAATAGAAGAAAGACTAGTGTTGCTCGGCCCACACGGTTTGATTGGCCGTGGGCTAGCCCGCACAGAGCCTAAGGCGGGGCGGGCCTGCTCGGCCCGCCCTCTAGCTACGCCGGCTCGGTTCGGCCGGCAGCACGCCGAGCCGAGCCAAACCGGCAGAAATTTTTAAAAACAAAAATTATATAGTATATGCCCGCGAGCCGGCTCGTCCCGCGCGCACGGATTGATTTTTTCAGCCCAGCTCGCACGGCCAGCTGTGCGGTGCGCCAGCTCGCGGCCCGACGGTACTGGCCGAAGACTGCGAACTTTCTTAGCATATCTAAGAAAGACATATCCCAAATTCCTATCCACACCATTGAAATACCAAACTTTTTTTAAAAAACAAAACATACGACAGCTAAAATATAACAAACATCTCAGCTTTTTAAAAAAAAAAAAAAATATTTTTGAGTAAAAATTTATACTTAAACCATTTTCGAAATGAAATTTAGTTTAACCTGACGATCTGATACCAATATGACGATCAAATAATTAAAAAATACGAGCAGAAGATTAAAAAAAATATATTTAAATATCGTTTATATCGCTTGGATACTACGGGGAGCAAAGCTCACTTGATAAACAAGCTCAGCTCGCATTTGCTACGGAAGGATTGACGTATCCAGCTTCAAGTTGCAGACTCGCGATTAGAGTAAGTAATGATTTTTTATGCACTCTTAAAAGAATTCTAACTTGTTACTATTAATTGGTTAGATTTAATGAGTTTTCCGATGAATTTACGTCTGGCGGAGTTGAGTAATTTTAATCCGAGTTTAATACGATTAAAAGCTCTGTGAAATCTCCGATTTAATTCATCGATTTAGTCCTATACAGTTGATTTGTGATGATGAAATGGTGATTGAGTAGTGATGAATGCGTTCCCAATTTAGGTGGTTATATGTTGCCTTCTCGTACTGGTGGATTAGCATTCAGATTTATGAAATCTTGCTGATATTTTTCATATAAATTCTTTTTTTTTTCCTTTTTTGAAGATTAACGTAAAAATCCAACCCGTACCGAGCCCACGCCCACTTGTCGAGAGGGTAAATCACTGATAACATCGGCTCATGTTCTACCACATGTTCTACCAACCAACGACTTCCTGCACGGACTGGTTCGTCGGCCCATGTATAATTTACTTTTTTATTTTAAATTTTTAAGAAGTTACTAGATTGATCCAACATGCCGCGCTCACGTTTAGAGTCGATAACTTATGTTCTTTTTCCTAGTTAGTTCATGGGTTGTCACGCACATGAGATGATGACTTTACAACAATGACGTCTCAATCAAGTCCCGCCTCGGCGGGATCTGGGAAGAGCAGGTGTACGCAGCCATGCTCCGAAGGAGGTTTTTTAGTAGGACACATGAGATGATGAGTTTAATTCACCTAATAGTTTATCTTATACCAATTCGGACGCTATCAAAGGAACTATGCTAGGAAGCACCCCATCCATTGCCCCATTTAGTAGCCAACATCTCGGATTTAAGCAGATCAATCGGTGAGACATTGTGATTTCGAATGAGAGATCAGTTAGGATTAGGGGCCATGCAGTGATTCTGCACATATGTAAACCCCACCACTTTTATTAGAACGATATAAAGCCATAGTCAAGTATAGAGCCACAGGAGTTGTGCGGGGAGGCAAAAACAACACTGATCGGACCCGTCCTTATCACCTTCTTCGTCACACTAGGAGGTGTGCATGGAACAGATTGAGTGAGATTCACCCTTTCGCTATGTTGTAACCAGTACAAGAGACATGCTTGGTAATTGGTATTAGTGGAGCAATTCAACAAACTAATGGATGTATCAATATTGCGTCGGTTACAAAAGAATGATAACTTTCATGCAGTCGTAGAGCAAATCTTGTTACAGACAAAGCGAAATGTAAGAAAAACCAAAAGTTTTAGCGAAATTAAATTTTTTTAGCTTATTGTTGAGTTATTACATGTTTTTGCAACAATGTTGTTTCGTAGTCGTTCAGGAGCGGAAGCGTTTGGTTATCACTGTAGGTATACATGACCCTGACCATCTTTGCAGTATTCAGAGTTGCAACCAAAAGGTCTGAAGAAAAAGAGCTTGATTTGATGAGCTCTTTGTTGAGACCTTCCCATGCCTTCGTAATCATTTGCATCGTTCGATCCGTTGCTGCTTGTGTTGAAGAATTAGGATGTTCTTTCTTATAACATTCCACATATGAACCATCATATCCTTGTTGGTTCTCATCCTACACAAGATATGTTTTTTTTTTTTTTGAGAAATATATATATATATATATCTAAAAATTGACACTACTAAGTCATATTTAACACAACATATACGTAGTGTAGTGCGATATAATACCAATGTACCTTAGCAGATCCTAGATCATCCCAAAGACGAAGGATAGTCGCTGTATAAGTTATAATACTTGGTTTTTTCTCTATGAGCTCGAGGTTTTCCTTGGTCTTTTGTTCACCAAGTAAGAAAAGTAGAGGCACAAGCACAACATGGACTCCGGTGCTGATCACGGCATTTTCCAAATATTCATCTGCATTCGGTATATTCCCTGATGAATGCCACCTTGCTTCCTGGAGGAATGCGTCGCACAGGCTAGTCCACTGAAAAGTCAGAAATTAGACATTGACTTTGTGTTTTCGAACTTGTGATGACCGAAATGAAAAGAGTTCGATTGATTTATGCACCTGTTTTTTGAATGAATTGATTGGGTTCTGTCCATATTTCTCGAGCACAAATTCAGCAACTTCGTTTGTGATATTATACAATGCCTTATAGCATTTCCTCATGTACTCTGGTAGGGAATTTGCAGCCGAAAGCTCCCATCTGTAATCCAAATTGTTATAGTGATTTAAAAAATGTTACATTTTAGCTATTGAGTTTAAAATAAACAAAGCAATGGAGTAACTTACTCATTGACGGCATGTGTTAGGAGGGTAAGTTCATCTAGTGTGCCATATACATCGTATATATCGTCCAGAATGTATACAAGTGAAATAAGCTTCACAATCTCAATTCTGTACTCGCTGAATTTTGGATCGGGGAGAACATTCATCGACCACATGTACCATTTTTTCGGTTGGTCTCGAGCTAATCTTAGCTCATCTGCCAATCCTAAGTTCTTCCACCAACTGTGTTTAGCAATTTGCAACAAAAATGAGTAATGGTTTTGAAATGAATAATTATCAGAATTATATTTAAATGACTACCTTAATACTTGCTTTGCTTCTGCTTGATGCACAGATTGAACCATGTCGAAATCCAACTTTGCTAATTCTCGAAGAGCAGTGTCCGTTCTAGACGACCTCTCGTATTCTCCAAGGTAGAACGGAATTCGGTACCTCGGGATAGTTAGATGGTAAGGATGCTCCAACGTACGTATTATTTTTGTTGCAATATGGGGTTCCAAGTGCTTCGCAGCATCGCGTAAGTTTTTACTCGTAAATGCATTCGCTTCGTAGAGTAAGTTCTCACCAGCATTTAGATGTGATGCTTCATACAAGCTGAGCATTCCCTTTATATCTTTATGCAATGATAGTTTAAATCCTCCGTCTCCATCTAGTAAACCTTTGAACATATCTGAAATAACAAAGAAGATTAATAGCCTTCTATGGAGCTTGAGATGTACGTTTTCTTAGTCCAACTAACTATTTGCATCATGTGAAGATGTGTGTTACATGATCTGCCACTGCATGTAAAGTTTTTAGGTATAATTACATATCAGTCCCTGCCTTTGTACCGCTCTCCCAAATAAACTCTTTGTATTTTGTCTTTTTGATCAGTGCTAAATCAAGCCAAAACGGATATGTGTGAATATATTTTAGAAAAATTTTGAATATGAAAAAGAATAGATTTTGGTGTACTCTACAACATTTGTATTTAAAATTTTCTAAAAACTACTCGTAAATAGGTGTTTTGAGGTTCAAGTCCTTAATGCTTTAAAAAACTTCGGAGCTTTAGAACAGCTATTTACAAGAATTTTTTTACAAAAAAACAAACTAGTTGTACAGTACACCCACATATATCTATTCAAAAGTTTTTCTAAAAATACGTATGCATATGTGTTTTGGACTGATTGTGTAAGTTTTTCAAAAACACAGTGGCTATTTGAGAAAGTTTTTAAAGCAGGGGCATCTTCGACTATTCGCTAGTCTAACTGTTCGCATGTTTTCTTTGGCAATTTCCAAGGAAATCTTGCAAATTGCCGCAACTCTTACCTGTGGATGCTGGATATCGGGCTTGTCGTAGTAGCCGAAATGAAAGTGCGACTTCAAATAGATTACCACAGCTGTCCTTGCCGTCCCCAAGCTTTCCATAGATAGAACTTAGAATAGTTTCAATCTCATCCTTGAAGTGGTAATCTATCCCGAGTCGTTGAATGGAATCAATGGTTCTCATCGACGTAGACAAATCTCGTTCTTCGGTAAGTAGCTTACGTACGTCTTCTATGTGCTTCTTGTGTTTCATAAGCAAATATTCCTGCACTAACAATGATTTTTCAGGATTGCATGAACTTGCTGAATAGAAAGAAATGAAGAACAGGAGGCTTTGTAAAGAATATCTTGCCTGTCGGTGAGGAGGGCTGGATAGATTTACAGCTTCGGCTTCATAATTCGCAAGCTTTTGTTGCTGCCGCTTTGTTTTTATGGACGGGAACAGACCGTGGGGAACAATTACAGGTAGCGAAGTTGCCATTTTGTGCAGCAACTGTTCTTTTAGAAGTGAGTTAAAATTTGCTAACTATCTCATGCATATATAGATATATATATATATTGGTCGGGTCTTCGTCTATCATCCTATGGACTTTTTCGTCCAAGGAAGAATGTCGCGATCTCTTGGAACGAATGCAAACATTGTAGTCTGAATGAACAGTGACATTCAGTGTAGGAATTTCCAAATAATATTAACCAAATTTTGTTTCATATTTATTGCATGTTTCATGGAGCCGTCTACCGAAATGTTTTCATATTTAGTAAACGATTTGGTTGAGCAACATATCAAGTTGTTTTCATAGCAAAAATTGTTTTAAGAATATCTTCGTCGGTTAGTGTCGATGTGGAATAACGAGAATATTGCATTCTACAGGGCAATAGTTTCAACACAGTCAACGTCTCGACGCAAATTTCATGGGATCGGTCAAGCTGCCGACGTGTTATGTTAAGTTTGACATGGTGATGTGACGAATGTGTGCTGATGGAGCATTTCTTACAAGCATACCAAGAACGGGCAGTCGCGATGGAGCGATTCGCATGTTGTGTTGGTCTTAGAATGTTTATCTCTCTGATCAATAGTTAAACTTCTTATTTCGCTCGTTTGTCCGTAAGCGATCTGAGCTACAAACTCTTAACGGTTTCAATGGTATGATTTTTAAACATTTTTATTTATGAAATCTCTTCAAATTAATTTTCTCATTATTATGAATCTCTTCGGCGAAAATGTCGATGCTTTGTTTTTCCTTCAACTTATGAATCTCATCAAATTAATTTTCTCAAGAAAAACTAATTTTAAAAAAAAAAATCTCTTCAAAATTGAAATGAAATATTGATGTTGCTGGTAACTAGAGTTTGACTTTGGAACCCATGCATATTGCATGTTTTGAATCCAAGTGAGGTTGCTTGGTACAATTTACCAACAAAACGGGCCGGACGGAGTGTCGTCGCTGTCGTCAATTGGGCCACGATATTGAATCATCGTCCTCGTCGACAGTGAGTATTTGTTTGGTCAAATTTAAGGAAAAAGATAATGCCCTGTTGACCATTATATACTATATACTAAGACACAGGACGTTTTTCCACTGTTCATTGAACAGTGCCACGAAATTTTGCAAAAAAATCCAAAATTTCTTAAAAATTTGATTTTGCACCGGCCAAAGACCTCATTTATAAGCGTCTTTTCGAAAAACTTTCAACATAAAAGTCGTAGATCTCGATGAGGGCCACAACTTTTGTGTTTAAAGTTTTCCGAGAGGACGCTTCTAAGTAGGTGTTTTGGAGGTTCGAAATTTAGCGGGTTAAAACGCAATTTTTAGAAAAGTTTGGGTTTAAACGCAAAATTTGCTAAATTGCACCGCCTCCTCTGTTCACGCTGTACGGTCATTTATTTTTAAATAATTTTTAAATTCGTTAAGATTTCGGACCTCCAAAACACTCATTTAGAAGCATCTTCTCGAAAAATTTTCAACATAAAAATTATAGATCTCATCAAAATCTACGATTTTTATGTTAAATTTTTTTTCAAAAAATATCTCTAAATACATATTTTATACGTCTAAACGTACCAAAAATACGATATTATTTCGTTTTATCGTTTTGAATCCGTTAGGTATTCAGAAAGTCTGAAAACTCTCATTCAGAACTATTTTTTTAATAAATTTGCAGCATAAAAGTTATAAATCTCATCATAATCTATGATTTTAATGTTGAAAGTTTTTTTAAAAATTATCTCTAAATATATATTTTATACGTTTTTGTTTAACGAGATACTATTTTATTTTGTTTTAAATTCGTTAAAGTTTTATTTTTGTTTTAAATATGTTAAGATTTCGGACCACCAAAATATTTATTTAGAAGTATTTTTTTTAAAAAAAATTTCAAATAAAAGTTATAGAGTTCATCAGAATCTACAATTTTTATATTGAATATTTTTTTAAAAATTATTTCTAAATATATGTTTTATACGTTTGTTTATACCGAAATAAAATTTTATTTTATTTTGTTCATACAATTTTGGACCTATAGAATATTTATTTATAAATATTTTCTTAAAAAATTTCAATATTAAAATTTTAGAATTTATTAAAATCAACGACATTTATTTTGGAAGTTTTCCTAAAAATATCTCTAGATATATTTTTAAATGAATATTCAAAAATATTTTTAATATCTCACTATAATATTCAATTTTATCGTTAAAAATTCTCTTTTATAAATAAATATATTATATATTCGAGTATATACCTAATGTTGATTTCTTCCCATTTTTAGAATCGTTAATAATTCAGAATGCTAATTTTTTTTTTTTTAAGCATTTGTACTTATCATATGTAGGGCTGAGCATAATTTGGGTTAACCCGAAAACCCGACCCGATCCGACCCGAAAAATTATAAAATTTCGGGTTCGGGTTCGGTTCGGGTTCGGGTCGGGTTGATATTTTAGAAAGTTCGGGTTATAATATTTCGGTTCGGGTTGAATGATAAAATTTCGGGTCGGGTCGGGTTGAACCCGAAATTTTTAATTGTTTGAAACTATGTGAGAAAGCTAGTATATAAGCCACCACTAAGTTGCTAACCCTAAAAAAAACCCTAGCAAGCCAGCACTCCAGCAGCCACCGCCCACTAGCCACCACTAAACCTAATACATGATTGAGTGATTCCTTATTCAGCCCCCTTTCTCTGATTTCTCTCCACTCGAGTTCGCGAGTTCGCCGGCCTACGGATTTTTAGTATCTTATTTGTTATACGGATTGTGAAGCTTGTGTTGAACTATTTAATACGTCGTTTTTTAGTTTTGATTGTTTTTATTAGTTAGGTTTTATTTTTATTGTTGTCAGATTTATTTCTTGGAAAAATATATTTTAATTCGGGTCAACCCGAACCCGACCCGATCCGACCCGAAATTTTTTCGGTTCGGGTTAATTCGGGTTGATTTCTAATTCGGGTCGGGTCGGGTCAGATTATTTGGGTTCGGGTTGGTTATTTAAAATTCGGGTTCGGGTCGGAAATTCGGGTTGACCCGAATACTCAGCCCTAATCATATGAATGAATATAAATATTGTAACGTAACGAGCATTAATATCATTTTATATATAATAATTTATATTTAGCAGCAATTATGTGAGGAAACAATGTGACCGCGGTAACGCGCGGATAAAAAGCTTGTTATATACTATATGTGACAATATTTGCATGTATAATTTACTTTTTTTATTTTAAATTTTTAATAATTTTATTGGATTCAAATGAGTGCAGTTAATTGAATTTGTCTAGCCTTGGTTATTTGCCTTTGCTTTAATTTGATTTTTATTTGGTGGTTTTGTAGATTGATCCTACTTGCCGCGTTCAAGTTTAGAGTCGATAACTTATGTTCTTTTTCCTAGTTAGTTCATGGGCTGTCACATAAATCAGATGATGACTTCACAACAACCTCCTCCCGGTCAAGTCCCGCCACAGCAGGGTCTGCGGAGCGTAGTTATACGCAGTCATGCCTCGAAGGAGGCTGTTTTCGTAGGACACATGTGGTGATGAGTTTAATTCGCCTGATAGTTTCTCTTATACCAATCCGGACACTCTCAAGGAATTCTGCTAGATAACACCCGATTCATTGCCCCATTTAACAGCACCAAACCGGCTACAATTAGAACAGTACGATTGAAAGTCTCGAGTTAAGCGGATCAATCGGTGAAATTTGAACGAAGCAGTATGTAGAATCACTTGTGTTTTCGAATATCTAAAAAATGACACTATTATACGATGTTTTAACTAAACATTCTATGCCGTCTAGTACGGTATCAAGCCGATGTACCTTAGCATATCCTAGATCATCCCGAAGACGAAGCATCGTTGCTGCGTAAGTTGTAATACTTGGCTTTTCATGATCTTCTTTTATTTCGGTCGAGAAAACTAACCATGGTCTTTTTGTTCACCAAGTAAGAAAATGGAAAAAATGCATATCCGTTTCCAAACCTCCTACAAATCAGTCACCGAAAATGAAAAAACGTCCGACGTGACAGCACACGCGCTACCACGTCATGTATTTTTCCATTTTCAGGGGCTGATTTGTATCGGCCCCTGAAAATGGAAGGTTTATATGCAATTTCCTTAAGAAAAAATAGCCTTGGCCAAATGAAATGTGAAAATCATGTTTTGAGTGAGCGCGCTGCCATATCACGCGTTTTTCTGTTTCTAGGGATTAATTTGTATCAGCTCCTGAAAATAGGGGGCTGATATGCAATTTTTCTAAAAAAAATAGCCTTGGTCAAATGCAATGTGAAAATCATGTTTTGAGTGAGCACTTATCTCGAGGGGAAGTGAGATTGATTGGTAGATATTGATATATATCCACCAAGGTAATATTAACAAAATGATATGGAAGGTATTTTAGACTTTCTTAGTAATATATTTTATTAACAAAATAATCCATAAATAGTCCAAATCTACCAATTTTAGTAAATTATTTCTACTAATTGATCAAATAAAATAATCGTAATAGCTTTTCTACAAAATCAATAAATACTTTTTTATTATATAGAAAGAGAAATACTTACTATGCTTGAGAGATTTTGATAGAATTAATCCGATATATATCCATGCGATAATATTTAGAATTTCGGCGTATATATATATTGCGTAGGATGCATCAATAGTTTTTGTGGAAAAAAAAGAAAAGAAATTCGGTGATCGGTCGAGCAAATTCTAAAGCATGGCATACATCGTGTCGCAATGCGAACTCGAGCTATCCTTCGGCGGGCCAACCTTTAGCATCAACCACAACTACGAAAAATACCTGACAGAAGTCGCGTTCCATCTCAACATCAAGGTTATAAAAAATAAGAAGATTAGTAAGGAATATGTCAGATCTATGAGCTATGACCAACTTCACATCTTAAGGTGTAATGCGGTATCTTTCATCGCATCGAGCGAGGATCAGAACCGTCAAATTATTCGTGACTTGTTGTATATGCAACTAGACGTCCCGAAATACGTACATATTTCGAAATGGGAGGAAATGGAATCCGCGATTGTAAGCCATGCCCGAGAAGTTGTGGACGCCTACTATTTCAACAAACCCAGGGAAGTGATCGAGATCGGGATCCAAGCAATTTTTGAGTCGATGGTGGATGAATAGATCCATGTTAGTGAATTTTTAAATTACTAGAGTTAGAAATATAGAACCGTATTTGTAGTTTCTCAAATTTCTCTTTTTTTATATTATCGCGAAAATTATGTCTATGATTAGATAAACCCATATTTCAATAATTAAATATTATCTTTCTTATTTCAATAATAAAAAACTTACATATTTATCGAATTTTTTGTTCTAGTTAAGTACTTGAATACAATGAATTTGAGAGAATGTTAATAATTTTTTTCGAATAATTAAAGGCAAATTCCAGAAAAACGAATTGCAGCGTTGTAGCATTATCAATATTATAATTTTTACAGTATTTTGAAAAAAAAAATGTTTAACATTTGTAAAATAAACCTTTAAGAAAAATAGTAAAGATCATCTTTTTGAATATTATATATCGTGTATACATATTTAGGATATTATATACGTAGGACTTTTCATGGAACAAATCAATCATAATAATATTTATTTTCTTAAAAAAACTAACGAGAAAAATTTGCTAAAATGATACTGGATTCTTTTTTTTTTTTTTAAATTTTATTTTTGTGTACTAAAACCTAAAATAATATAGTAAATGTTCTATTAAGAGAATACTATTGATATATTCATGCCTGCCTCAGGAAACGCCACCACCTAAGTTTAGTCCGCATGAAGCGAAACCCTCCCATGACTTTTTAAATATCCTCTGTATTACGTAACAGAAGCACTCGTTCATGAAACACATGTTATTTAGATCCCATCACGTCAATCCGGCTCGGCGTGAAAGTTTTTCACGTGTTTGAAGTACATACGAGAACGTGTGCTCGCATTACGAATTCTGCCGTGATAATAAAGAGAATTCAATATTTAGCTTCATCACTTCCCTTAATTGTTTAATCAAGAGAATTTCAATATTTAGCATTAGTTTTCGCTGATATAAACTACTCGGGTAACGATTCAACCTAACAAATATATTTTAATATTTTAAAATAAATAATAAACTATAACAATATTATATACTTTAACGGCGCATATAATTTAACTCAAAATTTATTATAAAAATGCTAAACAATAGTGGACTTTAGATACGTCGTAATTCAAAAGAATACTTGAAATACGTTTTTTTTTACTGGGACCAGTCAAAATATGTTTCAAGAGACTGTCCATAAACATCACAGACTACATATAGGTGCCATTTAAGCCCATAAAATAGCTCGGGAAACAAAAAAAAAAAAAGAAGAAAAAGCTCGGATTAACGACGATCACGGCCGGATCCTGATAATCATTCCAGACGGCAAACTAGTTAACCGGTATATTTCATCTTTCATCTTCAGCTCCAAGATCCTTCATTGGGTTACCTTCATATTCCAGACAACAAATCTCATAAAATCTCGAATAATTCTTGGACAAATTCAAAATCAAACATATGCTACAAAACCGACCGACAAAGAACTAAACAAAAATTTCATTACTCGCAAGACTTTCCGAGACCGCCACATTTATTGAAAATATATGACTCACTAAGGAGTACCAACCGCAACGTTATTGTTATCTTCGGAAGCAGCAGACGACACATTCGATACGAGACTTTCCTCTTTGTCAATCACCATCTTATCGTCGTTACGTTCAGAATCCGAAGTAAGGCCTCTATCTTCGTTACAGGTTCCTGCTTCTGATTGTACCATAACTTCATCAGTAGACTTGGCAGACTCGATCCTTTCTGTCGGAGCTTGATCAGCTTCCACGCCTTCGTTCTCATCGTTAGTTAAAGATTCATGATCCTGGGGTTGACCTTTTTCTGCTGTTCCTTCCTCGACCGTGCTATTCTTTGAAATTGTATCTTTTTCGACTGAGCTATTGGTTCCGGCGATTTCCACCTCAACGGCGACGTTTTCGGTAGCAATTTCCTCCTCTAGTGCACAATTCTTAGCGGCAATTTCTTCCTCTAGCGCACGATTCTTTGCAGCTATTTCCTCCTGTATTCTTAACTTTTCTCTGTGTTCAAGCAAAAGTCTTTGGACCCGGTCGTGGTCAACTAAAAGCTCCCCGTAGCGATGCTGCAAAGTTTTCTCTAGCTCTTTCTGTTTGTTTACTTCATCGAATAGATCACTAGTTCTGTAGGAAGCTGCCAGCTGTTCTTGCTTTTGTAAAGCTAGAAAGCACTCAAGTTCCGTTCCAGCGGTGTCCATTTGCTTAAAGGTGGCCTCTACTTGTGACCAAAGCTTACCAGCCCTCATCTATTTGACAAGGTATACAGAGAGTTAATATATTTGTATCGGGCAAACATAAACATTTTTCATTAGATCTTTCTGGAAAGATTTTTAGTATTTAAAACTACATATTTGCCATGAATTCATAAAAAACCAAAAAAAAAAAAAAAGGTTTTTAGTGCTTTATCATCCAAGGACAACACAGGTACACATGCGATTGACCGATACTCCTACTCACCCACCCGATGAATCGCATTGCTACAGATAATTGAAACTTAAAACCAATAACAGGTTCTGGAGGAAATGTTATAGATTCAGAAATACCTGGTATCCATGTGTTAAAACCTTTATCTTCTGCTCAAGACGAGTTGCTTTCTTGGCCTCTTCGTCCATTCTCTGCTTCATGCTCTCAAAATCGTTCTGCAATGCGGCAAGCTTCTCGTTATTGCTGGAGACACTTGCAAGACCGTAAGACATCCGAGCAGGGAAGTACATGAGATCCTCTTGGCAAGCATCATGTGCTTTGATAAAGTCATCTAATGACTCGCTTTCATGTCCCATTGCAACACGCAAAAAGTCAGCTTCTTGTTTGATCAATGAATCAGCCTGAGAAAAGAAAATAAAATAAATATGAGAAACGATAAAAGGATTTGCAGGAAGCATTGAAATCTAAACTAAATTAGAAAAATGAACAAATTATAAACGTTTATTCAATAAACATTAGTACCTCTTTAAGTTCATCTTCTTCAAAATCTTCAAGGTCGGCTACTGCAGTAGCTTGTTTCCCATTTGCTCCACGTTTGGTCCCTTTCTTTTTCTCCTTTTCAGTTTTCTCCTCCAGAGGATATTTAGCATTATCATGTTCTAATAAAGCAAGGAGCTCCCTGTTTATCATTTCATCAGCTTTCTCGAATAAAGTGGGAGGTACAAACGAACTCTTGTCATCACCACTTCGTAACAAAGAATTCCTGATAAGTTCAAGGGAAGCAGAGGGTGGCCTCGGAAGTTCTCTTTGCAGGACCTTTGATCTCTTCCTCAGTAATGCCTCCTGCCTTGCTTGTTCCTGAGCTCTCTCTCTAGCTATCTTCTCTGACATGTCTTCTTCTATTGCTGCTTCAACTTCTTCATTCTCCTCCGGCATAGGTTGAATGGCAATCTGATACTCATTCTTGGGCTGTGGTAGACTAGTTAAACCAGAACGCAGATTCCTCTTCATTTCAGCTTGCCAACGAATTTCTTTTTTGGCGTCGTCAAGCATGTCTATGCCTTCATTTATTTGGAGTTCATCGCGAAATGGAGTCGCTTTCGGCGTTCCACCATAAGAATATCCATCTTTAGATGGAGTCATGCCAATCCTAGGGGTCAAACCTGGTCCAGGACTCGCTAGTGGCGTTGCCATGGGATTAGGTGTTTGTATCTCCCTTTTCCTAGGGGTCACACCAGAGAAATCTGAGGGATGAAGCTCTGGATTCTCACCTCCCAGAAGCGGAGTCTGAGACTCTCTGAGACGGGCAAGGTTTTCAGCTTCCATCATGATAGCATCAGCTTTTCCAGCGGGTGTTCTTTGTGGAGTTCGTAGCGGTGTCATTCCTTGGCGTGGGGTCTGTGAATAATTGGCAAGCAAAGTCCGTGTGGCACCAGTTCCTTCTGCAAGCTCCTCATTAACAAGATCATTTGAATAGCCTATCTTTGCAATTTCCTCCAGTTCCTGGTCTGAAATTTGCGGTGCTGGCAGCATAAGTTTCGATCTCTTCCTAACGGCTTGTGGATCATTGAGCTTGTTCGCTTGAATTATAGCAGCGGGAGCATCCTGCCTTTGTGCAATTTTATTTTTGGCAATATCCTGCTTTCTCAACTGAGCTTCTATATCGGCTCTCCGTTTACCTTCAAGCTCCTCAATGGTGGTGGGAAATTTGGGCATTTCAGTAGGTCTCTCCTCCCCGGCAACATCGTAGAATCCAGGAGGCGGCCTCTTTTCAAATGGTATTTCGGTGTTATAGTCGATTCCCTTTCTTTTCCTCTTTCTATGCCTTGTATTTATGCCAGCTGCCTTCAACTCCCTCCTCTTTTGTAACGACGCAAGCCGCCTAGCTTCTTCGAGCTGTTTCTCACGGGCCTTCCTCTTCGCCTTCTTACCCCGAGTATTAGCTAAACGAGCTCTTGCTTCAGAAAGCATCTCTTTTTCATCTTCATCCATGTCAACGGGATCGGGTCTTGCAGGCTTAGACTCAGGATTCGGGTCAATTTCTCCTGGACGCAGCTTCCGAGGATCGTCGTTCGGTTCGTAATTCTCATCTTTTGCGCAGGCAGCATCAAGTAGCTTCTCGTAGCGCTCAAGACACTGGGATGGCGTACGGCCAACAATAGGAGCAATTGTTCTCCATTGTGTTGGCATGAGTTTTGCAAGATGTAGCAGTTTCTCATCTTCTTCTCTTGTCCACTCAGTCTACGTACATATGAAAATCAGAATCCGATTTAATTCTTGGAGAAAAAAATAAATTAAAATGCACTACACTACAGCAACAGACGCTGAACGCTACATAATCAGCCGAAACAAATCTGAAGAGAATAT
The DNA here is from genome assembly GCA_002076135.1 of Xerophyta viscosa. Lineage (NCBI taxonomy): Eukaryota > Viridiplantae > Streptophyta > Magnoliopsida > Pandanales > Velloziaceae > Xerophyta > Xerophyta viscosa. Next base: position 1,916,281 of record MJHO01000023.1, read on the forward strand.
TCGACATCGAAACTTCAATTAAATAAGATACCAGAATTCGATTCAAAGAGTAATTTGCAAACAACAGTGATGCCAGAACTAACTATTACAGAATAATATGCACAACAGAAGAGTGCAAACTTGAAAAGAAATTCCATTCAGTCTTCAGTCTTCAGAACTATTAATTAGAATCAGGACTTTCAAAATATGAGCAGCAGAGAATCACACTAATCAGTACAGTCTTCACAACTGCTTTTATCTCCTAAGTTAAATAAAATCCATAACAGTAACATTTGACTGCTTTGTAAAGTATGAGAAGCAAAAATCCAAGAGCTGCAGAAGATAATAACAACACTAACCATTAACTTTTAAAGCAACCAAAAAGTACAGTAAAAATGTTCAAAAACATGTGATTCAACAGTAGCACACAAATTTGAAACATAAATAAAATAAAAGTTCCACTTCTTAAGAATAAGCTCTGATAGAAACCATTACTTACAACCAATCTTCTCTAGGATATAAATAATGAAGTCCACCAAGATAGACAAAGATCCAAGTTCTTCATAACTTGAAATCAAAAGGGAAATTACCATACACTCCCTCAACAAGTTCTGCCTTAAAAAAATTACATCTATACTCTAATTCATTTTCCTTGATACTATACTTTACAGATTCTGACTAATTTACACAATTTAATTATCTGGATAAGATACACAATTCTGGCAATGTAATTTGCCAAAATCAAATGTGTACTTTTGAAATAGCTCCTAATTGGGGATAATATCTGAAATGATTCAATCCAACTGTTTTACGAACCATGCAGAGTGAGAAAACAATCACAGAGGAAGCATAAAGGATCAGCAACCATAAACTTTTAACTGATACAAAACTAAAAATTAGATGCACATTTTCAGGGAAATAAAACTTAGAAAAAAAAAAGCAGCAAAATCCAACTGCTCCTGAAGCACAGTTTTAGGTGCCAGTGCTTGTGCCACCCATGCAGGCACAGGCGAAAAGCCTCCTTTGTTTTATTTTTAATGTATATTTTTTACAAATTATAACTAAATGTCCATCAGCAAGGTCACAGCATATGAAAAAAAAAAAAAATCTTTTAATTTTATTTTTTACTGCAACTTAAAAAATAAAAATAATAAGTGTGCATCAAAAAGGTCGCCATGACACATCGAAAGTCCGCCGAAACTTGGAGCCTTGTTAGTAAGATAAAACATCAAAATGACACGTTGCTTATACCATCAAAATGACACATTGCTTACGCTAAAGTCTGAATATCTTCTTAATGGAGCACAACCTCCTTCTTAAGCATATTTTAAGTGCCCGTGCTGGTGCTGCCAGTGTAGGCACAGTCCCAAAAACCTAATTATTATTTTTAATCTATGCTATTAACAACTAAATGCGCGTCAGCATGATCAGCACGGCACATCCATGACCAAAACTCTGCACCGAAAACCTTATTCTTAAGATAATTAAAGAATGTATACCTTCTTAATGGAGGGATCTAACCACTCGTACCAGCGAGCTTTGCACTGCTTTGCTGATTTCCTCACGAGCAGCGACGAGATTCGAGCCCACTGATTTTTCCCGTACTTCATCACCGCAGCTTTGAGGATCTCATCCTCAGTGTTCTTCCACACACCTCCCTTGATCATAATCCTCATCTTCGCTCCTTCTTTTTGGTTTCAAATTCTAGTTTTTTCTCTTTTTTGGATTAAGAAGATCTAATTGGAGCTCGATTGAACAAAACAAAATCAAATTAAAACGAAAATGGTCGAAAATTAGGAACGGTGGTTTGGATCGAGAGCTTTCAGGTGCTCTGCTAGGGTTTCTAGGATAGCAACAAGAAGCTTGGGTGGACAGTGTGTCCGGTCCGAAATTGACCGATATTAGTCGGAATCTATTCGGCCTCTTTAGCTCGGACCAGTAATATTTCTGGTTAGAAGTGCTGGGAGTTGTATTTGTTGTTGTTGATAATGCAGTTGGTCTGTTTGGTTTGATGCAGTTTGAACTACTGCAGTTGAAAAAAATCTGTTTGGTTTGATGCAGTTAAGTATTGCAGTTTCAAATCCTGTGTTTGGTTTGATGCAGTTGAGTGGATATGGTAACTCGTGGTAGAGTTACCTTCTTTTTTTTTTTTTGGTTTATAAAATATTATAAAATTGTAATTATATATAATGTATAAAATATTAAATAATATATATAAAAAAAAATTCCAAATTCTTAGTTAAGCGTTATTATTATTTTTTATTTATATCTTTTTTTTTTTAGTTGGGTGGAGTTGGTTTATGTAATATTGAAAGTTATTATAATATGAGATATATTAAAATACTAAGAATTACTAACAAGTATTGAGTATATTTAAAACAGTTTCAAATACTAATGAACATATTAATAATGTCATTAGAAAAAACAAAAATTTATAATGTTATTTACAATTGTTTTGATGATGTACATATATTAAAAAAATATATATGGTTCATACAAATGTATTTACAATTATTTGTTAAAAAGAAATATACACTTCGCCATTTCATTCAGCTATTCCACACGCGACAGAAAATTTGCTATATTGCGAATCTGTGTTGCCCCGTCCGGTATTCTGTAAGCCCCTAAAAATAAACCATCTAAAGAACCAGCATAAAAAAGTAACCAGCAGACCGCACCATAAGCTACCAGCAACCTCTCAACACATACACCCCCAAACAACACCTAGAGCTACCTGCACAAAATAGACCAATATGTATGCACTCCCAGACATGAGTCTCAACATCATTCAAACTAACTAATAAGCAGTACTTTCTCCAGCACCCACCCAAGCACATAACCAGCAGATCGAACTATCACATAAAACCAGAATAAGACCATCACAGAACATCCTTAACCATCACAGAACGTTCATTCTTGTTGCAATTAACACACTTAGTAGAAGCATGTAAACAAGGCACCAACATACTCTTGTTCCCCATGAAATGATGGGTATAAATGAAGGCATCACTCAGACTGTAATGTGTCTAGATACATGCAGGCTACCAAAAGAGAATACAAACCCCCATCTATGCACATTGAGGATAAAGCACATTCTGCATGTCATATTGAACCCAAGCAATTAGCTGTATTAAAACGAAGAGGCCAATAATACCATACATTATTTACAATGAGTATAAGAAGGCGGGCACTTATTATAAACAGTGGGAACGAAAAGAATTGCGAGAATCAATTACATCATCTTTCCCTGGGACTTTAGGAGGCTGAAACTTTGTATTGTAAGTCCTTCCACTAGCAGGATGAATCCAACGACCAGTTATTCTCTCCTCTAATACGGCATCGTCGATTGCAAATTCAGTACCTTGTCAATCTTCGCACCGTACTTTTGTAGCATTTCATCAAGCTGTATCAAAGAAAAGAAAACATAATTAGAAATCTGTAAAGAAAAGAAATACAGAAAAACGTATTTAACTCTTCTTAAGAAGGGAAAAAAATCACAACCTTCTGTGCTTGGACAACTGTTCTGGGAAAGCCATCCAAAATGAAACCTTTCTTGCATGATGGCTTCTTCATAGCTTCATCAATTACTCCAACCACCAAGTCATCAGAGACAAGCTCCCCCTGAAACATAAAATTAACCACCAAAGTTTAATCTTTTTTTACAAAGGTTCTTCAACAAAGCATCTGAGTAAATTCCCATTGGGTAGACTACCTTGTCCATGGCCTCCTTAGCCTTAACTCCTAGAGGGGTCTTAGCAGCAACAGCTGCTCTCAACATGTCATCAGTGGCCAAGTGGCACAAGCAATATTCATCTTTAATAATAGGCGATTGTGTACCCTTTCCGGATCCCGGAGGACCTGCATGGTATAGAATCATACAAGGTCTGAGCAATTAAGAAGACAAAGGGGCTTGTGGGGGTTCAAAATTTAAAAGTAGTATGACTTGAAATTATGATAATCAATAAAGAGCGAAATCTACTTTTATACTAGCATGAATTTTGAGTAAGCTCATTAATTTGACACTTTGCCATAAGAAATAAGCAAAATATATAATCTTTTTTGGCCCAAATTGCACCACTTTCTATAGAATCTACATACAAAATAATCAAACTTTCGAGATCTCCAGGAGAAACAAAAAACAGATCCGGATCTGGGGAAGAATCAGGCACAGGAGAGAATATATGAACAATTATTACAAGATCTGGAAAGTAAAAGAGGCAGAAAAGACTGACCGATGAGAATGACGCGCTTATCGGGCTTCTCGCGGCACTTGAATCGTCGGAGCAGCTCAGTCATCACCTCCATATCCGGCACGTCAGAAAGATCCACCGACGCTGCTGCTGCCGCCATTGATCTCGACCTATTCGAGTTTCGTACGGATTGAAATCAAATTGATTGCGCAGCAACAACAATGAACAAGCCAGCAAGAGAATAAGAGAGAGAGAGAGAGAGAGAGAGAGCCGGCGCTACCGCAGCTACTCCCGAGGCGGACCCCTCACGCCGCTTCGGGTGCACCGCTTCGGCCACGCGATCGAAAGCGGCCGCGCGATCGAGCGTCGGCAGCGCGATCAGCGCGGACGTGCGATCGAACGCGACCGCGTGCTGATAGCGTCGGCCGCGCGATCAAGCGCGGACGCGCGATCGAACGCGGCCGCGCGATCAGCGACGGTGGCAAGCGGCCCCTGCGGTCGATCGCTCGCGAAGAACGGTAATCGCGAAAGAACGGAAGTTTCAACTGCGGGTGGATCTGCAACGCGCGTCGCCTCGCGCAGATTTGCAACTGCGGCCATTCTCAGCGCAGTTCGAACCGCAGCGTTTCATCCTCGAACTGCAGCACTCAACCGGTGGGTCCCACGAAACTGCGGCAAACCAAACGCGCGCGCTGGTTTAGACTGCTGCAGTTTGCGGCGAACTGCTGCAGTTTGCGCGAACTGCTGGCAACCAAACACCCCTTTAAGGATACTTCCCGGGCTAGAACGGGATCAACCGATCCGGTACGCAGAGCACTGCACTGTAACACCAAAAAACTATGTATATATGAAATTAATTACAAAAACAAATTTTTACTCCGCCAAACTTGAACAAATAAATTAATATCTTATTTATTTAATATAACATCTTATTTATTTGTACAAAATATTATATTTGCCCAATTTGCTCGCTCTTAATATCGTGAAACAAGCCGTATTTATTCGATCCAACAAGAATATTTGTTCATTCAGAACATCTAGATATATATATAACAAATTAAAAATACAGGGGCTTATATTGTAAGTAATTTTTTTAAACATTATTCCAAAATAAATATGGCAAAAATTTTAAATATTAGTTCAAATAAATAAATGTTAGATTGGAAACCGAAGTTTACTTTTAAGGTTGATGGTAAACATATTACAAACATTTACAGTCTCTGTGATAATTTTTTAATTTAAAAATTGCTTTTATTTAAAATCTTCTTTACAGGATTTATTTAATATATTTTTTGGTTAGAATTTCGTAAAATCTTGTTTTAATACAATTTTTTACACTTGTCTCAGAAACATATATCCTTGTATACATCTGTGAACTTATCAACGCTCTCTTTGAAGATCAGATCATCTCGAAATAATTATAAAATGTTTCAAAAAAAAAAAAAGTAGTTTGCAACCATCCAAAAATACATCAGAATTGTCGAAGGGACCTCCAAAGTCTAATTTATGTTTTTTTTTTTTTTTTTTAACTAAGACTCTGGAGATCTTTTTTTTGACCCATCACAAATACTTTTAGAAATTTTGAAGGATAAAGATGCAGCACAATAAAATGTATTTTTCTTATATTTATTTTTTCTTTGAAAAAAGAAAAAAAAAATATCTAAGAATGGATTTTTTCTGAGTTACAGCAGAATAGGGTCTCTTGACTCTGTTCGCTTTGGCACAAAAAATATGCTAACGTTTATCACTTACTAAAACTTCTTTTTTTTAAAAAATAAAATAAAATAAATAAATCTCTGCAATAGTGATAAAAACCTAAACTTTGATTTGTATGAGATTTTAGAATTTCAGAAAACTAAAGATATTAGTTCCAACCAAACAACAATGCTTTTAAAAATGGTATTCCAGAAGACTGATTTGTAAAACTGCCGCTTAGTCCCGTCCCTACCGTCCGCGATGGTGGTAAATTCTTACCTCAGTTCAGAAGAAGTGGGGGAGAAGTCACTTCCACCTGTAACTCACTTCCTTACTAGGAACAACTTCACATTCATTTACTACTTCCTCATCCACATCACCAAGCAAAGTTTCCTGGGAACAGTTAGGAACAACAAATATACGCTAATATAAGACGTCTACAAATATTATGATCCTGTCCGCATAAGTCGCACGCTTACATCACTTCGATTATCAAAATAGTCGACAAAGTTTATGTAATATTTATAAAGAAAATTAAGAGAACAGCACCAAACCGGGAGACAGTCCTGCTCGGTAATAGTCGAAGAAGGTTCACAAGTCCATAAACATGCATAACCAATGATACCTAACTCAAAAAATGTTCCAGATTACTGTTTTAACTAAGGTTTTCTGTGCCTAGCCGATCCAAATTTCGGTAAACTCAGATCCCGACACGTGCCGATGGTGCCGTGCCGACCGTGCCGATATATATTTATTTGTTATTTTTAAAAAATTAAATATAAAAGTTTTTGACACGTGTCGAGCCGGTTCGTGCCGTGCCGACAACTGCCAGAACAAGCATGTGCCGCCTGGCACCGAAAATCATGGTTTTAACAATAAAAGATAGATCGGTCAACAGGTCTTAAAAAATAGCCTCTTTGGAACATGGCTGCGTATATCCACCCTCCCTAGACCTCACCCTGACGGGACTCATGGCTATGATATTGTTGTATCGACCGACGAATTTATTAGCAAGTTGCTCGTAAAATGTGCAAACAGTACACTATCGGAAAGTCGGTAATGAGATTTCATGACAATATGCAAGTTACATGGTGCCTCATGAAACAACCTCTATTCAAAATTAGCATAACAGAGACCAACAAAAAAATAAAAAAAGAAACAAACAATTTATAAATACAATTCCATAGAAGGATAATAACATGAGCACAAAAGTGAGGGAATCAATAGTGTAAAGCTGACCTGAGCGGTAAAGAAGCAGCTGAACCCGCATATTAGTTAAAACCTTCCACTCTGGAATAGCAACTGAACAAACTATCGGTATAATTATAACGACGTCATTAAGCAGATAATTATGGAGTGCTGATGTCTGAGGAGCAGTATCCAAGTATTTTATGCTCACTTTTTGGTGCTTATGCATCTGTAAATGCTACTTCTATACTTCGTATCATCGTTTCCTTCTCTTTAAGCTGATGTAAGGTCTTTGAAGGCAGCGCCATTGCTCCAAAAAGAAAAAAAAGATAAAAATCCTTCTTTTAGCTCATACTTCTGGATTTTACCGTAGTGATGGTGACTTTTGCATCTCAAACCAACTGATCTCCAAGGATTCGCATATAACTATGGCTTGTAGTTTTTCTTAAAGGAGCATATTGATTTGCTGGCCACGACTAAGTCAAACTACTCCGTACAGAATTTTCGAGATACCAGAGCTAGAGAATATGGAAGAATCTTTTCTTTCTGAGTAACTATCACGATAAATGTACAGAATCTGCAACCATGATCAAGGAAGTCCAAATATTCACGAAGGTTAACACGCATAAAATGAGAGTGCTGAACTACACTTAGCACCAGAAGAGATACACACCATATGCAAGAAATGTCCTCCAGATTGCAGCCAGCTAGAGCAGAAAATCTTGGATCACCGGTGCTTGAGGAACCAGATTCAAATGGTCATCGGCTCTATGCCTATTCTGATTTTCATTATGACTATTACTTCTCGTGGACTTTCCGTGACTCTTTTTCTCTTTCACTTCCTCCCTCAGATTTCTGTGCTTTTCCTTAGCATGATGATGTTTTTTACTTTTCCTCTTACTTGGGATAGCAGGATCAATATCCAAGGATTGTAGAGTTCCCTTGGACGGCGAAAGTGACTCGCTAGCCAGTTCTTTTTCCTTCAACGTTCTTTGTGAAGAACTTGCTGATGATCTCATATGGGAGTGATCATTTTCATCTTTATTTCCCAAAAGTAAGTCCCTCACTGCACCAGATGACAAATCACCATTTGCCTCCTTCGACGGCTTCCGGGTAGAAGCAGGTGGCAGAGCATCCACTTCGTTTAACTTTATTACCACCGGCCGAGGCTTCATTTTCTTTGCTATCATAGGGAACAGCGACTGATCGGTGAGTTTTATGAGATCCTCAGACGCAGCAGCCTCGCCAACTGATAACTGAGGTTCATTAGCACGTGGATAATCATCTGAGGCAACTTCATCCGCATCTCTAGGAAGATAATACAGTCCATGTCGTTTACGATGTTCAGCAAGCAGAGAGGATGACTCAACCAAAGGTGTGAATTCTTGCTTGGCCTCTGCATTACGAACTCTACGGAGTGAAATAGATGCTTGGGGAATCTCATAACCACCTAAATATTCATCTAACCCAGAAAGATTTTCCCCAAGAGTAATTCCCTCATGTAGAAAAGCAACCCTCTCCTGAGCATGTTCTGAAACTGGACCCAAGTCTTCAGAGAAAGCGTCCTGCAAGGTTTTAACCACTTCATTAACCTTAGAATCGTCAACATCCCATTTCTCCATAGAATTCTCAATCCCAATCTCCTTCAGTGTCTGGACCAATGCAAGTAAATTTCTAGCTCTCACCAAGACTTCAACCTCATCACTCTCTGTCAGAGGCCCAGCTGCAGTTTCAATTAACTTTATCATATAACTAATTGATTCATGTATGAAAGGACCACTCTTTTCTGCTACATCCTCACAACTTTCATAAGATATCTTATCAGCTTCCAATTGTTCTACATAAGTGTGGAAAGAAAAGGCCAGGACTTTAAACACAGCTTGAACATATACAGCTCTGACTAATGGCGGTAGGAGAGTAGTCTTAGGCTGTAACAGCGCCTCGACAAGCTCCACAGTGTTTCTAGAAAACTCTACATACTCGCCCGATATCCAAGCAGCTGCACTAAGAATCCTAGACAACATTGAATTCCCGAGTAAAGCAGGGTCAATTAATAAATCTCTAGCCACATTAACAAGTTCTGGCCTAGCATCCTTCACTCTCAAACCAATGTCCACAAGCTGCCGCTCAATCTCTTCGCCACTATCACTATCACAATGCACCGCACGAGCCATATCACCAAGCAGCGAAACGTACCAATCGAAATCTGTGACCACCTCATACACATTCCTCCCACAGGTCTCAAGAACCATGCTGAGGATCTTGTTGCAGAACTCGGGATCGGATTTCTTTGCATAGCCAACCAACAGCGTGGATATTTCTATCACATTGTTCTCAGCGACCAAGCCCATTAGGAGCTTCAGAGCCTCATGTCTAATATTAGGATCAGGATCGACCAGCGATTTAATAACAACCTCTTTGTTCTCCTCCACCGCCCATGGGTGACTCCCTGAGAGCAAAGAGAGTGCATGCAAACCAAGGAACCGTAAATTTGGATCATCATCAGCTGTAAGAAATTCTTTTACCTTGCTCACAGAAAGTTTTACAGCACGATCAAAGCTAGAGAGCGCAGCGGCAACAGCTCTGACGCACTCGAACACGAGCGATTTTGCATTCGCTGATGTAAGTAAATCACAAATTGGATCAACGATTCTGCGCGCAAGCCGCAGTTCAGTTGGGACGAGATTTGAGAAAATCTTCAGGATTTTGATTAGAACCCAATTGTTATGAGATGAGGTGAGAATCCGGTGGAAATCAGGTGCCAACGGCAGGTAAGAGACGGCATCTTTCGCGACGAGCTCGCAGAAAACAGAGACCGATACAGAGACCAGCTTAGGATCGTCAGAATTGAGATTTTCTACAAGGCGGGGGAGAGCAGGTCCTGCAGAGTCATTAGGGGAGAGTGATATAACCTTCAGAGTTGCGGCGAGTGCCTTGGCCCGGAGAGAGTGGCGTGTAGAGGTGAGAAGCTTGACGACGTCAGCGCAGAGATCGCTAGCGAGATCCGGAGTTGCAGCGAGAGAGATGAAGTGGAGAGGTAGCGAGGGTATGTGGCTGTGGCTCGGATCAATTGAAGGGGTGGAGAGGTCTTTGCGGAGCTGGTTGACGGCAAGGAGGAGGAGATCAGGGGAGAGACTGAGGGTGTGTGCAGCGGAGCGATAGGCGGTGAGTTTGTGGGAGAAGGAAGTGGATGGGAGGAGCTCGAGGTTGTTGAATGCGGCGAAAGAAGGGTTGGTGAAGTAGATCGAGGAGATGTAGAAGAGCTTGGAAATGGCGATTGATTTGGTGGTTAGATCGGTGTGGCGAACTTCGCGGCGGATCTCATCGACGAAGCGGGAGATCACAGAGGCTTCGCCGCCGCCGGCAGAGGAGGAGGAGGAGCGCAGGGAGCGGATTACGTCGTCGAGAGAGCGTTGGAAGAGAGAGTCAACGAGAGATGGAGGCGGATGAGAGGTTCCGACGCCGCCGCCGATTACGTTGCCGGACATCGGAGTTTGGGTCCGCCGTCGACGACAAGAGATGAGCGATGGGTTCAGCCCGAATTGAAAATAGACGAACCCGCATGTTGTTTCTTGGTTATTATAGACACCCAAACAACCGAATCGAAATCGAGCTCATCGTGGTTCAAACATCGAAACTCGAGCTCAACTCAATTGCATAGGAAGGGTCCAAGGCACGAAGCCATATAGTCCAAGCTCTAAAGCGAAACTAAGTCAATTTCCCATTCTCAAAAGCGATAATATACATTCGCTATTAATATCTTCTATTGAAATTGCATACTCCAAATATATAGAATTATATTTTTTTACGTACCCCTTGGCATCCCTCTAGGGATAAGAGTTTGTACTGTTGTTAAGATTGTCGGCGAATTTGTTATTTAAAACATGCTTTTACAGTTTAATTTTTGTAGACTCAATGCGGGTAAAGATAGGAGCGAGAGTCTAATATGTATTATACTGCTATATCATTTATTGGTGCTCGGACATGGTTGGCGCCTCGTCCTTGGTCACGTCCTTATCTCGGTCTCGGCCATGTCCTACTTCGGCCTCGGTCATACTTCAGCCTTTGTCTCGGACATACTCCTATTTTGACCTCGGTTCAGCCACTTCAGTTCCTCTTGATCTAAGATGCTCTAGATCAATATGGCAAATAAATGATCTTCCGAGATAGGCACGGCTTAATTATGAAATAATATAATTGAATTCAGATTAGAGATGAGGTCAATGTTGATAGGGTAATCTGACCATAAATGTTCAATGATGTTTACTTGCTAAATTAAGGATCCCCAAAAAAATAAAAAACTCTCTTCGGCGCTATGCATGATGACTGTCCAAATTTGGATGGTATTGAAGGGGCTTTTTTTGGTAGGCCAACCATTTTCCCAACATCAGCAAAATATAGGATAATTGTATATTAGGCGTCCTAAAATCAACAGTCACGCATTTTAACTCCCGAAAATACGAAAATGCACGACCTGGCGGCGCACGAGCGCGCAACATCAGCACGGAAACGTATTTTTGGGGGCTGAAATGCAAGAGTAAAACTTTGTGTGGTTGATATGCAATTATCCCTTTATATCGTCCATTATAAAATCATATATAATTTCCATAAATACCATCTATAAGCATTTGAAAAACTTATCCTTTTATTGTGCACTGTAAATAATAAAACGGACCTTCAGGACTGTCATTGTCCAGAAACTTGGACTCTTCGATTGATGATGACTGATATAGTATGGATAAGAACTGTCAGGTGTTAACTGAAGAGTTGGCCATCAGATGGGAAAAAGAGTCCATAGTACATCATATGACCGACTTGAGGCCCTAGTGTCGGGATCGCTAACTGAGACCAACCTCAGCCTCGAAATTGCCAACCGAGACCAACCTCTGTCCGACGTCTTGTAGATACTTTAGATCAACTTGAGGTCTAGGCAGTGGCGGATCTAAGAATTACGTTAAGTGGGGTCAAAAAAATAAACAATATTTTATGAATACAATAATAATATACTAAACATTTGAATATCATATTAATTTCAAAAAATTCGTAAGTATTGAATTTGAAACTATAATATAAAATAGTTCAAAATATCTACGAATATTTAAGAACACCCCAAAATATAAATTTAAACTCTGCATTTAATCATAATAAATACAAAAAAAAAGTAAAAAATTATGGAAAATAATCAAATTTCATTCAACAGCAAAATCAAACTTTTAGAATGTTCGTAGATATTTTGGGATGTTCGTAAGTATTTATATGTATTACAAGATATTCTGAAGTGTTCATAAATATTCTGGAATATTTGTAAATGTTCTTGAGTATTCTGAGGTGTTCGTGAGTGTTGTAGATAATTTTGGATCTGAAATGTTCGTAAATGTTCTAGATAATTTCATATATAAACTCTAAAGAATTTAATATTTTTAATTTTTGAATAATAAAAACATTACATATAATACACTAAAAACACCACACACACACACAACACACACAACACACACACACACACACACACACACACACACATATATATATATATATATATATATATATATATATATATATATATATATATATAATCAAGTGGGGTCATTTGACCCCACTTGCTATATGTTGGATCCGCCCTTGGGTCTAAGCAAAACGTCCGATGCTTATCTCTCATCGACCTGCCGAGGTCGATATCGTTCAACTAAGGCCTCGGTAAACCGATACCAAGGCCAACGTCGTCCCAGACACATCGAGGCTTCAACATATCAACCGAGCTCGAGGATCCTGAATAAGTGGAATCAAGTCAGCCGTGTAATCGCCACGTGAACATGGAGCAGTTGGTTGTTATGCCCTCCACCAGCGAACGTGAAAGCTTACGTGGCGTAAAATAGACCAGTCAAACCGAGATCCTCGCCATATCCACTATTTTCGCAACTGTTAAGACCCAGGCGTGCTCAGTAACGTCTATAAAAGACCACCAATAACACTATCGACGGGGGCCCAACTCTGCGCGCTCAAGAGCACCCATAAAAATCTTTATGTCATGTCATTTTCCTAACTTCTCCTCTTAGCCATAGTTAACTTTCGAATACTTTATTGATCGACCGAGATCAAACTCAATCAATGACAAAAACGAACCGGTTATCTGAAATGCACTATGACAAAAACATCCCAAAAATGGTGAGAAGGGTGGTCTCCATGCATCCTGAAAGGGCATATAATTGAAGTAGTGCAGCAAAAAGAAAAGCTACAGCATATACCAAACCGACCACTACAGAACCAAAGTGTTTGCTGCCTCGGAAACCACTCACCACTGCATTATATAATATATTCGTATATTTAAAAAAAATAAAAAATATTTTTAGTTATTTTTATAAATATACATTCGTTCTCTAATATATATATATATATATATATATATATAAACTGAGTTTCCTTCGTGGGTTACTATAAAAACCCCTTTCACTATCCGACTCTAACTCTGTTGCAGCTCTCGCTCTAACTCCAGCAACGAGAACAAGGGTACAAGCAATGTCGCTGGATCTCACCGGCAATGGGGATAATGGCGATGGTAGATTGGAGGAGGTGGAGAAGGAGAAGAGGTCGCCGATATTGATCTTTTGCTATTTCCACAAGGCTATCAGATCCGAGCTCCAGCTTCTACACGACGCAGCCGTAGAAATGGCCACCACCACCAGCGGTGGAGATCTGAGCCCATTCGCGGATCGTTGTAGATTTGTCTTCGCAATCTACAAGCACCACTGCAATGCTGAGGACGCGGTAATATTACATTCTCTATTTCCAACATCAAAAGCAAAATTGCATGATCGGCCCCTTGATAATCACATTTGTAAAGACAAACGGAATGCAGGCATTGATCTTATTCTTGTTTGTTACCAAGACCACAAAATTTATACTGGTTATATACTGACGACTAATCTTATTTGTGCTGAAGTGATCATTGAAAATATTTTGTTTAGAATGAGTGTGGATCTATTGTTTGAGATGCTATATGATTTTAATTTATTTAGAACTAACACACCTGCTGAGGGGCTTACCAGGCCTTCTCGGCTTTTATACGCCTAGCAAAGCAGATGCAGAAGTTAATAGAAAAGCTGAGATTAATTGCAAATTTACAAGGAAATGAAAATAAAAGCTGAAACTAATAGAAAATTTAAACAATCAGAGAGTAATGTGACTGTTCTTAGGAATTTATGGGGAGTACTCATGTGCATGTGCTTCTTGTGGTGCAGCCCATGTAAATATCGAACGTGCTCGATACATTTTATTTGGAAGGGGCGAAGAGGGGAAGGGGGTAAGGTGCCAATTGTATCTGAACCCTATGCATACCGTTCTGAACTGAGGCTAAAATATCCCAATTTGATATGAGAAAAAAAAATTTAGCAAACCCGAATCAAAATTTAATAATCTGAATCCCAGTGAGGTTCGGGTCGGATTGTTGAATTTCGTGCTCTATTGATGTTAACACTAACCATATACAATTCATTCATAAAAACTGTGCAATTGATTCAAAAAAGTTGTGCAATTGATTTAAACTTGAAAGTATCATTATTGACGAGTCCCTTATCTTTGCCTCTTGAAACTGTAGGTTGTTTTCCCTGCTCTTGATAAACGAGTTAAGAATGTAGCACGGGCATATTCGCTTGAACACAAAGGAGAGGAGCACCTATTTGATCAGTTTTATGAATTGCTGCAGTCTCATATGCAAAATGAAGATAGTTATCGAAGAGAACTTGCTTCTTTTGTTGGAGCCATTCAAACATCACTCCATCAGCACCTGTTAAAGGAAGAGGAGCAGGTAATATTTGTCTTAAAGCTCTTATAAAACAACAATATCCCAGTTAAGAGTCCCGTCAAGGCGGGGTTTGGGAAAGGTAGATGTACATAGTCATGCTCCGAAAGAGGCTATTTCCGTGGGACCCTCGGCCAAAAAAAAATGCAAATTCAAGACATACATGTAAGCACACACACAATTTCACAAAACAAAAAATCTCGCCGAGCATACCCACCTCAAGTGTAAGCCACGCACCCCTAATATAAAAATAATAAACTAGCCTATAAAGGTAGGCATGAATGAAAAATAAATAAATAAATAAAATAAAAATAAAAAAAGAAGCAACATAAGGGCGATACAATTAGTAGATAAAATAAAGGCACGATATAAAATTTGATGTCACTAATGCAAATCCTACGCTACCATTCCGCTCGATCGAGAATTAAATCTTCGTCAACTCCTAGAAAAGTAAGGTCATGTCGAATGGTTTCTCTCCAATTTTTTTAGGCGACCTTTTTTTCCTTCTCCACTAAGTTGTCCAGCTTTCGCATTTTCTAACTGGCGTAGTTGCTGGTCTCCGCTTGACATGTACAAATCATTGCAAGTGTCTTTCCCTCATGTTATTCTTAATGGCGTCGACCTAAAGTTTTTGTCTGATCACTTCATTCCGTATTCTATCTTTAAAAGAGTGGCTGCAGATCCAATTTAGCATTCTCCATTCCGCTACCTTCATCCGCTAAGTGTGTTGACGCTTCACCGGCCAAATTTTCGTAGTCATACGACAGCCAATTTATAAAGGTATGATGCCTTTCAATTTGGTAGAAAACTTCCTATCGTACAGAATCCTCGGCGCCATCCTCCACTTCAACTATCCAGCTTTTATTCGATGGCTAACATCTTCATTGATTTCTCCATTCTCTTATATTGGAGCCTAGATACTTGAAACACGTCTTCTGACGGATACTCTTGATCCACAATTTTATTTCATACTGATCATGTGTGGTATCTAGGTTAAACTTACATTCCATATACTTAAAGCACACTGTGGTAGACACTAGGATGAGTTCTTGAAGAAGATCAACTGTTAACATCATCTTCATCTTCTTCATGAACAAAATCTGACGTCGGGGTTCTCCCATCTAATAGGATTTGTATTTTTTTTTCTAACCCTTCCTATAGACCCTAAATGCAGATGTAGAAGGGTCAAAAACACTCAGTGAAGTGTTTTCTAACGATGACCCATGTGCTACTCTCATTTTTTTAATACCAAAAAAGAACTTGAAACGAGGAATGTACACAATGATGTAAGTCATAAGCTCATGATGGTGGAAAAGAAGTGGCTATTTAAGAATTCCTACAGTGTCGCTTTTGGTTATTAAATTGAAGTGGTACAGTTAGAGAGTGTTCATAAAAGCTTCTGGCTTTTGCTTGCAATTTCTTTCCTTCCTTAGAGAGCTTTAGTGGTCTCTATGAAGAAGGACTAGAAGTATACTATAATGGGGGAGAGGGTTTACTGAAATTGATTGAAGGGAAGTTTCCATTTTAAGACTTTGGTTATCTTGGAAAAGCTTATAGGCTAGCTATTGTTTGGCAACAGCAACAACAACTAAGATTTGGATTGCAAGTGTTGGAAATGGCTATTAAGTGGAGCAATTATTGTTAGTAAAATACTCTCTCAAAAGAATGTGATGGTCAAATCAATAATCTATGGTTTCTCATATGTTTTAGTATGTTCATCTTCTATAATTCTATTAGTTTATCATCTCAAACAAAGGCTCTTGGTAACTTGGCAAATGACGCAGGTCTTCCCCTTGCTTATTGAGAAGTTTTCATATGAAGAGCAGGCTAACTTGGTCTGGCAGTTTTTGTGTAACATCCCTGTAAATATGATGTCCAAGTTTTTTTCATGGCTCTCATCGCATATCTCGCATAGTGAACATCAGAAGGTGGTTAAGTTTTTGTATGAAATTGTCCCAGATGAAAAGCTTCTTAAACAGGTACTACGTTAAACTTTAAAGTGGTCGAGTTTCTCCATTATCCTTGTAAGCACTACTCTTTTTAATTGTAGACTGTAATTGAAGGTTATATTTTCCTGGATGGAAGGGGAAGACCTAAGGCAGCTAGTAGGGTTTGATTCTCTGCTGAGGAACTCTTTTACTTATAGGCCTGGAAAATTGTCAAATGAGATTAAAGAGATTTATCATCAATGTCGGCCTAATGGGGTCGGGAAACGGAAACACGAAGCATACACAGACTGTGATTCTAGCTTGCGAGAGACAGATCCAATCAATGAAATATTGCATTGGCATAATGCTATAAGAAGGGAGTTAACTAGTATTGCAGAAGAGGCTAGGAGAATACAACGTCAAGGAGAGCTCTCTGATCTGTCTGCCTTCAGTTTTAGAGTGCAATTTATCGCTGATGTATGCATATTCCACAGGTACGGTCTTTCATTTTACTTCAACATTCATGGAAGATGTTTAGGTTCGGGCACATAGTTTCTATTGTAACATGCCGTTCATGGATAACAGTTGGTAGTATATATAGAACATAAAGTTTCAATTACGTTCGCTGTTGCACTTTCTTTCCAATGTTATATATGTTTATTCTTTTTCAAATTTGACAAGATTTTCTTCGCTGTTGTTGGCGTTGGTTGTAGGCAAGGTTTTCCTTGCCAAGGCGAGCGAAGTTTTGATAGATCATGTTCGTGGCACGTGCTAACTATAAAATAGTGCCAACTTGGCCTTGCCAATGCTTGCTGATAATTACTAATTTAAAAATAAAACTAGCATTAAAGGTCATGCGCTTGTGACCTTTTTGTCACTTGCCGCATGATCATCCTCGTTGCATAGGGAGAAGGACAAAAGAAAACAGTCTTTACTGAGTCAGAGACAGTGGCGGCATTGTCGCACATCCCGTGGCCAATAATTTTTTGTTTAGTTTTTTAACGCTGATTTTGGCTGTGCCAACCGTTGCCAGCAATTGCTTAGCACCTGCACCTAAAACCTTGGTTGTAGCACAAGAATTGGATTATGAAAAGAAGAATTAAATATTAGAAATTTATGTATGGAATATGTCCATTTCTAAATTTAGAATTTTCAGTCTGATAATTTGGTGGATAAGATCTAATAATATTTATATTAAACAAGTTGAATAAAGGTTAAATAATATTTGGATGTTTTGAGATTGTTATATTTAGATCTCAAAGATGCTGCATCTCAAAGATTTTGCAGCTAGATTTTAACTCAGCTTATGTTGCTAATATTTGTGTGCTCATGTCTTCTTCTTTCTGTTTTTGAGATTATCTTGTGGAAACTCTGTTTATACCTCTGGAACAGCTTTCTCACTTTACCAAACAGTTCTAAACTTGAATTTAGATATGAGCTCCTCTCCTGTGTACTGCTGTGTGGGTGACCGTAGTGGAGGACCACAACAGATAGAAGTATGGTGTACATATGTTATGCCATTTATGAGTAATTTGAACCAATGGATTCTCCTTTTCTTTGTTTTTTCTTTTGCAGTCCAACTTTTTTATAATGCTAAAATTGAATCGGTTGAATTATCACTTATCAGGATATTCAGGTGCCACTTTCATCTCTATTTGTGTCTCATGTGAAGTTTAGATGCTAGGTAACTTCATAAAGCTTTACATATGCGTGAAGTAGTGATGCATTTACTGTAGGCATCAATGTTTTCTTTAGTTGAATCATTTAATGCACCTACATGAAGGAGATTGCAAGATGAACTGAAAGAAAATACAAAGTGTATTTTTTTTTTTTTTTCTGATCTCTACACAGTATTGCTGAGGATCAAATTATTTTTCCGGAGGTCGACCAAAGGATTTCTTTCACAAAGGAGCATGCTGAAGAAGAAACACAACTCAAGAAATTTAGATGCTTTCTAGAGCAAATTTTGAATTCTGGAGACGAGTCGACTTCCAAAGAAAATTATACAAAGTTGTGCAGTCATGCTGAAAATTTACTTGACATTATTGAGAGGCATTTCCATAATGAGGAGGCTGAGGCAAGTCTTTTAACCGAAGATGTTCTTTTACTTTTTTTTTTCCCCCTCCAAAAAAAGAGCATTAAGTTGCTTATTCATTGTAGGTTCTGCCCTTTGCCAGAATGTATTTCTCCCGAGAGAAACAATGCGACCTTCTATACAAGAGTATATGTGTGATGCCCTTAAGATTGTTAGAGCATGTCCTCCCGTGGTTATGCGCAATGCTAAGTGATAAGGAAGCATCATCGTTTCTTCAAAACATTCAATTGGCAGGTTGTACATTCAATAAGTTCATCTTTATTTACAGTGAATGCCACTTCCTCAGTTTTTTTTTTCTTTCGGTTACTCACAAGTGTTCCGTTATAAATTCAGCGGCTTCATCATGTGATGAAGCATTGGTTGCTCTCTTCTCCTGTTGGGCCTCCAAGGGTCGCTGTGAAAACATATTTACACCTGGAAAGTTCATGCTCGTGCCCTCTAAGGGAGAACACAGCTGTCAGGTAGAGCAAACAGACACAGTAAAGTTTGAGCATCCATTGTCTTTTCGACAAGATCGAAACACACTTCTTGCTGAAGAACGCAAAGAAAAAAGGCTGGCTAAACATGGTAATTTCTGCACTACTTTGGTAAATATTTCAGAAGCTAATGATCCAGAATCCTAAAAGGATCTGGTTAACAAACATGCTATATTCTTTTTTTAGGCATTACCTGTACCATAAAGAAGGATTCCCTTTCGTTCTCTGCAACTTCTCCTTTATTACATTGTACGCCGTCTACTCTATCGCTTGGCTCCAGCCTCTTCTTCTGGGAAACTGAGATGGCGGCCTCCAGCGTTGGAAATGTACCTAAGCCCATTGATACCATTTTTAAGTTCCATAAAGCTATTCGAAAAGATCTGGAGTATTTGGATGCTGAGTCAGTAAAACTCATCAACTGTGATGATGCTTTTCTACGACAATTCAGCGGCAGATTTCGTCTATTGTGGGGACTATACAGAGCTCATAGTAATGCTGAAGATGACATTGTATTTCCAGCTTTAGAGTCCAAAGAGGCTCTTCATAATGTGAGCCGCTCATACACCATTGACCACAAGCAAGAAGATAAACTTTTCAAAGATATAGCTGAAGCCCTTACTGAGCTTGCACAAATGCATGAAAGGATCACCTGGACTCTTGTTGGGGTCAATATAATTTGGGACGACAGTTATTCGTCTTCAAACGATAGCAATTGGATTAAGAAACGTAATGATCTTGCTACAAAGCTTCAAGGAATGTGCAAATCAATAAAAGTTTCCTTGGATCAGCATCTTTCTAGAGAAGAACTTGAATTATGGCCACTATTTGACAAGTTCTTTTGTTTGGAGGACCAAGACAAGCTTGTGGGTCGTATAATTGGGACGACCGGAGCAGAAGTCCTCCAATCTATCTTACCATGGGTAACATCTGCTCTTACTCAAGAGGAGCAAAATGAAATGATGGATACATGGCGGGAGGCTGCTAAAAACACTATGTTCAATGAATGGTTAAATGAATGGTGGAAGGATACTCCTTCTGAAGCTGTATCTGAGCGCCCTCTTCCTTGTAAAGGTCTATACATACAATCAGAATAACTTCACAGCTAAATTTTATAATGATCTGGATATATTTCCCTTTAGTAAAATTATGATGTCCCTACTTTTCTTTCAGGAACTCTGTGCCAAGTAAACCTTGATGATAGCAACGATATGTTTAAGCCAGGCTGGAAAGATATATTCAGAATGAACCAGAGTGAGCTAGAGTCAGAGATACGAAAGGTCTCTCGTGATCCTTCACTTGATCCTAAGAGAAAGGCGTACCTTATTCAAAATCTTCTTACGAGGTTTGGTTTTGTGGACATTTAATGCGTTGATTTCTCAAACCCCTTGCCCATCATGTCTTATTAAGTAGTGATTATGACTAACCTTTTGCAGCCGCTGGATGGCTTCTCAGCAGAAACTTCCTCAAGAAAGTGAAATTGGAGATGCAGACAGTGTGGATGCATGCTCTCCTTCATTTCGAGATTCAGAGAAGCAGATATTTGGTTGTGAACATTACAAGAGAAACTGCAAGATTTTTGCTGCTTGTTGTAACAAGCTATTTACATGTAGATTTTGCCATGACAAAGTTAGTGATCATTCAATGGATAGGTACCTTCACAACTTGCATTTCAGTTAGCCAAGTAACTGAACCCATCAATTTCTCCCGAATTGCTGATGCTCAACCATTTGCCACTTTAATGCTTATTTCCTGTAGTGCCAAGTAACTAGTAGTTTCGGAAGTATGAAGTTGGGAAATAATATTATTAAATTACAAGAAATTGCTTAGGTAGTTTACCTGCTCCTCTTTGCATTCGAAGGTCTTAAATGGAGTTTATATGGTAGTCCATCTAACTACTGCCTTGAGTGCATAACCATATAACTCCGGCAAAGGGAGTGGTAAATTGTATCTTGTTGAGATTTTCTAATATAGGATCTAAAATGTAGTTAAGCGTGATACAAGCTTCATGTTTACTATCAAGTTAATAACTTAGAAAAGCTTATGTTTAACTTCTAGCTCCTCTTTTTGTTGCCTGGCGATCATGTCTTCTGCTAAGTGCATAGAAAATATGAAGTTAACGCCTTAGTCATAGTGCACCTAAGTTAATCTTTAAATTTGCTGTTGTTAGCCTTCTTTCTCTGTAAGATTTTTGTTGTTCCTCTACTAGATCCTCAATGTAACTAAGTTCTTACTTCAAA
Organism: Xerophyta viscosa; assembly: GCA_002076135.1. Taxonomy (NCBI): domain Eukaryota; kingdom Viridiplantae; phylum Streptophyta; class Magnoliopsida; order Pandanales; family Velloziaceae; genus Xerophyta; species Xerophyta viscosa. Next base: position 1,937,867 of record MJHO01000023.1, read on the forward strand.
ATATTGGGTGATTGTTGGTTATTACATTCTTCATGCAATGACATTGTAACGCAGAAAAGCTACAAGAAAAATGATGTGTATGCGTTGCTTGAAGATACAAGTTGTTGATCAAACATGTAAGACACCTTCATGTGAGGGTTATTCAATGGCAAAATACTATTGCAGCATATGCAAGTTCTTTGATGACGAAAGGTACTTTATCTATCTTTGCTGACTTCAGAAAGTTGTCCTTTTTGCAATGTTCCAAGTGAAATTCCTGAGTCACTTGCAAATAAGCTAGTCTTTAGTCATCTTACTGAACATCGTTTTCATTTAGCAATATTTTCTTTGTTAGAAGAAAATATTAACCTTATCATTTGTAACATCCTACGATTATGATTGCAGCTGATCGTTTTTCTGAATAATCTTGTTTCCACTATTTTCATACTTACGTTGTACCATTGAGATATAACTTTCATACTTCTATTGAGATATAACTTTCCAGTATAGCTATGAACTTCCCTAAGTTTATAATTTTTTGTCTAAGGAAGTATCAATATTTTGAAGTTATTCAATTTCTGGAAATTTTAACTGCCTTCATGCATCCAATTGTGTTACCATTTAATGTATCTTCTTCAGTATACTTTTATAGCCTTGGATTGCGGGCAGGGACTAGGAAGTTAGTAACAGGGAACTTGCATTCAAAAAGGATGTTTTCTTGAATCATCGGTTATAAAGCATGATTAAAACAAAATATTGTTCTTTTTCGAATCAGACATTTCCAGTGGTAAACTAAAACATGGAAGTATTGTTTCCTGTTAAGGCTGCTAATATCTTATCTTATGTCACATAATACAGCTACTACTTACACGTGTTACCAAATATTTGTTTACTGTCTTCTTGGTTCAGGACTGTGTATCACTGTCCATTTTGCAATCTATGTCGCCTTGGAGAAGGACTTGGTGTTGATTCCTTCCACTGCATGAAATGTAATTGCTGCCTTGGCATCAAGTTAGTGAACCACAAATGTCTAGAAAAAGGATTAGAATCAAACTGTCCCATTTGTTGCGACTTTCTTTTTACATCAAGCGGAGCAATCAGAGCTCTGCCTTGTGGGCATTTCATGCACTCTGCTTGCTATCAGGTTTATCTCCGCTCTGCCCTGTCCTTATATGGTTATAAAAAGAAGAAATGGCATTCCTTCTGATCCTAAAAATATATAACTTTTCAGGCATATACATGCAGCCACTATACATGCCCAATATGTTGCAAATCTCTGGGAGATATGTCTGTATGTATTTCTTTGTCACTCTTTTGAAGTTATTGATATTCAATATGATTCCTCACCATTAAATATGCAATTCAGTTCAGTTTGCTGATGGAAAACTGAGAACAAGTCAAACCATAAGATATTTCTCAATACAATCACTTCTGCAGTTTATATTTGCTACTACTATGATTAGAGTCTTATTTGATAAGAAAATAGGCAAAAGGATAACCAAATCCTTAGAAGTACAAATGATTTGGGAAGAGTTTGTATGAATTTTGATTATAAATTATTTTAGAACACAACAGGCCGTTACGCTGACCACTTGGGGTAAGGCGTCTGTTCCAAGCAGCATTAGCCGTTCCATCCTTCCAGGGCCTTACATGGCGATAATCAGACTCTTTATTTATCGTATTATTGTTTCCTATACTTAACAAAAAAAAAGGAAATAAGAATATTCCTTCCAAAAAAAACAGATAAGGATATTCATGAATTTACTGTTCTTGATGTGCACATACGAGCAAGGATTATGAACCTCTGTGTCAAAATAAACTTTGTTTTCTTGTTTACATCATTCTTCCCTTATCATTATTTGCATAACTCAGGTCTATTTTGGAATGCTCGACGCACTATTGGCTGCGGAAGAGCTCCCAGAGGAGTACAAGGATCGATGTCAGGTAAGGTGCTTCTTAGAATGTTAGAGTTGTGTTTTGTAATATTCCTTTACCATCGGGTTCAATTATAGTTGACTTGTTTATATCACCGACCAGGATATACTGTGCAATGACTGCGAGAAGAAAGGAAAATCTCGGTTCCACTGGCTATATCATAAATGCAGTTTTTGTGGATCGTATAATACGAGGGTGATTCAGATTGATGCCAACAGTTGCACCACATCAAATCCCTGAAAGATTACCAGATGTGGTGGTCTATTAATGCTAATACAAGTAGGTCCCTTTCTTTTTCTTCCCAGCTGTTCTTTTTTTTTTCCCCCCTCAAAAATGCTATGAACTGAAGTAAATAACAACAAAAGAAATCATGGATTCAATGAATATTTCTAACTTGTTGGGAATGAAAACAAACATTAAGCTTATCAAATATATATATATATATATATATATATATATATATATATATATATATATTTCTTTGGTGTCATAGGTCACAACTGTTAAATATAGATATGGTTTTCGCCTTTTTATGCCCCCTCATAATTCTAAATTACCAAATGTGACCTCCTAATTCCAAATAATTTTTGTATGCCTCCTTGATTATGTAAAATAATAAAATTGTCCTCATCAAGTTAACTGTTCTTTATACGCACATGATCGTAAAGATGGAAGTAAAGCTCTTATTCATTGTGCACTATAACCAGGCACCGCCTCCCGCGAACACACTTAGCACAAATATGTATAGGATCCATGTTATGAAAGAACATGCGGAGCTTTTTACTGTTGGCTGACAAGCTAACCTAGTCCTCCGACGATGGACTGGTGACACGGACACTACACAGTGTAGAGTCATTGTCTTTAGCTATGTTCATCAATTTCTCTTCTACTTATGCAACTGGAGTAAGTCAAGAGTAGTTTATAATGCTTTTCCATATGATTTGGACATACACATTGAACCATTACATCTTTCAACTTCTTGTACAGGATTTGAAAAAAAAAGCCAATTAACTTCCAATTAGAAGGAATTGAGAGGTGGTTGTCCTGAGCATCAGCCCGGGCTAACGGGCACTTTTTTTAATTTATTGTAGATAGTATTTTATTCTAAATTAAAAAATAAAGAACTGAGAGGAGGTTGTCGATTAATCACTTTGATTTTGTGGAGTAACCATTATTTAAGTGGATGAGGGATCCTTATTACTTGATAGAGCAAATAGCAGAGGGTTTATTTGGCCAAATTGATAAATCGAATTGTTTTTTTTTTTTTTTTTTTTTTTTTTTTTTTTTTTTTTTAGATAAGAAGGCGAAATCTTTCGGGTGCACCATTCTCCAATGTTACGAACATCATTTTTAACTATGATCTATCAGCCCGCATTGAAAATTAAGCTTTGATGATTGCCGCCTCAATCTAGACGCTTCAATAGCATCACTCTTACCAAACTACTTGAATTCTATATAACCTCAAGTTATCTGGCCACGGATGTTGTCAGCATATAAAAACATTTTCTCTGTTGGTTAGACTAAACTTTGAAAATAAAATGGTTATTGAGAATGATACCAAATTGTTAGGCAGGAAGCACCCATTTCGAGACGCGACATCGTCCAATCAACTGGTTACAGGTGGGCGTTGGAGGAGCAAATGTTGCTATTTTGGGGCATATGGGTGATTAGTCCAAATCATATGCGTTTTTAAAATTTTTGAGACATATGCAGTTATAGTTTTTATTATAACTGCGTAACCACGTCGGTTGCGAGGGAGAAAAACCGTAATTGCTCTACTTATTTCTATGGATGAGAATATTCGTCAGAAAACTAAAATATATATATATATATATATATATATATATATATATATAATATATATATATATATATATTATTTATTTATTTATTTATTTATTTTTAGGTATTCCTCTATCTAGGGCGCGGCTCCCCTGATTCGGCCGAATCAGGGTGTAGGAAAACGGACGGCCGAGATCGGCCGATTCGTAAAAATACGGATTTCGAGATTTTGTATAAAATTTTCGTCGACTTATTTGATCTATTTTTAAGTATTTTTGAAAAAAACTCTGAACTACAAAGTTATAAATGTTGATGAGATCTACAACTTTGTAGTTGAAATTTTTTCGAAAAAATGTCAAAATATATACCGAAATGATGATTAACATTTTTATCATTATTTCGGTATATATTTTGGCATTTTTTCGAAAAAAATTTAACTACAAAGTTGTAGATCTCATCAAAATCTATAACTTTGTAGTTCAAAGTTTTTTTCAAAAATATTTAAAAATAGATCAAATAAATCGATAAAAATTTTATACAAAATCTCGAGATCCGTATTTTTATGGATCAACATCTCGGCCGTCCATTTTCTAGACCTTGATGCCTCAGCATCAGAAGAGCCACGCCCCTCTATCTACTGTAAACATTAATTATTAAATAATATTATTATGCGATCCTTATAGACCACGTAAAGCCATGAACTGCAACATAAGAATAGATCTCGGGTCAATTTATGGTACATGCGGATTAAAATAAATATTAATTCTTGGAATTAAGTAGTACAAACAATTTTATAAAAAAAAAAGAAAGAAAATTGGAGTCGGACGGGTTAAGATGAGTAATTCAATTGGTTAGAGACCTCCGCACGTATTACAAAGCTGATTAAACAAATCGATACGAATCTTAGAAATGATCTATCATTAAATATTTTTATATCCATGTTTGACTGCTACTAAGCATTTGAACAATCATAGTTAACTAGTCCTCTAACATATATATATATATTATATTATTTTAATTTAATTTATTAGATTAATTTTTTCCAAAAAATTATAAAATTACTAACTAGTGTTGTCTGGTCGATTATCGCGAGTAGGTGTTGAGAGAAGTCTGACCTGTTCTTCATAAAAGATAACTCAGAATTTTGAATTTCTATAATATTTAAAATGGACCTTATTTTAACGTACACTATTGTCGCTCTAAATATATGACAATCGAACTCGGCGTTTAATACTTTTAAAAAAAAAAAAAAAATTTCTCTGGTTGAAATTAGGGTTTAAACGAAAAAGGATAATAGGCATGTGGTTGCCACCTTTGATTGACTATACTTGGTCGCATAGAAGGTGGAAAGCCATTGATATTTATATTAGCATTTATTTCATACTAAACACTAAATTATATAAGTTATTATGATAGTTACCTAACAATGATAATAATCTTATATATAACACAATAACTAAAATAATTGTATAAATTAAAACTTAAACTAAAATTCTTTAACTTATAAATAGATAGTAATTACATATTCAAGAATTCTACGGTCATTAATCGCTCAAACTTATAAATGATAATTTAAAATTATAAATTTAATTCAGAAATTATTTAAATTTATTAATTATTTAATTAGAGAATACGAAGAGACGTCGCCGATTTGATTAAGGAAGACGAGGAAGAGATGGATATAAATTACATTTTATTAGGCAACGTGTATAGACTTGTTTGCATGATTGTTGCATATCAAAGTGTCCTTTGAGTCATTGAGTCCTAATTGTTAATAATGACCACTCCTCATAAAAACAGTAGGTTGGATTTTTATTTCCTACATTTTGTTTTTATTATAAATATTTCCAACACTGCATTATGTGGCTTTAGGAAATTTTTTGCTGGTATGATTTGCTCGATTTTCTTAGATATCGGGTAGACGGAGTCGCGACAGTTAGCAAGTCGGCGAGTCAATATCTGTTCATTGCCGTCGTCAACTTCGCCGTTGACGATTGTCGGCCATAAATTGGAGGCGGCGCAGATCGAGAGAGTGGAAGTGAAAAATACGAGCTAATCATTGTGTGAAAAAGAGGAGTCATGAGAACTCACGGACGAGTTCACCTAATTCGCATCGAAGTGGATGAACTCGCGTCAATATATATATTCGCAAAACTCAGAACTCAGCTCGTCGAGTTCTCACGCGAAGCAAACAGCAAAAACTCTATTTTCCATTTTCATTTCTACGAGTTCGTCAACTTTCATGCGAAGTAAACCTGCTCTTAGGTTAGGTTTTTATTTCCTACATGTTTTTTATTATAAATATTTCCGACACTACTAATTAGTATTGGTCTAATTGATTAGCGTAACTGAATATTGAGAGAATTACAGAAAATAAAGTTTGATTGATAATATCATAACTAGGAGCTAATGGAGAATTTACGCTATTTTCTTCTTTTTTTTTGTTTTATTTTTAAAAAGTAGCTCTATAGAAAATAAGTTAATAGTTTTCTTTTGGTATGGTTTACGCCGGATATTCTTAATTGACATGTCTGATATGTATATCTAAAAAAAAAAAATTATTATATTTTTTTAAACATTTATTTGATATGTTTGATATATATCCGTAGCTATTCTTATAAAACACTATATGAAATAAAATTTTAAAATTATTGGTACTTTTAGACCCACTGCGATTTAATAAAAGATAATTAGTATATTTGGTTGATGACCCACGTACCACCTTCACTCACTTTTCTACGTCCTAGAAAAATATTTTTTATTTACTACAATAACTAATATTTTAATTTTTGGCATTCAATTCCTGCTCCTTATAAATCGACAAAATGAAATGTTACGATATATAATGAACCAAAAATCCGCATTATTTATCCATCATAAAAGGAATTAACTCTATTTTCCCCCATTAGATAGTAATTAAATTCTCCCAAAAATGCAAACAAATGGATACAAATTCTATATACCAGTATTCTACTACCTTCACGCAGAGAATAAAAAAGCATATTTTAAAAAAAATTCAAAGTAAAATATATTCTAATAAAATCTATAATTTTTTATATTTAATTTTTAAAAAATTTACTAAATAAATATTTTAAAATTCCAGAATCTTAATATTTTAATGAATTTTAGAAACTAATAAAATCCGTTAATTTTAGAATCTTCCAATAATTATATGAAAATATTTTTAAAAAATATATAAAATTATAGATTTTTTTTTAAAAAATTTATAATAATATATTTAATTTTTTCTTCTTTGTTATTATTATAGTATGGTAGCAGGATGCTGTTGCAGGAAATCTGTATCCTAAACAAACAAGAACAAAATTCAGTTAAACATGCTGAATTCGAAGAGCTTCTTCGATCTTCTGAAATCGAAATAATTTTGCAAAAGACTGCGAAGAATACATGGATTCATGTTCATCGTCACCATTATGAAGATCATCGATCGAGCAGTGCATGCGTAACTCGATCCGAGAGCCGTAGCGTGGCGATCTTCGTTGTAGTTTATCATCAATGCTTCATAGACGTACGTTAATGGTGGCCCTAACTTGATCATCACATGAATTTATGAGCCAGCAGGTGCTAGCCTCAGGTGAAGATCGACGATAGACTTAGCCTCCGGCGGCTGTGGCGGCGGCGGAGCAGCGGCTGCAGAGTATGTGTAAGAGTAAGAGTACGTGTACGGCGATGGTGCGGCTGCCGCAGCCGCGGGGACGACAGGCAGCTTGAACTGCGGCGGAGCTTCAGGGCGTGAGAAGTACACCCAGCTGCCCGTCGGAGCGCCGGCGGCGGCGGTTAGGAGGTGCGTCGGCCGAGCGAAGGCTGAAACCATAGGGTTTATGCGCGCTACCGCACGGTGCGCGCGCTTGAGCTGCTGGCGCTCTTTCTTGTGCGCGTTTTGGTGGCCGCCGAGGGCTTGAGAGTTTGCGAACTCGCGGCAGCAGTACTGGCACTCGTACTTCCGTCCATCCACCGCCGCCGCAGCTCCTGCTCCGGCGAGAGTAGACGTAGTAACAGAAGAAGATGAAGAAGAATCGGAGGTGGCTTGGTTCGGTTCGCTGACGTAGAGTCGATCGTCGACGACGTCGAAGCCGAAGAGCTTCAGCCGAGTACTGGTCGGCTTCGCATGCAATTCAATGCCCGCCATTATCTTCCTCTTCTTCTTCTATGGTCTACGATCTATCTCGAGATCAGATATAACAGCTTCAAGTTCCTGATCCCGAGATCGAACATATCTCGGATTAAGTAAGTGGATATTTCACGTCAGAGTTATCTCTAGAAGAAAAATTGTGAGAGAGAGAGAGAGAGAGAGAGAGAGAGAGAGAGAGAGAGAGAGATGGAATGCATTTGTGCAGGCAGGGTGGGTATATTTATATATATTTGAAGTATAGAAAGGAAAGAGAGAGAGAGTTTGAGGGTGGAAGTTAAAAATAAGAGAGCATAAACCAAATTACAATAATATATTAACGCGGCTAAGTACGCGAAGACTTTTATCAGTGGCCGACGTAGAATTTTATAAATCGTCAAATTTAATGTCACTCCTGTTCTTCTCGAGTTGAGCCGAGTTGAGCCGAATTCGATTAATCGGATCTAGCCTTCATTGCAGGAGTAATCAATCTCTATTATCTCAAGAAAACAATATAGGAAGTTAATTTTGAATATATTTGTCCACACAAAAGCTGTTTGATTTCATGAAATTTTATATCTTATTTATTAGAATCTATTTTGAGTTATTTTTTAAAAATCAATACTATAAAATCATAAAGAAATAAAATGCATAATTGTATTTTTTAAAAAATATAATTTTTTTTAATAGACCATAAAAATGCTAATATAAATAATATTCCATTTTGAAATAATATTTTATCTATCGATATTGAGATATTTTTAAGAGTATTAAATTATAGAATTTTATATTTTCTTTGTAACTCACTAGTTCACTTCTTTTAAAAATACAATATATAAATTGATATTCATGTGACTTTTATACATGGAGTTGTATAAAATTAATGACCATTAATTAAAAAAGAAAAGTTCTTTATTAAACATGACGAGTAAAATATAAGTATATGTTTATATTTAAAAAGTCTACTATTAAAATAAAATAAATAGTGAAATCAAACCTAAGACACCCCAATAAAAAAAAAAAAAAAATTTCCCATTTGTTTCCCTCCTTGAGGGGGGGAAGAATCACCTCATACATAGTCAATTAAAAGTTTCTAGCATATTCTAGAATTTAATCTGAAAATAATATAGTTGAAAATATGTTATTAAATTATTATTATTTTTTAATGTTGGCTTCCAATAGGAGATGTACACGTGTGCCTCGTAAATGTGCAATACAAATGTATGCCCATGAGGGTACTCCTTGAAATGTACACCAAAAAGAGAATGAAAGCTGGAGCTTCTGCTTTATTCATGTCCAATAATAGTTCTCCCACTACTATACACATCTTCCACTCCATCAATCTCTCCTTGGATCTCTCCTTGGGTCACTCCTTCGTCCGCAACTTTTTTTCTGAGATAACGAGACAAAACCTTCCTGCATCTCCGCTAATCGTGGACCATAATTTTTTACGTGCACCCTCATTTTGGACCTGAATGAGCGCAAGAAAAAAAAATTTTGGCCTGACGTCTGTCTCCGGACCAGATACAAAGTGCTGTAATATACAGCCACCAGCTTTTTTGCGACTGCTGAAAATTTGCAGTACGGACACATTCCTATTGCAGGACGCACATTTTCTTACGGGAGAGGAGTCGAACCCGGGTGGTGCGCATGCTTCCCGAGGCGAAGCGCCCCACCCGGTTGGCCAAAATGCGAGGGCCCTTCAACCGCATCTCAGAAAGTATGGCATTCCATATTTAACACCTATCGGTGTTCTTGAAACGAATTTTAAAATATATTTCAAACTTATTAAATTTTGAATCCGTCAAACCTATAATTTTTAAGTTAGAAATTTTTCAAAAAATTATAACAACTATTATATTTTTAATAGTCTCGTATCAAAATTATTTGTCTAGACTAATGATACTTTGTTTATTAGGATATATGGCAGGTTTCGGGTTAGGACCTCATGGACACAAGTAAAAGAAAAAAAAGGGGACTTACATATTAGCCCCTCACTTTTTTAAACTTTACGAATAAACTCATCATTTTATCCGTTAACTTTAACATCTTAAAACAGTTATATATAAGTATTTTTTGGAGAAATATTAAATATAAAAATTATATATTTTGATAAGATCTACAATTTTAATGCTAAATATTTTTTAAAAAATACTTATAAATTGGTATTTTGAGGCTCTAAAGTTCAACATGTTAATGAATTGATTTTAAAACCCACTTTGACTTTGAAGCATTAAAACACCTATTTGGAAGTATTTTTTTGAAAAAATATTAAATATGAAATTTATACATTTCATCAAAATTTGTAACGTTGATATTGAAATTTTTTCAAAAAATACTTATACAAAGATCAAATGGCTTCGGCACGAATATCGATATAATTAGAAAATTTAGGAATTTTTTTGTATAAGTAGGAAAAATCTAGAATGAAGTTATAGTCATCCTAAGAAAAAAAAAAGTGATGAGATGAGCAGGAGGGGCTACACACAACAATCTCTCTCTCTCTCTCTCTCTCTCTCTCTCTCTGTGATATCTTATCCACCACATCAAATGCCCCCCCATGTCCTGCTTCTTGCTGTCCCCAAAAATGAGCCCCCACATACAGCATTATATTCTGCAAAGAGTCAAACAAATTGTAAAGTAGGATCATACCTTCCAAAAGCTAGTTTAGGTGGCCATAGTAATTAGTCTATTCCTAGTGTTGCAACTCTAGCTCACGGCACGCAGTCAACCGTGCGGGCTAGTCCAGAGAGGTAGTGCGGGACATGCCCCGATGGCTAACAGCAGTGCTGTTGTTGTCGTGGGCCGGCTGGCACAGATAGTGTGGGCCTGGTTCAGCATGCACCTTTTGCATCTATATCTATTCCAATAAAGTGTCTCTTATATTGACATGATGTTAACCCTCGTTAGGTTTAAATTATGATTTTTAGATGCTAGATTCTAAATTTTTTAAAACAAGCAAAATCACTAAACTAGTCGAGGTACATAAGTTAAAACATCTTCTAAGGAATATCGATTCATAACGTGTGATAGACGCAATGCATCGTAATTTTCCTAGCTATAATATATTTAAAAGAAACTTTTGCAGCGATTTAAATTTATGAAAGACTATATGAATACGGCTTTGTCGTTATATTAAAAAGAAAAAATCTTTTTCTTTAGATAATAGTCACAATATAGTGGAGTATTTAAGATGTCCGTGGAGTGAGATCCCAATAATTTGATCAAAGGATCGCGAAGATCTTCAAGATATTGTTGTCGTCGTTAACCAAACCTATTGAAACATTTTAAAACAAAAGGGCCTATATAAATTATAACCTAGATCACTTTATTTCTTTCCTTGACTTAGAAGTGAACTTAACCTAGTTCAAGGTATTGTCCCTAACAATGCCTAGGTTTTATTCATCTAAAATGTGAGTTTTGAACACCCAAATAATCCAATATCAAGTTCTAAAAAGTGTTTCTAAAATACATATATTTACAAATTAATTCTAAATTAACTATATTCAAATTATTTTATTTCACAATTGCAAGTTATTTCTTGGGAAATTACTTTCATTACTATTTCATCATGCTAACCATCTCCTATTTTCCTAACTACATACATTCTTATATATACCTTCAATAATCTCTTATCATACTTTGATTCCAATGTGTATCGCCAACGAGAGCTTATCCGATCAGAACGAATTGTAAGTAGCATAGTCTTTAGGTGGTTAGCGGATAATTTACTACGTTCGTGTGAACATAAACGAATAATATCTAGTGAATATGGCTAATTAACAAGGTTTTCAAAGATTGATGATTGCGAACATCAAACGAAAAATTAATATTTTCCTATCAAATCGAAATTTTTAAGATTCCATTTTTTTTTAATCAAACTATATTTTACCAAGTTTGAACCACACGAACTAGTTTTTCCGAAACACATGACTGAGATTTATATTAAAAAAAGTTATTAGCCATGCAAGTGTCCATCTTCATGCAATCCATGCTTCCTAAATCCTACATCCAAAGCTTCCCTTTGAGTTGGTCCCATGATGGAAGACAAACAAATGGCAATTGTTTGAGATTTGTCCTAATATGTTAGTTAGTCTAGCATTTATTCAGACTGTCCCTTTTGAAGGGTATAGGGCATCTATTCGACCTAATTGCTCGAGGAACCTAGTAGGTGGCAAAGCTAGATGTGGCACTTTAACTGAAAAATGCCGGATGCATCAATATTACCACTAAAAAAAAAAAAAATCTCTCAATCACGCATAACTCTCAAAGGTTCTTTCTCTATCCCTACTGCACAACACCAAACACTAAAAATAACTAATTATACAGTATCATATCAGTCCGGATAATTTTTATGATGGTGCATATGCTGCAATCCGTAAAGCTTTGCTTTCATTTGAAGCCTTTTTGGTTGTTTTAGCTTTTGTAGGTCTACTTTAAACTAAGTCCATGCCTTATGTTGTGTCCTATGGTTTCATTGATTGAGGGATTGCTTACAAAATGGGAAATTTTTGTAGGACCCAAAAACCAACCCAACATAGCCAAACATGCATGTTGAGATCTAATAATGCTTGATTTGAGATGAATTGGGAAGTATGTGAGAAAGGACAACCAAGTCTTACAAAATGGTGTTCATGGCCTAATAGAAGGGGTCCCATAGCACATGCACTTTTTCCCTCAAACCATGGAGAACCTAAAAAAGCATGATTTGATGACTTTTTACAAATATTTTGTTTGTTACTAACAAATTGCAATTGTAAAATATGTATTTGAATAATTGTTCTTTCATACATTCAAAATATATGCAAAATTTGGACATATATTCATGAATCACTTTAGTGATCTATTATACATCTAAGGAGGATAATATACTCATAGAGGCGCATAGGGTTCATTCTAAGGTTAAATAACTTTGTTAACTTCGAGGTCGTGAGGGTGTGTTAAACCACATTGGTAGATTACTACTGATATCGTCACTATGTTTGTTTTTTTTAATAATTCAGTCTTTCGCTATGGTAGTATCGTATATAATCCCAAGATTTTAGGAATCGCAGTAATTTTGATGCCACTACCCCGTGGGATTTTATTCCAAAAGAAACAACATTTCTAAAGAGTTTTTTAGTAATGGAGGTGAGGGGAAGGAAGTGCAATGAAAGGAGGAATATAGAAGAGAGGAAAATTTTTAGTATTGCTGTTTAGAAATGTTAGCAAGGATAATGACGAGTAAATGCTTAAGTCTCAAATATTACTGAAAAATAGATAAACACGTAGTATAGAAAGGTAAAATTGTAAAATAAATATATATATAATATTGACGCTCCTCTCTATTACACCCTAATATGAGAGGTTATATTTATGGGATAAAGAAAGAATGCGTAACTCCATTCTTTCTTACACCTATAATACTCTACCGTCAATCTGAACAGGTCATTAGTTCCAAGCATTAGATGGATAACGACTCATATGATATCCCGATCAAACTTAGGCCCCACAAAGTTGCGATTCTCAAGCAATTTGTTTCTAATAGATGAGACGTTAATTACTAACATACATATAATGACAAAATCACTTGATGATCTCATCCATTAGTTTATCTCCTTCAAAGTAATCACTTTACCATCAATCTATCAACCATCTTGTTTTCATTCACCAACCATAGCTTTCCACAAAAAATACTTAATTAGTTGGCATTTGGCATAACTTATTGGTCGAGTATCTTCTTTTTAAGATATGTTCATATTATGTTTGAAAACCTAGCAATTAGGATAGGCATTTTATAATGATATTGATAGCAATATTATTATTCTTATTCCAAGTGATGACATTACCTGCCTCCATTTAGAAAAAAAAAATGCTAAAGGCTTGGGATTGGGTGAAGTTCACTTAAAGTCATGAAAACCAAGTGATACTAAGCTAAACTTTATGCATTAAATAATATAGAAAAAGACATAGAAACTAAACCCTAGACCATTGTCTAGAATGTTAGAGTTACTTTAGATATTATAAGTATCGGCCGAATCATATCATCATCTGTTAGAAAAAAAACAAAAAAAAAGCGACGGTAGATAACTAAGCCATGAATTAAGTCTCCTACTTCGGCTTACGACAAGAGCGTGTGGCAGAGTTGGACGACGACTGATTCAGACACATGGACATCTAAAGTTTTATATATGTGTTTGTTTGCAATTAATAAGTAGGGTTACTTAGGTTTTAGGGTTTGCAACTTCCTTAGGTGACGTTTAGTTTATCAATTTAGCAAATGGATTTGGATAAATGATCCTTGAAACTTGGGATTCCTCTTTTTTATTAATTAATATATTGGCCTAGCTCTATAACTTACCAAAGGGTTTGGTGGTGATCACTAATTAATATGACAAACATGTACTTAAATACTTGCATGGAACAAAAGTCAATACATACTCTATGACATAACAAACAAGAAATGGAGCTTGTTTCATTGTGTCGCCATCTATTCCTATCTTCTTCTTCTTTTTTAGGATGAGATAACAAGGATAACTATGCCCGTAGACGTCCTGCGCCTCCAGCTTGAGCGGCTCAAACGTTCGCCTCACAAAGCGAACGTCCCGAGTTCAACTCCAGGGGGCGTACCTTAAAAAGGGTGTGGGGGTCGAAGACCCCTCTGTATCTCGTGGGAAATAAAATGGGCCCTAATTTGAGGTCTCTTCGGCAGCGTGTACTAGGGTCTGCCCTACCCATAAAAATGTGACCCATCGATTGGTGGAATAGGGATCAGTGCCATCCATGGATTTATCTGTTACGACGGTCTCTCGAAGAGGGCCGATTATGGACAGGGTTTTCCCATGCTAATCTCAAAAAAAAAAACCTATGCCCTTAGACGACTGATATCGATGGGTCTGCTAACACCGATCCTATCTTCTTCCATATAAACGTTGTGCGTGTCTAACTAGCAATGCATGCCACGTTCCATGGATACATCCCTAAAATCGCACCAAGACACTGCTTAGGGTATGAGTGGAGATGAGCAAGGATCAAATTCATGACCAAGCGATAACTAATCTCTATAATATAAGTAAAGCAAAAACCATTCATAGTTTTATATTATGCCGCACTTTTAGAGTTAGTCATATTCCACGTGTCAAACAGTTAATTTTTTGGCATTTAAGATAATATATGCAGTTTTATAATCTTTATTCATTTTTCTCAAAAGTTAAAAAGCATTAATTACCATGTGAATGTCTTCCTATACTCTTAACTAAAACTAGATAAACTTTTGAAAGAGAAATCTAACCAAATAAAAAAGAGGATAATAATTATTATTTATAAAGTTTGAATAAGTCTAATTATTCTCTATACTATAATTCCTAAGCTAACATATATTTAAGAATCATATATATAAAGTTTGAATAAAAGCTGACAATAAGATTATGTTCATATGAGAAACAACTGATTACCACGTCAGTTTTGATGCAATTCAAAACCAAAGCGACCATGATAAACAACTTCGTATAAGAAACTAGATATATTAAAAAAAAGCCCGGAGCCCGCGGCCCGTACCCCGGCTCGCCGGACCACGGGCTAGCCTGCCCCGCAAGGCAGGCCGTGGGCCGGCCCACCTCGCCGGCCGCGCGAGCTGGACTAGAGAAACTAGCCCGCGCACGGGTGAGCCGGCCCGCCGGCATATAGTATATAATTTTTTTTTAAATTTTGCTGGCGTAGCTAAGGGGCGGGCCCGCCCAGCCTTAGGCATCGTGCGGGCCAGCTCGTGGCCTGCATAACTGTGCGGGCCGGCTCGGGCCTGCACGGTTTGCAACACTATAAAGAACCATAAATACAAAGAGGAATATGAAGCAACAGAAAATATCACAAAAACAAAGGATGCAACAAGACTTAACAATCACCAGCTTTCGCTATCTTCATATACATCTGATATTTGTAATTACAAATCGATAAATCAACAAATAGGACCTCGGAGATTGAATACATCTAGCAACTTAAAAAAAACAAAGAGGTTCGGTGAGCTCTTACTTTTTTCAGGTAACAAAAGAATGAATACATACAGAAGAGTTGACGAAACACAAGTCACCGAGCATCGAATTTTTCTTTTCTCTTACCAAAAAGTTTGTCTTACGATTAAGAAATGGAGCATGTCAACCTTTCTTTTCAGAGCGATTTATATTTAGATTGAACCATTTCTTCTTCCCGGCTTTCTCTTTTCCCTTGGATACGGCATCTTCTTTGGGGCTGCCCATTCCGTTCTCCTCTAATGGCCCTTTGCCACCACCGGAATTGGCTACAGTTCGAACAGTCGTGAACGAGGAATGGATTCTCTCTCTTTCACCGAGTAACTTGTCGACCTGTAACATAAATTTTAGCATAAAATTCTAGTGAATACCAGCACACATAAATTGCTAGTTAGCTCAAGAATATACTGAGAAAATATCTTCTACGACATGTAAATATCCAGAAAGAAAATACTAACAGATCTTATCATATAGGCCCCTATTGATAATTCTTATGTCACTTAGGTCCTCCAAGATGTCGTGGATTCGAATCAAGGTGCCACGAAACCGGAAATGACCCAAGTGAAATGACTTTATTTTAGTGGCGCAAGTGTAGTATCCGAAATATTAATGCATGAGATAGGCTTAACTTAGCTTCAAACACAATTGCCGCAGCTAAAAACGAGTTTCTGATGATAAGTTGATAACTCGATCTACAAAGCTTATATAGCACAGCATAATACAAGAGACAATGCATGATAGAACCGAGAAGGTGTTTTTGCTGGCAAAGATTTGCTGTTATTTAATTGCCATTGCCGTAGGGAGAAAAGATAAACACACCAATTGCTTCTCTTGACTATATCTGTTTGTCACCTCCTGAAACCATTGCAAAGCCTGAGAAGATTGACAAAGAAAAAGGAAAAAAAATAAAAATAAAATACTTTGTGAAAAGATGCCATAAGAATACGAACCACAATAGTTAATTGATACCGTTCTGTATTCCGTTTCAAACTGACGCAAATCACTTCTTTTTTTAATAATCTGGGCTTCTGTTTCCTTAAGCTTCTCAGTTACATCCTCAAATGATTTTGCACACACAGCCTCGATAGTATATGAGGCAGGCTTAAAGAAATTATCACCTACAAAGTAATGCCAAACATTCAGATGAAAATCTTAACAGTATAAGCAAAGTTAGATAAGAAAGGGCAAGCCCTATACCATAAACAGCAAACATGTGAGTTCCAGGTTTCAACTAGACATTTCGCAGGGTTGGAGACCGTCCAACCTTTTGAAGAAAGCAGCTTCTGGATCCTTGGCCGTTGCTAGCTGCACCAACAGATCAAACATTTTATAAAACATTTTTGCTCATTATACAACTTCAGTACTACAAGAAACATTTTTTAGCTCACAACACGTACCGCATTCATAGCTGCATCCATACGATAAACTTGAAAATGCAAAAAGTACATTCCCGCAGACGTCACTTTGCCGGTTTTTTCGCTATCTTCCTACGAATTTGGGGAGAAAATTAACTCAAACCCAGTAGAGAATAAATGCTACTACCTACGGAAGTACAGTCAAAGCATAGTCTTATGTGCCGGTCAACACAGTCTGTGTTGGGCAAAACGTCTCTGTTCAATAGTTATCCGCACGGCACATATCCGAAACTCGGCTCAGATCGGTACGGAAGCCTTGAGTCAAAGGCATGTATATTTACATTTACAATACCCAATGCTAGCAATATAAGCTCATCAAACAGCTGGAATTAACATGGTCTAAAAGATTCCAAAGATTACTATATATAACCTAAAGCCCCAGTGCCCCCAAAAGATCTCTCCAGCACTTACCCCAAACAAGTTCAGTCTAACTTAAAACTCACCTGATTCTGACTCAAAGAGTATTTCGAATCAATGCAGTTAAAGCTTCATCCTTATAACACGTCAGTAACTTGGTCAAACTCCTGAGAGCTAATAGCTTATGTTACATGTCTTTCATTATGTTTTTTTCTTAACCAAACTATCTCTCTTTTATTTCCTTAAAAAATTACCATGAATATTTGTACAAAATTCACCAAGTACTTGATAAAAAATTCTTGGATCGCTATAACCCAATTTTAATTAAGTAGTTAACTATAACTTTCATCTTGGCCAACATTGTTTACCTCTCTTGAGTAATGTCAAATATAACTTCAAGTCGATATGGAACCTTGCTGAAGGAAAACCAAACAATATAAGTGGAAAAAACTCAAAAGCTACACTCACGGGGTAGTTCTGCGAGTATATCTAAGCATGCATCTTAGATTGGTCAATTATGTGCGTATATGTGCAAAGATTGCATTACCATGCCTATATGTACATGAGAACAAGGTAGGTCTTCTTGACATTGATTTCACCTAATATTGACCTTGCTGATGGTAGAACACAATGGAAATAACTCACCTGTAGAGCTAATCCATAACCTCCATTCATCTCCTGCTCAAAATACAGTAGCTGTGACAGAACCACAGAATACGTAAGGTCATCATATAATAAAGCTGCTTGGTGTAAAAATAATTAGGCATCTATGTCAGTTCTACCTTAAATTTACTTTGTGCAGCCGAGGTAACTCTTACAACAATCCCTGCTTGGGCTTGCTGCTCATTAATTGTGACTCCAAAATAATGAGCAGATTGCTTCTCAACCTGCAATGAAAGGATCTTAGAAATACAATAGAAAAGTTCAGTTTGATCGACTAAAATAATGAAGTAAGCACCTTCCCACTGATTGATGTTCCAAGAGGAAGAGGTCTAACTGTAACAGTTCCGCTTAGTGCTTCTTCAAGAACATTGGCAGATATTGTTGTTTTAAATGGTACACCTAGCTTGCTAGAATAAAGAAAACATAATAGATTAATAAGGTCTTGAGCTCCCTATAGCCTAAATATATAAAACACAAGACATTATTACCTAAATAAGGCTGCAAACATCGTGTTTACTGTTCCGAGGTTGGACAAGTCAATTTCCATATCCATTCCATCACCATCTAAAGCCTACTAGAAAAAGGCACTAATTACAAAATGAGAATCCTAAAAAAGAAAAAAAAAAAAAAGAAAAGAATCAGGCATGTGTCAACACGAGTTCAAACAATTATATCAAAACCATCAGAATTGTCTTATATTCAATTACTTAGAGATATTCCATGGCTCAACTAAAGATAATGTCGGATACCAGACACATGACAAAAAGATAACTGCAAAGGTCACACATAGTTATTGTACAAAAAAAAAAAAAAACAAAACAAAACAAAATATTTTGCATTACGGTAGGTGCAATCACCACATAGGGCATGGAGTGATCTACGTATATTTAAGTATTCTTTCAAAAGATCACATGTCCTGCATTACAGTAGGCAAGCTAACCATGTAAAACACATTTTATAGGTGTAACAAGGAAAAAACAACGAATCAAAAGGTAAAGGCTTAAGGCCTGCCAAATGCCTGCGGCACATGATTCAACTAACATAAAGCATATATAGATTATAGATTAGGCTGATGCCTAGCTACTAAATTTAGTTAACAGAATATACATGAAAAGATAAATGGACATATGTATGTTGCACAAGTACTATGATGATGTTATTATAACATTTATTAATCATGAAAAAGTCAAGGAATTCCAAAGACAAACCCTCATAGCTCTCTTACTTTTATCTGACACCCTTTCATAGAACTTATAAAGTCAACATATCCTCAACATTCTAGACTTAAACTATTCTCCTTCATAATCCAATTGTTAACTTGAGATTGCTGGCATATTTCCAGTGTACTGAAAGTCTCCACTTTCATCAAACATTAGGGATGTAACAAGCCGAGTGAGCTCGAGCAAAACCAGGCTTACTTAGCTAGCTAATGAACACCGAGCTCGAGCTTTGTATCGAGCTTAATCTGGCTCAAGCTTGGCTCGTTTAATAAATCAAGCTTAAATAAGAAGAAGACAAAGCTCATAAGTGGCTTATTGCTACGATAAAATTGCACTTATATAAGAACCATCACACTAAAAACTTCTAAACTTTTATAACATTAAAGAAGTGACTCCAGAAGAATGCAATATATGCATGGCACCGTTCCATGGTCAAGGAAATGAATGCACATTGGGACATGTGAAAATAACTAATCTTGAAGCTTACAAAATTTGAGTTGCATGCAATGGCTTGGAAGCTATCAATGAGGTTACATACACATGCCTGTGTCCTTGCAATTCCTAGCAACCCTTGTGGACCAAAATGCCCATGAGCTTCTAAGTTTAATTCCTTCCCTTCTACTTTATGAAAGTATAACACGCATAACAAAATTCCATATTATTGTAATCATGTATATCATCCTATGATCATCAAATCATAATATGAAGTCAATTTAATAACTGATTCAACATAAGGTACGTGCAGTGGCCAAAATAGAAAAAAGCTTCAAAGTTTATCTCAATTAAAGACCTTGAACCCAGCAGTATCATATTGTCTTCTTTTCTCTGGATCTGAAAGGATGCTATATGAATATGCAACTTCCTTAAAGAGCTCTGATGCCTCAGGATTGCTGGCGTTTTTATCAGGGTGGTATCTGCTCGTATCAGAATAAAAGTTTACTATCAAGCAGTCAACAAACTTTAAAATTATTGATGGGTAAAACGTTTTATACACATAAATAAGAAAAGATATTATCACCTGCTAAATTGAAACGCAAACAAATCAAAAGAAAATTCTGATTAACAGATAGAAACTGGAGTGGCATATAAATTTTTGCTAAAAAAAAAAAAAAAAAAACTGTCATGAACAATGCATGAAACTTCAAAAAACTGTCCAAACTACTTAATAAACCACAGAAAGCATAATATATAGAAAAAGAGTAAAACTTCTTACCAACATTATCTTTCAGAAATCCAGAATAGAATGTCAGTACGTCACAGTTTTCTCATGTAAATTTATTTGTCCAACATGTCAGAGTTGGAAGTATTAAGTTGAAAACTCAGTTACGTAACTTCATAAAATAATGAACTTAACTAATCGAAGTTTTCCATCATCAAACAACAAACGAAAAGCCGCCGGACAAACAAGCACATGCAAAAAATGCCTACTGATGACTGCATAAGATATGCACAAGTCCAATTAAAGTTAAACTACTCTACATGTTTCCAAGAGCTGATGAGCATATACTTATCACATTCAAACACAAGGCTGTAACCAAGTCGAGTTGTGTCGATCTTAAGTGTGTCTAAGCTCTATTCAATCAAGTTAAATGAGCTCGAGTCTGAGCTCATACCTAGCTTTAAAAATCTTGTTCAAATTGGCTTCCTCTACAAAATAACCAAGCACGACTTTCGCTTGAACATGCTAAAATGAACTTGCTCGTGAGCGTGTTCATGAGACATTCAACAAGCCTGATCATTATAAATGCTTACTTTTTACCACCAATAAGTGAACACTTTCAGCAGTATACACACATACACATGACAAGTTAACCAAAATATTTAGCCAATTATTAACTGAGACCACTTTTTGTAAATTATCGTGAAAAATCCTACACGTAATCCCCCTACTTTATACGACCATTGTAACAAATAAATTTATGGATGGCACCGATCCATATTTCAGCAATCAAGAAAACTAGCCTTTCAACATGGGCAAGTCCAAAAGCCTGATCATCCTCCACAGCAGAGGGTGATAAATCCTCCCAAACCCACAAGGGAGGCGCTTGCAGAATTCAAATCTGCGACCTCCACTTTATAAGATAGAATTCCCAACCGATTGTCCTAAGCACCCTAGACAAACTGAGCGCATTACTAGATATAAGGTTTTTGCACTTTACTTGAGCAAACTACTAAAGCTTTTTTTTTGAGTTGATGAATGAGATTATAGACGACCTGATAACAAGCTTCTAATCGAGCTTTTTATCAAGATCCTAAATGAGCTCTTAAGTACACGAAATTTAATATTACTAATTAACATTATCTTTTTCTCAAATAGTATACGCTTCATACTTATCAAGCAAACATTCAACCGTGAAAAATCTTAGACGGACAATTTTGGGAAACAACTCATGGAACAAAGACTAAAGTACCTAGCTGGTTCCTAAACTTCCATAATGTACGGTATCCATGTACTTTCAAATTTGTACTTTACAGACTTTCTAAATTTAGTCCATTATGCACCTTCCTGCTACTAGCATCGAGGTTTAGATAGCTAATCTACGAAATAACCCATGAAAACCGAGACTAAAGTACCTAAGTGGTCCAAATTTTCCCCAAATATTTTGTACTTTCAATAACATACTTCATGCACTTTTCCTCAATCGATTTTTAATAAGATGTGGCTATCAGTAGTAATACAAAATAAGAAAATGACCAATGAAAATTTAATAATAAATAAGATTGAATATTAATCTCAGCAGAAACTGAAAAAGTAGCATAAAAAAGCGCACTTGAGAGCAAGCTTGCGATAAGCAGATTTAATTTCCTGGTCGGAAGAATCTCTAGAGACACATAGCACCTCGTACGGATCTCGCCGCACCGCCGGCGCCGACGGGTCCACCATCTTCGACGCCGCCGACGAAGACGATGACGACATCTTCGAAACTCTCTCTCTCTCTCTCTCTCTCTCTCTCTCTCTCTCTCTCTATGCAGTCTAATCAATTTTTCAGATTGGGATCCATGGATCAGATGACTATGAATTCTGGAAATCGAGAAGATCGCAGAGAAGAAACGTAAATCTAAGAGTCTAACGCAGCTTAATATCTGTCTTTTAATGACGCAAATATTCACGCTGCTGACGAGATGGAGACAAAGCGCCAGCGGCATGCTGTCTACTGCGGGGCAGGCCGACCAGGCCAGACCTGGGCCAAAAATAGTACAAGAATTACGGTGCGGGCCGTCTGGCCTGTGGCCAGCCAGCTGCCCGCACTGCCCGAGCTGGTCAAAATTTCTGACTCGGCTGCTACCACAGTGCGAAATGCGCCCTGCCTGCACTATTTCCTAAATTTATGCTCTCGTCTGGTTGTAATTGGTATTTTTGTACCTCCCTAATTCGTTTTGGCCG
The DNA here is from genome assembly GCA_002076135.1 of Xerophyta viscosa. Taxonomy (NCBI): domain Eukaryota; kingdom Viridiplantae; phylum Streptophyta; class Magnoliopsida; order Pandanales; family Velloziaceae; genus Xerophyta; species Xerophyta viscosa. Next base: position 1,960,731 of record MJHO01000023.1, read on the forward strand.
AAATGTTGAATTATCTTCCGATTTTTATTCAAATATAATGTAAATCTTTTGTTAATGAAGCAGTCATTTTACCGTCCCACTGCTCACCTTGTTGGTGTCCTTTTTTCGCTCCAATTTCTTCCTTGTTATAACACCCTCTACGTGCCAATCTCTGCTACATTCCGCAGTCCATCTCGTCTGCTCCCTCTACTTGTCAACTGCTTTACTCTGCGTTGATCTTCGTGCCATTCTCTTTTCGATTATTGGCTGATCGTAACATCTTCCAACCACATTCTAATGTCCTTAGTGACGTTAAGAATAATATGCCAAATCCTAATTCCTTAACCAGCAAGACTCCATTGACTCCTAATCCACCAACCATCTATAGTACATTCACTCCTAATCCTCAACCAGCCAGAATCCACATCCACTTTCGTGGCATTTTACTTTCATTTCCATCGAGCCTCTAATATTTAATTTGCTAGAAGTTGATGATCTCAACCTTGAGAATTGTAGACTCAGCCAACGACAGTATCTCGCAAGGACATAAATGAGCTAGCGTATGATGAAGAAAAAGATGAACTAGAACAAGATGAAGAAGAAGACTTGGAATATATATATTGTACCTAGAACATGATGCATATCATCGAAAAGACTTACATGAATTCATAATCTTCTTCAGCTGAATATCGATGATTATAAAAAAAATTTAGTGAGGAAAATATGTATACATTGCATTCAACATTCAGAGGCAGTATACTTGTTTTGGAAGACGATGACGATGATATTCTTCATATTCTTACACTCGACCAAATATTTAGTAGATAGGGAAACATTTAAGGATTTTGCTAAAGCATGCAACGGAGATCTCTTCGAAACTAAGGAGCGAAATGCGCGCAGAGCCGAAAAACTTATCTACAAGTGTCATCACAATGAATATAGTTCTTAGTTTTGTAGGTAGGCACATGTCCTCAAAAAATTAGAGATTAAAAAAAAAGTTTGAATTAAATATTGTAACTATCTGAATATCTCTTTTAAAACATATAGCTTATTACAAATACACTAGCAGACGACGCACCTATTAGATCATCAATCCCTCCTGATTATTCTTTTTTTTTATTTTTGTTTTTATTTATTTAATTTTGCAATTTGGACTGATTGCTGAAACTATGAACAATGGTTAGCAATAAGTGTGAACCAACTACAACTCAACCACAACAACAGTGTTAATTCTATTGCAGGCCAAATATCATCTTTCTATATATAAACCACTCATGTGTCCAATTCTCACATCTAAAAGAATTAATTATATCTCTAAAAAAGCTCCAAAAAAAAAAGAAAAATGGAGTTCTCACCCAAAACCCTACCATTCTTGCTTGTCATAGTTAGCACCATTTGCACCATTGCTCAGGTGAAAGCTCAAACACTTTGCCTCTCCCAATTTGCCCTAGCAAATGAGGCATGTATCTTTCTAAGATCCATAGAAAATGTTTCAGGGTCGTCTCTTCCCTCCTCCGGCGACGATCACCACCACCGTCGTCACCACAACCACCACGAGAACCCTCAGGACTCTGCGTGCTGCCGCAGGCTCAAGGGCATCGACGATGCATGTATCTGCGAGGTGATGGCGAGACTTCCTAGGTTCATCACCAAGCCCAAACACGTTATCACCCTGACACCGATCGATGGCTGCGACATTACTTTTGAATGTAACGGTGTATGAATATCCAAGTTCATGTTATTCTTATATATGATTATCTACATATGGAATATATTTTAGACTTCTAGTGGTTTATATTTATATTCCTTGAATCTTATTGAAGTTATATTCGCTAAAAATGGTATTAATGGCTTAAGGAAGTTTTATTTGTTTGACAAGAATTTTATTTCTTATAAATGTTTTACATTATTCGTTTACAAGTAATAGCTAGAAATTCACAAAAAAAAGTTATAAGACTGTAAATTTCATGAGTAATGTAAAACATTAATGGTTTAAGGAAGCCATTAATGACCACCAACGGAGACGAAGATGTCTTCCAAGCGTTTCCTAGTCCTGCACCGGCCTGGTTTTGATCCCCGTCGTCGTTTCTTTCGTCGACCACTTCTCCGAACACCCATGAAATCCTGGATATTGAATACCTCTGTCTGGTGATTGTAAGACAAACCTCAGAATATCGAGATTCACATGCTCTACCAGCACCGGTGGCCGTGTGTGCCAGGAAATCCGCGGCGGCGACGTTGCCATCTCCGGCGAAGATAGAACTCTATGTTGAAGGAGCGGAAGAAAATGGTCAAAACGGGATTATGAAGAAGATGAGGGGGGGCGCTGCAAAAAAAAAAAAAAGAGGACTGCTGTTGTGTGAAGTTGTTTTATATATGTAGCCCCTCCTCGTCTTAAGTAATTTGATGTTACAATTTGTTATTATTCGAGCACTTATATTTTCATAAAGTTCGTTATTTTCACTTAATTGTACCTGGATTTTTTTATTTTATTTTTATAAAGAGAGTAGATTTAATGTTGATTTTATTGAACAAGAAAAAAAGAATATTGTTGATTCTTGAAATCAATCGAGTTTACGACAAAAAAGATGTGAATCTTTCTAGAATTCAAATTAATATTCGTTATTCATCTGAGTACGTTGATTCTCATAAGCCACTGATAACACCTCCACCGGAGACGAAGATTTCTTCATTGCGAGTCTCCGATCTGATCTTTAGCCGCCAAAACACCTGCGCGATTAGCAGACTATCTGACCCGGCCTGATAGTCTTCCTGATGCTCGTTTATTCCGACGAGCTCCGCCATCTTCTCCAGTTCGCCATGCAGTCCATGCACGGTCTCGCCGACGTGCTTCACGTCGACCATGGTCGGAAAAATCGTCCTTATCAACCGCTTAAACTCACCCAGCTCGTCGGGGAGTTGCCGGGTCGTCATCGTCATCTTCAACATGTATCCCCAGTCGTACTTCGAATCGAACGTCACCCATTTGCACAACGGAATGATGTTTGGATCCATCATGAACAGTTCCCTGAATCTTTCGGAGCCGACCCCGAAGCTCGAGAAAATGTTGAAGTTGATGCCGTAGCTTCTAAGAATATCCACGTAGGGCTTGTCGTGGATGTCGGTGGTCGGGTCGAACTGGCGGAAGTTGAACTGCCATACGACCTTGACGCCGCTGATGCCCGACGGTGGAAGATCGCCATTAGCGCTGAAGAATGTGAGACCGAGCTGGATGAGTTCGGTGACGTTGACGTTGAGCTTCGCCTTGAAGTACTCGAACTCTAACGGAGAATATAAGTCTTTGAGGTGATCGATCTTGACGACGATGCCGGGGAACTTGGTTGTCATGGCGACGTAGGGGTAATAAGGGACAATGTTCTTGATATTTTCAACCTCTTCCTCCAAGTTGTGAGACCATACGTCGCAAACCTGAATAGCCGGAACCCTAACAAGATGCGGCAGGGGAGGGGGGCGCGGCGGGCGCGGCGTCTTCTGCCGTCGTGGTCGTGGAGGTGGCCGTGGAGGAAGCTGCGACGGCGGCGTTGCCATCTTCAGAGAGCTCCGGCGAGGTATCTCTGTTGAGGTTTGAGGTGGCTGAAGAAATTGGTTAATGGGGGAATTTGAAGAGGTTGAGGGACCCAAATGAAAGAATGGAGGATGTGAATGCGAGTTTGCTAAAGAGTCCCTCCTCTTTAAGTAATTTGAAGTTACAACGGTAACAAGGTGGTTATTTGAGCACGTTCATTTCAAATTTTAGTATAACATATAAGTTCTGTTGTGGCATAATTTAAGAAAATTAAATAAGATATTCACAAATATAAATTGTAAAAAATTATTTTCATAAAATCATCAGCCTAATAAAAAAGCTCCGAAATACACCGCAAACAGTGAATCCTAGTCTTTTTAAAACAAGCACAAATCACACACTTTAATTAATTAATTAATTTAAAATAAAATAAACTAAAAAATATAATTATTAGTAAAATTATTATCTTTATTTTAATATTTACTTAAGTTAATAACAAAAACTATTATTACAAATTTAAACATACTCTCAGTATCTGGACCATAAATGGGTTATATTGTAAGTCTTACAGTCCCTAGTCTACAATTGCAAAAAATAAAATAAAATAAAATAAAAAGATGAAAATGTCAGAAGTGGGATTTGAACCCACGCCCTCTCACGAGGACCAGAACTTGAGTCTGGCGCCTTAGACCACTCGGCCATCCTGACCTTCGCGCATAAATCGTGTATCTTATTCTTTGTAACTCTAGCAAATGCCGATTTTGAATTTTTTTTTTTTTTTTTTTTAAAAAAAATAATAATAAGTTAATTAGTGCTTCTAGCAGAAGTAGTTCCAGAAGTTCTTCAGTGCTCAATATAGGAAGAATTTAATAAAAAATTTAAGTTAATTAGTGCTTCTCGCAGAAGTAGTTCCAGAAGCTTCTTCAGTTCTAAATATAGGAGGAATTAAATTATGGAAATTGTGGCAGGCGCCGCACAATATATTGGATCTAACAAATAGAAAGAAATTCCGATAAATATATTTAAATCATTTAAATTTGGCAGGAAATCATTATCGAATCAATCGAAGATTTTTTTTTTTTGGGCTTATAAAAAAAAGCTTGATGATGACGACGAGGAGAAGAAGTCCAACACAACATCGAGATAAGCGCAGAAGCAACTCGATCGGTAAATTACATCCTCTTTCTCCTTGTGTATGTTTATCAACTATAATCAATGCAATATATTATGAGATATCTCCTACATACCAAGAAATTTTATGTTCTTTTCCTCGAGAATTCGGATATTTTTCGATGGCGATACTCGTTCCAGGAGTATTCTGTTGTATATGAGATAATACCAACGTAAAAAGTCAGAATTGGATAAAAAATATTTCTGAATCATCGTTCATCCAGTATGACATATATTTATACATTTATATGTATATATAATTTGATTAAATGGATATCTTCTTCGTTCTTCTTGTAGACGATCCCGAAACATGGGTCTATTTTCAAACACGGCGAAAATGGCGACGATCACTGTCATTGCATTAGGGACATGGATGATAGCTGCCGTGGCACAACCAAGACAGCCGATAACGGTTAACATTGCGAACAAGCTCGGGGACGGCGAGCTAGTCAGTTTGCATTGCAAGTCGGACGTGAACGTGGATCTCGGGGAGCACACGGTTGCCGACGGGGGAACGTATCGGTTCAATTCCGATACGAATACTAAGTATTTCTTATGCATAGTGACCCGGCTTTCGCGGAGCCCGAATATGATTGTTTCGGTATACGACGATCGAAGAGATAGGGATAGGTGCATGAGTGAGTGTGATTGGTCGGTTCAGAAGGAGGGTATCATGGGATACAATCAGGGAAGCAGGCAGTGGGAGAAGATGTATTCTTGGCCCTAGAAACAAACATTTTAGGGATAATTCTATATCAACCCCCGTCTCTTTAAATTTACCAGATCAGTCCCTGAAAATACGGCTCAACAGGAAATCTTTTGAAAATAGGAGGCTGATATGGAATTATCCGAACATTTTACACCATGGGGTTTATTTTTTAAGAATATTTGATTTAGTTTTGCTCTAATTTATTATAAATGTAATAATGTGGGGTATATGTAGGTGTATATACCCCACCATAGGTTCTTTTTTTTTATTTAAAATTTTGAGAAAGGGTAAGTTTTAAGTTATGACAGTTGCAGCTTTGTTTGATGTTGGAAATTACAGTATTTAATGAGATATTTTCAAAAATTATGGAATATCTTGATATTTAATTTTTATAAAAGGTACTAAATTGATCTAATCTATGGAATATCTTGATAAATCCATTAACATCATATAATGGAGAAAAATAATTCAAAATAGGAGATAATGGCAAAGACAAGAACAGATTCAAGACAACACCAGGCATGTCTATAATTGATCTAATCTAACAAGTTTCTCATAAATTGATCATAATTAAAAATTAAAAAAAAAAAAAAAAATGGTTAGAAAGAAATGAGCAGAATCAGCAGGCATACATACAACAGGGAAACAAAATCAGCCGAAACTTGAAGTAGATTAAGAGAAACAACAATGAAATCATAACAATACGTATTTAGATCGTTTGATCAGCAGTACACGAATCTAAGAAACAGATTAGATTTGGATGAAAGCTGATATCTTTTTTTTCCATTGGTACGAAGATATATCATACATGGAGCTGAATCCATGGAATCAACGATCTCAGAAAGTATCGATTCCATCAAACACTGCTATAAAAAATTATAACAGAGGAAAATACGTATTTAAATCGTTTAAATCAGTAATATATACAAATCATGAAAACATATTCGATTTAGATAAAAGCAGAATTTTTTTTCTCCATGGAGTCAAAATCCATGGAATCATTAGTAATTTAGGCACATCGCAGGGCGATCCATAGCCAAGAAACTAGCTCAGACTACTGATTATTGAATTAAATCCATCAGATCATATATTTTCAATATTTCAACAATTAAGTTTGACTTATTGGGAGTTCAAATTTAAGTATTGTGATGCAATTTGTTACATTGTGCAATATTATACAAACTTTATTCTCAAGAAAAAAAAAACAAGGAAATACTTCAAAATCGAGAAAATACTAAATCAAAATCTGCAAATAATGAAATTCACAACTAATAATTGGAAATGAGGAGCATCAGCATTGAAGTGATATCAACATTTACTTACCTTTTTTGTTGTTCAGAGATCAAGTGTAAAAACATCATTTGCTCCCGTAATTGATTGACACACAACAAAAAGAAAAACTGAAAAGGAAATAAAATCTCAATCAAGGCAACAATAGAATTAGAGCATCAAAAATCCAAAACAAAAAAGCAGAATTAGTTTTATCGCTTCCGATCTAGCTTATAATGGCCGCCGACGTTGATGAACGCAAGAAGACAGCGAGTGGCAAGAAGGTACTGGTCTTTTGCCCTAGCTCAGGCTTCCACTAATTCTTTTAGACAAAACAGCCCCTCAAACGTTTCTTCGATCTTATAATCTATCGTTTTTTATTTTAACATCTCGAACAATAATAAAAAGATAAAATATTTTTTTTTTTCTAATTCACACTTATTAAAAGTTAAACACCTAATATTGGTGACTTATAAAATACCATTATAATTTATGAGGATTCGAATCGCTGACCTGTCATTTGTAAAGAGCAACTGGCTAACGTTGGTTTATGTATAAGCCATTCTATTTTATAGAAATAAAATCTTATAACTATTTGAAATTTGTATTTGTTTCATTTGGTGTTTTGCTTTTTTTCAAGAAAAAAGTTGACCTATATTGGATAAATAAATACATCATTAATAATATTAAAAGACAAGATAGAAATTTATATATGTTATATTTTCAAATAATTATTTTTAGTTAAAATTTGAGACTAACAAATTTAAACCTTTTTATTTTTATGATTAGTAATTGATAAAATATTAATTAATTGATCAACATTAAAAAATAATTTAGAATTAATAATTTTTGAAAATTCAAAATAAACTCTCTTTTTTTTTATTCCTTATATACGTTGGCTGTGGCTCATGTTAGGTAATTTGTTAAACATATATTCTTGTATTTGTTGAAATTATAAGTTTGTAATTTAAATTAATCTTGATCACTAAATATTTTATCGTATTCTCGAAAAAGAAAAAAAAACTAAATATATAAAATTATTTCATATATTTGAATGTATATTAATGATATTAGTAGGTAAAATTTTGAAGATAGTTCATGAAAATTAATTTACGGCTCTCTATCTCAACACGTCTCACAATGCATTGCCAGCATGACGTAGTATTTTAGCTAATCTAACTCAAAACGTGGCGTTACCTGTGATCACTAATATTAATCGATAACAGGGCAACACGTAAGCCACCTAGGTTAACGAAGTTTCTCCGCGAAACAACAAACCAATCCCCGTCGAGCATCGTTATGAAAAACCCGAAGCATCCTCGTATATATCTTATCTTCTCCGACGACGGCGGCGGCGATGGCGGCACTCCGGCGATCTGTGGTACGCCTTCATCAAACCGTAAAGCTAACCCAAAATCAAATTCCTCTCGTACGCCGTGGATTTCTTTTAGGCTCCGCGAGATATTTCTCCGAACCTCGACACAGTGGATCGATTGAAATTGATCTCTCCGATGACGAGAAGAAGCGCCGCCTCTTCAACAGGTAAACGCATGTTATTGATTTTCACGTACGAGATAACCCCAAATATCGACGGCCGGGCTGGTTGTTCTTGAATTTGATTTCGATGTTTGTTTAATTGGCATGCGATATGATATTTTCCAAAACTTTTGGTGTTTTTTAGACTATTGTACAGGAGTCGGCAGCGAGGGTTCTTGGAGCTGGATTTGATTCTGGGAAATTGGGTGGAGGAAAACATCCGCTTAATGGACGAGCTCCGGATCAGAGCCCTTGTTGATGTACTTGATCTGGTAAACTATACTAAATCCCCCACCTAAATTACAGTTAAAGTTAGCTCCTGTACCGAAACCAGAGAATCAAAATGTGTTTAGTGTATCTAACTCTCTCAATTTCGAGTATTTTTCTTGGCAAAGGTGAAACATGTTGAGGGACTAACCAATCATTTCATGTATCATTCAAAATCAAGCTTTTTGGTTGAGAAAGTATCTTATTCATCTGTGAAATAAAATCAGTCCAGATTTTTGGATATGATATTATAAAGTGGTACCAAGGCCTCTCTTTGGTTAATGTACATAAAGTTGGATACAACACAAAATGTCGAATACCATAGAATCCAATTACTTTGCAAATTGGGGCAAATTCTGGAGAGAGTGTCTTGGCTTCGTGTTGGGAAGTCAAGCAAGAATGATATAAATAAGTTCGAGTCAGATCGTTATTGTGTTCATAATCTGTTCTCCATGTGTATAAGTTTGGTTTGTGTGGAGCGATAAATTTCCTAGTTGAATGTATTATGTTAGGATTGCTGCAACAAAAGAACATTGCTGTTATTCACAAGTGATAATTTATATACTACTAACTGCTAAGATGGAATGGTGTTAGTGAAAAGAACATAGAGCCATGAACACTTTATGACTGGTAGAGTTCTTTTTTTATTTGAGCAGCAAGGAGTCGCTAGAGAACCCCAAAAAGTAATAGTTTACATGCTACTAAGATGGAATGCCGGAGTCTAATAAATTATAGTTTAATTTGTAAATTTTCACTTATTCAATCTTGCATAGGATCATACAACTTGGAATACAATTTAGAAGTTTCGCAAGCCTTTTTTTTTTTTTTTTTTTTTTAAGTTTAAGTTTCTGTAGTTCTTAAAAGTTTTGAAATATGTCCACTATTTTGATATGAATGAGCGCCAATGATAAAATCTACATCAGGGAAATAATTCAAATTCATTGCCTAAGTAGGTATGTTAATGATTCTGTTATCTAGTTTCTCATAATGATAGGTTGTAAACGCCTGAAAGATCGAACCTCATATTTTCTAGAACATTAGATGTAAATTATGTATGATGCATTGATGCTTCAAACTGTCTGGGTTCTGATAATTCATGAATGTCTAGTTCCATTGTTATTTGTTAATATTTATTACTCAGGTGTCTTTTTTTTTAATCATTCTTAATGTTCTGGTGTTGTTATGGTCATTTAGGAGAACCCTGACTTATGGAATTACCTCACCAGCCAAGAACAACCACCGGACGAAGTGAGGAACAATCCGGTATAGTATACCAGACGCCGCATCTGTTGTATACAATGTAAAATAGCGCAGAAACACAATTTTGTCATTCATTAGTGTTTGCTGATACAGGTCTTCGCCGCAGTGCAATCCAAAGTGATGGAAAATCTGAAGAACCACTCTGCGCCTGAGACCCGTGCAAAGCCGGGCCAACCATGGGTGAGGGGGTGGGACGATAAGCGGGGCATGGATGGTCCCAAATTTGGGAATCAGTGACAGCATCAGTAATAGAAACACTCAAAACATAACCTTGGGTTCATTGGTTCCTATGTTTATTATCGTAGGATTGTGTATGTCAACCAATGTCGTATATGTACGCCGATAAAACACTTCTATCGTCAGAATTACTAAATAAATAATGAAACTGTCTAATAAATGAAATTCAAATTCAATGCTTTTGCACGAGATGTTTGATGTTTAATGCAGTAATATTGAGTTTTATATATATTTTTTACAAGAACATTGAGTTATATATTAAAAAAAAAGAAAAAAAGAAAAAAGGGAGTTATATATAAAAATTCTTAACCATGGATTCAGCTATAGTGGTTACGTATTTAAATTTTCGTGAATATCTGTGTTATCAAGTTGAAAAATCAAATAGTTATTCAAATGATGAATAATTTAATAGAATTATCAGCGTTCAGCTAGGGTCAATTATGCCAGGAACGCTCAGGTCCTGATCAGGCTAACATATAGTGGTTTCTTATATACTCCGTATAGCACTGCTATAGAACAAAAAGTTAGTCCCAAAATTGACACAGAAGTTCAATATAATTGACCCATAGTTTTCTCTTTTTTTTTTCTTTTTTTCTTTCTTTCTTTTTTTTTTTTTTTTTTTTTTTTTTTTTTGGCTTAAGTGGAAGGTTTTCTTTTTAAAAAAAAATATCTGGACTAACTTCTATACTTGTGTCAAAAAGACATCCGTTTACTGCTTGAATCTTCATTATAAAATGTCTTGATATCATATCTGTAAACGATAAAAGCCCATTCTTTCTCTTCTCCTTAGGAGTTTTGACAAATCCACCCCTACTTTGCATTCTTCTTCCAAACCAACCCCTCCTTTCGAGCGGTGCTGCCACGCCAGGAAAAATATGGGCAGATTTAAAACCTTACAAATATGAGGGCTGAATTGGAGGGGTTTCCAAATTTCCAATCCCACAAGTAGGGAACTTTACATTTTACAGACGAATATACACTTCTTTTAGAAATATTAATAGTATTTGGCTAGAGTCGAACTTACACGGTTATACTAACCGAGATGATTTGTATAACTCACCATATCCATATTTGCACCCACTTATACATCATCTGGTTGAGTCCTTCAGCTGTTGTCGTAATTTTATCGAAGTTTGCTTCAAAATTAACAATGTCCCAAAAAGTTCAGAACCGTCAGTATTTGATCGGCCCATCCAAACTACCAGACGCAAACTGCATACGATGATTTGAAAATGATCTTAGGTCTCACCTTTTTGAGAGAAAAAAAAAAAAGCAAGTATTTTTTTTTTAGCCTCACCTGCTTAACAATAGGGTTAGATGAACTGGTGAACTCACTGGTTCTTCCTTGCCATACAATCTTGCCCTCATAGAGGAAAATCAATCTGCAGAGAAAACCCAAAGCTACATGAACGTGGACAAGTAACGGCCATGGCTAGAGGCCGCCAAAAAAAAAAAAAAGGTAGATGACCTAAAGTTTGTAAACCAAAATAACCCTCGGCGTGTGGTCATTTTCTCCGAATTCAAGGCACCTTTTTTTTTATGATTAGATATTTTGGGTTATTTCAAATCAAAAGAGAAAAAAATATTACCTGTCCGCCGCCCTTTTTATGGTGCTATGCTGATGAGTAACAACGACATATGATGCAATCTTTCCTATTTTATCAAGGCCATCATTCCCTTTCATATGTACCGAACGTATAAGATCTTCGACGACAGTAGAAGCTATTGGATCTAACCCTGCTGTTGGTTCATCATATAAAAGGACCTGATTATGGAATAAGATACTTGAGTAGTAGAACAGCGAAGCAATGATTGTTTCAACGAAAGTCCGCTTTTTAGCTTACCTCCGGCTCTATTGCCTGCTTGGAATTATCGCAAATTATTGATCTAGCAAGTGCCACACGTTTCTTCATCCCGCCGGATAACTCAGACGGCATGCGATCCTCTACTCCCTGTATGAGTAATTCTTAAGATATCATTATAAGCACCACATTTATGTTCTGGTCTATCTTGAATGATAATCGTGCTGAGGTGGATATTACAAAGCCTATATAGTATATAATGAACCAGAAATTTCAGATGCACAGCTTCACCAATTTCCACGCTATTATGACATTAACCTCTTCTAATCCTCTTAACGCTTTGGAATATATATGCTTCTACAAAAATATCCAGGGGGACTTTGGATATGTAGTATTTGTATAAAATTTCGTATATAAATATATAGTATAAAGTCTTGTACTGTAAATATAAGGCACGGGGTAACATGTCAAACTTCTAAATCCATCAGACAATACTTATAAGTACGGAAAAGAGTAGTCATGCTTTTCCTCATACCTTCAATCCAACAGCTGCCAAATTTTCAGTCACAAGTTCAGCTATTTGATCATCTGGCATACTGGAATTTTCATACCTTGAGATTGGCATTACCAGATTAGTTTCATCACACTAAATAATACGACAGAGGAATATATGAACCAATTAAATTTGTTATGAATCTCTTACAATTGAAAACCAACATTTTCTCGAACAGTAAGTGAATCAAAAAGAGCAGCACTCTGAAATACCTGGTGGTTGGGAGGAAAAAAAAGAATCAGATGAAAAAGGAAAATCATCATATATTTACTACAGCGTCCCAGGTATTACAGTAAAAAATAAGCAAGTTAACAAAATTTCTTCTAGATATACTTGCAATGCTATTGTAGGTTCCCCCACAAGAAAAACCTTTAGTTTGTTATTAATGTCGGATATGTAAAGAAATCAATATGTATGAAGAAGAAAATATGTAATCGTGAGGCCAACTAAATAGAGAGTAAATATACACTCAAGAGATGCAGATTATGTAAAGAACTAAAATAAATTACCAATATAATGTCAATAGCATGCCTATTAATAATAATTATCTGATCCAACTGTCAGATCGACTATGTTAAAATTCCACAATCGATGATAGATAATTAGATACTTGGAAAGAACTGCAAATGTTAAAAAAAATGTAAGGTTTAGAAGACCATCCACAAGTACCTTATACAGGAAAGCTACAATAGTATGTAGAGAGGAACAGCTATAGATGACTACAATAAAATACAGTAAAGTTGAACACTTGATACAAACAAAAATATAACTCTTAACTCAGCATAGTCCAGAATCCGGATGCAACTAAGATAATTACTTTCAAACATATTTCTAAGTGAGAGTTTCCCTACCAAGCCAATACGAAGACCAGCTATCTCCTCGTCATCAACCAAACCATGCCTCTTTCTTCCACAAATGAAAACCTCACCCTATTTATGATTAGAAAAGGATTCATGAACGAGAATTTCAACAGTAAGAAATCAAATTACTGCTACTACTATAACTGTAAATAGAGAAGAATTCAACTAATAACCTTGTCTGGAGCTAAAAGCCCAGCCATAATTTTCAGCACAGTTGATTTGCCCGTGCCTGATGGTCCAATTATTCCAACAGCTTCACCATGCCTAATCTAAAGTTAAAATAAGAGCGAAGAATCAAAATTCACAATATCATAAATAACATATTTCTGAACATCGAAAGACTACAAGATAACATGGAATTAAGAAAAAAAAAAGTACCTACATGTAACTAGCCAATGTGATACTACTTGACACAGGTCGAGTTTGTGCAGGCTCTACGTAGATAGGTAACACACAATTTAAGATTATTTATGTGCGCTGCCACATTACATCAGCGTACTTATCTGCCCCACAAAAACCCCAGGACCGGTCCCTGACATGAGTTCCGGACCTAGATTGAGGTAAGCTAGCCACCAAGATTCATGAGAAGGACAATAACTGAATCTAATATGTTCCTACATTATAGGATACAATAGCAATCATATTGATTTTACCGCATGTAATACAATAAATATTAGGCAAGTTCTATTTTTCCATACTTTTACCGAAATCAGATAGGATCTCTCACCTTGGTTAGCCTTCTTTAGACCTTGACTTGCAAACATTTCATGATATTTATGGCATAACAAAGTCTCAAACAAGAACAACAGAAGGATTCTACTACTAATATAACTATCGTGCTATAAAATCCACTGCACATAATAGGGTTCTTACTTTCATATTGATTCTACTGCATGTAATACAGTCTACAGAACATATTAGGCAAAGTTTATTTTTCAATACTGGTACCAAAATCAGATAGGATCAATGACCTTGGTTACAATTCTTCAGACCTTGACCTGTAACCATTTTGTAATATCTATGACATAGCAAACTCTCAAACAAAGAAACAACAGAAGGATACTACTACTAATATACCTATTTTGCTATCAAATCCACTGCAGCATACTTTAATAGGATTCTTACTTTCTTGAAAATCATCCACAGGCAAGGATTGAGATATTCCCCGTTATTCAAGAAATCATGATTTTTTTCGAAACTTGAAGTGACGAAACTACTAAATCCACTACAACACATTAGGCAAAGCATTATTTTTTCAAACTGGTAAAATCAGATAGGTTATGCGACCATGATTACAAAAGTTGAACTACCGCTCCACGAATCCATTTCATGGCGTTTGATATAGGCAATATGCTAATGATAGAAATATAATATCATGCATCATTGTACAGGAAAATAACAAGATTCAACCTTGAAGCTCACGCCTCTCAGGATTTGCTTCTCACCAAAGGCTTTGTGAACATTTCTGCACTCAATTAGTACATCAGGTTCAGGTTTTGCACCTCCGGTCATTTGCAGCTTCTCGGACATTGAAGAATTCTGACAACATATCCTTATGAGTAAACCATTACCAATACCAGATCTATAGTTACTCAATGAATGCAAAAGATTAACCTGCTTTTGTGCATTAATAAAAACTAATTTCCCAATTCTTACTAAACAAGGAATAATTCGTAAGAGCTATGATCCCTTCTATCTACCTCCAAAACTCCCATTTAGAGGCATATTTTGGAAACGTTTTGAACCAGAAGTTGTAGAGCAAATAAAATACACCAACTTTTAGTTCAAAAATTTTTAAATACATGTCAAAAAATATGCCAAAACTCTTCCTCCACCTCCACACCACCCCACCCCACCCCCAAAAAAAAACAAAACAAAAAAAGAAAAACGAAGCTACGATTTATTATTTGTTAAAAATTTTGATGATATATTTGACATGATATTGTGCATTATTAAAATTAAACAAATTTCTTAGCTCTTATTGAAACAAGGAACATTTCTAAATAAGATACATAGATTCAATAGCATTAATATCTTTTCAGTTAATTCTTACAATCAAATTCTCGCGGATGATGGAATCTAGAGGTGGAGCGGAGCACGCGCAGACCATCCTCCTCCTTCGACCTAAATCCGACGGGAACACAGGTCGGAACCAATACATCATCCTCTTCTGCCTCCTCTCGCCGGCACCTGCCCCGCTCGTCATCCCATTCGCTGTCGGTAGGGACGGCGCCGCCACCCGAGTGGCAGCGCAAGATGATGAGGCCAGCATGAATCTGATGGAACAAAATAAATTTGCTCTGGCGCTGCCGTCCACCGACAGTGAGCTCCCGTGAGGAATCGAAATCAAAACTGGAATTGAAATCACAAATCCAATCTAATCTGCGAGATCGTTATTCGTTCCTCTGCCGCCAGGTGAACAAGTACAGAAGACTGAATGACGTAATAAATATATGTAATTACTTTCTACTTACTATTGATTTTTCTGATAAAAATTAATTAATTGATCTAAAATAATTAATTAACCATTAAAAACAAGGAAAATGTAATAAATTCCCGTAAAATTAAAAACAAAACATATAGTTTTTTGTTTCAATTATTGGTAATATCACGTAAAACGACAGCTAACAACATTCTTATTAATCTAATAGCATCATCAACTTTTTTAATAAATTTTGAAAAAGAAAAAGATTTATTTACTGATTTCATGTTTGTGTATACACACAATTATATCTTCAAATATTGAATTCAAAATACTTTTAAAAGATAAATAAAAAAAATAATATCTTTATATCTTGAATTTACTAATTTATACTATTTTCATTTTAAAAAAAAAATAATTTCGATAATATTTGGAGTAAACAAAAATCGATGGGCTATTCGGCCAGCCCGTATTTGGGCCTGGCCGACGCGATCTGTAGCGGAGGCCTTATATATTGATTGATCTCCGTCGCCGGCGGCGAGCTCTCCTCTACCGCGGCTCGGTGATACAAGTCTTCAATCAAATCATTTTCTGAACTGGTCTTAATTCATCAGTTAATCCATTCGATTCTCCGTTCGATATGAGCGCCGGTAAGTAAATCGACATCGTTCTCTTGGTATTAGTTAAATTAGTGTAATTCTGATTGATCAGGTGGTGGAGAACCAGAAAACGTAAGCTATGGATTTTTGTTACAAACTTAATCTATGTGGTACTGGAAATGGAAGCCTATTTCTTGAACGAATAATAGTATGGGTCGCTTCAAATTTCGCTCCTGGGGTCACTCGTCTCGGTGTGCTAACTGGTGAGGATTGGTGAGATACACGTTGTTAGGTTGGAAATTAGCAGATGGAGGATGGAGAGGGGCGCGGCTCCCCTGCTTGAGCAGGAAGCAGGAAGCAGGCTGAATCGCCGCCGTCCATCACAATTCGCACATATCTCGAGAAATCGTATAAATTTTTCGTCCGCTTATTTGACCTATTTATAAGTCTTTTTTGAAAACACTTTCAACTACAAAATTGTAGATCTTGATGTAATTTATAACTTTGTAGTTGAAAGTTTTTTCAAAAAATACAAAACACTGTGCCAAATAGATGATCAAAGTTTTCGATCGTCTTTTTGACATATCATTTGATATTTTTGCGAAAAATGTTCAACTATAAAGTTATAGACCACATTAAAATCTACAACTTTGTAGTTGAAAGTTTTTCCAAAAAAAGACTTATAAATAGGTCAAGTAAGCGGACGAAAAATTTATACGATTTCTCGAGATATGTGCGTATTGTGATGGACGGCGGCGATTCAGCCTGCTTCCTGTTGCGTCTCAAGCAGGGGAGCCGCGCCCGATGGAGAGGGAGAGGAGTGTAGGAGTAACCTGTCTTGTCAAAATTGCAAAAGCATGAATTTTTGTATGTTATACCATAAGTTTATGTGAATATTTATTTACTAAGCTGTAAATAACACACTGTTGAAAAAATGATATACTTGATACAAGCACTTGTATGATTTCTGAGCAGATGCTTTCATTCATCAGGTGGAGCATTCGGTGGAAATCGAGGATTGAAAACCGGTACCACCGGAAAAAGGTGTATTTCCATTGGATCATCTACACGAATGCGACTTGGTAGTATTTCTTTCTTCTTTATACTCTCCAGGTAATTTCATAACATAAAAGTTGCAAAGGATGTTAGTTTGAATATCTATGATGCACAGGAGAAGAAAGAGTATGTTGCCTGTCTGAAATCTTCGGGGTACCACTCAGAAAAATGTCGACTTTTTTCAAAGAAGTATCTTGAGTGCCGCATGGAAAGGTTGAATTTTCATCTTTGATTTTTTGTTCCCTTGAATATTTAAGGAATACGCTAGAGTTATATGAGCAATGGAGAAGCAACGATGGTGTCGAATTACATCCTTAGACTTTTTTATCTGTCAGTTATTATCTTTTCTTTATGCTTTAAAGGAGTAATTACAGTGGATGATTGCATATACGTGATTTGAATTCTAATTGGTCAATTGAAACTCATAATAATTTTATCACATGGATATACATCAGGAAATATTAACGAGTACATAACTTTGCATTGACAGCCTTTGAAGTGTCACCTAGGATATTTAATCTAGCGGTAGTTGATAAGAGTTCATCAAAATGCTTTTCTTGTTCTCTTTTTTTTTTTTCCATAAAAAAAAAGGAAAAAAAAAACATTTTGTTTGTAGTTCCCTAGCTGTATGTAGATTTCTTGTTAACAATGCTTGCGGAAGTTACCAATCCGCAACATGAGAAGCATTTCTTTTTTTTTTTTTTTTGAGATTATCTTGGTGGAACCTGTAATGCGAGCGCATGCCCCCATAGGGACCTCGAACTGGTGAAAAACCCCCACGCCCAGCCCCGACCGACGCTCTGGGATCTGAGTACATGCCTTCCATTAACGGGGCTCCTGCCACGGGGTATAGAGGAGTTTTAGAAAATCCTGCAAGGGATTTCACTCCACGCGGACTCGAACCTGAGTGGTGACACTTCCTGAGGCGCCTCCCATCCAGTTAAGCTTGGAACCTTTCTTAACATGTTATACAAATTTAGCTTTTAATGTTTGTAACGGATCTTAAATTGCTTGAAACGGACAAGAGGATGAGATGTTTGTGTGCTTAGTAGGAATAGGCTGTTGATCTACCCCAAGGTATAATAGAAATAACATATATAAATCCATGCAACTTTCATAACTACATAATTTAGAGCAACAAATATATCCCTAAGAGAGATTACTGTTATTCTGTAGCAGCAAAAGTTTTTTTCTTTCAAAAAAATATTCTGTGGCATTGAACATCATTGGCAGTGTTTTTCTTTATCTATTTAGGAAACCTATTCCTATGTTATTCGATTTCGTGTCATATTCTTGAACTGTTCTTGTACTTCCTTATAACCCCTGAGTATCCTTTTGTTACTTACAGAAACCTGATGGCGAAACAGGACATGTCCGAACTTGGATTTTCAAAGGAGAGTGAACGAGATTCAAGTGAAACAAAGAACCTGACAATCGACAACCAATCCCCTATTTAAGTGACTGACAAGTAGCTTTCAGAGCCTGAGGTCCTCATTTTTTCTTCTTGAGGTCACCTTTGTCCTGCTTCTTCCTTTCTTTTTTTTTTTAATATATATATATATATATATATATATATATATATATATATATATATATATATATATATTCCCAGGGATTATAAGATCAGCTTGAGCTGAAATGTGTAAGATAAAAGATTGATAGAAATTGTTCGTAGTAACATCACTCTGTTAGATGTACTACTGGAATAATATCCTGATTATTATGATGTTACTTCGAATACATGTATGCGAAGTTCCTGGTAGACCAAACAAACTTTAACCTTTCATTATGATTCAGTATGATATCTGGTCTTCATCCACACCAAAAAAGCAGCTAGAGCTCTCAGAATTTGTCCGAAAGTTTAAAGTTTTAGATGATTTTAAGTGAACCATTTGATGTTCAAGATTAATTTTTCAAGTTTTTGGGGAATAATTGTGTAAAATTTGGAGCAGTACCTCTACAGGTATTGGCGAATTGTTGGGTGAAGATGGTGGCTTGTGTTGGCCACTCAGAAAGGAGTGTTCTATTTATTATCCGGACCACCATCCTTGCAAATCTCATTCATTCATCCCTTCCACCAATCCCAAGACCCTGAATCGTAGGGTAGAGATAATACTACGTAATGCGATAATGGGGCATCGCGGACGTTAGTAACATTTTGCATTGATCAGCTGTTGAATTTCCATATATTTGCACATATATTCGGTAAATTTTAAAAGAAATTTGGGTGAAGCTATAGCACTGCTCTTTCTTACTTGTTCATCTCCATCTCAGACTGTTAAAACCTTTTACTCCAACATAAAGTACAATATCTAGAAATCATCGATGTTCGTGTTTGCATTCGGCAAAACAACTGCTACAATTACATGTCTTGTATATTCAACCATACATAGTTTCAAATTCCACTGATGCTCATGAATGCTGTCCAAAACATAATCAGATTATGTTACACTACAAACCTGAAATGCTAATATACAAGGGGGCGGCCGGCATCTCAGCCATAAATTACAGTTAGCAGCCTACAATCCATCGAGTTGATGAAGATTTTTAAGAAAAGAAGCTAAAAAAAGATCTCGCATAGCGGTCGAAAGGCCGGAGAAGTTACAGCAAATGCTAAAATTCAACCGATCCGACCAATCTGGAACTTCTCCTCCTTTTTCCCTCTGGAGTACGCCTGACGGATTTCCCCAGTTTCATTCGATTCTTGCTCTTTTGAGGAGATGTTGTCGGTGAAGGTGAAGCAGCTGCCTTTCGGCATCCTTTCTTCAAAGGAGATTTCATTATTTTCTTCTTTGATGATAGATTAAATCCCCTTTGTCGCTTGTTTTGGAGAATCTTAACATGAAAAGGATCAGCTGCGGTATGACAGGCCAATTCGGATGAAGTTTCAGATCTTCGTAGCTCTACGTCCCCATTGTTTACCTGGAAAGCAATACCAATACATACAAAAGAAATATGTTTCAGATCTTCAATTGGCTGTTTACTTCAACATCAAAAGAAATATGTTAAGTTTAAGATAGTGATAAAGGCTACCTATAATGCTCTTCGGGTTGTAAAACATATATTGTGCAATCTCATGTCGTGTTATAGAATGTACTATTATGTTATATTACATTATACAATACAAGCATACACTATAATCATAGCTAGTGTTGCAAACCGTGCGGGTCGGCGGGCTGCGGGCCGGCCCGCACAGTGTTAAATGCAGGGCGGGCCGGCTCGGGCCTCCCTAGGTACACCGGCTCGGCTGGTTTTCCCACGCCGTCCCGCGCGCGCGGGCTGGTTTTACCAGCCCGGCTCGCGCAGCCTCGCCAGGCCGAGGTACGGACCACGAGCTTTTTTTTTTTGCATCTCTAGTCGTAGCAGTAAATTGTAACCAAAAATTTAAACTGGATATATAGTCACTGACGAAATATTTCAAAATTTCAGGGAAATCTCGTCAAAAATAAATAAATAAAATAAAATCATGGAGTATTACCAGCTGAAGAAGTGCAGAAAAGGTTCTGGCAACGTCATGCTTTTGTTGGCCAATGACAACATCTGTGAAGGACATAGTTCCTTCACCATCTTTGTCTAACGATAACATGTCCAAATTCTATCACCATACCGTTGGATATCGAAAGGCTCATGCCTGTCCTGTTTATCAAAAGAAAACTTTCAATTAAAAAAAAAAACTAAACGCAACGACAATTATGCATGATCAATTGGAGCGAAAGAGACAGCAAGCAGATGGAAAGCAAGATGTCACCCAACTTGTTCTTCCAAATCATGCTCTATTCTCTGCTTCCATGTTGAAACTCGTGCAGCCAGCTCTGTCTGCTTTTCTGTTTCAGCTATGCTAGCTAGGAGATTATCCTGAAAAGTGACTTGTAATCAAGCAGAACCCACAATATGAAATTGCGGTAACACGACCGAGCAGAATTTCTTTTTTCAACTGAAAAGAAATAATTACAATCTGAAGCAACGTAAGCATATCTAAATAACTAGTTTTGCACCCGTGCGATGCACGATTATTAGTCACCAATGTAAAATAATAATATTAAAAACTTCTTATATTGTTATATTGAAATATATAAATTAATAATTATTTTTATTAAATAGTATATTTTATTTGTCATAATAATAATATCAAAGCAACTTTCTAAGTCCATATGCTATAAAAGGGAACTTTCAAATTTACAGGAACGGTATCGTAAGGATCAAATACCAGAAAATGTAGAAACATGGGTGCAGCAACAATCTACAAAATAAAGCATACGAACTAAAATGATCAAGTTAGAACTCCAAAACTTATCTAGATTCTAGAAAATATCACCACTATTGAAACAAATTTACTTTGAACAACCACATAGTTCACTCTCGGCAAAACATTGTTCAATTCAGACATGGTTTCAGGTCAAATTCCGGGACAGCTTTAGCGAGATATAGCAGCAAGTGAAAATCAATATATTTCAATCAAAGTAGCAAATCAAATATAGCTAGGACTTCCAATAAACTGTTTCGAAGTACAATACAAGATTTAAAAAAAGGGAAGCTGGTTGAAAGAGTGATCAAAGAACAACTCTAAGTACACAACAACACCATATGCACAGGTTGATAGTAGCTTGCTGGTATTGCATGCACCACAAAAAGCGGGAGTTAATACCCTTCCACATATATCTACCACAACTATTTTCCTTCAACTTATGACATGAAAGTAATAAAAATCTTATATTACCAGATGTGAACGACACAGCTCTTCGAGACTAGCACTGGAATCCATGTTATCTAGATCACAGGCCTTTGATCCATCATAACGAGCTGTTTCATCATGTTGCTGCATATAAATATAATTTAAAATGGCCATGCAAAAATCTCCAAAGAAAAGTCAACAGAGAAGCAATAGTATGTTCCAAACCTTTTCTTGCTCTTGTTGTGCATCCATATCCATAAAATGTGTATCATCGTCTATGTCAAATTCCGCTGGTTCATAATCCGGAAAGCATGCCTCACCCACATGGTCAATATCATTATTCTCAAATCCGCAGGAGTCACCAAAGGCCTCATATTCTCCCAATACAAGTGATCTTCTTAGCTATGAGCAACATATATGGAAAAGAAAGCTTTCTTAGAGACAGAATCACTAGATATTTACAGGCAAAACATCTTCATTTAATGTATTGGCACCTTTTCATACAACGTTGGAGATTGAGGTGCACGTAGTTTTTCCCGTTGAACTTTTGAATCTATTATTTCAGCAAACTCTGGACAAATAGGATGGTCCAGTTTTGCTATAGGAAACTGAGATGCTAAACTACTACTTCTTTTTTCATTGTGCAACACCTGCCTTCCACAATTTCTACCTATTAAGGAAAATGAGATGACAGAAAGCTAAAACATTGTACTAAAACTTCATTTACTAGAGCAAAGAGGCTGAAAAATGCATATGATGTAATACCTTTCTTAAATGGTTTTATTTTCAAATTTCCAGGTTCATGGGGATTCAAAGGTTTCCAAGGATCATCATCATCTGAATCATCTATATCATGTGAACATCCAAAATCATGTTCCGCTGCATCACGCAAGTCCTCCTCCTGAGCGCTATTTCCAGAATGTGGTCCAGACCATGTGTCATCATTGTTGAACTCGACATGGCAACCCTTGTCTATTTCATCGAAATTGGCATTATTGCCATCTAAACAATTTGCTTTAGCTGCGGTTCCTCCTGATTTTCCAGTTGGAGAACAAAAAACACTTTGGCGAGTTTTGGATTTCACTGAATTTGTTCTTTCAGGTGCTAACTTTCCCTTGCTGCCATCCATGTTTAGGTAGTCCTGAACTGCCCCAGCATCACATGGATCTAGCAGAAGAAAATCCCCATAGAAGTTACAAGTTGCTAGCTGCAACAACAGGAGCAGATTAAGTAGATATTTTATCGTAAAAAGCAACAGGAGTAGCTTTTGAAGGGCCCAACCAGGTAGGATTCTAGTTCACTTGCATCACCGGTATTCTCTAAAGAATCTCCCTCTAGTACTAGCAAATTTGCTGGTGTCTTCAACATCTGATTCGGATGATCATCTTTGCTGGACCGCTCATCTAAACTAATATTTGCTTCAACTGGAAATAAAAAGGACGGTATATAATCTAGAACAAACATTAACCATCTAATGGACAACAGAAAGCTCAGTGTATTGGTGAAATACCAGGAACTTCATCTAAACCCAAAAATATATCATCTTCTTCAACTGTATCCTTTCTTGAAGTTGAAGCGATAGCTCCTTCAGACTGGATGACAGAGTCTTCTGGCTGATCCTGCCTGCTCATAGGTCAAAGCTATTACATACGAGCAAAATGATAACAAGCAAAAATAGGACATTAAGATGGTCAAAATATCAGGAAGATAATGTCAGAATTTCCATTTGGGAATTAAATGCTGCCATAATTCTTTTAAAAAAAAGAGAGCCGGGTCAACAGAGCCTAACAATTACCTGAGACTCAAGTGAAGAGGTTAAAATAACAAAAAGCATGAAATATTACATATAACATAAGAAGGTAGCCTTTCAATGATATACCATATCTGAGGGGATGCTTATTTGTGAGCAAGAACTACAGGGACTAAAGATAAAGGAATTAAATATTTGAAAGAACGTTCTCCGTTGCCATTTTATGGTAAAAGCTAATTCAGCAGCATTTGCCATCGTCAACCATAGGGCCTCCTAAAATAGTGCCTTGCTTTCAGTTCTACAATCCTGCCAACTACCTTAAAATTTCCACCACCTTATGAACCTAATCTCTTTCTTTGAAGAAAATTACTATCTGTACTTTCAACAAAAATTACTGTTAATGTCTTCCCCTCTTGCTAAAATGATGGTTTTCGACACATATAGCTCTATACTGGTCTATGTTGCTCATTATATTATGCGTAATGCCCCAAATTCTAATCATTCTTATGCTAGTAAAAATAAAGCTAATCGGCATCATACAAATAACAATAAATTACGATAGCTAGTTATATTAGTTTAACTGGTCAAGAATGCAAGATACATACGAAAACATCCACATACAAAATGCACAATTTCCGTTGGTTTTGCTTTAGTTAAAGCAAAGATTCTTTGCATTTATGCTTCACCATACAAACTAATTAAAAATGCAGAAAGAATCATGGTATGCGAAATGCATATATGCTTGAACATCTAAACTACTTAAAATGTAGGAAGAATCACTCAAATAAAGTTTTGTATTTCCCATACCGTCATAAATCTTGAACTTTGGATCATGTCCTTATTTTTCCAAATGCATGTGTATGGTTACAACAACAAAGCCATTTTCCCACTAGGTGGGGTGCCTACATGGATCATTGTACAACAATGTGCTATAGTTAAAGCCAAATTAAATTGTACTCATTTACTTCTTTCCGTTCCTAAATAATACCATACCTTGCTTCCTGTAAATCTTTAAGATGAATCATCGTCACTAAGAAAGCATGCTTCCACTAAAAAACAAAAGGTAAAAACGAAAACACCCGAAATCTAAAGATCCAACAACAATTTTAAGCTTGGAATCTTCCATTTCCAACATTGACAGAAGGTGTAAATGAATATTAAACTATTTTGCTGGAA
Source organism: Xerophyta viscosa (assembly GCA_002076135.1). Classification (NCBI taxonomy): domain Eukaryota; kingdom Viridiplantae; phylum Streptophyta; class Magnoliopsida; order Pandanales; family Velloziaceae; genus Xerophyta; species Xerophyta viscosa. The sequence goes on from MJHO01000023.1 coordinate 1,985,574, forward strand.
ACAAATGGAATGTGAAAGCAAATACGTGCTGCTTCACATTCATACAGCAGAAGAAATGACCATTCCAGTTACTAATCAATTGACAAATTGACAACTTAAAGATAAGAATTGGGATTTGAGAGTTGGTCATTTATTTTTTCTTCTTTCAATGTCAGGTGCATGTCGCATATCATTCATGCTATAAAAAGAACTTAAAAGCGTAGAAACAATGAAAGGGAAAAAAACGAAAAGAAGTTTTATCAACATAACAACTTAGAAGTTGTATGTAACCACACGCATAAGCATGTGTAAATTCAAATTGATTATTGGCGTCATGAACTGAATTTAGAATGCTTACTTCTTTTCTGAGATGAATTCCAGAGCATGCAATACAAGAGAGTATAAATACTCCACTTTGCGGCTGTAGACCTGCACGGACCCCTGGAGTAGTAATGCAGCTGCTCCCAGGAAACCGCACCGACAACAGGAATCAGTAAATACATGCACAATGAATAATAATAAAGTATAAAAATTGAAAGGTGAATCTATCCGACCCTCGGCGAAGTTGACAGAGTGCATTGCGTGGTCATCTTCGGTGACACTGCCGGAACAAATCTTGAGCAAATACTCCTCTAAGCTCTTCACAAGGTCAACCTCCCAGTTTGACTTTGGGTCTTTGCTCGGCTGCACCAGCTGCACCGCCGCCGCCGATGAAGTGGAATCCGCAGCTGCTTCGAAGAAATCGCCTTTATCTCCCATATTTCCTCCGCCGCAGTGTGCCCATGTCAATTAAAACCCTAGATTGCAAAATTGCAGCTTCCTCGATCAAAACCCTAGTTTGAGATTGAACTCTCGCATTGGGGAATTTGGGTAGAAGGTCGCAGCGGATTTCTGTGCAGGCGGGAGTACGAGAGAGGCAAAGAAGTGAGAATTGGGAAATTCTAATCTGATTAACACGAATCTCGAGTTAAGATGAGCGCCAACCTCGAAATTCAAATTTTGTTACGACGAAAGCCCACTACGTCCACGTGAAAGTTCGCATATTTTGCAAGAGTGGTAGTCTATATTCAACTTTGACAAACTTTGTGCAATCGGGCCACAATAATTTACATTCGATTACAAACTCGCTTTTACACCTAATAAATAGTGGGTTTGATAGCATACCTATAAATAAGTGGGGTTACAAACTCGCTTAGGTATGCTATCAAACCCCACTTATTTACCGCTCTCATTTGTTGATGTGTCTGTAATACATATAGCTTCTAGAATTTAACGTCTTATAGCTTGCACCCTCGGATTCGTCGGTCTCATTGAAGAGCATAACAAAAGTAATTCTTCCACCTATTTTTAATCTGCTTATCCAGTCAGTATTCAACCATCATCCCTTTTAATACATTTAGTCTGGACCGAATCTCTGTTTTTGCTTATGTTGCTCTCGCAATTATATAGATGATGGTACGTGGTTAATTAGGTTTAGGAATCAGACGATGATTTACGGAGAACAATCACAAAACACCGGATTTACGTGGTTCGGCGAAAGTGCCTACGTCCACGGGAAGGGAGAACGCTCTTTTCACTATTAAGGTTGAGAGAGGGTGCCGAGTATAAAGTATGCCGTTTTAAGGTTAGATTCTAAGTATTTATATATTGTATACCGGGTCTTTGTGTTCGGTTGCCATAAACGTTCGGGTGACGCCGTGACTTTAACCATTTGCGACTCCATCAATAGAGTTCGTTTTTTCTACTCCTCGATGTCTAGCTTTTGTATACCATTCATCAAAACCTTTGGTGGTTGCCTTACTGACCCCTTATTTTTCCTTTGAGACTATCATTGAGAAATTCTGCACGTAATCAGTTCATTTTTGTGCGACCATTATAACAGATAAGTTCACCATATCCACAAAAAAGTTACAGTATTTCGATCTAGACAGATCCAAAGGTCCGTATTATTTTTTATATAAATTCTTCACATCATTGCGAATGACGGTTGCGAAATTCGAACCTAAAATCTTCACTTCATGAGATAAAAATTCTAATCATCCAACCGAGCGCTCTTTCAGCTTTGCTATCAGAACTCCCTCTTATATAGTTGACCCCACTGATTTTTCAAGTACCTCAATAATCTCTCCAGCCCGTTCGTGGGCGGGTTCAACTATTCAACCACGTGTCGTTCTTCTATTGGTGCCGTAGCCGTGGTGGGCTTGAGGGAATCTGAATCCTCCGTTGAAATCGAACGAGGATTTGGTCAATGAGGTTGGGCCCGTCAATCACGCGCTGAAGCCTACCTCAATCTTGGCCCATTAAAATTCCACCCAATCATCGTCATACACGTGGAAGCACGTAGTTAATTGATGACGTTGGTTCCAGTCCACGACGGCGCCGCGTGAATGAAAAGTGTTCACGTGTTATCAACCGCTGCAAAATCCAAACTTGGGCAGTTCCACCACGCCGGACTTATTTTAATTAATTAATGAAATAATTACGTATAGGACCTAATTAATGATATAATTACCCAAACGTAAGCCCTGATTTCAAAATTATTTTAAAATCAGCCCACAAATTCAAATTATTACAACCGGTATATGTTTCGGAATTTATATTAGATCGTTTTTTATATGTAATTGCTGATTTTAATTTTTATTAGATCATTTTTTTAACTCACGTTTGTTAGAATTCGAACTTCTAATCTTCATGAGGGATAAGTTACGGTCGATTTTCAGCATCCAATCTCGCAATCAATTATGCTAACTTTGAATGATTTTTTGACTATTATATAAGTATTTTTAATAAATAATTTAAATATATATAAGAAATATCGATGTGATAAATTTATTTAAAAAATATTTTTAAATAGATATTTTAAGACTAAAATTTTAGCAGATTTAAAATTAATTTATTAACCTACTAAAATTTGGAAATTCAAAATATATATTTTGAGATTTTTTTTAAAAAAATAAAAAAAATATATTTTGATGTATTTTATAATTAGTATATTTTTTTAAAATATTTTTAAGGTGTCTTGATATATGAAAAATCACGATTTTAAACGAAAATTTATTTATAACACGAGATTTGAGGGTGGAACTGTTATGCATGTCTCCCTTAATTAATTAATGGAATGTCCATTAGTTTGATGAATTTATGTGAATTTATTGTTTTTTATTTAGGCATTTAAGAATTTAAGTTACTTACCCTTTTGCTTTATAAAACATCGAACAGTAAACTTTATTTATAGCCCCTTCCAAACGAAATTTCATGGTTTAATTCTCTTTCAAATTCACATATACCAATATTTAATTGTTATAATTTTAAATGAAATAAAAATTTAAAGATAAACGATAAATTTTTTATATGTACATGAATTCGAATATCAAATTAACTATAAGTGCTTTGGATATCATTTTTATGTTCATAACTTAAGATTCATATTCACAAATTTTCTTTTTTTAACTAAGTATTTCTATTTTTTCAATAATATTATTTATTATGTACTCGAACTCGTAATTTTTTTTTGTTATAGAAAAACCTCAACCGCAGAATATCAAACTTTGCTAACTAATTGAGTCAGCACTTGTCGGTCATATTTACAATAATTTTTTATTTTTTTGTTAATAATATTAACAATATTTAGTACTAATTTAGTACATACTTTCTTGTTGAATTTTTATTTTTGTGAACTCTAAAAATCGCCGTTTTGCTGGTTATTTATTCCTTTTTTAAAAAAAAATAAAATGGATAATACTATATCAGTCCCTCTTTGTAAAGGTTTGCTAGATCAGTTCCTGAAATCGCATTTTTAAAGGCTGATTTTGAAAAAAATTAGTTCCTGAAAACGGATTTTTAAAGATTGATCTGACTTTTTTGAAAAAAAAGGGCTGATCTGGAATTATCCCAAAATAAAACGTTGATTAAGTATTGGAAAAATTACTGTTCAGTCCCCGCGTTTTCATTTTTGACTGTTCAGCCTCCCGAAACGCGTTTCCCCGCCGACGTGGCGGCGCGCGCGTGCCGTCACGTGGCGTTTCGGGGGGCTGAATCGCGCGACCCCAAAATTAGGGGGCTGAACAGTAATTGTCCTTTAAGTATTTAATAATTAATAATACGAAATAATAAGAATTAAGAACGTTTAAAAGTAGCTCCGCCGGCACGGCCCCAGAACGCTCCTTTGGCGGCAAGCAACAACAATCTCATAAACGCAGTCACAAGAATAAGAACGACAAAGATTTGATTTCATTTTCAAATCCTCGATTTCATCATTCGAATTCTATAAATCCAAAAGAGTCACAAATCGCTCGATCCCTAATCTGCTGTATGGGCTGAAGGATTCGATGAAAATGAAGAAGCGATCCTCATCGGTGCCGCTGCTGCCGGAGCTCCTTGCCGGCACCGTCCCGCCTCCGACCGCCACTGCCGCAGCCGCCGCGAAGCAGAAGCAGAGGAAGTTTTTTATGCTTGTGGTGTTCTGCGTGGTTTTCTGCCTCGTCGCTCTCCTGAAAATCCACTCTGCGGCGCCGCCGCCGTCGATTCATCCGGCTGTGAAGGCGGTGGAGGTGATGAACTCGATCCCAGCGTTCGAAGGAGTCGCGAAGGTCGCGTTTATGTTCCTCGTGCGGAGGAATGTGCCGCTCGATTTTCTCTGGCACACATTTTTTCAGGTACTTCTACTTTGTTCATACGGTAAATAATTAAGAAAAATAGAAAAGAAAATTTTAAAAAATTGCATGCTGATATTTGATAATATTTGAAAGTCCGAGCGTATGAGGGGTCACATCGTCCCCTGCCCGGGTGGTGATGCTCGAGCTCCCGGTGGTCGGAGGGTGGAAATGGAGGGTGGTGTCCTGGAGATTTACCCTGCCACTTGTTGGGTTCCCTCGATAAAAAATAAATCTGGAAGCCATGGAAGATTTATTTATTTTTTTTTCCTTTTGCTGAAAGTTGAAACTAAAGAAGAAACATTTGAAACTCATGCCGTTTGATGGAGTTGTAATCAAAGAAAATAATGGAATGAAGTTGTCTTTTTTACATGTAGCCTGATTGAACTTCAGAGCTTTAACTTTCATAGATTACTCTTGCATCTTGTACAGCACTTTTGCATTGTTTAAATCTTCCAAATGTACTGTTAATCTGCTCATGGTAAATTTCATTTTTCTCCTTTATTTATTTATTTTCCTTTTTTTAAGACCTATATTGTGTCCTCCTACTCGCTTTTTCTTTTTCTTTTTTTTTATTTACTTTATTTTATTTTTTTATTTCATAACCTTTTCATAAATGTTTCCACAAAATTTTTTAACCTTTCAAAGCGTGTGTGTATTTGACATCCTGTGCTTTAGCAGTTACGCATTCTAGTATGTATATATGTATGTGTATATACACAAATACATACATACATACATACTAGAATGCGTAAGTGCTAAAGCACAGGATGTCAAATACACACGCTTTGAAAGCACTATAATGTAACGGCTTCTAGTTTAGGTATAAAAAAATGGTTCACATAAGTAAACCCAAAACATGAGGGTTTGTTGATTATACTTTATTTTATCGGTAAATGTTGTAAGCATCATCAGAAATAGGAAGCAGGAAAAGCATCAAGCTTTGCATGCTAGTTCAGATGTTACAGTTCATGCTTGTATTCACGATAAACTATTTCATATTCGCAAACAAATCCTGTACTCTTGTGATACAAGCTGCATAGTTAAGCAAACAGAAAGAAGTGCAAAGTTTATGACTTCGGAAATATATGATTCATACAAAGTATAAGTGGAGGCAAAATATCTTCCGCTTTTTCCTTTGTTTTTGCTTTTATATATTGTGCATTTGGTAATTGACAGAATGCAGAGGAGGAGAAGTTCTCGGTTTATGTACACTCAGAGCCTGGATTTTTGCTCGACAAGACAACCACCAGGTCACGCTTCTTCTATGGACGGCAGCTGACAAAGAGCGTCAAGGTTATGCTCTTTTTGGAATTACTCTCTCTCTCTCTCTCTCTCTCTCTCATATGGGGGGATAAATGTATCTTGTTGCCAATAAATATGACTGCAGGTCGCTTGGGGGGAGGCTAGCATGATTGAAGCTGAGGGGCTTTTGCTCAAAGCCGCTTTGGAGGATCCAGCAAACCAACGATTTGTGCTACTCTCTGACAGGTACCTGCTAGACAGTAGCTTACTCTTGTCCCGATCCTTGATGGCATCTTTTTTTAAAGCTTTTTGTGTTCTAAATGATAATGACACAAATATTAGTTGGGCTTTCCAAGTTGCTCGAACCCCCCACTCTTGGTACATTGGCACATAACAGAAACATCCTAGATTCACAGGTTTGGCTGAGGAAGCGGGTGCTTTTTCTTATTGTAGCTATGATTTGCCATCATTGTGCTAATTGATTTTCATTAGAATCGTTAAAGATCTTTCTCGAATTTGTTACGTTCATAAGCTTACTCAGGTTTATGCAGATGCATGAAAATCCATTGTTTCCTTATGACCTTGAACGAATTTTCAGATGATTTGTTTGTTTAATCACTTATACTAATATCGTTAGTGCAAATTTGGATGGTATATTAACTGGTCTGTGAAATACTGGTCTTCGGGGCATTATGCTTTTACTTGGCCATTTTTAGGAGAAAGAACGTTTCTGAATCATGTCAACTCTTTCAAGTATTTCACATATTATTCTGTATCTCTTGAATTGCAGGCTTATTTGTAATTTTATGTTGCTTGTTCTTCAAAGATTCAAATTGAATTCCTTATATGTTTTATATTCCTCATCAACATTCTAAGGTAATCCTACGGGATGTCGTTTGACTTCATTGAAATATTTGGTATTTGATTTCTTTGCATATTGCAGTTGTGTGCCACTTTACAACTTCAGCTATATCTACAACTACGTGATGTCTTCTCCAAAAAGTTTTGTAGATAGGTAAACTGCTTCACTTCTTTGTAATTTCCTTCTTATTTAATAGTTCAAGTAACTCTTTTTTCTTCCTGAAAGTAAATCGGAAAGAAATAAGTAATTATGAGTTAGTGCATATTACCTTTATATGTTTTTTATTTTATTTTGCAGATTGATTTATGCAATGAAGCAATGAATTCCCTTTTCATGTTTCTCTGTTATTTCTTAGGTGATTATTGAAGGTTTTAACTTGCCACCCTGACTCAATCATGTCGTTATTTATTTGTTATCTTAGCTTTATTGATGCAAAAGAAGGTCGTTACAATCCCAAGATGTCTCCTGTAATTCCAAAGGACAAGTGGCGAAAAGGATCTCAGGTGTTATACTAATCAACTCCAAACATTGTTTTTGCATGATCCAACTCCTACAAAATTTTCATTTTCGAAAACTTAAACATGACATTTGCGTGTAGTGGATGACATTACTTAGAGATCATGCGGAAGTTCTTGCAGCTGATGATCTTGTTCTTCCTATATTCAAAAAATATTGCAAGGTAAGTAAGCGGACCACTATATTTGTTCGCTATTCCTATTCATTTCTGTCATTGACTTCTCAGCTTTGTTCTAAATTGAGGATCTTTGACTATGAAATAATAAACATAGAAGGTCTATACAATTATGTTTAACAGTTGTAAAAAGAAAACAAAAAGGTCATTGTATATGCATTTATGTGAAATGCAACATATCTGCCTTTAATGCTGTAATCACCGTAATATGTCATAATCACTATAATGTTGAAATTTTCTTAAGTGCCATATTGCTTATATAAATATTACGAATTGGCCCTGGTTTAAGGTCCTTTCGGGGGCGTGCACCAAGGTCTGCCGTACCCGTAAGGATGGGATCCCTCGATTGGTGGAATAGGGATTGGTGCCACCCATGGGTTTACCTGTTACGACGGTCGCTCGAAGAGGGCCGGTTACGGGCAGGGTTTCCCCACTCTAATCTCAAAAAAAAAAAAAAACCAATGTGACTTTGTTGCTTGTTATGCATGTAAAGCGTGATTCTTATCGCTCATTAGTCATCGAATGGTTTATAATGATTTAGTAATTGTTTCTCACTCTGCAGAGGAGACCTCCAATAGATGCTGAAGGGAACCGTATCTTGGTGAGTTACTTTTCGTTGCATCAACAAATACTGGTCTTGATTCTGTCACTTCTGTTACTTTATCTGCTCTAAATGAAGGGTTTTTAGGCGTTAGGCACGTGACTGTCATACTTTTGACTATGCTGGCATGAAGCATTTTCATCTTTTCTTATGTCATTGAATTTTGTGTATAATTGTAATGAGCGACAAGTTTATTACTTTATTGAATGAAGGATAGCGAGTGTCAGATGTCAACCTCATGGTGATTTATTTATAGTTCATTAAAGACTGTTCAGAACATGGAAATTGGGGTTCCATGCAGGCTTATTTACTTGGACAAAAGTTCAGATGTTCTATATTTGCTTCTCAAGAGAACAAATTTGGCAATCATTGTTGTATGTTGGAAAAATATTTCATGAAAAAGAAACTTGTTATTTTACCCAAATAAAAAACCATTTATGTGCTTCACGATTTTAACCCATACGAGTTTTTCTCTACTCTTGATTTATATCTTTTTATTTTGGTTGATACATTTTCTTCTAGGCTTTCGTGGTTTAGTTTGTGGTAGCCATTACCCTATTATGCTTTTAGGAAAATGCCTTTTGTTTTTATTTCCTTTTATTGAGCTTGTTCTTCAATGCAGAAACATTTTCAACAGAAGGAACATAACTGTATTCCTGATGAGCACTATGTGCAAACTCTACTCTCCGTAAGTTCCTGTATTTTTTATTTTTTTGGTTTTATTTTATTGTGTTAATAATAGTGAAAACCGTATCGTAGATATTGCTGCCGCCATTCTTATCGCAAGTGCTATTGTGGGTTAAGCTGTTTGTCCGCTTTTATGTTCTGTAGATGAGTGAACTTGAAGATGAACTGGAAAGAAGAACACTGACGTACACTTCTTGGAATCAATCAAAAAATCACATGGAAAGGCAGACTTGGCATCCTGTCACATTTGAGTATCCTGATGCAAGTCCTCAGCACATGAAGGAAATAAAGGTAGTCCCTTTCTTAGCTTACTATTTACTTAGAAATTATTATATAGCTTAATTTCTTTGTGAATCTCGTTTGTTAATCTTGGATGTTTACTCACACTATGAGCTACCAAAATTATATGATTTGACCTTGTTGCGTCTTTTTAATAGAGAAATCATTCGTGCCTCTAAGTTTGAACTCTAAAATATCACTCTGGAAGTGATGTGGACATAGTTGCTGCCATACTTTTGGAGACCGGATCTTGTGGTAAAAACCATAGGGGATCCCTTGTGGTATTCATCTGCGTCGTTCATCGGTCTACTATGTATCATGAGATTTTTTAATTAAATTTTTATCGACTTATTTGGCTTATTTTTAAACATGTTTATGAAAAAACTTTGAACTATAAAATTGTAGATTTTGATGTGATCTACAATTTTGTAATTGAATTTTTTTTGAAAAATATTAAAAGATATGTCAAAAAGATGATAAAAAACTTTAATTATTATTTTGATATAATGTTTGTCATTTTTTCGAAAAACTTTCACATACAAAGTTGTAGATCACATCGAAATGTATATTTTGTAGTTCAATTTTTTTTTTTATAAAATAGATCAAAGTAGTTGATAAAAATTTAATTAAAAAAATTTCGTGATACGTACTGGACCGATGAACGGCCTAGATTGAAACCACAGAGGGATCCTCTGTGGTGCGTAATCCTCTGTGGTCGCACCACAAAGGATCCCATTCGATACTTTTGACATGGGCTGGCTGGACAGATCTTTTGAAAGATATGTGTGGAGATGATTCCCACTAATTTCTTTACAGTTGAAGTTAGAGGTACCTAGCTTTGTTTTCTAATATGCCATATGAATTTTGCAGCAAATCAACCATGTGTACTATGAGACAGAATACCGGACAGAATGGTGCCAAAGCAACGGAACATTGGTTCCATGTTTTTTGTTTGCAAGAAAGTTCTCTCGCGGTGCTGCAGTCCGTCTTCTGAATGAAGGGTTCGTGGGCCCTTTCGATCCTGCTTCATTATTATTGCACTGAAGTATACATACATAATCGAGCACGCCTCGACCACAATTTACAAAATGCTAGAGCTGCCTAAATTAACCCAAAATATAACCCAAAATTGTTGGAGAACTCTCGGAGGCGTAGTGTTACACAGCGCTGGACGTCTTAGAAGCGGGCTTGTACAGCAACAATTCTGCAGCAGCCTCTCGATTGATTGCCAGTTGCTAGACAAGAGGATGATTAGTGAGTTGCTAACAATCTTATAACCCTATGCAAAGTTGTAACCCGATTATCATGAACTACTATACCGAAGATCAGTAGGTCGTCTTGTACAAATCTAACAGGTCTAGATAAAGATCTATTCAATGGAATTCTGCAAGTATGCTCAAGCTTAGAAATCTATCTTGCAACATCTTAAAGGAACTAGCTTTTTACCATCTGCTGGTTCATACAACAGGTGTGATGCAATATATATATATATATATATATATTGCTCTATGGGTTATGTTTTTTTTTTTTTAAAAATAAATTTCTTGGATTGTTGCATAATGACTGCTTATAAGTTTGTGTAAGATTGTTGAAAATTTTGAACTATCATAGTGGAAATCCTTTCAAAATATCTTACAGGCACTGAGTTTGTTTTCGTATAAAATTATTAAAATTATCTGAACTATCATAGTGGAAATTCTGTCCGTCAAGTTTCACAATGCTATGGTGTAACAGCGCGTAGGTATACTAGGTTTCCATGCGACGGTTAATGGATGAACCCGGCTCCACATTTGAAGCTTACAGGGTACTAACGTTAGAAGGAGAAGTGGTCGAGAATTCAGCTCAAGTTGAACCTGCAAATGTTACGGCGAAAGCAGGTCACAAACTGAGGCTTGCAAAGAACTCAGCAGCTTTGAAGGTGTTTGCTGCTGTATTAGATACAAGCTAGTTATATAACCCTATAGACATTCAATCTGAGAAAAGAATAACGTCAATTTCAACATAATTTACGAATTTAGTAATATTCTACGCTAAAACAAAGTTCTTATTTTGTTAAGTAACTACATGGAGTAAATAGTTGCAAGATAACCAAAAATTATCACAAATTTCTCCTAAAGCATGCATGTGGCTTACTATACGCTGCTCAAGGCGAACTACGTGATGTTCAAGTGGACCTTGATCGCTTTCGGGTGACATTTTTGGATAAGTGCGATCCTCAACGTAATAAATAGCATGCGTATACTGTTACTGATAGAAAAATACATAGTTTGATACTTCCAAGCAACTTCGCCGAAATTCTCTAGACAAAATCATATTATCAATAAGGAAAGAACTACTCACACCCGACAAACTACACAAAACCAATCTCCACCACACACACGCCACGTGATCCGTACAATTCTCTCGGGATCCGTAAAAATCAAAATTATAGATATACCCATCGTGAAGTGTGGTCCTGATTGTGCAACGTCAACATGTGTGATTTCTTGGGGGTGCATAGCAAAGCCCTATCAATAATGGCCGTAGAATTATTACTACCTTCTAGCATAGAGTTATATGTCTCAAAAGGACCATGATTTATCGTTGCATCATATCAGAAAATTGGGCATGACCTGTGAAGCAAGCGCTGGCAAACACACAGAACACATCGACACCATGACTATAGCAAGTGTATTTGTTATTGATATCAAACCAGTTCAACAACTAGGTATCAATTAAACTGCAATTTCTTGGAGAACATACTACCACCAAACTAGATATCATCCACTCCATAGTGAAACTAAAAAGTATATTTTGCAATTGATATTAGATCCGCACAGTTCAACAACTAGGTCATATCTTACACTACAGCTGCTTGGAGGCATTATACCAACCACCCCAAGTATCAGCCTTTCCATAAAGTTATTACTACAGCATCATAAAACTCTGAGGCACAAATCTAAAGCGCCTTCGTTGTTTATTTAATTTAAAACATATGTAAAGAAGCAACACTTCCAAAAAACACAGAACAAAATTGGTTTGCAAATCATACAGCACCAAAACAGAGTTTACCTCTTAAATCAACGTGTAGAACCTTGACCTTCTAGAGTTTTACCTCTGCCTGGCACGTAAATAAAACGTCGTAGCAACGAAAACCACGGCGGCCGACGAAGCCGCAATTGCTGCAGTTGCTGTCCATGAGGGGTTCCTATAAAATCCACCTTCTTTTGCCAGTCTATCACCTCCGATATTGTCCAATCCATTGACCTTTGCGCCGGGATTAGTTTTCTTAGTGTCCACATATCCGGCGATTTTACTCTCTAATTCCGCGTTCTTCTTCTCCAGAGCTATCGATTTTGCCTCCGCTTCTCGTAGCTTCTGCTTCAACTCGTCCTGAACCTCGATAATTTTCTTGGATTGATCTTTCAATTTTAGTTCCGATTCGCGGAGCTTCTCTTCGAGGGAATCTTCCTTAATTTTTTGCGCCTCGAGCTCTCTCCTAATCCCGAGGACTTCTTCTTCCCGAGCAGCAGCTATGGCGGCAGATTCGTTCCTCTTTGATTCGAGATCGGCGATCTTGGACTCTAGATCGGTAATCTTGGATTTGAGTTCCACGACCTTCGATTCGAGGGTTGAGTTAGACGATCGGAGAGCGGCGGCGTCAGCATCGGAATCGGCGGCGGCAGATTCGGCCGTGGCGAGATCGTGATGGGCAGCAGAGAGCGCGCCTTCTAGATATGAAGCGTGCGACGCGAGAGCCTTCTTCTCGACTTCAGATTTCTCCACCTCCGCCACCAGCTCCTCCACCCGCTGATGCATCGCCGACCGGTCGTGGCGGAGTGCCTCCAATTCGCGACGGAGGGAAGCGGAGGTGGCATCGCCCTCATCGTCTCCAGCGGCGGTGACGGAATCCCCCTCGTCGTCTCCAGCGGCGGTGATAGAGTGGCCCTCCTCGTGTCCAGCGGCGGTGACGAAGTCTCCATCATCCTCTCCTCCGACGGAGATGTTTACGGCGGCGGCAGGGGAGTCGCCGTTGGTGGCTAGCTTGGTGTCGTTCTCGTCCATAGCAGTAGGGTTTGGGGAGTGTGAGTGTGAGATGGAGAATGATCAACGGTCGAAGATTTTTATAGGCTAAAAGCGTCCGTCGCATTTGTGCGGTAATGGACTTAGGGCCCAACTCCACTAACAAACGCCCCTACATCTGTCCAATTTTTTCAATTTTATATTATGAATTTTCAAACTAATCCCACATTTTTTCACAATATATTTTTATATATACTAATTTTAAATCGGTAGACAAATATTAGTCATAAATATCATATAAATAATAATTGTAATATATGTTGCATATTACAAAAGTTACATCATACTAAAATTATGTATACAACATTTTAAGAAATTACAATCATAATAAAAAAAAGCTTAATATAGTATATATATAATACATATATAGTATATTTCAGTTATTCTTATATTAATTGTGCATGTGCGTTGATTAATTTAGTATAAATTAATTATTTTTTTAATTAAAATATTATTTTATTTATTATATATTATTAAAATAACAATAATTATACATGACATATCTAAAATGTTTTTGAAACGTGGTGTGGAAGGATGGTTATATATATATATATATGGTTATATTGTCAATTTTTTCTTCACAACATATAAAAGTTTATCTTAAAAACTTATTATTACATAATATATAATTATTTATACAAATTACATATTATTTTATGAAATTTTTTATATTTTATTTAGCTCTAACGTTATATTTTTACATCTTACATGTTTAATTCTTTTCAATTGATGTAAAATTTTATGTATATCTTTTTTAAATAAAAGAGATATATCATATAGTTTCCAAAAATTAATTTAAGATACAAGACCTTAATAACTTGATTACAAAAAAAAAAAAAAAAAAAAAACTTGATTATGTGTATTTTATTTTATACAAAGATTAGGGAATGTAGCTCTCCATAATGCCACGTGGCGTACACACGCACATGTGTATGCTTACAAACTAAGCCAAACCTCCTTCAAAAGGTTCCTCCGCAGCCATTCTTTCAGTCGCAAATACCTCCGCAACTCCGGTAAATCTCTATCCTTTGTCTCCATTAAATTTTGTTCTTTTGATTTTAGAAAATTGAACGCGATCGTAATCGCGACGTCAGTTGCCAATTATTTAATTCAATTTTATTTTCCCAATCGCGATTCCTTTTGCTGTTGCATTCGATTTCTATTTCGACGCTTTTCTTTTTCTTTTCTCAAGGTGATTATTTGATTTGATTTGGTTTCTTTTATGTTTTCAGGAAGTGAAGCTCTGAAAAATTTCTTGCTACCTGGTTCGAGATGGTATGATTCCGAACTATTGTTCTATTTCTGTCTTCTCCATATATATTTTTTTTCCTCTGCAGATTTTGATATGTTATTTATGTTTTGAAAATATAGAGGGACGTGAAAAACTGCCCCTTTAAGCTATAACAATTCGGCTCCTGCCAAAATCTGACAGACAAATCATCCAGCCCCTGCTGAAACTGGTTTATTTCGGGGCAGCGGTTATTAGTGTTGCAATGTATTAATGTTACCGTTGTGGGGATATAAGATAGTTTTGGCAGATAATGTTCTGGGCGGCGAAATTTATCGTTTCCGCAGGTTCAGTTGCGAGGTGAAGTAGGTTATGTTGTGGGATGGAATTTAGTGTTGCTATATGTGGTTGGAGTGTTGACAAATGAGGAGCTTATTTAAAGGGAAAAAAAGGGATGATCTGGTATTATCCGTAGAATTAGATCTAATGGTATGCTTAGTATATAATGTTTCTCCAGATGTTGCATTGTATGGGATTAACTGAACTGTTTTGATAGATGGGAACTTTACTAACAAACCAAACAAAATGTATTAATCTAAAGCTAGTCATGCTAAGTGTTTTTGAAATTACTATTTTAGTATGTTTCAGGTTGCATATTGTTCCATAGATAAAGGATCAGCTTAGAATTGTTCGTCAGTGTATTGATTATTCGTATATTGTTGCTTGTTGAATCCTGGAAACTTTGTCTTGGCGGGGACTTCTGTATGCGTACTAGATCTTGAGAAGATAGGGTAGATATATGTGAACTGTATGCGTAAGAGATAGTTTACTAGTTACTTGGATGGCATTATCTAAATCCATTATGTGGCATAGGTTAATGTCACGTACACAACTTGATAGTATATCACTTCTAAGAACTATAAATAGCCTGTAATGTTGCATCTCTCCTGAGACCGTGAGGTCTTAACTTTACTTTTTGTACATATTAATGATTTAGAGGGATTGAACCCGCAATAAGCATTTGTTGGGAGGAGAATTACTGAAATTGCTCCATCCCGGAACGAGATTAGTCTCATCCCCCGTGGCAGTGGGGGGATACTCATGGAAAAAAAAAAAGTTTTTTTTTTTTTTTTGGTTCACATATTCAATCTATGATTGACTCTTTGCATTCAATTAGTACAAGGCAATGGTCTGACTCCATAATTCCATTCATACTCTCTCACACCATACGCTGTTTGGCTTGAACGCTTGCTAAATGGGAAGCTTTTTGCTCCACTAACTTCCTATCTAGACCAGGCATTGTTATATGTCGACCTATTATAATTATAACTGTATTGTTAATGTTGACCTACTTTTTTTGCTATAATGGATGAAAGGATGTCCACCATCAGTGGCATGGTATTAGTAATTATGGTAAAAAATAAATGAGTTTTTTGCAACTGCATTCCTATGTTGCTCATACACAGCTAGTCGCATATCTTTTAACAGAACTAGTTTTGAGTTTTCAGGATGATCCAGAGCTAGACGCCATTAGACAAAGAAGGATGCAGGAATTGATGGCGCAGCGTGGAATGGTTAGTCCTTGTAACTTTTGTACCCATTTCTAGCCATAGTAGATCTGACATGTTTCTTTGTGTTCACTTTCAATTTAGAGTGATCAACAAAACCCAGACCAACAAAAAGCGCAAGAGGAAGTCAAAAGGTAAATTGCTATATCCTGTATGTTTTCCTGCAGCCTTTCAAAAGATTAATATTTGTAAGTTAGCTCTCCAGTTCTTAGCCTGATTATATCTTTTCAGGGAAGCAGAGGAAAGAAGGCAGCTTATGCTTAGTCAGATATTATCTTCTCAAGCAAGAGAAAGGCGTAAGTACAAAATGTAGTTGCTGACTTCTATGCAAGGTTTCAAATTCTGGGCGGCACGCACCGGCACGGCCATTTCCGGCCGTGCCGACCTATGGCGACCGTTTCGGTCGACATGGAGCTCCGTCTCGGGTGGCATGGCTCCGTTTCGTGCTGTGCCGCCCGGAATTTTTTTGTTTTTTGAAACAACAGAAAGTTTAGAAGAAGAGGAGGAAGAGGGGGAGGAGGAGAAATTAAGCTATTATTTTTTAAATTTTTTTTAATTATTCATATTTTATATTAAAGATAAAAATATGTAATAAAATAAAAAAAAAATTATTTTATTATCGGCCGGTCGGTACGACTTGATCGGCACGGTCTGTACGTCTCGAGTGGAATTTACCGAAACTCGGCACGAAACGGTATTTAAAACCTTGCTTCTATGTATGCCCGAAGAAACTAGTATCTGTTAGACTCCTCAATTGTGGTAGATAAGGGCAAGCTATATTAGATGAAAATGAACATTGAATCAGCCAAAATGACCCCACTAAAATTATATCAACTGTCATCCAGTTGATGAACATCTATTTCATATCTTTAACATAATGTAGGTCTTGCCTACTTAGCTTAATTTGCTTCCTATAAGATGGGTGCAACGAGAAGTGTATTCATGCAAATTTGATGGTTGTTGATGCTCAACTTATTTGTTCTTTTCTTCCCTTCTTTTTACCTGTGGTTTAATTGCATGAAGACTAGTATAGGGATCACTTCATTACGGGGGTTGAACTTTTATCTCAACTTGCTTGGTCTTTTTCTTGTCCACCAGATAGATCCAAGCTTATGCATTTTCTGTCAGGTTCAACATGGCTTCTATGTATCACTCAACTACAATTTTCTTTCAGAATAATAATTTACTGGCTCTTCTGACCTACTCATCTTTATGTTCCTGGTTATGAGACGCTAGCGAACCTATCGAGGCCTGTTGAATCAATAAAATTTGCTATTTTGTTCCTTCATATTTGTTTGTCTAGCTGATCGACATATTGACTCACAAATATACTTGTGAAAATAGAACTGATCCTTTATCTGAGGGGTAGGGATTTTATATCCTTAAATAAGATTTAACAAGCAGAAGGTAAAAATTAAGGAAAATAATAGTTTTTCCACTGCTTGTTGGACTGTAACTTATACCCACTGAAAGATGGGCATTAAGTTTTGCCCCTCATATTGCTTAGATTACATATGTGAAGTATTATGGTTCAATTCCCGAATACTTAAATAAAGTTGGTACATTCAATTCCCGAATATCTTGAAGTGCCATGATTTGCTTATGGAAGAACTAGTACTTGGCGATTGACAATATAGTATTCAGATGCACATACTCTAGCACTCTTAGACCCTCATTTTATCAGTGGTATAAGTAGAATTTGATCTACCGCGTGGTTCAACGGAAATAAAATCTTTCAAGATTGGCTAAGCAGATATACAGAGAGCATAGTAATATATGTTGCGAAAAACAGTTCCATGTAGTATGTGAAAGATAGCTTCTTCATATTTTGATATAGAAATATTTTCTTTACGCACATGTGGTCTTCCACTCTTCCTATTCCCTCTAATTCTTTTCGCTTGAAACATGTTGGGTTTTGTCATAATGCCCTTGAAATTGATCTTTGTTTTTTCTCAATGTCATAGTTGCTCGAATTGCTTTGGTAAAGCCAGACAAGGCCAGAGGAGTGGAAGATGTTCTTCTTCGAGCTTCTCAAATGGGGCAGATTGTTGAAAAGGTAATCACGTCTGCTTTTATAACTCCTTTAGATTGAAGTTAAAGAGTGGCCATTTTTCCGTTGGCTTCCATTTTCCACGATTTGATATCCTTAAACATTTTTTCTCATTTATAATTAACTTTTTCGCATTTTCCTCTTATTTTCTTCACCGAGATGTATTTTTCTGGGATATTTCAGTTTTTAAATTTGCTCGTGCAGGTATCCGAAGAAAGACTTATAGCACTTCTTGAGCAGATTAACACCCAAACAACTA
The DNA here is from genome assembly GCA_002076135.1 of Xerophyta viscosa. Taxonomy (NCBI): domain Eukaryota; kingdom Viridiplantae; phylum Streptophyta; class Magnoliopsida; order Pandanales; family Velloziaceae; genus Xerophyta; species Xerophyta viscosa. The sequence goes on from MJHO01000023.1 coordinate 2,003,737, forward strand.
AACAGACTAAAGTCACAGTAAGTAACTTCACTGATTCTCGATCCATTTTCGATGTCTTTCGTCATATACAATTTCACGATTTCCTACTTTGTGGTACAGATTCAGAGGCGCCGAAGTGTTGATGATGATTAATGATGCAAAGTTCGCGTAAAATTCTGAATTTGAAGAGAACATAGGGTGAAACTGTGATATTGAGATGTTATTATCTTGTTATGTTGTTTGATGTTGAGTATTTTGTAACTTTGGTTGTGATTCTATGAATTCGGGATATCTTTCGAAACGTCGCTGTTCTCTGATGTTGGGGATTTTTATTTATGTGATTTGAACTGCAGCATTTGTCATGATAATTGGAAGTATTTTATGCTCATTTTATCATCATAAATTAGTGAAAATCAGTAAAAAAAATGCTGTGCTTTTAGAAGTTAGTAGTGTATTTCGTTGATTTTTAGATTAGAAATGGTTTGCGTTTATATAACTTTTTTTTACTATGATTATATATTTTTGGGGTACTTGCATGTCATTCATTGTATTATTTCAAATTGCAAAAAAATCTGCTTTGGCAGATAAATATTATTTCAAATTAGGAGATATTTTTACAATTTCGAATTATTATTTGCATAAAACACTCCTTTTAAAATGATCAAAATGCATCTCGAACGGTCACCAAACAATCACCCAAACTTTTTTTTTTAAAATAATAAACAATTAATTTTTGCGTGACTATTTCGCGTTACATAAGATTAATTGAGTGTCTGGTAAATCGAGATGTTATTATAAAATATATATATATATATATACACACACACACCCATCACACAAAAACGTAGCATATAAACTTATTTTGAAAATATAAAGATACAAAATACGAAATGAAGTTCAGGATATGAGTACAAGAAAACATTCATATTCAAAACCATGCGTAAATTACATAGTTGGGGATACAAAGCCACAGCATAGCAACAACATACACAATAAACTCCATATTCCGATACAAACTCTATCGCGTTTGTCGACATAAGAAAGCATCAAACGGTAGGCGAGATACCGCCTTTTTTTATTGACGAGCCACAATTACGGAATTTGACTATTTAAAATGATAAATAGCGGCCCATCCATGTAGCGAAGCGAGACCAAGCCAAATCTACGGCATCATGATCCTCAAAGTCCCATCCCATTCCCTTACTCCTCTTGATTCCGTCGGGCGAATTATTCATAAACGCATGACCGATGCCAGGATATATGTAAACCTCGAACGGAACTCCCGAAGATTTCAGCTTCTCCTCTAAACTCTTTGCTGCCTGAAAGTTTTTAAAACAGTTTTAGTTACACCATCATGTTGAGATGTCGAAATTTATCGAAAAACAAATGCTTTCTAAACAACAAAGTGAGTTCGACAAGTTTCAGCGTCACGAGTCGTGTTACTCGAACTCTTTGATATACCTACCAACCGCGTCATGTCCGGCACTTTATAGGGTACTTAGAATCGATCATTCAAATATAGTTGAAAAACAGGTGACAAGAATGCTATTTGAAGGCAAGTAGTACTCACACTTGAACCTACAGGTTCATTCTGTTTCATGCTATTTGAACCCTTTAATAAATAGCATGTTGTTTTTTTTTTTTTTTTTTTTTTTTTGGAGATAACGTGGTGAAACCTTCCTGGGTCTCCGCTAACTCGCGGACCACAGTTTTCTACGTACACCTATAGGACCATTTTTGACCCAGGTGCACGCAGGAGAGTAAAACCCCGGCCTGGCGTCTGCCCGCGGACCAGACATGGAGTACTGCAATACGCAGCCACCAGCTTCCCTACGGCCGCAGTAAACGCGCGGCGCAAGCACATCCTATTTCAGGCAGCACCTCCCGCTTTGCACGAGTGGGAATTGAACCCGGATGAGGGCACGCTTCCCGAGGTGAAACCTCCCACCCATCCGACCCAGGTGCGGAGAGCTAAATAGCATGTTGTCAAACATGGTAGCTCGGTAGTTTCAACTCTTCTAAGCTTACAAGAATTATTTCCAGCAGAGCCAAAAAAAATGAAGTGTGGATTGAGATAGGTCGACCCGAAAAATGAAAGAAAACATTCTTGTCACAATAACTCTTGAACCTACACATCGACAAGGGCATCGACAAGGGCATCGAACAAATTCATTTTAAGACCGAAACCGAATAACTAAAAGAAGAAATTCATCCAAGTCGAACTTTTAAGCATTTTTTGCATAGCACCAAGAACATTGGTCTAAATTAGGCACATGAGCATGATATAATATGCGCATTCAAACAACGGTTACAGAATACCGAGCTCAACGCAGGATAAGAAAGAAGAGGATAAAAGAGCAGGCGGACTAAAACACGAAGAACATCGTACCGTAACATCAGAAAAACCAACAAAGTCATCCTTCTCCCCAAAGTGAGCCTGGACAGGTACTTTAACCTGAGTCGGATCTGCAAGTTCTGATGGAGGAACGCCGTAGAACGCAACGACAGCATCTATACCGTCAACCAGGACGGCACTTGCGATTGACAGAGCACCTCCCATGCAATATCCAGTAACACCAACCTATTCATTACAGAAAACATTAACACTAACAACGCATCGCAGCTCAACTTAAACTATAAATATGCTCATCGATGTTTTTTTTTTATATATTTTTTTTATCGAGAATTTTGTAGTTAGTGAATCTGCTCTGAAAACTTGCTGATGATGCGCATAAAGATTTATAAACAAATGTAATACTTAAAAAAAAAAAGAATTAGCAGAGAGTGGTTAACCTTTGGAGATCCGGTAGCCTTTAACCAGTTAACTGATGCTTGTATATCCTTGACTGCACCCTGCCAATCCAGATCATTCATCAAATGCTGAGCCTCGGCGACATCCAAACCAACTTTTCCTCGATATAGACTAACCCATAAAAAAAAACCGAGTAAAGGAGTTAGTTGAAGATAATCAGATATTTAAGAAAATTTTGTCCAAATTAGATGGAATAACATTAACCAAAATAAATAGATATAATAAACAATACTAGTATCGGACTAAAAGTGGTACAAATGCCGTAAGAAAAGGATCTTACTCAGGAATTATGGCTCTATATCCAGGATTCATCTTTGCAATATGCTGAGCATGATTTTTGACTTCAAAGTCAACACCCCACCACTCTTGCAATACAACAATTCCTGGAGCATTCTCTTTGCCAACAACGTATGCATCAAAAGTCTGTTAACGAAAAACCAAATTTAAGTTACGCAAATCATATTAAAAAAATGAATAAGCATCCCTAGAAATCATATCAGAAATTTGTTAATGAAAAACCAAAAGAAGAATAATCTCGATTGATAAATATTCTACTAGTTAAGAAATAACAAAACAAATCTATAATTTCTGAGCAATCATATAAATAGTGATTTGCCAGGACGAATGCAGCCCACTAATAGAGTATCAAACAACATTTTTTTTTTAATTTACAGTGACGACGTGACACATCTAATGAAATCATAGAACTTCCCAATTCGCCCCATCACTACACCACGCAGTGACCCTGGGCGCGAGTGATGGAACGAGTCATGCTATTATCGGATCAGAAACGATCTTACATCATATGTCTAACACCTAGAAAATTTGAGAGAGAGAGAGAGAGAGAGAGAGAGAGAGAGAGAGAGAGAGAGAGAGAGAGACTGACGGTGCCATCGCGTGTGATCTGGACCTTGGCAAAGCCATCGGCGGAGGCCATGGCGCGCACGGCGGAGCAGCGGAGAAATGATGATGGACGAAGACAATGCGAGAGCAGCTCTCTCACTGACTTGGAATATATGATTTATAAAAGCGGAGCAACGATGGCACGATGATGACGGTAGAGCAGCTTCTCTCAGTAGTCGCTGTAGCTTAGAATCTAATTCTGGTTTTGACTTTCAGCACAAGCCACATTCAACTAATTTTGGTTGGAATTTTAATACACAATTATCCTAAAAGAATATATATATATATATATATATATATATATATATATATATATATATATATATATAAAGGAGAAGATGCTAGATAGGACAATTGATCAAATATTGAACAATAATGAAAGATTTTACAGTAAAGTAGATACAAAATAAGAAAAGATTTTGGTATATCTTTTAAGCATATAATAATATCAAGCTAATTTTTTTTTATACTTTGTTCAGAATATATTACGATTTAAATACCGATAAAATTATACTAATTGTATAAAATACTAAAGTAAATATTTAGAATATTTTTAAGTTTTCGACCATGCCTGTTTGGAAGAATAGTTGTAAAGATGTATATTTTGTAGGGCTAATACCATATCAGCCCCCCATGGTTTATAAACGTCCAAATCAGCCCCCCATTTAAAATCGATCGTTTCAGCCTCCCAAATACTGTTTGGACTTTTCGGACGAAAATATTTCTATATCCGTTAACAGTTCGGACATAAAAAACACTAATCTAGAAATATTTTTTTGGAAAAACTTTTAATATCAAAATTGTACATCTCGATGAGTTTTACACCTTTCATGTTGAAATTTTTTTCAAAAAATACTTTCAAATAGGTGATTTTGGGATCCAAACTGTTAACGGGTCGACCCGTAATCTGCTGAACAGTTCGGACGCCAAAAATAACTATTTAGAAGTATTTTTTAAAAATATTTTTAATATAAAAATTATAGATCTCGTCGAGATCTATAACTTTCATATTTAAAAAATTTTTTAATTTTTTTTTAAATATGTATTTCAGCCATCGAATAGTCATGAATATTTTCGTTTGAAAAAAATTCAAACAGTAAATAGGAGGCTGAAATAGACGTTTTTTTTTAAAATGGAGGGCTGATTTGGAATGTAAATTTGGAACGGGAGCCGATATGTCATTATCCTTATTTTGTATGAGTAAAACGGTGGCTTTTTTGACATTATTCAATGAATTTATGCATCTAATGTCATGTGAGCCGTCTATCACGGTGATTTCGGACCGGTAGTTACGGACGAGCCGTCAGCTGTTCCTTTTCGGTAATGGATCTTGAACCGAATCTTTTTAGGGTTTCATAATACCGATAAATCGAATCTAAGGTTATAGAGGTAGAGGTAAAAGATCCAATTTTGCACGGATCGGATCTCACCGGAGCTCCGACAGCGAGTCATAACCCGGCGGACGAGCGACCCGCAGCCCACGAGTACGCGAACTCTTCCCAGAAACCCGTTTACTCGATTTCAATTTCTTTTTTGTTTTTCTTTTCTGTTTCAGATGTCTTGTAATTGGGTGAAGATTACATAATTCAGAGCGTCTGGATCGTAATTGATGATCTAATTATGAGAAAAACCTCTTTTTAGTTGTTAACTTCTGTTTAATTTATCTTTATGGGAGATTCTATGATTGCTCTTTTCTTTCAAATTTTGTTGCTTTTTCAGTTTTCATGTAAGTGGATACAAGAGTTCGTTATTGAGAGTGATTTGGTCGCAATTGATGATCATATTCACAAGAAAAAACTCTACTTGGTTGCTAATTTCTGTTTAATTTATCTTTCTCGGTGATTACCATGATTGGAAGTTGGCCACTTCATAGTCCATTGTTAACGAATCTTGGATTTTGCTAACTGATGAATTATGATAATGTGAATTATGTGAACTATCAACTATGAGTTTTTTCTCGGGTCGGATAACTTCATGGGTTTAGGGTTTACCTGCCGAGTGTCTGCTCTCTGATTCCTCCTGGGTTGAGATCAGAGAATACTTCTTGGAGTCGACAGCCGTAAGGCTGACAGTGCAAGTCCCTTCTTTCAAGATGACAAATTTTAAAGGGTTTAAACACTGATCTGAAATCTTGAATGGGATATTCATGTATGTTTAATGTGAAATTTAGAGCTTATGAGATACGCGAACAGATTCAAATTGGAAGCGAAAATGATGTGAGTTTCCACTGTGTTGTCATGTACATCCAAAGTTGCACTTACTCTCAATAACATCCAGTTTCTGCTATGTCTATGATGGAAATTTTGTGATTTTCTTTGTTCTGTTACATGAATCTTCATGTTTTGGATCATTATAAATTTCAGACATGGCCCATTGAAAAATTCTTCTGCGCAGATTGTGATCTCCTTTGCTCATGGCTATTATATTCTTTCTGCAGACATTGTTTATGGTTTTCCGAAATATGCTGCTTCTTTAGTACTTGAATAGCATTTAAAATTCCTCTTTTTCTTTTATTTGTCATATAGCCTGTCGGCCAATTATTTATAATTTATTTATTTTTCCACTTTTTAGAGAAAGTTGGAATGAGAATTTCTTATCTGTTGTTCACAAATGAATGATTTAATTGACTCTCACATATCCTGATTGTTTCAGGCCTGTTTACTTTATTCATTAGATTAGTACATAGATAGAACAGTGATGACTTTATCTATTTTTTCCCTTTTATTTGATGTAGTCTATTTGTAAAACAATCATGATGGAAGTAAGGAGTGACAGAAAGGTTGAAGAATTGCATGGATCCCGAAATCCAAGAGCAAGAAAGCTACGTTCACTTGTTTGGAATGATTTCACGAAAGAACAGAAGGCCGATGGTTCTTATGCGGCTACATGCAACCATTGTAAGAAGCAACTGGTGGCTAGCAGTAGAAGCGGGACAACACATCTCAGGAATCACCTGGCTTCTTGCCTTAACAGCAAGAAGCCGATGAAGAGAAGAAAATTGCTCGTTAGGAGGGTAGCTCTGAAATCGAACGAGGCTTTCAAGTCTGACGGGAAGAACGATGAAACCGCTGATCTCGAGGACTTTCACTTTGATCAGGAATTAAGCAGACGCGACCTCGCTCGAATGATCATATTGCACGGCTATCCTTTCTCAATAGTTCAGCAAATTGGATTCCAGACTTTTGTTAATAATCTTCAACCTCGGTTTAAATTGGAGTCTTATGATGCGATGAGAGCCGATTGCATGAATATCTACGACGACGCAAGATTCAAGCTGCATGAGGAACTTCAAAAGCTATCTTGCAGGGTCAATCTTATGGTTGAAACATGGAGATCGAGTAACAATATGGAATATTTGTGTTTGACCTGCCATTATGTCGATAACGATTGGAAGCTTCAGCAGAGAATTCTTGCTTTTTCTCAAATCGAGATGGCAGCTACGGGAGAAGAGATTAGCAACGCAGTTATGGCTAACCTCTACGAATGGAATATTGACCAGAAATTGAATAGCATTATCTTTGACAACTGTGGCTACGGCGATAGGGCAGCAAAAGAGCTAGTGAAATATCTACGCTTAAAAAGTTCCCTTCGATCAAATGGTGATCTATTTCACGTACACTCTTGTCAGCGTCTGCTAAATCTCATCGTCCAGGTCGGTCTTGAGCATGCGTCTAGCTTAACAGATAGAGTGAGGGAAAGTGTACAGTATGTTAGATCCTCACTAGAAAGGCTAAAATTATTCCAAAAAGCAGCAAAACAAGTCGGGGCTCCTCAGAAACTGTTAGTTTTGGATGTGCCGTCAAGTTGGAGTTCGTTGTATTTGATGCTTGAACGTGCCTGTGAATATCAACAGGCTTTTAGCCACTTAGCAGAATGGGATAGTAAGTACGTTAACCCTCTATCATCCAGGGATTGGAATAACGTCAAAGCTTTTGCAGAGTGTTTAGAAGTTTTTTATAATGCTCTTGAGAAAATATCAGCTGCTAAAATTCCCACCGCCAATATTAGTTTTAATGATATTTCTGCGATTCATTCGGTCGTTAAGACCTGGTGCACGAGCCCTTTACCTCTGATTGAGACTGTAGCTAAACGAATGATGGCCAAGTTTGAAGATCACTGGGGAATGACGAGAATCGTAATGGCCATTGCTTCTATTCTAGATCCTCGGTACAAGATGAAGTCGATCGAGTATTTCTTTAACTTAATCTACGATAATACTTATGAGGCCAAGTCTAGAATTGAATTTGTACGCAAGTGCTTAATAAATCTTTACAATGAATACGTTCTTGATTCGGCTCAGACCACAGGAAGCCAGGCCTACCTTTGCTATGCTGGGACCGGCGGTAGCTGCACGAATGCTGGTTGTGATACCGCAGAAGACTCCAAGACCCCTTCTCGTATTGCGTTATCTGATACACGAAGAGGTCTCGATCAGTATCTCCAAGAAACTTCATCAAGCCAACCGATGAAATCTGATCTTGATCTCTATTTAGAGGAAGCTGTTTATCTCTGTAAAGAGGGTCTTGATGATAGTTTCAGCGTGTTGTCTTGGTGGAAGTTCAACGCAGCAAAATATCCTATTCTGTCTTTAATGGCACGGGACGTATTAGCTATTCCCGTCTCAGTTGTCGAATTAGAGAGCGAAGGGAGAGTGCTGAGCCAGTACATGAGTTCGCTGGACCCAGTGACCGTGCAGGCCTTAATGTGCGGACAGAATTGGCTGAGGAATGAATTCGAAGGTGATTCTTAATTTTTTCGATGATGTCTCATAGTATGTTCGTGGAAAAGTCGTTAGTTTTTCATTAATGTGGCTTCTCTTTTTCTTCAGCTGTTAGCACGGGCGGCAATTCTGGAATGTGCTTGGTACCTGCTAACGCCTTTGAGGCATCTTCATTGTTAAGATAGGTAATTTTCTCTTTCCGCTATTTTCAAAATCAGCCTTTTTAATACCCTTTTTTTTGCGAGATATACATTTAACGTAGTAAAAGTGTTATTTCAACCATAAACTCATACTTGCTCCACAATGTATGTATGATATCAGTGGTCCTTCCAATGTATGCAAAAGTAAATGTAACTTGGAGTTCTAAAAATATAGCTGATATAATTTTCATGATAATAGTTTGTTCGAAATATTTTTTGTTGGTAACTTATGAGATAATAGTTTTCACTTATAAATAGCAAAATCAAGGATGTTACGGCACAAATTTTCGAGTTTGTTTTATGTGTTTGTTTGACTTTTCTGTTGGTTCTACTTACATGATCGACAAAAATAAGATATTATAATTAGCACATTGTTGTTAAGAGTGGCTGTTTAACATCTTTTACTTCCTCATAGAATTAGCAAACTGTGAAATGTTAGAAAAAAAAAACTGTATCATATGCTTGACTTTCTATATATAAATGTGCTGTTAACAGTAATTGGTGCCGTAGGAAGTGCATAAAGCTGACATATTATCCTAAAACGTTAAAATTGTAGTCAAACCGTGACATATCCATTCTAAAAGAGAAGCATAATTGTTTACCATGAATATATTTTTTGTTTATGTCGTAACCTGTTTGAGTTTGTATACGCATGGATACGTACAAGATCTATTCTCGAAAATATAATCCTCGTCTTTATATCATATTTTGTGGGTGTTGTTAATTAATTTTCGGTTTAACGGTGCATAGGATAATTGTTCTGTCGCAGGGTTACTACGATAAAAAACTTTGGTTGCTATCGTCGTTACCGACATCAAACAATTAGCCACCACTAGAATCAAAGATGCACAACTGGCTAACTTCGGTGTGTCCGGCATCTGACAATCTATCAGCTAGGGAGTATGATTGTACGAGGTATACACGCCTGCGACTAAATAATCTTACGGATGTATAATTACGGGTAAGAACTTCATGCCCAAGTTTCGGGAGGGGTACTTCCTAAGCGGCATAAGAACAATTTAGATCTTTATGACATGTTTGTATTGTCTAAGTGGCAGTTGAAGTTTGAATATAAAAAGTCCAGTTAGATTCAGTGTATGCTTTAATTTTTGAAATTTAATTTCAATGCCCTCCCATTGTTCAGGTGCTTTTCTTGCTTGATCAGCTGTTCGTTTTATGGATTTATTAGAGTTGGTGGCAAATAAAAAATTGAACATAAATGCATATATATTTTTACTTCCGAACATTTATTTGGCATGTATAGCTATCGGTAGAAATAAAAACTGGACGATCACAGAAAAAAAAAAGGCATAAATAAAAGATTGCTGAAAGAAAAAAAAAAAAGAAAAAGAAAAAAAGATTTGAAGCAAAATAAAAGATACAACAATGCTATAGCTCCCAAACTAAGCTCTTAAACATGCCTCATTATAATCAGCTTCTGTTGTGTATAGGATCTGATCCTCTCCTGACTCTTCTTTTCCTCATCTTTCCATTTAGATGAAACATCGTAGATCGTGCTGCTGATCGCCGGTTCGTACCCAAGTCCGCACGATCGTTACCGTCGATCAGTACGCGTTGCAGTTTACTTATCCCTAGATGAGGCTCTCCGATTCCCCTGGCGACGATAACGGTGCTTCTGAAGCCAAGTACATTGATCCATAATAGCCAAATGAGAGCAAAGAGGAGAAGGAACTTGTTAGTAATATTGGATGCCATTGTTGATGGATTATGGTAGATTCTCATTTGCATTATATAGATCTATATAACTTAGAAAAGCATTAAAGACATTAATTTTTATTTTTTTTTTAAAAAAAAAAGAGAGAGAGAAAAAGTAAGGATAGAAACCGAGGAGTTCAAATGATAGGGGTGGTGAAACCCAATAAAGATTTTTAAGGCTGTTTTTGGATGGTTCTGATCTGTCAGAGAATGGAATAGACAAAGAGATTTTGATATATACATATATATATATATATATATATATATATATATATATATATATATATATAAGCTTCGTAATCGAGGGTGTTGGGATACATAGGATGTATTCTGTAGATGTAGTAGATGATAAAATGGGCAATAAATAGGATGTCGCTAGTATTTCCCTTCGGACATTTTAGCCAAAAATGTTTTTTTAAATTACAAAAAAAAAGGATATCATTCCGGATTTTAACGCGTGCTATTAAACCAAATGTAGAAAATCTTCCCTCCCCACCTTTATTATTATTGTTTATTTTTGAAATATGAATATACTTACTACAAATAAAAAGCTTTTGTTGGTCTTATTATCTTATACTTTATTTTAAAATATGAAAGAGAGTAGTATGCCTTCCCTTTCTTTGTTGTTCTGGAAAAAGCAAAAGAAGAGCAGCAAGTACTTATATTTATGCTTGTCCAATTAAAGATAAATGCTAGTGGCCCCCCCTAATTTTGTCCCAAAATTGTACTTCTTTCATGTCCAGGATTGAATTTTCTGATCTCAAGAGTGAAGATTGAGACTTCAAATTTTGGAAGATTTTTGGGATGTTTAGCATTCTTTTTTTTTGGGGTCAAATAGCATTCCTCTTTGAGCAATGGCACAAAGCAACCTCCCAAACACCTATCCCGAAGTCCATGCAAGGATGAGATCCACATCATCTTTCTCGAGGGCCTCGGGATGGGTGTTTGTAGCATCAACTTTTGCATTATTTCTCAGCACAAACATTTCTATTGCAGTTTTCATGTTTCCCAACTAAAGTATTTTGAACAGAAGCAGATAGACAACAATATATCTCAAAAAATTGCAAGTTTAACACTGGAATCCCATTTCCTTATTATTATTTTTAATCATTTTCTAACCTCAATGCAAAAACAAAACCAAATTTGCAATGGATAACTGCTCAAGATATTATTACAAAATTCTTGTATATTCAGACTCCTCGGTTCCCGTGGTAGAAGAGATTGCCGATGCCGTATATTCTTCGATAAGTTAATCCTTTCAACAAATACTGACGGAAAGAATCAAATACAAATAGTTCGTCCTGAATACCTGATCAGGTCACATGAAGTCGGGTTGGCCGGTGGATGTGAGACATCTGTGCCACATCCTGCTGTTGGGGTCCACGTATCTCGGGGACGTAATAACTTCCGGGATCGGAAGGTAGACATAGTGAGTGTTACATATACCCGTCGTTATTCCGCTGAACCCTGCGAATGCTCCGTGCACCTACACAATGATCATAACAAATTCGAACACATATTTTTATTTCTCACTCTATCTGAAACAGCTAGAGAATCACAAAAAAACAGTGGAATATTTGTGAAGCGGAACCAAGAATACGCACAGCATTCTGACCAAGCACGGTGCAGAGGATAGCATCAGATGCATTGGCTCGAACTGCTCTGACCATGTATGTTGGATCGATGTATTTCACATCAGCTGGAACACCAATATCTTTAAAATGCCTTTTGATCTGCAGAGAATACCAATCTATATAAGAAAGTGGGCTTAAATGTTAACATAATATCTAACCGACTTTGGGAACTAGTTAGCATCTCCGTATAAATTAAACAAGCTGGATTATAAGCATAATACAAAAGAAGCGAGACTAATTTAGGACCTAAAATCAAGCGCTAACCTATAATAGATTAAACTAGGAAAAATATGATTTTGGGTAAAACGGGTGAATTTAGTGGGGAAGGGAGGATATGCAAAGTAAGCAGAAATAAATTTTGGGTATAACAAAAACTGCTGCGGACAATCTCAGGCAACACCACTCAAAATTTTCCTGGCATGGAATCTTCTAAACCAACTTTTAGAAATAACATGTTCAAACCCAATTACAGATGAACTCTAATTCTCACCTTCCTCAAAGGTAAGCCTGAACTTGTTTCTTCCAATTTGTAAATAGAATTGATATTTATACAAGAACAAGTTACCACCAAAATCAAACAATATAGCCTCTACTAAGAAACAGACCTTCTGTTGAATATGAACTCCGATATCACTAAGTATAGCATTTCCTGAAGCATCTTTTGCATTTGAGTTTTCCAGTAAATCCTGCAAGCAGCACCAAAATTATTAGAGTAAAGAAAACATGTCATGATTCTATACTCTTTAATATGTGCATCATCAATGAATCATATTTCCAAAAAAAAAAAAAAAAACACGTATCCTAAGGAGCAAGATTTCCCATCCGTAGTGAGCTGAGTTCCATAAACTCAGATTTTGGCATGTACTAACTGTGACACCCTGTACCGTGCAGTTTTTATAAGAAATTATAATGACTTTAGATAGTTTTGGTGCATTAACGGTGAAGTTAACAAGGTGAAAAGCTGCAGTAAATGGCGGTTTTTAGTAAAAAAAATAAAAATAAAAAATGTTTTGGTCCGCGCCAACCAATTTTTATGCCCGTCCGTGCTGACAGGAATGGATTGGCACACAACGAAACAAGTTTCGGTGCCTAATCTGCTTGTATCCGGCATGCTCCCGGCAACATGCTGACACGTCAACCTTGTTAAGAAAGTCCTTTACTGAAAATACAATTGTACATTGTATGTTCATAAGAACTTTTACCCAATCCAAGAAAGATAATATACTTCCCTCCAAAAATATAAGCTACTGTGCTTGTATTAGAAGTCTCCATATGACTGTTGGAACTAAACTCTCAAAATCTTTCCTCAATATCATAACATATTATGAACATCAACTGACTCTTGATATAGTGCTAGCTATTAACAATCATTGCCGTGACAAGTATACAAGCATTCACGCTTTTTTCTGTTAATTTTTAAAGAAGTATCATGCAAGTAGTGACAATCTCACTTTCTCTGAATTTTAAACATTTTCATTAGTATAGTCCACTTACTTGTCCTGCTCCTTCAGCAACACAAATAACAGCTGATCCTTTAGTTTTTATTAAATGCTCAAGATGTCGTACGACGCCATTAGGTCCATCCAACTTGAAAGGTACCTACACTTGGATCCAAAAGGATTAAATTTTTTTTTTAACCCTTTGGAAAAGAAAGGAAAGATTCAGTCAGCAAGAATCAGAAAAATACATACCTCAGGAATTAAACATATGTCTGTCTGTCCACTAGACAGTGAAGCATGCATAGCGATGAACCCACTGCTCCTGCCCATCAACTTTACTAAGCCGATACCATGATATGCACTGTGAGCCTACATCACAAGAAACATCATATGAAGAACAAAACAATTAATTTCAAGAAAAAATATATGCATTAGGCTGTATTGTTGATACAAAATTACAATCAACAAGTAATAAGTATTACCTCGATATAGGCAGAGTTAATTGCTCGCTGGGCCTCTTCTACAGCAGTATCAAACCCGAATGTCTTATCCATTAAAAGAATGTCATTATCAATGGTTTTTGGCACGCAGACCACAGAGACTTTGAGTTTTCTCCTGCGGCACTGGCGGCAGAAGTGAAACATATTAATGCAATTACAAATACAGATTGTTTGAAAAGATTTGGAAGAGAACTGTTAAAGTTTCAGAAATCCAGATCACGAAAAGGTAGCTGACCAGCTCTATGTAATAGGTACATGAGAATTAGGCTATCTAGTTTGATTTTACAAAATAGTACCTCATTATGTATAGCATTAGCTCCTGCATGCGTGCCATTACCACCCAGTACAAAAAGCATATCAATTCCTTTTGCCTGAAATTGTAATCACTAGAATTAGATGCGACAATTGAATTCCTGTCAAACTGATGAAAAAAAATCGAAATTCAATGTAGAACCTACCTGAATGCTATCAACAATATCAGAGATGGTTGGTCCTCCACGGGAAACTCCCAGTAAACTACCACCAGCGAGGTTTATGTTTTCAACTACTCTTCGTGAGAGCTGCAAAAAAAGTATACTAAGAAGAGCTAGAAAGATATCTCAATCCAGATTTCAATATTGTTTGGAATGGAAACACTCTCACCGGAATTTCGGGTAAGCCTTCATCAGAAAATCCACGATAACCAAAGGGGATTCCAACAATATTCTTAACCCCATATTTCTCAAGTGTGAAAACAATCTGTAATAGTAGATTAAGTAAATTTGTTCTCAGCAGAATTAGTATCATATAAAAATCAATTCAAATGGTACACATTCATCAGATAAAACCTTTCTGAATGCAAAATTCGAAATGGTTGGTTGTTAGAAACCATGGTTTTGATTTATACTTGTCAAACTTTGAGACTGTATCTATTTCTTATAATGAAATAAGGTATTTGCCTCATACAGAATATCCTTCTAGAAACCTACCTCGCACATCAAGCCAGAGCAAAGTGATAGATGCTATATAAGGAACAACAATAAAAGTTCTGCATTACATTCAGAATTTATATAGATGATATGAACGCGTCAATAATTGAGCGGCTTCATGCAAACAAATTGCAAATTGTTCATCTCTATTATGCACATGCACTCCATGATAGAACCGACAAGTACCAAAAATGAAGGATAGATAAATCTTAGTTATATGAATAGTCCGTTTGTTTCTTAAAAATCGAAACTCAAAAGGTGGTCTTATGTGAAGCTGGCATACAAACAGTAAAGTAGGTGCGAAGCATAAGGAATCAGAAGCATTATCTGATCCCTCAAATTTCCTATATGACCACACACACACTTTTGCACCAAGCTCATCCGCTGAGGTTGCTTTAGCTAAAACGCATATATATATATATATATATATATATCCTTGACAGAGGCAATAGACATGCCAAAAGAATTACTACAATGCCATGAGACCCTAGAAATACATGCATAACTTAAAGGTATATCCTCGCAGAACTTTATAACCTAATTGTCGTTTGGGTAATAGTAGCTTATGGTAAGAACTATTTAAATCTATAACTAATAATAAATTGCAACGCCTTCTTCTTCGTTCCAATAAGAGCATATAACATCATCTTCCATTGACAAAGATGGCATGTGAATGCCATGAAGTATGACAGGACCAGCCAGTATAATATGTATTATACCTCAAAAAATCATGCGCTCCATGCTTCATATTCTACTTTCAATTAATCAAAAGATTATGAACGCTCTCACGGAAGTATGTTATAATATTTAAGGAGAAGGATAAAGAGGCGCAAACCTGTCTGATGACATCATTCAAGCCCGGACACAGCCCACCGCAAGTTAGAATACCAGCTTTTACTTCTCCAGGTTCATAATATATCTCCTTGCGAGGCCCAGCACGATGAACCCTAAGGAGAGATGACATTACAATAAAATTAGGAGCTAAAAGGAAATATACATTTGTCATCAAGAAGGAAGCTAGCAACAGCTCCTGAGCTTTTTTGGTTGCTTTATAAACCTAGGATTCTCAACGCTTGCACCACACAGAAAATTAAAAAGGAAGGTAGTATGGCTACTTTATAATAAGAAAGAAAAGAAAATTATCAAAACATACCATAGTTCTATCCAACTACAATCAGGATCAATGCACTCAGCTCCAGCAGAAGTTGGTGAAGAATACTTAATAGTCTTCATGAACAGTACAGAAAATAGTTAAAAAAAAAAAAACGTCTGTAAGTATAGTACTCGAAGTAAGTAATGCAAGCAGTCTAAACTTTAAGATCAAACAAAAGTTAAAGTTTGGGAAGGCTAATGTAAGGTGGTATGCAATAAAATTAGAGAAGAACGAATGTGTTAGTTAAACATCTAGTCTCTACTAACATTACACACTATAACTACACAAAAACCTGTTAGAGACATCGATGAAATGATTGTGTTCTTTTTAGAAGAAAAGCTTTTGTCTAAGGATACAAACAAGCCGCAATGTCATAGATATAAGATTTAAGTTTATAAATCCTACAAACTTCAAATTTGTAGAGTACCTTTAGAAGAGCCCGATCAGCATTATTCACGTAATCACACTGTCTTTCATCAGGTGCACCGTTATTGCTGCCTAAAGGACCTCTGTGGAAGGCAATATAACAGATAATTGAGAAACGCTTGCACAATATAACATAAATATTTGATACTCAATATGGAAAAGACAAAACAAATGTTTTTATAGACATTATGAGAATATGCTAACACAAAATACAATCACCTGTTTTTAAGTGAGAAAGTAGTAGGACGTGGCTTCACATTAAGAACATCAGTCAAATGTGGCAAATTGAATCTTTTATCAAATTCTTCTTGATATTTCCTTTTCCAATCTGGATCCTTGAAATCAATGTCAACATCAACGGAAACAGCTCTAACTTCTGCAAATGTCTGTCTGTTTAACCTCTTCTTGTCAAATCTTATGAATCTAGGCTTACTAGAAGTACCAAATGAGAAATCTCTAATGAGTTTGTAATTCCCGGAGCTAATAAGAGCGGTATTGCTCAATGGTGAAGTAAGGGTCATTCTTCAAGTATCACAATATCAATAATGTAGGTTCAATTAAAAGATAAATCCTGCAGAAGAAAAAACAAGAAAATTGTAAGTAAAAGAGGGGCCTTGGTCATAAATTTTGACTTCATTTGCCAATTAGCAAAACTTTAGTGGCTTAACTAACAAAAGAAAAAGAACAAATTATTTCTCCATTTAACCAACTTGACTATGGCATTCTGCATATCTAATAATTGTGAGGGGCACATGAACCCAGAGTACAGCGGACACAAAGGGGTACATGTATCTAAAATATGCATTCAAACATATGAAAGTTGTCTATTTTTCAACTAAGATGGCATACCAAACCCTAGAATCCCAAATTTCATGTCTCAGTTGATGGCAATATCTTCAACTTTATATATAATCGAAATGAGAATCGGTTTTTTAACAAGAAATTCCCTCTTTAAGAACTACAAAATCAATACTGACTTAGAATATTCTTAAATTGCTTTTCAACTATTACGCAACATTTTATATCAATCAGATATAAAGGCATTATTAAATCATCCAACTATCCCCAGATAACTTAAAACCCTTACATAAATAAAACCAGTAACAAAAATATCAACAAATCAAAATAGTTCCGAGAAAATTTCCTTCTAGACTATTTCTCAAACTAATTTATTTCACTGGAAACCCTTAAATAAACTTAAAACAGTAATAGTTACATCATCAAATTTCAAAAAGTTTAATGAGCACTGCAGAAATCAACAATGACTAATAACTGGAATTAAAGTACCTGTGAATCAATTAAGTGGATGAAGGACTTCGTTCGTTGGATCGTTCGCCAGCTAAAGCGAGAAAGCGAGAGAATAAAAAGGAAAAACAAAAAAGGAGACTTTCTTTATGCAGCATGCGTCTTGTTCTCTTCGCGCTGATGGTCAGCGGCGTTCATACCAAGATCTTTGGGCGTTCCGCAGGAACAACTTACCGGATCGTTTTTGGGCTCGTTACCTATTACCTCCAGGCCGGCTAATTATGTTACAGACTTGAGAATTAGGGCCGGCTAATTGTTTTAGAAACTTAGGACTGAGCATTCGGGTCAAACCGACACAACCCAAAAATGATAAGCCTGACCGAGCTGAATAGATAAGGCCTGACTTAACCCGAATTTGAATGCAATCAGAACAAATCTGAACTGAACAAAATACGGATCGATTTGGATATATTTAAAAATTTGAAATATAAAATTGGAGATTAATTTATCATAGCGGCAGCTCAAGGGCGAAGTACTGATGCGGGAGGCAATTAAAATTTACTCTTTTTAATGATTTACCAGAAAAAAATTCTCCTTTTAATAATTGGGTGATTACTCTTTTTAATATATAAGGACATCGAGCAGTTATATAAGGACATCAAGCAGTTATCGAATTTTGATTCATTTGGATTTGGTTTTCCCGCCCCAAATTCAAATTGATCCTCCGACAGACGTTGCCACCGGCGCTCGCGCGCCGGCGATCATAACATGATCCCAGAAACACCTGATTGAGTTCTCCTCCGACTCCTCGGATGGGTGCCCAGAGATCTCGGCACGTCTAACGGGACCCTGTCAACGGCCAATGAATTCCCCCTCCTCTCCGCCAGCGACAAGATAAAGAACGACGAGCAGACCACCATGGCCGTAAGGATTGCCGAAGACAATCTTGAGGTGGAGGCGGAGCATCCAAGGCGGCGGAGATCAGTGCACATAATTGTTTGATACGTACAGTGAATGGTTGCTGTATGACGTGATCAAGTGAATGATTTCACTATCTTTTGTTCTTACCAGATCCAGAATTTAAGGAATGTGCAGGAAAGCAATCTCCAGGTAACTAACCATCCCATTTCATATGCGTTTTCTCGAGCTTTTTCTTCTTGTAATATCTGGTCTTCTAAATAGGTTAGATCCACTTCTTCCATTATCTAGTTTATGTTCTGTTAGATCCCCTTTTTCGATTGTGCGACCTTATCCCGAATCCAGCTCTATCCGAGAGGAGACTATCCTGAGTCCAATATCTAGATAAAATCTTCCGTCGCACGTGCGTTTATCATTAGCACTTGATCAATTAGGATCTCAAACTAATCTGACAAAAATTCGAAGTGAGATGGAGAGAGTTCCTAAATCCTCGCCCATCTGCTGCGATATCTCATCACCAAATTTGAAAATGGTTACTTAATTGTTGGACCGTTTCATGATGGATTTATTGAGCCTAAATAGTAGAAATACACAACAAATAAATTTCAGAAATTACAAATAAATACAGAAAATTCTGTACAAAATAATAATTAAACAAGAATTATCAATAATTATCACCACTTCAAGATATTCCAAATAACCTACAAGAAAGTAACACAAAATAAAAAATAAAGTTAGAGATTTCACCGGTCGAGGTGTGCGTAGCACTTGTCCCCATCGAATATTTGCCGCCTCGTGCAAGGGTCTTTTTAGCAGATTCGACGGAAATACAACGACCCTTTGGTCTCCGATTTGCACGATTCGGAGTCGAGTGAGACACCACCGAGTTTTTCTTTGAGAGTGAGCTTGAAAATATTTAACTATAGAGTTTAGAGAATGATCAAATAAAATTCTTGGAAGAGGATCAGATTCATCCAGAGAGTGATCAGGCAAAGAAGAAGAAGAAAAGAAAGGAGGGCTCGGTTCTGGAAGGAATTCAGAAAAATCACACAAAAAGTCTTCTTTTCACTTGCTAGGATCTCTTTTCCATATACATTAAAGAAATGGTTATCTTCTCCAGTCAAATAATAACTTATTATATAAGCTAAAATAATGACATTTTTTATTGAAAATAGAAAAGAGATTCCAGCAAGGATTTAGCTAGAATATTTAACTTGTGTAAATTATCCAAAATATCCTTCTCGATAATTAAAATAAATAAATAAATAAAATAAATTTTAAATTTGATTTACGGTCAACATTTTATACATAAACGTATATATTAGCAGTACAGTCAAACAGTGGCTGTCATTTGCTACTACTGCTACTATTGGGGCAACTACTGTTAGGTGCTGTTTGGTTGGGTGCAGTTAAAAATCGGAGTTGTAAATGCAGCAGTTAGAAGTGCTGGGAGTTGTATTTTCTGTTGTTGGTAAAGCAGTAGGTCTGTTTGGTTTGATGCAGTTCGAACTACTGCAGTTGGAAAAAATCTGTTTGGTTTGATGCAGTTGAATAGTGCAGTTCCAAATCATGTGTTTGGTTTGATGCAGTTGAGCGGATATGGTAACTCGTAGTAGAGTTACCTCCTCTATTTTTTTTTTGTTTTTATTTTTTATGATTTATGAAATATTATAAAATTGTAATTGCATTGTTGTAAATTGGACAAATAATATATGTAATAAAAAATTTAAAATTTGTAGTTAAGTCTTATTATTTTTATTTTATATTTTTATTTTTGTTTTGTTGAATTGATTTTATATAATTTTGAAAGCTGTTATAATGATACATATTAAAATATTAAGAATTACTAAAAAATATTGAACATATCTAAAATAGTTAAACATTAATGAACATATTAACAACTTTATTAGCAAAAAATTTTTTTGACATCATTATTTACAGTTCAAAAATTAGTGAACATATATTATTAAAAAAAGATATTATTTACAATGTTATTTTCAATAATATTGATGATACACATGTATTTAAAAAAATATCATTCTTACAAATGGATACAAATAAATTCGTAAATGATAAATATACAAAAGATTAGTTCCCACATATACTTTGCTTTTCCATTCTGCTATTCCACATGCGACGGAAAAACGGTTGTGTTGCAAATCTGTGCTGCCTTATCTGGTATTCCGCGAGTGACTCGTACCTTGAAATGTTGCCAACTTTTGCTCTCAGTTGTCCAAAAATAAAAGAAGTCATCACAGAAATTGTCATCGAAAGTACTTATATGTCACTTGCATGTGGTTAACTTTTAAGTGCCTTATGGTATTGCGCCTAGTATTTAGACGGTACCGAAGCCTAACCTATCTATTAGACAGCACTGATTCTATTGCCGGAATCGACTCCTATCCGATAAATAGACGGCACAAGTTTCCTGTCACAATACTGGCATAATACGAAGATACCTAAAAATAAACCAACGAAGCATGGTATAATACAGATTTCCTTGCAAAAAATTCTCAAACTACTCAAAACATACTTGTGAAAACTGCTCAAACAGACTTGCACTGTTGGTTTGCTTGGTTCGACTGCATAAGCACCAAACAATGTAAAGGAACAATATACAGATCTGAAGCCAGAATTGAAGGCAACCAAACAGCACCCAACTTCAACTATCCAAACTTTAGTTACCCACTAGATGTCAAGGAATACATACAACAGTCCCACAACACTACATAGACTTGACTCCCAGCACATACACTCCAAAAGAACACCAAAGATATACACATTTAAATAATACAGTACAAGCTAGCCCCCAGCTTGTGCAATTCCAGCTCATACACACATTTAAATAACACAAGCAGCAGTCCAAGAATTAATCCCAAAAGCCAAGCACAACAACACAATATACCTCCAAGAATTTTAGTACCACCCAGCAAAACTGCATCCCGTATAACAACAAACTTATAAACACCAATACCAGAACTGCAGCCCATATCACTGCACAGAAAATATACCCAGAACAAGTAAAAGCATCAGCAGCAGTTCTGAGACTGCACAGCTTGTATTCTCATGACAATAACCTTGCAACAACAGACAGCGCAGTTGCATTTCCAGCAGCCAAGCAACATTAAAGAAGCGAGCAACTAGCAGTCCAGAACACATATAAGCACAACACATATACAGAGCAGTGCCACAAGTGCTCTCCCACAACAGCACAACAGCCTGCAGTGTTAAGACCAATGCAAACCAGCAGCTCAAGACACATATTAGGCACAACATATACACAGAATAGTCCAGATGCAGTCCCACAAGTGCAGTTCTATAACAGCACAGTAGCATACAGTATTACGAACCAAGCAAACCATCAAGTACACATGCTGCATCATATCCCACAGTCCATACCATCCCAAACCACATAATAATACTATACATTAGTAAGGCACTTAACGCATCAGCATAAGTACTTTCTCAAGCTGTAATTTGGACTTCATCATAGAGCATTTTATTATTCATAACTCTGCAAACACCAGCGATGCAAATAAAATCTCTTCCTTCCAAGAGTTAATGGATATGTTTTTCAGTGAACTGTTCAAATCCTCCTGGCATTCAAAGGCCATAAAATAGGTAAATTGAGCCACCAAAGATCCCTCCGAGTAGCGTTTATGCAACATAAGACTTTTATATTCTATACAACTCTTAATTTCAACATATTATTGAACTACAGCACATACATAAGAAAAATCAAGGCAGCAAAAAAGAGGAAATTATACTAAATAAAAAATTATACTTGATATTTCTTTTAAATCAAGATTGCCTTACTAACTGTGACAAAAAAAAAAAGCTGAAGAAATTAGGAAAAAATGAATCACCTAAACAGCTCAACCTAATTCTAACAAACAATTACACCACAAAATTCATCTAAAACATAATAATAAAACATAGCATAGTTAAAACAAAATTAAAACAAAGAGTTTGAATCAATACCTCGGCTAAAGAGTTAAACATAATAATAAACAGTTACAATCTGCAGAATTAAAACAAAATAATAATAAAACATAGCATAGTTAGGATTACGATTCAATACCTCGGCTAAGGAGTTTGAATCAACTCCTCTGCTCCCGGAACCGTAGAATTCGAAGAACTTTGGTGAAAAATTGAGGGATCCAGAACCCAAGGATTTCTTCGGAGCTCTGAAGCCGAGTGAATCGCTGAGCAAGGAATGGAGGACCAAAGCTACAAGTCAACAAATATCCACCACTTGATTGAAGAATTATCGGACGGTGGAGTTTTGTTCAAGTTTCTGATACATGTTACAGCCGTCGGAGACAATCGAGGCGCGGCGGAGAAGAAAAGCAAGCGGCGAGTGGTAACCCCATCGCGAGGGAGAGGAGAAGCAATTGCAGTTCTCGCTGCAGCCAAAACGCGGGCGCGAGTTGGAATTGCAACTGCGGCGATTCCGATCGTAGTTCAAAACGCTGCAGTTCGGCCGCGAACTGCAGCGTTTTGATGGTGGGCCCCACTCAAATACGGCGAACCAAACACGCGAGTTCGGAGCATGCATTGCAACTGCTGCAGTTCGTGCCTAACTGCAGGTAACCAAACGCGCCCTTAGTAATGCTGCTGATGTAAATGTGTTTTAGCATCTTGTGAATGTAGCAACAGTAGGAGTATTATAGATGAACATAAATCCTGAGTACAAAATAAACATGTTAATCATATGGTACTCATGAGCCCAAATTATTTATCAGGAATCCAATATGGTACGTAGAACGTGTATGTTGACTGGTCTTTAGATAGATCCAAGTGATGACGTGTAAAAAGAGGGAATAGTAGGGGGTACTCCGGCATTTTTGTTTATGATGATTGCTTATTTAGCTGCTGCTTGTAACTTGTTGCCAATCATTTGCATCCGTAGTCAAGATCCAGTAAAGCTATATATTTGTTTTTCCAAGCTTAGATCATCAAACCACAATGAACATTTCGATATCTCCATTAATTGTTTTTCTTTTTAAAATTCTACCAAAGTATTTGAACGTCACGTTATCGCATAACAACTATTTTTGTGTTTTAATTATTGTTTTGCTTCGAATTTGGATGCTAACGTCAACCAATGACTAAGTTCTGTAAAACAACTTTTATTACGCTAGTTATCATAATAGATGAGTGAAATTCAGGAATTAAAATATAATTATATCATGAATCACATTGGAGGACTTGCCTAAAAAGAAATTAAATAATAAATAAAAAAGGTGAGTGCTCCACCATGCAGAATGTCATAAGCAAATAATAAAATGTGAAAAAAAAAAGAGAGTGGTCTTACCATGATGTTCTGCATAGATAATTAAGGTTATTTTAACATAATTTGTTAATTATATTACTTAAATGAGTAGTTTGAGTTGTTGTTGATGCTATGAGCAATAACTCTTACAATTGCTACAAACTAATATTATGTTATTAGGCTCGTATGCGGCTAATTGGTGCTGATGTTTTAGCCGTTTCCCGTTAAATATTAGGTTATATGACCTACTAACAAATCATGTTTATTCTTAAAAATAGAAAACTTACAAAGTATTAAGTAAATTACTTTTTTTTTAAAAAATTCTATAACATATTAAAAAAAAAAAGAATTTAGTGGTATGTCAACCTGTATAAGCAGTTCTTTGTAGTGCGGTCTGAGTTAGATTTCTATTAATGAAACAAATTGCTTGCATATATATATATATAAATATGGTACACCATTAAATATATGTTATTCAAATTAAGAAAAAAAAGATACATGGGTCATTATATTTACATATGGTTCTTATTGCATATATGATTACAAATAGACATATACACAGATCTAGGAACCAATTAACTTAGAAAAAGTCAACCTCACAACCTTTGACTTGGGCAAACATCATCTCCACACCGACACGTTGATCATCTTATTTTTTCATTCTCCGATCTTCAACGTCCATTTAACAGCTTAATCAATCAGTTAACCGTCAAATATCTTTTCATTTTTAGTTTTCATGTTCTCAGTACTGGATCATGTGATCAGCGGAGGCCATGATTGGCTGGCTCACTTGTACCAAGTTCCACGGATCCAACGTACTACCCCAATCCTCGCCGCCGGCGAAGGAATGTGCGTTACTGCCGACGGCGGTGGTCGCGGAGATGGTGTTCATACCATCTATAATCTGGTTGATCCAGTGGAGTCTGGACGAGAGCTCGTTCAACTGCGCTCTGAGGACGGCGTTCTGGGCTTCCACGGCGAGGAAGTTTCCCGTTGCAGCGTTGACGGCGGCGAGCAGTCGCTGGTTCTCCGATCTGAGAACGGATGCTTGCGCCGTGAGATCCTCTAGAAGCTTCTGCTTCCGCATCCGAGATCGCCGAGCAGAGTCTCTGTTGGATTGCATCCTCTTCCTCTTCCTAATAATCTCCATGTCCTCCTTCATCTGAAGCTCCTCCGACGAAGATGACGTTATTCCGCAAGCGCTCCCGTTACTCGACGAACCCATTGCTAACTGAAATATATACGTTCTGTATCTAATATATATGTTTATGCTTAGATTTATATTATAGTTAGGGAGATGGATGGGATGATTAGTGTTCCGCTAGGGTTGTTTATGAAAATACATAGAACCAGTAGAGGAAGACGACCGAGAAGGACTGGACAAGGAGAGTGGAGCGGCGGAGGAGGCCGGAGCTGACCATAAACACGGCGGCGATGCAGGTGGGATCGACCTGATCACTTGGGATAGGCGGCATCAATCAGGAAGAACAAGATAAAAAGAAGTTGGTGCAGCATGTGAAACACTTTGTTAGTTAGGGTTAGGGTTTATCAGGAGTAGGTAACAAGAAGAAGATGATGATGGAGGAGATGAGAGATCTGATTGATTAGCAGAGTGGCAGAGTTTGTGAAACTTAGTAGAGAGGGAGTAGGGAAGAGGGAGGAAGGGAATTGGGGAAGGCGAGGGGGGTGGAATTTATACATGAAAAATAGGAATAAAAAATTGTGATAAAATTGGTGAAAATTAATAAAATAACCATAAAAAAAAAAAGAGACTTCTTTATCCGTCCTCCTATAGCTAAAGTTGAGAAATAAATTTTTTTATTTTATCTATTAATTTTAACATCATAAAATATTTATTTGAAAGAATATTTAACATAAAAATTATAAATTTTGATAAAATTAATAACTTTCACATTAAAAAGTTTATAAAAATTCTTATACATGGATGTTTTGAGTCTTCATAATTCAGCGGATTAATGGATTGATTTTAAAATCTACTAAAATTTTAAAGTTTTAAATATTTTTAAAATATATATTTTAAATATTAAATATAAAAATTATAAATTTTATCTATAATTTTTATGTTGAAAGTTTTTCTAAAAAATATTTATACATTCTGATATTAATTTTGAGATAGTTTTTTATAAATAAAAAGTAATTTAAAAATTTAAAATTAATTTAAATAAATATAAAAAATTTAGGGACTGATATGATCTAAACAATAAGTTAGAATGATTTGGCATGTAGAGGGACGGGTGGTCTTATTTTTAGATCGAGAGTACGTACCATGCTGTAGCTTTTCTGTTCTCGGATTCTTTATATATTCGTTTCGTGACTCATACAAAATACTATTTTATCATAAAAGATTTTGTCTATTGCAGCTAATTTTAAGTATTAAAAAAAATAAAAATACTCAAGTGGCATATTCTAACTCTCCTAGTACTACTCAAATGATACTTTCTAGTTAAACTCTCACGCGCAAAAGCACTCACACGTGCCATGTTCGCAATTACTATTTTACCGTAGTATAGATTAGATTTTCTCGGCCAATTTTTTAAGAGAAAATGGTTCATGCTTTTACAAACTATTTCAAACTAGCCATGGCTAAATTTTAGAATTTCATCTTCATCTCATTTGGCAAACACGACACCCGCATAGCGTTATTTTTCAGTAAAAATGGATGACTAAAATGAAAGATGAGCTTATTTATTATATGTTTACCTCTTAAAAGGTTGTTCTGAGAAAATCCTAATCTTTTTTTTTTGACTTTGAAGAGACTCGCAATATCAAATTCACATCATGCATAACATATTTTTCTCCGGGACCATTTTGTAAGTATTAAATACTTGGTTGATAATTGAGCTTTGAAGTCTCTTGGAAATTCTTATATATATATATATATATATATATATATATATATATATATATATATATATATATATATAGGTTAGGAAAGACTAATGTAAAGTTTGAAATTGAACTCAACCAGCCCCTTTTTTCAAAGACGCATATTTGAGCAAAAAAATGTATATATATCTTTGCCATAAGTTTTAATTTTTAGAAAAGTTGGAAATTTCAACAAAGGAAATATGATTAACTAAAATGTTCAAACCAAAAATCATGCACAAATTCTTACACAACAACTTTAATAGAAATCTTCTTTACAATTTATTTGGAACAGTAATAGGAAATATATTATTATTCTTGCAACATAATGTTTCTATAATAATTCCGACAACATATTGATACCTATGAGGACTTGCCATTTTATATTCTTAAGACCTTAAAGAGAGAGAGAGAGAGAGAGAGAGAGAGAGAGAGAGATGTCTTTTCTTATAGGCAGTATATATTTGTTTGATAATAAAGTGATAAAATATATGCAATTTGTTTGAGGAATCTGTAAATGACTGGTTAGCCACCTGCCCTTTAGGAAAGCTGCAAGCTTTCACTCTATTTTTTAGGTTTTCATGTTTGTGGAGCCCAACAACTAGCTGACAAAAACAAAAGTTTTAGAGTGGTTTCTAGACCCATGTTCTTGTAGTCAAGTTTGGAATTTTTGCTTTTAAAAAAAAAAAAGAATTCAGCTTTTATTTTAAAGATCAATTTCTAAATCACATTACAATATTAAATCAGGAGGTCGTAAAAATATAATTCGAACTATGGAGCAAAAAAACTGATGCCTTAAATCGAAATCATGTAACTATGTTCTTCATTGTTGTTAATATCTTACTTATAGTTATTCTCTCTACATATGTGTATTTGTTGTTAACATTTTTATACTAACTTATTCACAAGATGGGTATATATAATTGTTGACAAATTCTTTTCTAAAGAAAAATATCCAATATCTCCAGAAAAAAGAAGAAAAGATCCAACAACAACAAAAGAGAAGATAAGATGTAGAGAGGTCCATGAAGAGAATAGAGCAGCCCCTGTTTGATTCACAAGTATGTGCAAGCAAGCAAGCAAAGAATGAGGTAATTTCACTTTCACTTTCACTTTCTATTGCTATTTCTTTTGTAGTTTCATGGTTTTTTTTTTGCCTTGTATCAAAGAAAAGGCTGATTCTTATCTCTTCCCCTGTCAGTCACTTACAGCTTATCCTGCTTTTCTTCCCTCCTTTTTCTTTTAGCCAAATATCTGCTTCTAGGGAAAAAAAAGTTAAAAAAAAAAAATTTATTTTTTTCTTACTATTATTTTATGGTTATTTCAAGTATACTAACATTGTTAAACATTGGTAGCATATACATAACAAAATATATCAAAAGCACTTCAAGGGAATGGGGAGAATATGCCACATTCGATCCTGCATGAGGACCCTCATAACCCTATTTTGCTTACCAGCTAAGCTAAGAATTTTTAAGGTCAACTGGGAAGAGAGTTGCAACTCTCTCTCTCTCTCAAAATGGTCTAAGAGAGCGCGATCTTGAGATCGGCCTCATCTTTGCACCTAATTAACCGCTTACTTCTCTTCTTAGCGTAACTCAATCCTGTATACCAAGAGTTCACTGGGGTATAGGCGTATTTGTGTACATACATATACTTGCAAACAGTAACACAATCTCATACTAAAATAGGGCTTTAAATATGTTGCTTTTATTTTTTTTAGAAAAAAAAAAGTGTTTTTTTTTTTTTCAAAGAGTGCGAATAGGAAGGAAGATGACTTTCCTAACAAGTGTACGGGTATGATGAGTCCATCTCCTATGGACCATTTTGATGAATTTTTTATGATGGGACATTAGGGGTGGAAATTGAGGACCATTTCATCAACTTTTGAGAATTTTTTTTTTCCTTCATGCCAAATCACCATCCTTTAAAAGGGACAAACATTAAAAAAAAAAAAAATCGATTCATCATATCTCTCTCTCTTTTTTTTTTTCCGTATCTCTCCTTTCCTATTTATCATGAAAATAACAATAATAATCAAATAATACTACAGATGATGTTACATCACCAACATAAACAGCTTTGAGGGACCTTTAATTCTGTCTCTGTCTGCCAGCAGATCCCTCACTTTCCTTTTCATCTTTTAAAGATTTTCCAGTCTTCCTTCGATTCGGTTGCATGTTGTATGTCATACGTTGGAGCCACCACAACAATACATAGTGGACAGCATGTGCATCCACCTGAGACCTTGGAGTGCTTCATTCTGATATGCAAGCAAAAAAAAAAAAAAAAGGTTGTCTTATCACTACCAAATTTCATCCCAGAATTTCACAAATTCTCCAAAATTTTGGGTTGTATAGGAGCACTACTGTCAAAGCTGATACGAGTCCACTAATCTACTCGTATTCGAACAATGAATGTCGTGTCAAAGCCTGTTTTGATAAAAATCTCAACCAAATGGGGAAAAAAGACAATTCATATATACTTGTCTGCATTTATCTAGCACAAAATCTAAAAGCAGTGAGGGTCATAAGTCATGTACCATCTACGCACTACTTTAATTAACACTTTTTTTTTTAAGATAATGAGGCGAAACCCCTTCCTGGGTCTCCGCTAACTCGCGTACCACAGTTTTCTACGCACACCTATAGTCTGAGTTATCCAGCCACCAGATTTCCTGCAGCCGTTGTAAACTCGCGGCCACGGGCACATCCCCATTGCA
Organism: Xerophyta viscosa; assembly: GCA_002076135.1. Taxonomy (NCBI): domain Eukaryota; kingdom Viridiplantae; phylum Streptophyta; class Magnoliopsida; order Pandanales; family Velloziaceae; genus Xerophyta; species Xerophyta viscosa. Next base: position 2,033,233 of record MJHO01000023.1, read on the forward strand.
GGCACTCGTGAGGTTCGAACTCAGACGCTCGCCTCCTGAGGCGAGCGTACCGGCCGACTGACCCACGGGCGGGGGACTACTTAATTAACACTTGACCAAAGGAAAAAAAAAAGACTTAATTAACACTTGACCAAAGGAAAAAAAAGAAAAAGGAAGAAGTATGCTGTGCAGAAACTATTAGATCCTGAATAAGGTTGTATTTAGTTCATCATAAACCATATCATTAGGCTACAGTAGGTGGTATAGGGTACTCTCATAAACCATTGCCCCATTGTTGGTGCTAATTACTCGACAGATGTATCAGAAAGATCCAGAAAAAGGAAGTGGACCTACTAAACAAGCTCTACAGCTAACATCATTAAAGGTCTCTTGTTGTTACCTCTGTGATCCCTCACTTCTAGAGGAGAAGAACAACCTTGGGTTTTCTTTACCAGACACCTACTTAATTCCTTTCTTCTTATCGTATTGCGAAATCTGAATCTTTCCTCGATATCCAACTTTTTAAGATAATATCAGCTTTAGTAACCACAAAACCGTAGAGTTGTGATCCTGTTTACAATTGTTAGTCTATGTGTGGGTCCTGTAAGGAAAAGCCTGATATGAGCACCACTCCTTTATGGCTTTATCTATCTATCTATCTATTCGTCACACATGTATATGCTCCTCCTGTTCCAGAAGGTGCGGTCGCAACACGAGATGAAACCCGGCTCGGAAGAAACTTCACGAATAAGGATTAATATATAGGTGTATAGGCACTCTATCCTATTCATAATCTAGATGTCTTTGAACAAAAACAACCACATTTCGTTAGGTATAAAGGAGAGAACAATATTCCATTGGAAGGGACGATGTACTAAGAGGATGGATAAGGGTAAAAGAAAAAAAATAAAATAATTTTTTTTTATTTTTTAAAAAAGAAGAAACAAAATGCATCTCATGCAGTTAATAGGACAAGCTTTTTCATGCTGATCATTAACAACGAAATTCGACTGGTAAACCTACCGAGATTTTGTAGACAAAGTTCGCAACATTGACTTCTAACTTCCACCAGTATCCATCACTCCTATATGAATTTGATACACCACATTCTAGTTCATAGTTCTAGATAAGCATCCATACTTTCCGATTTTCTACTACACATGCTCTGCATTACACGAATCTTTTTGCCTAGTTTAGCAATTAAAACATCATCATAAATAAAAACACAAAGATCTTGAGCACCACAATCTAACATTAAGATATAAAATAATAAAGCTTTATAAGTAAAAATCGCAAAATTCGAATGGCCTATCTCAAACTTCTTCCAATCCGATCTTCTAGTAATAGTAGTGAACGAAGTACGATTGATCACCACTCAGTGTGTTGCCCCATTCAAGGTAGCCGATCCCTCCCGTGCGTGTTACCACTAGCACATCCATACTCGCTGATGGTGCAGAGATTGGAAACTTGATGGAAAGATTTGAAACTTCACAACCCCACGTCTTGTTGATGTTGAGATAATATGTAATTCGCGATGGAATGAATAGCAGCGAGTCACAAGAAAATAGTGGTGGGGCGATTGGACGGTGGAAGTCCCTTCACTTTTACGTTATGCCTGCGACACAAGAAACATGTGTACACTAGGACGGATACTAGTGATTTGACAGTTGCAGAGCTCCCACATTCACTAAAACGGACAATTCCACTGCAGTCTTTTTATGCTATTTTAATATCTCTTGATTCCTTTTTTTTAATTATTTTTTTTAGTCTTTAGTCATTTAACACATTTTAATATATTTATAATATATTTTAATAGATTGGTAATATCTTCGACATACAACCGACATCTTGTATTTTGATACCTTTTAATAAATTTCTGTCGCTCTTGTGTTACGTGTCAAAAAGGATATCTGGCATTCTTCTAATAACTTTTAATATATTTTTTATAATTTTTGACAGTATCTATAATAGAATCTAAGTACAACTTCTTTTTACAAGTGAACTGCAATTCAAGATAAATTATTTCTTGCATTTTAATACAAGTGGACTGCAACCTAAGGAAATAAATAGATTGGCAAGGCATGATATACTATATCTCTTCTTCACCGTTTTGATCACGAACAGATCAGGACTGGTCTCACCTGCTTAACCAGTTTTTTTTTTTTTTTTTAAAAAAGGAAACATACTTCTTGGCAATAATTTTGATATATAATATTATTAGCATAACGGGGGACATCTACTGAATACAAGCTGAAGATAAGGACGGAGTAAATCACAATATTGGAGCATCCTATCATAGTAATATATAACTAAACAATCTTCTCAGGAGGGTTTTAAAAGAAGATCCCGATGTGGCAAGAACAACTCCTTGCGTACGTTCAACCTTCAGCAAGAGACTAAGTTTGAAGTATCTAAATGATATGACGCTCATATGGTGCATCAGAATGTATAAAGTACGTACTGAGTCCAACAATATATAAATATCATATTACATTATAGGCTTATAGCTGTCATCATGGGTTTCCGAAGAATGACATTTTTAATGTACACAATGCATAAGAAAACTTCTCTACAATAACTTACAAACCACTTATTACATTAAAAATAACTGATCCATGGATTCTCCAAAAGAAAATGCTTAATACGTACGGAATTCATTACAAACGCACGTGGACAATACGTTTCACGCGCTGAGAAATGCATTTTTCACGTGCATCCGTAATGGATTTCGTACGCGCGCGCATTACCTCAGGCATCGACCTCCTCCGAATATATATGTATCGGTTGAAATCAATACAGATAAAGGATATTTCCGCAGAAAAGAAAGGCACCCATATGGTGTCAACTAGCGATTTGCTCGCACTTTGCCACGGAATGCCTTTTTTCAGTTATTGAGTAAATAACTATTTATACTGAATTTAAAATCTATCATTTTGAGATGGTAAGTAGCTCACAAATATGAGATGTAATATAAATAGAATATTTTGATAAAATTTGAATCACATATATTACATCGTGATTCGTACCAGCATTTAAATGTATGATTTAGATATTGCATCACGGTCATTACGAGTTTGTACTGTACTATAAAAAATCCTAAATGTTAGTAATACGCTAATTTTGTAAATATTTGTTCCCTTGGACAAATAGAAAAAATCTCCTATTTACGATGAAAAACTCCTATTTACGATGCTAGAGCAGCAAGACTAACTTTTTTGATTTAAAAATATTATAAAGTATCAACTCAAATCCATTAAGCATTTTGAATCGGATTTAGAAGATCGATAACGTAAACATACCTACTTGTGAACACTTCCAAAATCAGATCTATTTGAAATTGTAGAAGATCTGATTTGTGCCCACCAAAAAACGCATAGGCTGGTGGATCTTGCCAAAAAAGTGACTAGCATGCAGCATAATACCATTGAAATTTGACTGACCAAGTATTGGAAATTTCGAGAACCTGCATTTATTATTCATTTTGTAACAAAGCAGATGAGCACCAACCACATTAGCAATAGCAGAAGATACAATACAAAGCAGACATCAGCAATAAGTAGCATGGTACATATTACAAACAAACACACCAAACCGTAAGATAAAACGCAAACCTCACAATCTGGACCGTCGGATCATGCATTCTCATTGTGATCATCTTCTGATCACGATGATAGTTTGAGCTCCTTGTCGATTGCCTCGCCGGCAGCGGCCAAGTCCTCATCGAGGAAGATATCCCACTCAGCGTCCCACCTGATGAAGAACTCTGTATCCTCCAGATACTTCACCCGGTGAACGTCCCCGGCCGGGGTGTAGAGGTAATCTCCCACCTCCAGCTCGTACTTCTCCTTCTTGTCCAGGTTCCACACGATCTTCCTCCCCTTCAGTACCACAACGTCGTGCCCGAAGGTGTGGTGGTGCGCCGGCTCCAGCGATCCCTCCTTGAATTTCACCACCGCCGCCGTCGGACTCGCTCGCACTATCTTCATCTCCGCCCCAGGCATTATATCCACCGGCTCGAACTCCATCTCCTTCCTCAATTTGCAGATCGCACACGAATTCGTCGTCGTATTAGAGCTGCAGTTAGGGATCCTGGCCATCTCGGCGGTGGAATTGTCGAGGAACTCGTTAATCTCGTCGGGCCAGGCGGCGCCGCCGGAGGCGGGGCAAGGGGATTTGAAGGGGGTGTCGAGCCAGGCATCGAGGATCTCGATCCCGAGCTCCGGGGAGGTTGACATACCACCGACGGCGAGGACGTTGCAGTTGTTGATGGATCGGGTATTTACAGCGTCGGCGGGGGAGTTGCAGGTGGCGGCGTAAACGCGCGGGAATTTGTTGGCGAACATGGAGACGCCGACACCGGTGCCGCAAGCGATCAGCCCCCGAGCTTCGGCGTCGTTGGAGACCTTGCCGCCGATGGCCTCGGCGATGGAGTAGTACTTGTCGTGCCGAGATCGACGACCTCGACGGAGTCGGCGCGGGCGGAGCGGAGTGGGAGACCAGCGCGTCTTTCAAATCACAGCCGAATGAGTCGGCGCCGGCGTAGATCCGGAGCTTCTTCCGAGTTTCGGCGGCGTCGGGGGCGGCCATCGGATGCTGTATTGGTGGTTATCCGAGCGAGTTGATGGAATAGAGTGGACTTGGAGAGTGTATATGTATATTGTTGTGGATGGTGGACCTATGCTTAGATTTCTAAATGAATCCGGACTTATTTTGGAGAAGATTAATTGAATTGACAGGATTGTGATGGACTGGGCCGCGTTCTACTCCACTCCATGTCTGAGCGGAACAGCCTAATCAACGCCTCCATGCTATGCCGACTAACAATTATTATGGATTTTGTGTTCCTTCATATGCAGCAGCTTAAAATTACAAAATTTGATTTCAACAAGAAAAATGTTCAGATGTAATGAGATAGAAATAGCAGATGATGATATATTCCTAGGTATATTTGTTTTTGAGATAGAATTCTCTGCGGCATAGTAGGATTCCGATGGCAGAAAAGTTTCTGAAAATAAATATCAAAGCAGTAGTAGAACAGCCAATAAGAAAGAGTATATAAAACATACAGCAATAGTCCAAATGAAAACTATAAATGTAGATAGGATGATTAATAGCTTGCTTTCTCAGTCTTTTCCGAAATCAGCACTGTAATGCGCACTCGATTCCAACTTCTTTGCTTCATTCAGTTTCCTAACAGCCTGAAATGTAGCAAATAGTTTTAGTTGCTATGTCACTATTTGTATTATTAAAATGGCAATTCACGATAGAAATCCTTGCTTGAAACAGAGCGAGTTTCTTAAAAAAACATAAACATTTATTTGCAGAATCATGTTTTTTGCATCCTTGAAGACGTCCTTCTGGTGCTTAACAAATGGACTCACAAAGCTATACTTATAATGACATGTTCGTAGAGTCAATTATGCGGCTGAACAAAACAACAGAAACATGGCGGACAAATTGTTATGTAACTCTATGGACTGTATTCCCCCAAGTGCATGCCTTATGAATGCATCCATGCACGTATGACAATATGATTATGTAGGGACAGAATTGAACTTATGAATTATATTTCCCATGGGCATGCATGTATTTAAGGGTATACGAATGACTGTATGTATGTATGAATACATATGTTCTCTCTAGATAAAACATAATTCCATGCGACCACTATACCTAAAATGATATCTGATGCATTATCTCTGAATAACATAGAACCTTAAAACAATAGTTTACCTTCATGAAGTCCTCATGAATAACGTAGTCACGTTCTGCCCGGATAGCAAACATTCCAGCTTCAGTGCATACATTACGAAGATCCGCCCCATTGAAACCCTGGAATATGTTCATGAAGGATAGAAACCACGTCATGCACTAAGGTAATAAAAGACAGTAATTTAATTTCTGGTGAGCAAGATTCCTGACTTCTGCAAGCTTTATGACAGCTTCGTAGTCTATTTCTCCATGTTTAGCAATACCAGAAGCATGAATCTTTAGAATTTCTGTCCTTGACTGTTCATTAGGAAGTGGAATCTCTATTTTTCTATCCAATCGTCCAGGACGAAGAAGAGCTGGATCTAGTACATCAGGCCGGTTTGTCGCCATTATCATTTTCACCTGAAACGTATCACATCGAACAGAAACAGAAGCTTAAGGATACATTATTCTTTTTTTTTTTACCTACAAGTACATCTAATCTGATAGGCAGAAAGCATTAATGTACAGTATTTAGCAGATTAGAAGTTTCCACAAGAAACAACTCGCATAATGTACAGTATCTAGCAAGAAACAACTCTATGTAGGTCTACAAGTTCTTTTTCTACAAGAGGCTTGTTTCAGGTACCCGCTAATTAATCTTCATCTTATTAATGCTTACACTATGGAGAGTCATATGGAAGAAGTGTTGAGCGTAATGGAAGGTCGAAGGTCTGTGCTCTTTTTTAATTAGAAGTTGAGTTCTTAAAACGGGAAATTCTCTACATACTATCTAGAATCCTACACTGATGTAGAACTTTGTTAATTGTAACTATCACTTCAGCTAATGGATGTTCTGGTAAAAGTGTTCACACTTTAAAGCGGCACATCTTTCAATTTTGTTGGTTCAAGATGATGTAAGAACCACTTTTATTTGTGTGGAAAATGAGCATTTACTCGAGAGCATTTCAACAGAACTAACAGAATACAAAAGCATTTTACCAACATAAGCCATTTTTCCCGCCAAAAGATAGGGTGCCTTTATAATATCACAACCAGGCCCTTAGACATGCTTCATACGCATGTCTGTATGCATTCATGCAGCTCTATTAGAAGAATTTTAATTTTGCAAGTAGTTGTTTGAAGTTTGTAGTGGTAGAATGCAATTGCAGAAATGTTCACATAACGACGGTGTTTAGAGAAACTATATGACAAAATTAAGGCAACATTATTTACCTTTCCAAGCTGATCAAATCCATCTAATTGATTTAGCAGTTCCATTAAAGTTCTTTGGATCTCACGATCAGCACTAGTTCCCTCACTAAAACGGCGCCCGCCTATAGCGTCAATTTCATCCATGAAAATGATACATGGCTGTAAACAATTCGATAAGAACTTAAATGGCAATCAAAGATGAACAGAAACAGGTTTCCACTTCAAAAGTATAGTGAAAGGAAGAGCAATTAAACTGTTCAAGATAAGAGCATGTGAAACAATTTAAATAGTTCAACACATTTTCTATAATATGAAAGGAAGAATGCAGGAAGCAATAGATACAACAGAAATAGGCACAAGATAAGCATACTTGGTGTTCACGAGCATATCCAAACATCTCTCTTATAAGACGTGCGCTTTCACCTATATACTTATCAATGATTGCACTTGACACCACCTATACATATGAAAGAAAATCATTAGTAGGTTAAAGATTTTATCTTAGATCCCGTAGGGCCAAAAAAGAATACCTTGAGAAAGTTGGCGTCTATGTTACTAGCAATGGCTCTGGCCAGTAAAGTCTTCCCAGTGCCGGGAGGGCCATAAAGAAGAACACCCTACAACAGGTTATATTAGCTCAAATGAACGTATACCAAGTGAATCCCAAACACTTGATGATAGACCATATTTGCACAAAGTGAATAAAAATATCAAAACATATTATGAATGGATGCTTGTCTATATAGATTACCTTGGGAGGCTTAATGCCAACTCTAAGAAAGAGTTCAGGATTCATGAGTGGCAATTCAATAGATTCCCGAAGCTCACGAATTTGGTCAGACAATCCACCTACTGCGGAGTAACTAACATTGCCAGGGTCTTCATGAAGCATGTTGTAAACAACAGGATCAACCTGGAAATAAGAACCAAACGATGATCATTGTCATGGATCCATCCTATCCATGATGCTAACAAAAATAAAAAAGAAATAGACAGTTGCAATCATAATATGATCCATGCCTACCTCCCTTGGAAGAGCTCTCATGATTGTCAGAGTCGTCATGTCCAGTACAACTCGAGTTCCAGTTGTTAGTTTTTCCTTATCCACTTTACTACGGCAGCCAACAACGTATCTGGGGCCACTGCTAGCTTTGACTATCACTGCAGTTAATAAAAGGCAGTGCATTATATACTGCTAACTATAATAAGTAATGCTATGTGCAGTATCACAACTATATATATAAATCTAAAAGCACAAGATATACATCTTCTCGTTCAAACAAGATAGCCAATCTTCTTGTTCAAAAAAGATAGCACAAGCTAATCCATGTTGTCGTGTGCATGATGTTATTATGATCACGATTCTTTGAGCCAACACAAAACGTAAGTAGCACAAGTATACAATTTAAGATGCATTAGCTGAATAATCAAATCTTCAACTTATTAATTCTTTAGATGGCTGTTTATTGCGTTTCCTACAATAACCGAAAATAGATATAATTTAAGATGCACTTTCAGAGAATCAACGGCCATTATTCTTAAGCAGGATCATTGAAATTAGGGCATATGTACAAAAGAAAGTTCAAAATTCTAAGTTTACTCACATCGTTCATTGTCAAGCGGGCGAAGAACTTCACCAATAATCTGCCCTACGCTCTGCAGCGACTTGAGATCATCTTCTGTTTTCGCGAATTCCTTCTTCGCAGTCCTCAGATTCTCCCTCACTTCAAACCATATATCAAAATTCAAAAGGACCATTATAAGAGATTTTGTCTATAACCAAACCTAGTTCCTAAAAAACAGTTGGACTATAGATCAATCAAATCGGAACTAGAGCAGGAACTATGACCATAACTAAGAATATAGAGATGGGGTTGGGATCTGACAGGTTCGGACGCGAGAATCAAGCTCTTTGTGACTGAGTAGCTTCTTGCGGTATTCGCTCTTCGCCTTCCGCCGGGCCTCGTCCTCTACGACGCCCCCGCTGCTGGTCTCACCGCCGCTGCTCATCGTCGCCGCCCACTCGACTGTGCTACTTTTGCCGCCGCTGGACGGTGCTACTTTCGCTGCCGATGATGCTCCGCTGGTTTTGACGCCACATTCATAACTAGGGTGAAAACGAGCACGCACGAGCTTGAGCTCGAAAAGTCGAGCTCGAGTCTTTACGAATTTGAATACGAACACGGAATCAAATTTAAGTAATTAAATACCTTGGGATCTGAGCATCGTATCATTCGGCTAATTATTAGTAAGTTTAAATAATATTTTTATTATTAAATATTTTTAATAATAAAATTAATTCAGCGACTTCGAAAGTTTGATATTAATATAGTCGAGTCAAATTTGAGTCAAACTTGATCTATTCGATTTGTGATTAGATCTATTGATTTTATCAAATAGAGCTCAAGTCGAGTTCGATTTAAAATTTGCTAAACTAAAGTAAGTTTAAAGTTAGTCTTTAAAGCTCATTCAGGTCGAGCTCAAGCTAATCAATTGAGGTAAGCTTGAGAATGTCGTTAATCTTCTCCAAGAACAAGACACTTCTTCATGGACCATATGGGAGTGTCCATTTTATAAAATAGAGTTCACATATTCGATGCTCGCGAAACGTTACGTGTAAATATGTTGAAGACTTAATCTTTATATATTCTAAACAACTCAGTAATTCAACAAAATGTATAATTTTATAAATTTTAAAACCACTATTTAAGCAACAGAAATATTTTTAGGACTTTCGTTTACCATTATTGCTATGATAATTAATGAGTACTATCTTCGTGCCCCCTCCTCCACACTCTCTCTCTCTCTCTCTCTCTCTCTCTCTCTCTCTCTCTCTCTTCATTCATCAGTTAATCGCGCTAGCTCCAGCTTCGCAAGGTATTTACTATTTATCGCAGCCCTCTGCGCCGCCGTGGTGATAAAATCATCTCCAATTAATCATTTCAAATTTATATTAAAAAGTAATTGAGTGGGGTCAATTGACCCCAGTGGCTATATAGTGGATCCGCCCATCGCACGTGCGCAGACCGTGTAGAATATATTAAATTTTACACTTGGAAGATGTGGAATCACTAATGTGTTGGCGGTGTTACTGATGGTCATTTGATGTGAATATTATTAGGTTGAGTCAATCTTAGTTCTCCAACGTAGTTCTCTGTATCTGTCCATGGGTTTGCCCGAGCAGAGGTGGATTGCAGAGGAAGAAGCAGCTCTTAAGGCCGGAGTTCTTAAGGCATGGAGCTGGCGAACTATTTTGAAAGATCATGAAAAAACTCAATTTTTCTACACTGCTTAGATTCTTTTGGTAATCACCTTTTTATATACGTAAATATTAATATTATTCCATTTTCAATTATGTTATTCACTAGTTCTTGCAGAAGCTTGGTGTTGGCTTCATGAATCATGACATTATGAGTTTTCCGGTTGGATCTATCTATTCTTTTACTCACAAGTAAGTGAAAATTCTTTGCAGGATTCTCTTACTAACAAGATGATAGATAATTGGAGCCTTAAAATTTGAAACTAGTCTCTTCATCTTAACTTGCGATTTAATTTTAGCCGCTCACGTACAATTCATACTGATCAAGGTGGTGGTTCTGAAGATAACTTATTGTGATCATACTTGAAAGAGAAAAAGAAGAAGAAGAAAAGGAACAGAGTTATTACATCATAGATTTATCACTACGACCTCACAAATTTATCTATATTAGGACATATATAACATCTCTTCCAAAACCTTATAAATTTATCAAAAAAGAAAAACAATGTAGTATTTCCATCAGTTTCTTCATTATTCAACATCCATAATCCCTCCACTTGTTCGAGCAACGTTCTTTCCACGGCAGTTAGACTGTAAGTCTAAGTCTAAGGCTGAAATCCTCCAAGTCATATGTAAATATTTTTCTTTCCATCACTTTCAACCCTAACCTGTACGTTGTGCAATGGAACATAATTTTAATATGTCTTATCCGATTTTTTAGATTTTCATAAAATATTTAGGTGACGATTCCGACTGTTTTCCCTCTCCGAAGGAAATAAATGATAGAATAGTAAGATTGTAATTAATTAACATTTTATTTTACTTATTAATAAATATTATTAAATAACTTTAAATATTAATAATAACTTTAACTAGTAACTATAGTCATTAATATTAGATAACTTTAAATATTATACTCTTTCCATCACTTTCTTCATGACTTTTCAACACACATAATTGTTCTACTTGTTCGAATAGTGTTCTTCACGGCAATTAGACTGCAAGTCTAAGTCCAAGTCTTCTCCATTATTACAGAAACAACCAAAGTCCAGGTCTTTGTCAATCCTCCCCTCAACAACTGGTCTTTTATATAGAGCATCGAGGCCGCTCTAGTCAAGCAATATGGACATCTCAAAACCTGTAAACACATCAAGAGCATCAATGGCACGTTGTTCCAACTTGGTTCAGCTGTTTATTCTCACTTTTTTCTGTTGTTGTAGTGCTGGTGATCTTTCGACCAATGCTGGCGGACATTGCATAGAAACGGAGAGGAAAGCGCTTATGGACTTTAGAGATGGCCTCCGTGATCCTTATCATAGGCTTTCTTCATGGGTGGGCCGAGATTGCTGCAGTTGGGACGGCATACGATGTAACAATATTACCGGACATGTTATCCGGCTCGATCTGAGAAACAAAAATCTTACAGACCTTGAAGCCAGATTTCTCATAGAAAGATTTGATCCCGCAAAAAATTATCTTGAAAGTGTTACCTACTCTAACCATACTCCTGCATGCATATCTGGTGAGATCCGCCCTTCCTTACTCAACTTGGCACACTTGAATTACTTGGATTTGAGCCGTAATTGCTTCTATGGTTTTCGCATCCCTGCATTTATTGGCTCCCTTAGAGAGCTGAGGTACTTAAACTTGTCCATGGCTGGTTTCAGCGGAGAAGTCCCTCACCAATTTGGCAATTTGTCCAACATGCACTATCTCGACCTTAGTGGGGGCACGTTAATTACTCGCCGTAACGATTACTTGATTAGTCTCTATTCAGCCCATGTGCAGAACCTTCATTGGCTTTCTCGTATGTCTTTGTTGCAATATGTAGACCTGAGTTTTATTGATCTATCCAATGTGGCATCATCGAGCTTCTTTGAAGTATTCAATTCCTTGCCATCCCTAAGGGTGTTGCGAGTGATCTCCTCCGGACTTAATGGAAGCATTCCATCATTTGAGACACTTAATCTTACATCCATCTCTTATTTCGACCTTTCTGAGAATGATTTAAGCTCTACCATACCAAATTGGTTTTTCAACTTAACCACACTAAAGTATCTGAGCTTGTATGGCAATAATTTCTATGGCCCACTTAGATCATCATTTGGAGAAAGTTTTCCATCCTTGGAAGTTCTAGATTTAGCAAGAACTAGTCTTAGCCTAGATAATATGACACATACTCTAGGTAACCTATGTAAACTTCAATCTTTGGACTTATCCTACATGAACCTAAATGGTGAGCTAAGTAACTTTGGCCGGTTGTTTGTTGGGTGCCCCATCCCTAGTTTGCAGAGCCTGATCCTACGTGGAAGCAATATACATGGTATCATTCCAGAATTTTTGGGACAACTTAAGAAACTTACCATTCTAGATCTTGCTAATAATGCTTTTTCTGGTTTTTTACCAGCATCACTTGGTAATATTTCATCATTGCAAGAATTGTATCTAGATGACAGTTTTTTAAATGAAACAATTCTAACAAGTATTGGGCAACTCTCCGAACTTGTACTTCTTAGCATTCGCAATAACTCTTTGAAGTTCGTCCTATCGGAGGTGTATTTCTCTAACCTTTCAAAGCTACAGTCTCTAACAATGTCTCATAATTCATTGGTCTTCAATTTCAGTGCAGAATGGATACCACCTTTTCAGCTTCGCTACTTGGATTTATCTTTGTGTAGAGTTGGACCTCAGTTTCCTTCGTGGATAAAATTTCAAAACAATCTCACTTATATAAACTTGTCTAATACCAGCATCACAGATGATATTCCTCATTGGTTCTGGAACAAGACCAACAAGATTTATTCCTTAGACTTATCTTTTAACAATATTAGTGGGACTCTCCCATCTTCCTTGAAATTTGGTAGCCCCGCATGGGTTTCTCTTAAATCTAACTTAATTCACGGTTTGATGCCTCGACATTTCTCGGAACGCTTGTCATTGGATCTTTCAAGCAACTCTTTATCAGGATCTCTTCCTGATGGAGATTCGTGGCACAATCTTGGAGAATTATCCATATCTAGCAATAACATAACAGGTACAATCCCCTCGTCCCTTTGTGACCTGCAAGATCTATTTGTCCTTGACCTATCAAACAATAAACTTCACGGAAGAATTCCTAATTGTGGAGGAATCTTATCTCCTATCATTGTTGACTTTTCAAATAACAAACTTTCAGGCCCCTTGCCTAATTCATTTTGTTCTTCTTCATCTTACACTGAAATCTTAATCTTCAAAAACAATAGCCTAACGGGAGTCCTTCCCCCCTCTTTTCAAAGATGCACCGACTTATCTAGACTTGATCTTGGAGCAAATAAGTTGGTAGGTTCCATACCAAGTTGGTTTGGAGCAAGCATGCCAAGATTAGTGATCCTACAATTAGGACACAACATGTTTTCTGGACTTATTCCATGGCAATTGTCCAATTTGAGCAGCCTACATATTTTGGACCTATCCTCTAATAGGCTTCGAGGCTCCATCCCCACATCATTTGGAAACTTCAGTGCGATGAAAACTGAAGACGGTGATAATTTGGATTTTGGATTCAAGGGCGAAGCAATAGTGGTAAATATGAAGGAGAGAGTTTCTGTTTATACTGATCCATGGATGCGTAGAACTTTGAGACTTATTGATCTGTCAGATAATAAGTTGACTGGCAATATTCCTGAAGAAATAGCCGGTTTAGTTGGACTCCGTGGCTTGAACTTGTCGCATAACCTCTTGACAGGAGAAATCATAGCAAATATTGGGGGATTAACTAAGTTGGAATCTCTGGACTTGTCAAGAAACAAGCTTTCCGGCCCCATCCCTCAAAGTCTCTCCAGCTTAACTTTTCTTGGGGTCCTTGATTTGTCATACAACAATTTATCAGGAAAGATTCCAACCGGCAACCAATTGCAAACATTCAGCGAGTCATCCTTTGAAGGCAACCCCAACCTGTGCGGTAAGCAACTGAACATAACATGTGAAGGTGACGGACCCAATCCACATACTAAAAGCACAATCTACGCAACAAGAATTGGAAACAAAGATCATGATAAGGTGTTGCTATATACCATTACGGGATGCGGATTCATACTCGGTCTTTGGACAGTTTACTTGGTTTTGTTATTGAAGAAAAACTGGAGGCATGCATATTTTAAGACTATTGATGACGCACAAGACAAATTATCTCTATCTCTATTGTTCTGTTGGTTGAGATTAAAACAGACATTATGGAGCAGAGGGTAGTAAGATGGTTCTCTATGCAGCAAGTCTACAAATAAAATTGTGTTAGTCTATCAGATGCTATTTAATATTTGAGTAAATTGTCTTTGTGATAAACTACTTTTCTTCTTTTTACTGCATGAAATATGTGAGAAAAAAAATGATAGCTATTTTTTTTTGGCCATGAGCCTTAAATTAATTAATTGAAAAATTTTAACCAAAAAAAAAAATATAAATAGGAAAAAGAACTACCTTAAAAGTGTCTTAATACCAAGGAATCTTGAATTGCTGATCGGCTCCAGTTACCTTAATCTTCTATCTTAAAAAATATCTAAAAATCAAAAAATTTAATGTTCTTGTTGTGTTTTGGTCTGGTATCCTATATATTTTTTTTTGGCCAAGAGCCATCAAAACTTCTGTTAATTGAAAAAGACCTGGCCTTATTCATGACCTTAGAACAACTGAATTAGTTAATACCTTAGAACGACTCAATTAGTTAATACCTTTTCTCATAATTTTTCGTACTCGTTTGTACAACAGTAAATGCGGCAGTGTGAAGAATTTGTGGCAGTCAGAGAGAAAATTGGTTATCATCAATGCAATGAGGATACTCCAAAATATTAACGTGTTTGCGTCCATCCACGTATCCAGCACGACACTACGCAGACACGCAAAATGTGCAGGAAGAGAATAAATAGGACACATGTCGGACACATCGGAACGGTGTGCCACAAGCTTTCTGATTCATGAAGTGATCATTAACTACAGTGGCGGCAGCTGAGCTAACGGTGATGGAGAGGAGGATGAGATATAAATAAGTGGCTATAGAACCTTTTGTAGTTTTTGTCAAGCGCAATTACAAGTATATATATTACCATATGAAAGTTGTTTCGCTTTCACTTTTACAAATTCCAAATTCTCCTTGGTTTTATGATCTACATACAAACAAAATTATACGAGAGAGAGAGAGAGAGAGAGAGAGAGAGAGAGAGAGAGAGAGAGGCTCGTTGAAACAACTGTCAACGTCCACTAAACTGTCGTATTTCTGAATGAATCCCGCCATCCGCCGTATCTCTCCGCCGCCGGCATTGTCGCCGCGGCCGTTGTCCTCCCTCCTCCCTCCCTCCGTCGACCCCCGCCGCGCAGCCGTCGACCTCCTCTCCTCCCGCCTCCGACACCACTCTCCCTCCTTTTGCGCCGACGAGCTCCGCCTCCACCTCCCCCACCTCGGTCCCTCCGAAATCTCCGCTATTCTCCTCCGTTCGCTCTCCCTCCCTCCTCCCACCCTCCTCCGCTTCCTCTCCTGGGCTCGTTGCCACTTATCCCCCAACTCCACTACCCCATTCCACTACTCCCTCTTGATTCTCCTCTTATCCCGCTATCCCGACCTATCTCACCTCTCCTTCCAATCCCTTCTCACCCTCTTAACGCACCCCCACTTATCCCCTCCAGACCCCTTCTCCTCTCTCCAATCAGCTTCGCACTATCTCTCCGACTCAGCTGCGGCAGCCGCCGCTTTCTCGCTCTTAATACGTGCTTTCATCCGCTTAAATCGAATCACAGACGCGATCAATGCTTGCAGCAGGTCGGTTGATCTGGGGCTGATCCCCGATTTATCCGCATTCAATTCGCTTATGTCGTCGTTGGCGAGTTCGAGCCTCTGCGACCGCTGCTGGCACTTGTTCGACGAAATGCGAGACGCTGGCGTCCGTCCTAATTGCTTCACTTTCAACATTCTCACCCGCGCGCTTTGTCGAAGCAAAAGCTCCGCAATGGATGGAAGCAGAGTTAGGGATTTCTTGGAGATGATGGAAATGGAGGGGTTTGATCCGGACTTAGTCACTTATAATACGCTGATCCATGGGTACTGCCAAAAAGGGCTTCTCCAGAGTGCATACCAACTGTTCGGTGTAATGCCCGAAAGGGGAATCCAGCCGGACTTGATATCATACACTATCCTAATCAGAATTTTTTGCAGAGGAGGACGGAGCGCAGAAGCTCATCGATTGTTTGATAAAATGATTAATATGGGAATTAATCCAGATATTATTGCTTACAATTGTCTCATATTAGGTTATTGCAGAGAGGGAAAGATGAGGGAATCGAGGTGGTTGTTGATGGATATGATTCAGAGAGACATAAAGCCAGATGCTTTTACTTGCAAAGTGGTTGTGCAGGGGTTCGTCAGAAACGGGAAGACTTTAACTTGTTTGAATGTGATAGTGCTGCTAAGGAAGCTTGGAATTGGTATTCCTTTTGAGTGTTATGAATGGGTTATCTCTGCACTCTGCTCTCTGTTGAGACCTCATGCTGCATTGAGCCTCTCAAAATGGATGTTGGAGGATAAGTATAAGCTTACTTTTGAGATTTGTAATTTGATTATTGATGCCTTATGCAAATGTGGATTTTTAAAGGAGGCGTTAAATTTGAAACATGAGATGGTTTGCAACGGTGTCAGACCCAACTTTCTTACTTTCAGGATTCTAATTTGTAGCCTCTGTGGAGCAGGAAGAAGTCTGGAGGGGGAAAACTTGGTTATGGAAATGGCTGGGTATTCTTTGTTGCCTGATTCAGATATTTGTTATTGGACGGTCAGTGGCTTCTGCAAAGATGGTGCTTTTGATAAAGCAGAATCGATTATACGATACTTTGTTGAAAAGTTACAGATTTATGATAGCAGGAGTTGCAATACTATAATAAGAAGTTATTGTGAGCATAAAGATGCAAACAGTGCATTTGAACTTAATGATAGAATGATAAAACTGGGTTTTGTTCCAAACAGGGAGACATGCAAGTCCCTGATCTTTGGATTGTCAAGGAGTCAACTTGTTGATAATCCTGCAATTTCTTAAGAACAAAAAGGGATTGTGTAATATATGGATCATCAAGAAGCTGAAGCATCTCACTGGGCTTGGGCTCTTGTCTCCAGAATATCTCCTCCAAGATTATGTCTTTATGTGAACTAAGATATTAAAGACAACTCCTCTTGTTTCATCAACTCATTGGAGTGTTGTTTCATCAGCATCGATATAGGGGATGCTACCAAAATGCCAGCTAAAGATCCCACTGGACTGGCCGAACAGCCGCTACCAAGAACTGCTGTATGAGTCTTTGATTTATCCATTATTCTTGTAATCGTATTGATAGAACCTTAAGGTAAAGAGAAGAGAGGCCAAAGCTATAGGAGAGTCTGTCATCCCATCAACGGATGCGGGACAATCATCTGATGCGGCGCTTTTTGCCCATGGAGAACCTAACCCATCTTAGTACTATTAATCTTAGTTTCATAGTAAAAGCAGAATTTAGTAGTACTGTACTACATTACACCACTGCACAAAGTTGTTCTTTGGAGGGAAGCAGTTCTACAGAATTTGCTTTAAATCCTTTAATTACATTTTCAGTAGTTTACACATGAAAAGAAACAATTGGGAAAACGAAAAAAAAAAAAAACAAAATATAAGAGGACTAAGCAAAATGTTATGATAATAAGAGAAAAGCAAATTTATACCTTTAGTTTGTTCATATAATTTTAACAGGCTGCATTCTCTTAGCTCTCATGTGCACCAACCTTTTTGTAGGTAAAATGTTATGTGCAGGTCAGTAGAGTTCGAGCCGTATGAGAACACGGATTACGGATCAAATTTAGATTAGTCAGAGTTGTATTAGAAATAGTTTTAATAGGAATATTTGTAGTAGAAAAATATTTGTAGTAGAAAATATTATATTTGGATATTTTATTAAGAGAATATATAAGAGAATGTTATGGAAATAACATAAAGGGATAGCATCTATAAACAAGTATGTAATGTTTATTTTTATTATGAAAAAAATGAATTAGTTTTTATTATTAATTTAGTTGGTAAAATTAGTTGTAGAGCCGCCACCGGACAGCTGGTGTTTACCCTCGCCGCGTTCGAGCCCGACGTGAGCCAACTTAACCGGTACATAACACACGTTAGTTAAAATCATCATCTCTATCTTAAATTTTATTGTTTCATATCTCTATATTAGATCTGTTAATCGGTTGCACCAAAGTTCTTTTTTTTTTTTTTTTTTTTTTAATTTTTTTTGTTTCTATTTCTTTCTTCAGACAACAAGAAAGTCGTCAACCTCAATTACACTATAAGCCATGAACTGAATACGTTGTCATTATAAACCGTCGTGATAGTTATTTTTTTCTAAAAGTATAAATTTTATCCAAAAATTACATAAATAATTATTATTAATAATTCCATATATATTAGAACATACAAAATTAAAATAAATATTATATCACATACAAATTATTTTTGGATAATATTTTAAAGTCAAGATAAATCTTCTAAAATTAATCACACTATTTTACGAGATATGAGCTAAGACTAGCCTGCACAGAATAGTATGGAAGGAGTTTGGCTGTATTATATAGATAGTTCGTCCAAGCCGCGAATTTTATTACAAACTAGTTTTATACCCGTGCGATGCACGGTTATAAGTCATATATATAATCATATAAATATAAATAATGATGTTGAAAAATTTAACTATTTTTTTTATTTTTAATTTCATATATATATTTTATTTTATTAAAATATTATATTTTCGTAATATGTTATTAGAGTAAGAGGAAATCTCAAATACCATATATAAAATTATTCGAAGATTGACGTAAAATAGTTTATGTATAGGATTAAAAAAAATTGTTACATGATAAAATTTTATTTTAAAAAATTAATATTGCATAATATATAATATATAATATAATTATTTTTATACTAATTTTAGATTATTTTTATAAATTATTATTTTAATTAAATATTTATTTGTAATATTAAACCTTTCATATTCTTAAAATAAGTTACATGACCTTATAAATTCCTATCAATTAATACAAATGCCACATGGCTTGTTTAGAATAAGAGTAAATGCCACATGGCATAACAAAAATTATTCAAAATGCCACATGGCATAACGATTTTGATCTCCCAATTTTATATATATGTATATAGATTATTATTCTATCGTGTGCTTGTGGGCCAGGTCCTGTCTATATATGCAGGTCTTCCTCCCCAAACAGTGCAGACTGACTTGGCTAGTTTTATTTGACATCTCTGAACAATCAAACTAGGGGTGAAAACGAGTCGAGTTCGAGTCGAGTACTACTAAGCTCAAGTTCGGCTCGATTGGTTTAGCTCGAGCTCGACGAGCTTCAAAGGCTGAGCTCGAACTCGACTCGACTCGATAAATCTAAAGCTCGAATTCGACTCGAGCTCGGCTTGATTGTATCAAATGAGCCGAGCTTGAGTCGATTCGAGCCGGGCTCGACTCGAGCTCAGTTTGATTGCATGAATTAGACTAAGCTCGAGTTGAACTCGAACTCGTTTAAATTAATTTGTTGTAAAAAATGCTTGAATAAAATAGAAAAACTCATTTAGGCTCGCGAGTCAAACGAGCCGAGTAACACAATGTTCAAGCTCGGCTCGTTTAATTACTCGAGCTTGAATTCGTGCTCGAACTCGACTCGAGCTCGATAATAATCGAGCTCGAGCCGAGCTTAAACGAGTTCGAGCCCGAGCTACTCGTGAGCAGCTCGGCTCATTTTCAGCCATAAATCAAACCAGTATGGATGGACGGTCAAATTGGATCGTAGCTACTTAAGACACTGAGCACCTAAGACAGTTAGGACCCAAAACAAACTGGATTATAGAGCTATAACCCGAAAGAACCAGCTGTACCTGGATCAGTGCAGATTTGAACCCATACGAACCTTAAATTCTTGACTATTTCGGTTTAGTTGGGTGGGTTTTTTCCGGGAATTTTTGCACTACTGATACGGTATCGTGGGCCGATACTTAGCATACATGGGCCGAACGAAGGCCGAGCCTCCAAAAGAACCAAAAACCCTAAACGCCTCCTGCATAAACCAAAAACCCCGAAAGAACGCTAAACCCTAAACGCCTCTCTCTCTCTCTCAGCTCGTGATCCTGAGCTCGCTGATCGCAAATTTGATGGCTACGTCGGCGGCATTCAAGAGACACCTCCTTGGCTCACATCTTCCCTATGCTTGCTGCCGTAGTCTGGCGGCGGCTTCGCCGCCAGCCGCCCTCTCAGAACTGGCAGCTGTCGGCAAATCGGGCAGGTCGGAAGCGGGGACGCTATGGCGCAGATCCATGGCTACATTTACGCGAATGTAGGATCTTTTTCTGCCCAATTACCTCTCATTTTGTGGTGGATTGTACCTTTGAATGAAAATGAGAATTAATCAGTTCATTTAATTCGTCTTACCAACATTTGCTCTTGTTCTAAAAAATCTGTAGTCTATCATGCTATGTTTCAACTCGATTTTTCAAGCTTACAAATATTAATCCTTCTTAGGAAGCCTCATGTAAATGTCCGCACTATTGGACCTATCGATCATGGGAAGACTATACTAATTGCAGCAATCACGAAGGTGAATTGTAACTTAGAAGATGCCATGATGAATTTCTTCAATGTAATTGTTTGTTCTTGCATTATTATCAGGTCCTTGATGAAGAAGGAAAAGCAAACACCGTTGCTCATGATGAGATTGACGAGGCACCAGAAGAAAAAGCTAGAGGAATTACCATTGCAACAGTAAGTATATGAAGGTTATTGTTGGAAGAGGAGGTTCTAAGGATTATATTATAGGAGGATGATTGTTGTAGGAATTTTGTAGGAAGAGAGACTGTGTGCAAGAGAAATGGGAAGCTCTTGGAGTGAACTTCTATGCAACTTTTTTATTTTTTGCTTGGCTTGTAAGTGCAAGTGTACATGGGTAGTTATAGACACCTAGGAACATTCTACACACTAAAAAAATATCTCAAATATTTTACATGAATAATTAAGAAAGTGACATGTGTCCATCCTCGGTGGCATAGATCTATTATTCTCCCAAAATATCTAACTCTAAAATTCTTCTAAAATATCTCCATAGATGGATCGGACTTGTTGGGCTTCCAAGATCAGTGTTGTTAAAGACGCGCCAAGGCGCGCCTTGCCGCGCACCTAGGCGCCACACTAATCTGCACCCGCCAAGAACAAGGCAAGGCGCACGTTAACTAGGCAGCCTTATCGCGCCTAGTGAGCAGGCCCCATTTATGCGCCTAGGCGTGCTTTGATGCGCCTGGTGAACAGGTCCCATTTATAAACCATATAAGCCCAATTCATCAAAACTTACCGTTCAACCCATATAAGCTCACTACAATGGGCTAAATAGGAAAAAAATCCTAATTTTTCTATCAAACAACAAGCCTGCTGGATTGGAAGGACGGCGAAGGATGGAGAAGAATCAACTGTAGGTCTGCGTCTAGAAGAACCAATCGAGCTCAATGATCAAGGTTTTCTTATGACTCATCATTTTCATCTCCTTCTCAAGTATCAAGCTCCTCTTTTCGTTTTCGATTTTTCCTTTTTTTTTTGCTTCCTTTTTTTTTCATATTATCTCCGGAGCTCGGGTGCAATGCGATCTTCTGATTTTTCAAGCTTACAAATATTAATCCTTCTTAGGAAGCCTCATGTAAATGTCCGCACTATTGGACCTATCGATCATGGGAAGACTATACTAATTGCAGCAATCACGAAGGTGAATTGTAACTTAGAAGATGCCATGATGAATTTCTTCAATGTAATTGTTTGTTCTTGCATTATTATCAGGTCCTTGATGAAGAAGGAAAAGCAAACACCGTTGCTCATGATGAGATTGACGAGGCACCAGAAGAAAAAGCTAGAGGAATTACCAATGCAACAGTAAGTATATGAAGGTTATTGTTGGTAGAGGAGGTTCTAAGGATTATATTATAGGAGGATGATTGTTGTAGGAATTTTGTAGGAAGAGAGACTGTGTGCAAGAGAAATGGGAAGCTCTTGGAGTGAACTTGTATGCAACTTTTTTATTTTTTGCTTGGCTTGTAAGTGCAAGTGTACATGGGTAGTTATAGACACCTATGAACACTAAATATCTCAAATATTTTACATGAATAATTAAGAAAGTGACATGTGTCCATCCTCGGTGGCATAGATCTATTATTCTCCCAAAATATCTAACTCTAAAATTCTTCTAAAATATCTCCATAGATGGATCGGACTTGTTGGGCTTCCAAGATCAGTGTTGTTAAAGACGCGCCAAGGCGCGCCTTGCCGCGCACCTAGGCGCCACACTAATCTGCACCCGCCAAGAACAAGGCAAGGCGCACGTTAACTAGGCAGCCTTATCGCGACTAGTGAGCAGGCCCCATTTATGCGCCTAGGCGTGCTTTGATGCGCCTGGTGAACAGGTCCCATTTATAAACCATATAAGCCCAATTAAGCCATCAAAACTTACCGTTCAACCCATATAAGCTCACTACAATGGGCTAAATAGGAAAAAAATCCTAATTTTTCTATCAAACAACAAGCTTGCTGGATTGGAAGAGGACGGCGAAGGATGGAGAAGAATCAACTGTAGGTCTGCGTCTAGAAGAACCAATCGAGCTCAATGATCAAGGTTTTCTTATGACTCATCATTTTCATCTCCTTCTCAAGTATCAAGCTCCTCTTTTCGTTTTCGATTTTTCCTTTTTTTTTGCTTCCTTTTTTTTTCATATTATCTCCGGAGCTCGGGTGCAATGCGATCTTCTGATTTTAAATTTGGTTTCTGATTTTTCTGCTTCTTTTTACTTTCTTTTTGCTTTCTCCTGATTGTGCTTTAAATCCTAATTATTTTTCCGATAATTTGAGCTTTTTTTTTGAGGTCAAAAGAGCCCGACAAGCTTACTGTGCGTATGAGTATAAGTAAACATTTTCATGTGAACATGTCCATCATCGTCAAGAGGCTCCGGACGAGCTAATTTTTCATAATGAATTTGTTCTTCATGTGAACATCTCCAAACGAGCTAGCTATTCGTCAGCCTGTTCATGTGATGTGATTATGTGCTTTTCCAACATGACTTGTCCAGAATCTATCAATAAGCTAACTTCCGTAAAATTTAGAAGTAATTAGCAAGTTGTACATATATTAAGAGCCAAGAGTCCTAAGAATGATGTAAGAAATTTATCTGTGTATTTGCTGTGTAAGATCTTTGTTAATAGGCTTGTTCTAATATTCTCTATGACAACTTAGATTTAAATTATATTTTTTATGGAGATATTTATATCTAAGGAAACAGCGCCTTGGTTTAAAGAGGCCCGCGCCGCGCCTTGCGCCTAGGCTCCGGGACTACCCTTGCGCCTTGGTGCGCCTTTGACAACATTGTCCAAGATTAATTTGGGCTTTAATTGGGCACTTAGTCAAATTTATTTCCATCATTCTACCCCTTAAATTTGATTTGGGGTATGGGTACAAGTTTGGCTCGTAGGTAATAGAATGTGTCCTTCATTGGCTTGGTGAATATATCTGCCACTTGACCCTCGGTTCTTGTATGAATCAGCTCCACGATCCCATTTTGATGCAACTGCGGATAAAGTGGAACCTTGTATCGATGTGTTTGATTCTATCGTGATGTACGGGGTTTTTTGCAAGCTCTATGGCGGACTTGTTGTCGACATGTATCTGTGTTGACTTCTCTTTTGGGACTTTAAGCTCCTTGAGATTATTGCGTAGCCAAATTGTATGACAAATGCGTGATCTAGCCGCTATATATTCAGCTCCGCATGTGGAGAGGGCACGTGCTCGATGACGGATCTTTGGCGGATCCGGCACGTGCTGGGCGACACGTGACACGGAATACTTGACAAACAATGATCTAAACCTAGCTTATTACTTTGATTACATAATGATCTAAACATGGCTGCGGCAACATGTGACAGAGAATACTTGCAATTTCTAACTACAATTTGGTTTTGGATTACAGATGCTATCAGCACCGAGCTATATACAGTTATCTAGTCTTTTCAGCCCAAGCTTTTATAAGGATTTCTATGATTTTATTTGTGATGGAAGAGAAGAATTAGTTCAGTATGATCACACAAATAATCCTTTTGATATATCCGACATACTGAAAGATTTAATCAGGTAATGCATAAGTTTGTTATTTTTTATAATTTAATAAAGTAAGACTAATATTTTGTTTTTCATGTTTTTGTTGGCAGGGATTTGATTAATCAGGTGAAAGTAGTTCATGACAATGGGCTTTATCTCGGTGAAATTGGTATAAAAAACTTTGCTGTCTACAAAAGAAATAATAAATTTGTGCTAAAGATAAAAGGGAATATTGGAGATCTAAAGGAAAATGGTGAGGTATTGTGTGTGTTTGTGTATATATGTGTGTGTATTTATATCTTTTTTATCTTTGGTTGTATAACCTCTTGATACCTTTTTGTATTATTTTCTTTTTTTGTAGAGAAGTCTTGATTTTGTTCATATCAGAAATGTTTTACTAGATGTAATCTGCTATACAAAGGAGCAGTTGGTAATAAAGAATATAAGACACCACAGCAATTTCGGACACGAAGTTGTTGATTTCGCTGAAAAAATAGTCTATAACAGTAATTTGTGAGTGTTGTTTTCATATTTCCAACCATCACTGTTAGTATTGTTTATATCATTGCTGTTTTGTTAATGTGTGCAGGGATAATTACACCTGCCATCCTCTATTTTATGAACACGTACACCGATGCGGGTTCATAATCTGGGCATCAAGAAACTTAAAGAATGAAGAGTTTCGTGAAATAGATGAAGAAATGAAAGTTCTGCGGGACTTGCATTCAAACCAAAAGTTATTTTGGAATATAGCTAAGTCTAATCATGTTCTTAACTGTGGCCATTACAGTAACGATTGCTACGGTTTTGTGAAATGTTACAGCAATTGTCTGATGAACCCCAAACGCTAGTAGATGAGAAGTTTAATGTAAGCAATATTATTATGTAATTATTGGTAAAAAGTAAGTAATATTATTATATAGTTTGTTATTAATTTCATTATGTTTCATTTCAGGTCGACTGGAATTGTGATGTCATTATGGTTGACAACTATTTTCGCGCTCGTACTCCGGAGTTTTTTTGTGTTGCGGTATACACGCTTCACGACCTTAACACATACTACACGGAGAAGAAGTGGCCAGAAAAACTACCAAAGCCATTCTGAGTTTATCGTTTTTGTTTTGTTTTGTATTATTATGAGGTCTCTTTATATGAACTCTTAAGGCTGTA
This sequence comes from Xerophyta viscosa, assembly GCA_002076135.1. Lineage (NCBI taxonomy): Eukaryota > Viridiplantae > Streptophyta > Magnoliopsida > Pandanales > Velloziaceae > Xerophyta > Xerophyta viscosa. The sequence goes on from MJHO01000023.1 coordinate 2,058,705, forward strand.
TAAAATGAAGCAGATACGGGTGATAATATAAATAGATGTAAATGAGCACATTACGATTGTCAATATCTATATGATTTTTGTAGCTGTATAAAGATGATAACCTTTTCTGTATGCTGAAGATGCAAAACTTTATTAAGCTTATTTTACAAGCCTCCGTGTGCTTCATATGCATATTGCTTTTTTTGATGAAAAGATACACTTTTAACTGTTAATGCTATAAAGCGTTTGATGTGAGCCAAGAAGCCAATACACTTTTATATGCAGCAAGAAGATATTCGACGTTATATTGAGGTTTCCGTGAAACGAGGTGCATCAATGCCAATCTTCCGTGGAGAAAGAATTGGCGGCAACTCGTATGGAATTTCATTCTGGTAATATACAAATTAAAATGGGTTTAGTTTCCAATCAACGCATTTTAGGAGAGAAGTCCTTGTACCTCTGTATGAATGTATATGCATGTTCATTCTATGCACCTGTATAATTTGTAGGTATGAAAATGAACTGTTATTATTGGTCATCGTTTATATTGTGAAATCCAACAGTTTGAGGTCAAGAAAGTAAGAGGAGAGGCTGCAATCCACTCTCCTCCGCCGGTATTCTGTCAATGGGAAACAGTTCGTACCAATCTTCCGAGAAATTACTGCAAGAAGTTGCAGTAGCCTCATTCAACCGTATTCTCCAATAAATATGTTAAAGCAATTACTTTAACCGTATTCAACCGTATTCTCCAATAAATATGTTAAAGCAGCTTTCTAGATACTCAAGATAAGTTTTATGATGTATCGTGCTTGCTTTTGTAGTACTCATAGTACTAGAGTTGTGAACAACAGATGAATAAATGGTAGATCAGGCCCAGTATTTATGATAAAGAACATTAGAATCTATGGCTTGTTATATATAGGGATTTGTGCATCAGTGACGAAAATCATAGATCCATAGGCTCAAAAGCTCACAGTTAGAGGCCGCAACAACAACGAGATTTTTTTTTTTTTTTTTTTTTTGAGGATATCATAGGTGTTAGTGTTATTTGCAGGACCTTCTTGGATCCCACCTCTGATGATCTCCTTATCCGCTTTTAATCTTCCAAAAATACTTGTCTCAGATCTCGAACCTGGTGACTTCCTGATCCAACACCAGTGTAGATGCAAACTATCCTGGCTGTAACGGATAGCAGTAATTTGCTCGTTTCTGCGATGCTGAATCACGGCTTGTTCTTGCAGCAATCGAAAAGCACAATACTTGTTGCGCTACCTTACACTAGAGAATTATGTGTTTAAATTGAAGTCAGGCTAAGTTCTCGGGGAAGATTTGATCTTTAAGACTGAGCTCATAGTTGGATGCAATCCTATTACCTGGAACAAGTATATAAATTGAAGGCATTCCTGTAGATCTTAGAACGAATGAGGTTGAGCTTTGTGATGTTGGTAGCCATATTGTAGTCATCAGAAGTCCAGTCATTAGTGAACGATACAGACCTACAGCCATATTGGCGTTTGGAATGGAAGGGAATATTGTGCCTATATGGGATTTAAGATGCTTAAAAACCTTGAATTCAAGTAGTTGTTATAGTGAAGAAATGATACTGAACAGTTTACATTTTGAAATACCCTCTAAATAAAAACACGGTATGTGCACCTTTTTGTTTGGCTAATATCCATAATTATCTGTGGAAATCTTTCTCTTGCAATAGATGTGTCGTGTCCCATTGTACACCCAGTCTCACGAGGTACAAAGACATGATAGGGATGCATGGTTTGAGAGGATTGTTCAATATCTGTTTTTTTCAGTACACCAGGTTCATTTCTTGCCTTCTTATATAATGGAACATATATTCCATTATGATTGCACGTTACTATGAACATATATTCCAGCATAGGTCTAAAGAGTTTTTTGTTTTTTTCCAAGCAAGACTCAACAATCTTCATTGCAGGGGAAAAAAATCTGAAATGAATCATTATAGAATTATAAGAAGTTTTTAGAGTTTAAAAGTAGTTTAGCCTGCGTGCATCCATATTGTTGGCAATTGTGGATTTGAGACTTGTGGCCTTATGGTTTAGGAATTCATTTTTATCAAGCTGTCCCGTTTTATTTTGTAATTTCTGTCTAGTCAAAATCCTGTTTCTGCATAAACCTTTATGAGCTCTGGTTATGTTCATTATGCTTCTGTTACTTACTTGATGCAAGCGATCAACAAAAAAGTTTCGTTCCTATCTTGCACCCTATTTGTCAAATTGGTAAACATTGTCCATGAGGCATGACTTAATTGCTGTCTTGGTAATTGACGATGACAATCTTCCAGAATAAGATTTTTCGCGACGGTAGTTTGCTCTTAGCAGTTCGTCTGCAATAACTCTACATCTGGTTAAAGAAGATACAGGCATACAGTTTGCTCTTAGCAGTTCATCTGTAACTCCGCATCTGGTTAAAGAAGATACAGGCATACAGCTAAGTCATGTGAACCTGATCCCTGTTTGGAGCTGAAAGAATATGTCGTAATCATTAACAGCTTTAGCATTTTGGATTGTACAATTATGTTATCGCAAATGGTCCCAATTGTGAAATCACTTTACTAGATATTGAAATTGTATCTACTACTCTAAAATTGCATGATCAGTCCCATTGCAGTTGTAATAATCATTCATCTCTGCTAGATAGATGGCTAAAACCAAATGATGAAAGTTTAGCTTTCTGCTTTGCATATGCTTTCCTAGTGAATTCTATTATGCTTCTGTCTTCTACTCCATTATTGGTGAAGTCAAGCATCATCACCATGTGCGACTTCTCTTTCGGTCATCATTTCTTGTTTCTTTATAAGCTACTGAAGAGAAGGCACCGGAGAAGAAAAATGTCTTAGAACTTGTACTGATAACTGGATGTGTGTATGTCACGTAAAGTTGGCTCACTGGTCAATAGTTTTCTTTTGGAGAAACTACATTTCAACCCCACACGTAAAAGGTGTCCCACTAAGAAGCCTCCTATGGAGATTTCATCAATTCAGCCCTCCATTTATTGTTTAAAGTATTAAGGATAATTCCATATCAGCCCCTCCTTTTTAAAGGTTTACCGGATCAGCCCCTGGAAAAGCGTTTCCAGGGACTGATCCGACATTTTTAAAGAAACGGGGGCTGCTATGGAATTATCCCAAAGTATTATGTGGACAAAAATGTCTCCTCAGAAACACGAGAAAATATCGAGTTCAGACACAAACTTTAAAGTTTCAAAATAATTATTTAGAAGTATTCTTTGAAAAAATGTTCAATATGAAAGTTGTAGATCTTATCAAAATCTATAGTTTTTATGATGAAAGTTTGCCCAAAAAATATTTCTAATAATTATTTCGAGATATTAAAAACAGCACTTAAAATGAGAATAAAAATGGCATTTTACTTGAAGGGGCTTATCAATGAGACAAGTTTATATGTTGATTTTGTTGTCAGAAACATGGTGGAGCTGACCTAAAATGTCAAAAAATGAGGAGGGTTGATCTGATATTTCTTTTTTCTTTTTCGGATAAAGCTTCATGGTAAAGTGACTTATCTGCTTATAAATTTGAGCTTCTGCTTGCAGTTATTCCATTGACAGTTTGTAGATCATCTCATCTGTTATAGAATGCTTGAGTGTGCAATTATATTGGGGTTTGGGATATGTATGTGCTCTCATTTTCGCCTGATCGTCATATTTGTTTCCTGCTTTGTGTGTGTTTAAAGGAATATTCATTAGTTATTATAGCATTGGTTCTCCTACCAAAATTGACAGGAAACTGTCTTGCTTTCCTTATCAATACATAAAAGGAAACAAAAACTCCCTGAAGATGGAACATTAGACCCCTAAGTTTAGTTATCCGATCATGCCAGAAGTCTTAATCGTATTTTCTTTTTAATTTTTTGGGGTCCCCTATGCCTTTATTGATGACCAATTAACCGCTAAACATGTCGTATTTGCGGATTAGAGGTGCTGGCATTAGTGGTATAGCATCTTGTCCGTTAACATCCCTGAACTTGAAATGGTCTTAAGTGTAGTCCTATGCTATTAATATGTGACAAAAACCTCTGTGTTTATGGAGATTAAACAACATTGTTTCGAGCATCTCTTTTATTTTTGTTAATATTGAGTAGTATTTGAGTTGGATCACCAATACCTTTCTAAAAGCAAATGATATCCATTTGTTTTGGCAACTTCTCATTGCAACTCCTCACTTGAACTTTTACAAGTTCTTCACTTGATAGGACAACACTTCTATTTTCTTCCATTTGAGAAGTAATATTTAGAATTTAAATTTTTTTTGCATTATGAATCTGGAGAGCCAGAACTTAGTAACTGCTGATGATTCTCTGCTTTCTTCTGCTGTAGCTTTCGGACAGTGACAATAATCAAGATCTATGAAACTGAAAGATGCTTGAATCCTTGGTATTACAGATTTGCATATATCGTTTTAAAATCTGTCAAACTGCGTTTTGGAACATCAACTTTTACCAGAAGCTATCTACAAGAGTTATACTTCTTATATAACCAACCATTATTGTGTTTGTAGATTACATTATATGTATAGAGAAAGTCCATTCATCAGGGGCTCGTGACGGCCTTGATCCAATCGGGGCCGTCCACGGTCCCTCGGGATGTGTGCATACACATTCCGATGGAGCCACGGACGGCCCCGATTGGATCAGGGCCGTCAGGGGCCCCTGATGAACAGCAGCCCTCATATGTATATCACTAAGAAATCCATGTACATTTGTGTTTGATATCTTTCAAGCCTTCACACCAACTGAAGGGAAGAGCTTAATCTATTATTCGACATGTAGGTCATAATAGAGTTTTTCAAAGTTGCAACTGCTAGTTTGGAAAAATAAAATTATCATTTATTGTTGCCTCTCTGTACAGCACAGTATATGTACAAATTACAAAGCCAAATAACAGAGCCCAAATTGTGTGTAAGCCCAAAAATGTGTATACAAGTAACAAGCTGTACAACATATGTTAACACCCTGTTATGTGCAGGTCAGCAGGATTCGGCCGCATGAGGACACGGATCACGGATCAAGTTCAGATTAGTCAGAGTTGTATTAAGAATAGTTTTACTAGAAATATTTGTAGTAGAAAATAGAATATTTGGATATTTTATTAAGAGAATATGTAGGAGAATGTTATGAAAATAACATAGAGGGATAATCTCTATAAGTAAGTATGTAATATTTATTTTTATTATGGAAGAAATGAATTAGTTTTTGTTATTATTTTAGTTGGTAAAATTAGTTGCAGAACCGCCATCGGGCCTCCGACATGAGCCGACTTAACTTGTTTATAACAAATTAGTATCAGAGCCCGCATTCCGAACCCTCACCATCGTTGCGTTGTGCTACTGGTTTTATCAACAAAAAAAAAATTCAGAGTTGTTTGTCCGATTGGACTAAGTTATAATTGGTTCAGACCAATCCTTTTTGTTCAGCACATAGAATAATAATGGGATTATATTGGGACTATTATCGGGACAATAATGTGGACCATTGGAACTACCACCGACATGCAAGAACACATAGTGACATATATAATTATGGTTGTACTACATATGAGGCACAACAGGGCTATTATCATCCTATAACTGGTCATGATGATCATATCTATGGGTTACAACAGCAACACCTGCCCCCATCACCATCATATTCGCCTCCTTATTCGACCCTTTACTATCAGCAACCCCCCTTTACTACGAAGCTTCCCCTGTACTAGATATTCAACCACCGCACTGTTATTTACGTCCAGATCCATTATATCGGCAGATGTGGTTCAAAAATTTCTGGATAAACTTAATGAGATTTGTGAAAGATTTACCAAACAATTAGACCTCAGAAATAATCACGTCTTAACGATCTTCGCAATCTTCAACAAGTTTCATCAGTGGCACAATATTGGCTAGAATTTTTCAAATACAAATATGATATTCGCTTCGAGTCTGAGCAACAACTTATTGATATATTCGTTGCCGGTCTCACTAGCACTATCCAGGAAGAATTGAAGCAAACCGATACTCAGTGCACCACGCTGCTCTATGCATACCGATTGGCTTTATTTGTCGAGCTACGTCAAACTGGATATTTTGAAGACCTTACAAATGATCAAAAGGACGAGTTGTAAGATATTGATAGAGTTGCTGGCACTACACTTCAGTGGTTATATATTGTTATGCAGCATCTATTTCCTATTTTTATGGACCACGACCATTAGCTACTTATTCGACATATTTATTTTGTGGTTTGAAAGACATCAACGTTCGGAAATTACGACGCATGACAACCTTGCGGACAAGGTTGTTTTCGAGAGGAGTGGAATGTTATGTGCAAGTCAGCAGGGTTCGAGCCGCATGGGGACACGAATCACGGATAAAGTTCAGATTAGTCATAGTTGTAGTAGAAAAAAAATCATATTTGGATATTTTATTAAGAGAATACGTAGGAGAATGTTATGGAAATAACATAGAGGGATAGCTTCTATAAATAAGTATGTAATGTTTATTTTTATTATGGAAGAAATGAATTAGTTTTTATTATTAATTTAGTTGATAAAATTAGTTGTAGAGCCGCCACTGGACCGCCGGTGTATTACCTCTCATATCTAATAATAGAGCATACAAAATTAAAAGAAGATTTACTACGCTATATTTAACATATTCAAACGAATACCGCACACATAAAAAAAATCATAAAACAGTTAACGGTATAAAGATCCATATAAAAAAAATTGAGACAACAGAATCATGCATGTACTGAAACTTCATAGAATATAAACGTTCATATTGCATGTTTATATATAAATTAAAAAAAAATGAAGAAACAATAGAGAAGACAATAAAGTTCAAAGTATCCTGATTTATATATGAAAAAAATCAGTATCTTCTGGGCTTCAACAGCATCGTTGCAACTTTCCGAATCCTAAAGTAACCCCTTCGGTGGCACATCAACCATTTAGGAATAAGAGAAGAAGGCGAAGAATTGCTATCATGATCCTTCTCACCTCCTTCAATTTTAGAATTCAGTAATTTTCTCCGTTTCGTAGTGAAATTTTATATCTCTTTGTATGTTTGTGTCTACCAGTAAATCTCTCACTTCTATGTTATCTCCCGTAGCCTGTCTCTGCAGCCCTGCTTTGATGAAAATGTAGGCATTTTATAGCCATCATACCCACTAATTCTATTAAATCCTTTGATGTAACTGTAATGTGTTAATCACCAAATTAAGACATAAAAAACGTATGAAACGTTTACTGTAATAATGCATCCTTTGAAACGTATGTAACACATCCTCTGCTGTACTGCATTTATTGCTGGCCAGTATTTTGAAAATTTAGAAACGTATCCAAATCTGATCCAATGTTGGGTTTCTGGTGTTTTCTGGTGTAATTCGCATGTTTTAGAGTAATCCAAATTTTAGAGTTTTAGAGTTTTCTGGTGTTTTCTGGTGTAATCCGTTAGAGTAATCCAAATTTTGAAAATTTTGATAATTCGCATGTTTTAGTATTTGCAGCAATGGTGGGTTTCTGGTGTAATTCATCAAAGTTAGTTTTACATGAATTATTCTCATAAGTTTAACTGCTGTTCTCTTATCTATTAAACCACACTATACAGTTAGCAGTTAAGAGGTAGGACTGATGAGAGTGGAGAATGAAACATAGTGAGATGATAATACGGTCAACATGTCTACTGTAGAGAAAGTAGTAATTATCTGCCACTCAAAACACCACTGAAAACTTGACTGTCTCCTCCTATTGATGACTCCCACTCTATTGATGCTACGAGGATTTGAGATAGCTTTACAGTAATTTCTCTCATTTCCGGACGGTTCACCGATTCTTCATTCAAGCACCAAACAGAGATCTCTGCCATCTGAAAATGAGATTAAATGGAACATCATTCTTCGAAGAAGATGAAAATGGATTGAACATTCTACTTCTTTTATTTTGCTAATTGAGCTCATTACTTCATCTAGCAAGATTGGAAATAGCTAACAGACCAATCAAGTAATCTACATATAAAACAATTATACATGTCTATGCTGTTGTTGGTGCTATCTCTACTAACCTTGTATACCTCCTGCATAGGATAGTTGCCCTTAAGATTTCGATCCACAATGGCTTGTAAAGCTGTTTCTGGGTCCTCATCTTGGAAAACGTCGATGATCTAATCAAAATGTCAAAGTTGCATCTTAAAGTCCTCCAAGATAGCAGCATGGATACATGAAATATTGAAGCTAAATTACTTCAAATAAACACTAAAAGAATATCATGTATGTTTGAGTACTATTTCCTGCTAGAACTACTTCAAAGTTGTTGATCTATTGTAGGACAAAAGAACCCGCTGACCATGATATAGTCCTGTGAATGAGAGTTATCCCACCGTGGCCTTAATAGTCCTTTCATAAATGAAAGTTGCCCTCTAATCTCGTCACCAACAGTAGTTTATATTTCCTATTATTCATGGTCGCCTTGATAATTGACGTTAATGTTAATTACATTGTGGAAATCTTTTAAGTGACCTGATCTAGCTATCAGTTCAATGGTTTTGCTGAGATATTTTACTTGAGCAAGCATGGGAATTTATACTTACAATCGATATCAACGATCTTATCTTATTTGGCTCATTATTGTCTCGTACAAGAGCTCGGAAACCGGTGATTAACTCTGCAAGAACTACTCCAAATGCAAAAACATCAGTTTTTGTTGTCATCTGTAATTCTCGAACTGACCTGGTAGAAGCTACTTGATGTCATATGAAGAATTATTTCGGAAGAACATTTTTAGGGAATGCCTAAGTGCAAGATGTGTGCTTACTCAGGTGGAAGATAGCCAGGTGTTCCGACCAGTCGTGTAGCATAGCAGTCCTCGCCACTACGCTCAACTAATTTTGCCAAACCAAAATCTGCAACCTGAGAATGGTATATAAAAGATAGGTATAAACTATATACTAATAGGAACATCCATTGCAACTCCAGTGTAGCATATAGTTTGAGACCTTAGTTATCATGAAATTCAATAACGGCTGCGATTTTTTTCCCCTCCCTGTTGAGAAGAACTTCATTGAGCTCTAATTATTTGTCGGTAATTTAACTATGTTAGGACTAGCTTAAGGCAAATATGGCTAAGCGTTAGGGCAGTAGCAAAGGTATAATACACATACACACACACACACACACGAAGGTCTAAAATATTACCTTTGCTCTGAGTCCATTATCTAGTAAAATGTTGCTCGTCTTTATATCTCGGTGTACGTAACGTGCCTTTGTCTGGTCATGGATGTATTCAATGCCCCTGGCAGCATCAAGTGCAATTTGTGCTCTTGCATTCCAAGAGAGGGGTTGATAACCTGACATAGCTCAATCGTATAGGAATTTAGTTACTACTCAAACTTTGTTAGCAAATGACTTAATTAGGGCAAGGGAAAACTATTCGATTCATTTTCATGTGTACGAGTTTTCTTATACAATGTTGGCAACCCGAACCTTTGCAAGGTACGAACCACATTAACTTGTGGGGCATGCAATTTAATGTATGCTGATATCCTCATTAAAACATGGTATTTTATTGTTTGTGGCTGTTAGTAATACCTTTTAATAATGAATCATGAAGATGGTCGCTTAGCGAACCATTTGGACAAACTCGTAAACTAGATACAAGTGATCCTCACTGCTCGTGTATCCAATCAGTTCAACCTACAGGTTATTACAATAGAAGTTAATGCAACTGTTAGGTGTTACCTGTCTATCAGATAAAAATCTTTTAGTGAAGTACATAGCAATTTCTACATACCACGTTTATATGATGCACTTTGCATAATACCTTCAGCTCTGCAAAGAATTCTCTTGATTTGCTTGATTTCATCTTCTTTATTGCCAGTTCCTTAAAGAGAAGTGTCAAAATTTCTGCTTAGTCCTAAATTACCACTGCATGGAGCATTTTGCTGACACCATGTGAAGTAGGTTTGAATAATGTAATGGAGCAGTTGGATTTCATACCTGGTTCCCTAATATGCCAAAGTACACACTTCCATAACCCCCTTCCCCAATTATCTTTGTTTCATCAAAGTTTGAAGTTGCATCTTCTAGTTCCTTGAAACTGAATATTACTGGCCGTTCTGACTCAAAGGGTGGAACGTCTGTTCAAAATCACATTCAGTTGATTAACCTTATACCAATATTAGGTCTTTGCTAGACTTGCCACTATGAAGATATAGGATCCGTAGAATAAAGTAAAATTGATTGACCGTACATTACCGATCACTTACAGTCAGCAAACTCTTTAGGGGTTAAGTGTCTCTCAAGGGCAGCAATGCTTCTTATTACCAAGCTCTTTTCGTTATCTGCATTTGTAAGCTGTCGAGATCGGGATTTCGAGCAAAGGAATAGTATAACAGCTCCAATAAGTAGGAGTGCTGCTGCTACTGAGAAGGCAACTATGAAAGCAGTGTAGCTCTTCTTTTTCTTGGCTAATAGGAATAGCAATACAAACAGGAAAAAGTTAAAGTATTTTGGAAGTTGATAGAACTAGAAGCATGAGTTACTTTTTAGTGTTGTTTCGTAGATGTTTTCATACATAATGCCCTGCTTTCATGAATAAACCATGCCTGCTAGAAACACTACTAGTTACCGCAAGTAGCAGGAGGGAAATATCGGTGAGGAGCAGACAAAGAACGTTGCAGCAAGCTTTTCTTATAAGCACCCAATTATTAATGAATAGCTAAATTGTGAAAATAAATTAACAGCGCTTGTACATACTCAGAACTTTGAATGGTCACGTATGTTTGCATGGATAATTAGCTTAATGTAGCTGTGGATGTGAATATGTTCTAGGTCAAGAACTCTGTTAAGAGTAATTGATTGCAAGCTTCATATGCAAATTTGAGTTGGGATACGACTAGCATGCATGTGGTTGCATGTTCCTGGAAAGAAGGGACATTGCTAGATGTGGGATATTTATGCACATGCATCGATGTGACTTCATATCTGTAGCTGGTACATGTTTTCTGGTATATCAGTATTAAATTTAGTCTTGTTTATGCATGTTGACCAAGGTGGCAAAATTACACCCGGTACCCGCGGGTTCGCGGGTATCCGTCCAAACGGGCCGGTACGGGTAAAAATTTTAGTTAAAAATATTGAATACGGGTATCACCAGCCCGTACCCGCAACTTACGAGGTTTTTTTCTGTTATTTTAGGTACTAGTCTTCATCTAATTTTAGCTGTTCACGAAATTATGAAATAAAACCATTTTCAATTCTGTACGGATTGATTCTAGGTCTAAATCCGTATAAACTTAAGGAGCGTTTAAATCCAAAGTTTTCAAGATTCCTTGGTTATGGCTCATAATATCTATTAATGCATCTATATGTTGAATGAGAATTTCATTCTAACTTTGACTCTGGGACTATATCTTTCAATCAAAGTTTTCAACTTTCAGTGGTTATGGCTCATACTTCTAATTTATAACACATCTATATGTGAAATGCAGAAGTAAGTTTCTACCTTGTTGTGGAGCGGGTGCAATTGAAGAAGTTGATCCTAGTGTTGTGCCATTGGGCACAAACAACACTGAGCCTGGAAGCAGGAGCTCTGGATTCGCTGCTAGCCTCTCGTTCAATGCCTGAATGGATTCAACGTCCGTCGACATTAAGGCTGCTATACTGCCAAGCGTATCATCTTGCTGTACCGTGTATGTCACCATCACTAGGTTCTCTCCACCTGCCGTTGTTGAACATGAGCAAAGCAGACGTATCGGTATCGTGGTATTTGGATACAACTTCTTCCCCTCACCGACGTCATATGCTTGTCCGCTGAATATGTTGGTTGAGACGCTTGCTGGGGTGTCATCTGCCAGCACAAAATACGTTGTATCGTGGAAATATGCTGTAACGTTATCGACTGTTTCACATTTGCAGGGAACTGACACCAGATAATCCCTTTTCCCGTTGTTGGTGATAGGCTTGACGAGCGAGGAATTCGCATTGTACAGGGTGGCAACATCCTGTAGTGATTGGCCTGTGGAGATATAATATAGGAAAGCATTACATGTGGGCTTGAAAGGGGGATGGCTGCACCCTGCCAGTTCAACCGGTGGACTACCGTCGGTTAGAGTGGTGGTCGTGCAAAGGACAAGGAGGGGAAGAAGTAGAAGATGCATGGGATTTTGAGGCTTGGCCATCATGTCCAAGAATGAACTGCCTGGGAAGCAGAGAATATAAACCAAGAGAGTTTTATGCTAGCTACGAAATGAGGTTTGTCTTGTTAATCTCACTTTGCATGGTTGTCTTCTGTTATCTTGTTTTGTAACATCTTCATTGTCCTATTTGCTTATTAGCAGACATATGGAATTACTGTGATCTACCTATTTATGTCTTTCTTACATGTTACTGTCCACTGACATTGTTTTTTATTGTAGACCTCTTAACAAATCCTGCTGGCATATTTTTATTCATTTGTTCATTATATATATATATATATATATATTTGAAGGTGGACTGGAAAGAGATAATGGTGAGAGGACTTGGTTGGATCCTCCGCCTCAGTAATCGATCTCAGGTTGGGATTAGCTGGATGGATGATACTCTGTGTCTTTACATATAGCTATTTCAGTATTTGCAAGCGAAGAATTGTAGAACTAATTTATAACTATCTGAATGATCAAATGTTTTTAATTTTTTCCTTTTTTTCCAATAGAAATATTGTTTTGAAAATGGTCGCTTTTGATGTCAAACATTAAGCTACTTGTCCTGCTTGCTAGAAAGGTGCTCTGCCGGCTGGCTTCTTATATACGCTACTTAATGAGTTCAATATCGTGTATGAAGCACATTTTTCGGAAGGCCAATCGAGTAGCTGATTGCTTAGCTGCTAGAGCTTTTTTTTTTTACCTTTATATTTAAGGGAATTAATATCTGACACGTGACAAATAACCAAGAATTTTTGATACTCCAAGAGCGTTGTTATATTATTATTATTATTTGTATGTGGTTGCCGAGTTCAGTTTGTATTTTATATATCCATCAGAAACAAAACGGTCAATAGCTATTTCTAACTCACACTTGTTAGGACTCGAACTCCCAGGAGTATCATTTTTATTAATAAAGAGATATTAATAATCGAGAGCTTTATGAATACTGTTTTCGTCTTTTAGGAATTATCTTACTTGAAATAACATATTCGAATATCATTCGCATAAAAGTTTAAATTAGCGGTTCTACCATCCAAATAATCCAAAAGTAAATTAACTGAAATATTAGAAACTGAAGGTTCTTCCTTCCAGATATCTTATTTTATTGCAAATTGAAGCAACTACGATAACATCTAGTGTGTATGGTGTACTTACTCAGTGGTAGCAAAAAAACTTCTAATCCGGCTGAAACATTAGGAACACGCACGCGGATTCTTGCTAGATACTTTTTTCTATGAGTCAATCCGAAAGAGCGCTTTTTTTTTTTTTTTTTTTTTTTTTTTTTTTTTTTTTTTTTTGAGATAACGAGGCGAAACCTCTTTCTGAGTCTCCCCTAACTCGCGAAGCACAGTTTCTACGCACACCTATAGGACCATTTTGATCCCAGATGCACGTAGAAAAGTAAAACCCCGACCTCGCGTCCACCTTCGGACCGGATATGAATACTGAGTTATCCAGCCACCAGCTTCTCCGCAACCGCTGTAAACTCGCGGCCACGGGCACATCCGCATCGTAACCACCCGCGGAGTTTGAATCCGTACGCTCGCTTCTCCGCAACCGCAGTAAACTCGCGGCCACGGGCAAATCCTCAAGTGCTTTCTAAGAAGACAAAAATTGCTAAGGAGGGGAAGGGGCTTAGGTTATTATTAGTATATTAGGTAATAATTGCTATATTAATTATGTCCACCATAATACATGATGTGATTCTTTGTATCCCCAAACAGAACGCAGAATAAACTTATTCATACCTTAGAATTAAATGCTATAACAAAATTTTATTGTAAAATATTAATAAACTAGAAGTAATTATTACCACCTGGCAGCAAATTAGATGTTTTAGATTGCCATATGACGTATAAACATTGTAGCTTTTTTTTTTTCAATTTACATATATTATTATTATAGAGATTGTTTCTGATGATCCAACACCAATGGTCGAAATAAGAATCGGCAGTCTCTTCATTGGACAACAAGTGATATTCTAATGATGAAGAACAGTTCAATATCTTATGGAATGTGTAACAACACTTTTTGAGTACATTTCTCAAAAGAAAGAACATAATTTTTGTACATGACACGACTTGAAAACCATACCAAGGGACATCACAAAATCCAATAGCTGATATGTTATATGTATGAACCAGGATTGATAAACACCTCAAATTAGTGCTGAAATTAAACAATCTCAAGTCTGGCTCACAAAACACAAACATCCAACAAAAGCAGAGGGGACAAGGAGCGGGGATTACCCATTACTAAATTTTCTCTAACGAGAGGCCTTTTTCTTGCCAGCCACGGTGACCTTCTTGCCTTTCAGAGTCCTGCAGTTGTTCTTGGTCCTCTGGCCCCTGCATGGCAGCCCCATCTCATGCCTGATTCCCCTATAGCACCGTATCTCCTTCAGCCTCTCTATCGCTAGCCTGTTGAATCGTTTCTAAACAACAAACATAAAAACAAAAAAAAAAAAAAAAAAAAAAAAAAAAAAAAAAATTAGGCAGAAGAAAATATAACAAACAATTCTATGAGTCAACAGATGAGAAGCAGATATTAAGAAAATAAAACCGTTAGAAAAAGATATTCACATTATGACATCTTATCTAAAATCAAAAAGTACATAAAGATAAATACAAATTTGATACATCTCGTACACACTTCACGCAAACTATGTTTTTCCCTTTTCTTTAAAAAAATAATTAAGTTTTCACAAGTCCAGTGTCCACCTGGATTCAACCTACCTACAACAAGACTAATTAGCCAATTTTGAAAACTTCGGACTATGCAAAACTAACTGGTAGAAAATACAATGCACTAGTAATTTGAGATGGCTCAGTAATTTTAATTTTCAAAAAAGAAAGGAAGATGAGAAAAAAGAGAGCAGGTACTGGCAACAAACTGCAAGAACTTCTTAACGAATTATTCAGATTACTAGATTGAAATTCCAAAATGTGCCCTAAACTTGTTAAAACATTGTCATAAGAGCACGTCCAAAACAACCGTCATTTTATAAATAAACAACAAACAACAGGCCAAACAAAATGATAGGTCTTTCTATAAATATTTCATACATTTATGAACAAAAAAAAATGCCAGCATCTTGAGTTAGCCTGATAATAGGAATGGCAATGGACCATGACAAAAACACTACGAAATCAATGTCGATATCGACTTGAAATTAGCATGATTCTATCAAACTAAATACAACTAGATAGTGCTTGTTTAGGTAGTCATGCTACTGAACAAGAACAATCAAATATAACAAAATACATTAAATTTTCCACAGAAAGAAAGGACGTAGTTGGAATGTCATCTCCAAATGCTTCCTACATTTATGAGTAGATATCACACAAGCATATTGAATTAGCATGAATGGTAAATCGACCAAACTACATATAACTGTAAATACACAAAATTTTACAAGAAACAGAAGAGAGAGAGAGAGAGAGAGAGAGAGGAAGAGAGAGAGAGAGAGAGATTAGCATGAATGGTAAATCGACCAAACTACATATAACTGTAAATACACAAAATTTTACAAGAAACAGAAGAGAGAGAGAGAGAGAGAGAGAGAGAGAGAGAGAATTAGCATGAATGGTAAATCGACCAAACTACATATAACTGTAAATACACAAAATTTTACAAGAAACAGAAGAGAGAGAGAGAGAGAGAGAGAGAGAGAGAGAGAGAGAGAGAGAGAGAGAGAGAGAGAGGAGAATTAGCATGAATGGTAAATCGACCAAACTACATATAACTGTAAATACACAAAATTTTACAAGAAACAGAAGAGAGAGAGAGAGAGAGAGAGAGAGAGAGAGAGAGAGAGAGAGAATTAGCATGAATGGTAAATCGACCAAACTACATATAACTGTAAATACACAAAATTTTACAAGAAACAGAAGAGAGAGAGAGAGAGAGAGAGAGAGAGAGAGAGAGAGAGAGAGAGAGAGAGAGAGAGAGAGAGAGAGAGAGAGAGAGAGATTCTTACAAGGTCTCCTTCAATCATGTACTTGGAGACCTCATCACGGAGCGAGATAAGCTCCTCGTCGGAGAGCTCTTTGGTTAGTTTGTTCTCCAAGTTGAGATCGACGAGTATCTGCTTCGCGCGGGTGCGGCCGACGCCGTGGATGTACTGCAGCGAGAACTCCACGCGCTTGTTGTTAGGGATCTCTACTCCCCCCACGCGAACACACCTGATCGAAAGCCCGCCCTTGTTGTTGTTGTTGGGGAAGGAAATGGTGGAAGCTGAGGGGGAGGTGCGGGTGGCGACGGCGCCGCTGGAGGTGATGATCGAGAGGGAGGAGGAGAGGGGAAGCGCCGCTGCCATCGACAGAGACATACTTATTCTTCTCCAGCGATCTTCGGGCTTCCAATTTCTGTCTGTGAAGGATAAGAAGCGGATAATCGGGAATTGAAATTTTAATTTTCCAGAACGTTTTAGGTATTTTCGCAGTTAGATCCCCCATTATATCTTTTTCATCGTCATTGGACATTCTTCGATTCCGCTAGCTAAATTTTCTGTTTGGTATTCCAAAATTTATAAAAATTTATCTTTTTACCCCGTTTTATATATGCTTTTTGGTGCATATCTCGGACAGATTATGTGACGGTTTATGTTAACTCCTACTGACGTGAAGAAAAAGATCTTTTATCTATTAAAATTGACACCTCAAAACACTTATTTAAAATATTTTTAAAATAATATTAACGTGAAAGATATAGATATTCATGAGTTCTATAATTTTATATTAAAAATTTTTCCAAAACCTTTCGAAATATGTGTTTTAAGGTTCGAAAGTGTTAACGGATTTCAAAGTCAGCCTATTAACCCGCTAAAATTTGAAACATAAAAAAACCAACTTCCAAATATTTTTTCTGAAAAATATTAAATATAAAAGTTATAGATCTCGTCTAATTCTACAAATTTATGTTAAAATATTTTTTTTTAAAAAAAATACATTTAAGTTGGTATTTTGGGTATTGAAGTGAATAGGTAAAATATAACCCGAATAAAAATTTTGGAGCCTCATAACACCTATTTAAAAGCATATTTTGAAAAAATTTTGAACATAAAAATTGTAAACCACATCAAAATATAACTTTTTATGTCAAAAAATTTTTCAAAAAATATTTTTAAATTAGTATTTTGTGGTGTCAATTTTAACAGATAAAAATTTGACCCATCAAAATTTAGAGCCTCATAGCACTTATTTATAAATATTTTTTTAAAAAAATTTAAACATTAAAAAGTTGTAGATCTTATCAATATTACAACTTGAGGTGTAATATTAAGCAAGGAAGACGTACTTGTTGTTTTTCTTTTCTTTTTTATGATTCTTTTGATTTATTGGATAATTTCTGTAAATGCGTAATAAAGCTCGATAGAAAAGCAATACTTTACATACGAAATTAGCTTGTATTTGATTTATAATATTCAATAAAGCAGGAAGAGTCGCATTTACCTTCCCTCCACATTTTTCCTCAGGATCTCATGGATACTTAAAGGCTAAAAAAAAGTGTTTTCTGTGAGTCGCATTTCTCAACCAAAAGAAAAGACACTCTTTCCATCACTTTCTTCATTATTATTCAACATCCATAATTCTTCCACTTGTTGGAATAACTTTCTTTCCACGGCAATTAGATGTATAAGTCTTAGCCCAAGTCTTATGGAATCACTTTCTTACACTTGGAATATTGCAACCAAGACCATGTAAGTCTAAGTCTTTCTCAATTATTCGAAATCAGCCAAGTCTACGCCTTCGTCAATACGTACTCCTGTCTAAAACAATGGCATCACCAATTGTGTCTTTTATATAGAAGAATATCAAGGCCATTGTGATTATAAATATCTAGGACATCTCAAAGCTGCCAACACATCAAGAGCAATGGCATATTGTTCCGGCTTGGTTCTGCCGCTCATGCTCGCCTTCCTCAGCACTCAAATTATACATCTATGCTATTCTAGTGCAGGTGACCTTTCGACCAACGCAGGCGGACGTTGCATAGAACTGGAGAGGGAAGCGCTGATCGACTTCAAGGATGGACTCCAAGATCCCGACCATAGGCTTTCTTCATGGACAGGCCGAGATTGCTGCAGTTGGGACGGTATACGATGTAATAATATTACAGGACATGTTGTCCGTCTCGATCTCAGAAACAAAAATATTACAATCCTTGAACCCTCCTCTTCCGAAGATGAATTAGATCATCACGTTATTCATGGCCTCTACGCTGATTACATATCTTCATGCATATCCGGTGAGATCCGCCCTTCCTTACTCAACTTGGCACACTTGAATTACTTGGATTTGAGCTATAACTGCTTTGATGGTCGCATCCCTCCATTTATCGGCTCCTTTAGAGAGCTGAGGTACTTAAACTTGTCCATGGCTAATTTCACCGGAGAAGTCCCTCACCAACTTGGCAATTTGTCCAACCTGCACTATCTCGACCTTAGTGGTGGGATAATGGCTCGCCATAATGAGATTTTGAATCCATATAGTCCCCACGTGGAGAACCTTCAGTGGCTTTCTCGTCTGTCTTTGTTGCAATATATCGACCTGAGTTTTATTGATCTATCCAATACTGCATCATCGAGCTGTTTTGAAGTATTCAATTCCTTGCCATCCCTAAGGGTGTTGCGAGTGATCTCCTCCGGACTTAATGGAAGCATTCCATTATTGACACACTTAATCTTACATCCATCTCTCATATCGACCTTTCTGAGAATGATTTAAGCTCTACCATACCAAATTGGTTTTTCAACTTAACCACACTAAAGTATCTGAGCTTGTATGACAATAATTTCTATGGCCCCCTTAGATCATCATTCGGAGAAAGTTTTCCATCTCTACAAGTTTTAGATCTATCTAGGACAAGCCTTAGCTTTGACAATATGACATATGCTCTGGATAATCTCTGTAACCTTCAAAGTTTGGACTTATCCCATATGAACCTAAATGGTGAGCTAGGCAACTTTGGTTGGATGTTTTCTAGGTGCCTTACCATTCCACTACAGAGCCTGATCCTATACGGAAACAATATAAAGGGTACTATTCCAGAATCTTTAGGACAACTTAAGAACCTTAATTATCTAGATCTTGGTAGGAATGCTCTGTCTGGTGCTTTACCTGCGTCACTTGGAAATATTTCATCATTGCAAGAGCTGTATCTGAATGACAACTATCTAAATGAAACAATTCCGACAAGTATTGGGCAGCTCTCCAAGCTTGAACGTTTTAACATCCATAATAACTCTTTGAAGTGTGTCGTCTCGGAGGCGCATTTCTCTAACCTTTCCAAGCTACAGTATCTAAGAATGTCTTCCAACTCGTTGGTCTTTAATTTCAGTGCAGAATGGGTACCACCTTTTCAGCTTCGCTTTTGGACTTATCCTTCTGTAGTGTTGGACCTCAATTTCCTTTGTGGATACAATTTCAAGACAATCTTTCTAAATTATACTGTCTCATACCGGCATCACAGATACTATTCCTCACTGGTTCTGGGACATGACGTACAAGATTAATTCTTTAGATTTATCTTTTAACAATATCACTGGAACTCTCCCATCTTCCTTGAAATTCGATAAGTCTGCATATGTTTCTAAAATCTAACTTAATTCACGGTTTAATGCCGCGACACTTCTCGGAAGAGTTATCGTTGGATCTTTCAAACAACTCTTTATCCGGATCTCTTCCGCAAGATGGTTTGTGGCGCAATCTTTCAGAACTATCCATATCTAGGAATAACATAACAGGTACAATCCCCTCGTCCTTTTGTAACCTGCGATATACTTTATTCTTGACCTATCAAACAATCAACTTCACGGAAGAATTCCTAATTGTCGCGGGATCATGTCTCCTACTGTTGTTGACTTCTCAAACAACAAACTTTCAGGCCCCTTGCCTAATTCATTTTGTTCTTCAGCTTATTCCAGTACAATCTTAAGCTTCTACAACAATCGCTTGACGGGAGTCCTTCCCCCCTCTCTTCAAAGGTGCACTTTGTTAACTGTACTTGATCTCGGAGCAAATAAGTTGGAAGGATCCATACCAAGTTGGTTTGGAGCAAACATGCCAAGATTAATGATCCTACAATTAGGACACAACATGTTTTCTGGACTATTCCATGGCAATTATCCAATTTGAGCAGTCTACATATTTTGGATCTATCCTCTAACAGGCTTCGAGGGCCCATCCCCTCATCATTTGGAAACTTTAGTGCGATGAAAATTAAAGACTATACTAATGATGGAAGTGCTATGGAAGACAAAGCAATAGTGGTAACTATTAAGGGGAGAGTATATGTTTTTACAGATTCATGGATGCATGAAAATTTAAGACTTATCGACCTCTCAGATAATGGTTTGACTGGCGACATTCCTGAAGAAATTTCCGGTTTAGTTGGACTCCATTGCTTGAACTTGTCGCACAACCTTTTGACCGGACAAATCACGACAAAGATCGGGGGATTAACTGAGTTGCAATCTCTAGACTTCTCAAGAAACAAACTCCAAGGACCCATCCCTCAAAGTATCTCCATCTTAACTTCTCTTGAGACACTTGATTTGTCATACAATAATTTATCGGGAAGGATTCCAACCGGCAACCAAATGCAAACATTCAACGAGTCATCCTTTGCAGGCAACCCTGACCTGTGCGGTATGCAACTGAATAAAACATGTCCAGGTGACAAACCCAATGCTCCTACTAAAAGCACGACTTTCACATCAGAAATTGGAGACGAAGACCGTGATAAGGTGTGGTTGTATATCATTACATCATGCGGATTCCTACTCGGTCTTTGGACAGTTTACTTGATTTTGTTATTGAAGAGAAACTGGAGGCATGCATATTTTAAGACTATCGATGAAGTACATGAAAAATTATCTTTGTATCTGATGTTGAGGTGGTCGAGATTGAAAAAGAAATGATGAATCGGAGAGTAGTAGCATGGTCGAGCTTGCCTCAAGCGTATTTGATCAAAGTGTAATATAATTATAGAAGTAAATTGTCTTTGTGATAAACTACCTTACTTCTCTTGCTGAATGACATATATTAGGACGACATGATTGAGAAATAAATCCACATTTGCTGTGTGTGTGGGTTAAATAAAACAATGTTGTGCTTTTAAGACCCAACAATATTTGGTGCGTGGAAAGAATAATGGATCTATTATTATGGTTTAATATAGCACTGCTATGAATGTGGAGATAAAATCTCTCCCTGGTGGAAGGAAAGGTATGTACATTTTGACTGGAGTCATGCTAGAGCTCAAAAAATCTCCCAATCAGCCACTTCCATTTTTTGAGTAGTTGAATGATTGCCGAGCAGTCTATGTTCAATTCATGCATGAAGTTTAGGAGCTCTGCTATTTTTATTTAGCCTATTCGTAGCGCACGTCAAATCCTTTATAAGATTTTAGAAGGATATCTTATTCAGATACTTTTATCAGTATGTATATATTATTGTCTTAGTTATATCTTTGTATATCTTAATTACTCTTTCCATCAATTATTAATTACTGAACTAAGATCTACAATTAGCTTCTGTTTGTATGGTCACAGCAGCATTTCTCAAAAAAGAAAAGAAATAGTACTCTTTCCATCACTTTCTTCATTATTCAACATCACCAAAGTCTAGGTCTTCTTCCGCCAGCATGTAAGTCTAATTAAGTCTTCTCAATTTTTCCAAATCAGCCAAGTTTGTTTTATATACTGAACATCAAGCTCACCCTGCTTAACAAATATTGACATCTCAAACCTGTAAACACATCAAACCTGTAATCCTGAGTCGTGTGAGAAGGACATCTCCATTCAACCATCGTCTTGGGAGCTCTGCACGACAGGACGGCGAAGTTGTTGCTTGGGACACCAATTGTAGCTTTCGGACACATATCGACCGGATAAGATTATTTCTTAAGTATCCCCAAATTTCTTTTATTTGTGTTGTGCAGGTTTTGCTCGTTGAATAATATAAATACGTTGCCTAGAAGTGCCGAAATATCTAGTTCTACTGGTTATACAAAATACAAGTAAAACCAGTGATTAATGTTATATTTTTATGCCTGTATTTTCTGTTGTAAAACTACTGATTTTCTTGCTGTAACTAGTTCTCTACGTGATCTGTTTTAAGCATATACTTTCTCTTTTTTATTTTTTGACGTAATAGATTTATTTAGAAGTTAATTCTTTTTGTGTTTAAAGCTTGGTTCAAATTTGTTGATAACGTTATTAACTTGTGGATACATTTTACTTGATCCTATTTAACAGCACATATCCTATTTAATATGCTTGCTGGTGTATTTTGAAGCAATAGTTTCTTTGAGAATCTTATCCTGCATAGTAACAAAAACGGCACTATTTATCTTTTTTTTGAGATAACCAGGCGAAATCTTCTTGGTACATTAAACTCTGATGTTACTGGAGACACGACTTTCTACCTACAATCCATCAGCCCTAATTGGGTTGGAACTGCGGTAAAAAAATAAAACTCCGGCCTGATGTGCGCCCCGAGCCAAGCCCGGAGTATTGGAGTCTTGTCCAGTCACCATATTAGTAATTTCAGCTAAAAATCTATTAAAATTGTATATTTTTCATTTCAGGACCTCTTTCTATCACTTTCTTCGTTATTATTCAACATCTATAATTCTTCCACTTATTGTAATAACTTTCTTTCCACGGCAATTAGACATGTATAAGTCTTAGTCCAAGTCTTATGGAATCACTTTCTTACACTTGTGGAATATTGCAACCAAGACCATGTAAGTCTTAAGTCTTTCTCAATTATTCAAAATCAGCCAAGTCTACGCCTTCGTCAATATGTACTCCTGTTGTAAACGTGGAATTTTAAAATATTTAAAATATTGTCGGACCTCGTCTTTAATTACGCATGTATATGCAACATCTGATTTTAGGAAAAAATTTAATATATAGCATGATTAATTTAAATCAACACATTTTGAGCATGCAAATATTATGTTTAATAAATATAAAATTTATACAAACATAATTATTTCGAGAAACTCATTAAATTTATCAAATTTGAAACTATACATTTAACACATAAATATATAGCATAAAAGAATGTATGCAAGGACATATTTAACACGTTTGAATATATATATCGCAGACAAAAAATTATAAATCCTCATATCATATGTCACATATTTATGTATAGCAAATAACATAAATGAAATAAAATGAAGCCCATATAAAGGCTTAAAGAATCTGATGTATCTGATGGAGTCCTATCTCTTCCCCTTGGAGCTTCGCTTTCAATCCGAGTGACGAAATCAGGCGGAATCTGTTGAAGATATTACATGGAAGTTAAGAAGAAAAATTACAGAAGAGATTAGAGTCTATATCATGCTCTCACCTCTCTTTTTTTTTTTTTTTTTTTCTCTCTATTCTATGTATATTTTGGTCTCTATATGATTATCCCCGTAGCCTCTGCTCTGCCACTGTTTATATAGTGCAAAATGTAATGCAACCATTCATCATCTGTAACGTATTTGTCTTGATAACCGCATTTAACATTTGCAGCAAACAGCCTCTGTAACGCCTTTGTGATTTATTTGTGATTACTGGCCACTATTTTGAAAATCTAGAAACGTATCCAAATCTGATCCAAACGTGTTCAAATTTTGTACAGAGGTACCTTGATGAGTCTATTTTCATATAAAATTGATTTGAGCTCATTCGGACATGTGTACAAAAAGTTATAACATCCGAATCGAGCTCTGGTCAGTCTGAACCGAGCCAGCTCTGAATTGATTTCATAAATATATTTCATCAAGTAAACATACTCCAATTAATGTGAAATTTTACATGATGGTCCGGAATCGAGTTGGCTTTCATGCAAAATTGGTTGCTCATAATTTGGACATGTATAATCTGTGTTATCATCGATTTAGCGACGATATGTCAATTCCGAATTATTTGAGCTGAATCGGATTGACTCTAATTAAACTTAATATAGGTCTAATTGGACTATACATCATATTTGAAGCTTCAAATGAGCGTGTCGATTATTATGCGGGATAAAAATTGACTCCGATCTTGATTTATCTATCCGAAAAAATATGAGCACAACACCTGTCTAAAACAATAGCATCACCAATTGTGTTTTTTATATAGAAGAATATCAAGGCCATTGTGATTATAAATATGATTAGTCTAATTTTTATATATAAATTTACGTAAATTACATGCTAATTATGTTATTTCTTTGTTGACATTCAGATGGAAAATCCTGGATTCAAGTTAAATGCGCAACGAATGCTCAATTCATGGTTCCTAGTCTTCTCTGAAGCAATTCGAGCAAATATTTACGAATTAATGGTTGTTTGTGGGCTGAAAATAAATGGCCCAAGTGGATAGCTAAGATCAGGACGTGGCAAATCAATGACTGAGATTGAATAGAGCAAAAATCATGCATCGTGCGCTGGAACCAACCAGAACAGCAAACACCAAAGGAATGGATTAGATTTGAAGGTTTACATGTGCAGCAAGCATGTGAGGCTAAGATTAGTTAAAGGAAGTCATTAAAAGCAATCAACGGCTAGATATTAGTTGCTGAGATTTAAGGGGGCTGAGATATATGAAGTCGGCAGAGGGAGAGTACAGAAGACGCTGAGCAGAGGAATACAGGAGCAGCATCGGAATTTTCTAAAAATCGAACCTAGAGAGATCTTGCAGAGGAGAAGAAGAAGAGCAACTCTACCATCTTCCAATTCATGAGTCTCATCTCTGAATTTTTTATTTAATTTTGGTGCCATGAAGATCATGTTTCTTGCTAGACTTTTATTCTTAGGATTATGATGTAGTCATGGATTTCTAAGATTTTTTGATTGTTTTGGATATTTTCTGTTGAATACAATTTGGTGAATTCGTTTTGCATGCGTACAATTAATTGACAATTAGTTGTATGTTTAAGATATTGAATGACGGAACGAAAGTTGAAGTTTGATATTAGTTCGTGAATTCATCAAGCATGGTTGTTTTGATTTAAAAATAAATAAGAACCATTGTGATTATTTTCAGAATTCCATAGCTCTTAATGAAATTATATTAACTATTATGATCACAAAGTAGACATAAGGTTGATGTACTTAACGTGTTGAATCTGGAAAGAGATCATTACATACATTAGGAATTCTATCATTGTATGGAATAGGTGAAATATTGAAATTCAATCATATTTAGATTATTAAGGAAATCCATTTGACGAAATCAGAATCCTAGGAAATTCATAAGTTGTCTCTTAGATTCCGTGTAATTCAGTCAATTCCTGTTGATTCACAGTTCTTAATTCCATTCCTAGATAATATAGGGAATCATATTGTTGGTAGTTAGATTTCCTCCTCGTGGGACGATACTCTTATTTACTCTTTATTACTTGTGCGATCCGTACACTTGCGGTACACGATTTTCGAAGCATCAAAATATCAAGGACATCTCAAAGTTGTCAACACATCGAGAGCAATGGCACCTAGTTCCAACTTGGTTCTGCTCCTCATGCTCGCCTTCCTCACCACTCAATTCGTAAATCTCTGCTATTCTACTGCAGTTGACTTTTCAGCCAACGCAGGCGAACGTTGCGTAGAGCTGGAGAGGGAAGCGCTGATCGACTTCAAGGGTGGACTCCGTGATCCCGACCATAGGCTTTCCTCATGGACGGGCCGAGATTGTTGCGGTATACGATGTAATAATATTATCGGGCATGTTGTCCGACTCGATCTCAGAAATAGAAATACTTCGTACCTTGAAGACTGGTCTTTATACACCGTATCTCCCGACACTATTCATGGTGGCGTTTCTACGTATTCTTATTATAAGCCTTCATGCATATCCGGTGAGATCCGCCCTTCCTTACTCAACTTGGTGCACTTGAATTACTTGGATTTAAGCTATAACTGCTTCGATGGTTTTCCCATCCCTCTATTTATTGGCTCCCTTAGAGAGCTGAAGTACTTAAACTTGTCCATGGCTAATTTCACGGGAGAAGTCCCTCAACAACTTGGCAATTTGTCCAACCTGCACTATCTTGACCTTAGTGTTGGGACGATGATGTCCCACCATAATGAGTACATGTATTCCGAACCTCCACATGTGGAGAACCTTCATTGGCTTTCTCATATGTCTTTGTTGCAATATGTTGACCTGAGTTATATTGATCTATCCAAGGCATCGCCGAGCTGTTTTGAAGTATTCAATTCCTTGCCATCCCTAAGGGTGTTGCGAGTGATCTCCTCCGGACTTAATGGAAGCATTCCATCATTTGACACACTTAATCTTACATCCATCTCTCATATCGACCTTTCTGAGAATGATTTAAGCTCTACCATACCAAATTGGTTTTTCAACTTAACCACACTAAAGTATCTGAGCTTGTATGACAATAATTTCTATGGCCCCCTTAGATCATCATTTGGAGAAAGTTTTCCATCTCTACAAGTTTTAGATCTATCTAGGACTAGCCTTAGCCTGGATAATATGACATATGCTCTCGATAACCTCTGCAACCTTCGAGTTTGGATTTATCCCAAATGAACCTAAATGGTGAGCTAAGCAACTTCGGTTGGATGTTTTCTAGGTGCCATACCATTCCATTACAGAGTCTGAACTTATATGGAAACAATATAAATGGTATTATTCCAGAATCTTTAGGACAACTTAAGAACCTTAACCTTCTAGATCTTGGTGGGAATGCTCTTTCTGGTGCTTTACCGGCGTCACTTGGAAACATTTCATCATTGCAAGAGCTGTATCTGGATGACAACTTCTTAAATGAAACAATTCCGACAAGTATTGGGCAGCTATCCGAGCTTGTAATTCTTGACATCCACAATAACTCTTTGAATTGTGTCATCTTGGAGGCGCATTTCTCTAACCTTTCCAAGCTACAGTTTCTAAGAATGTCTTCAAACTCGTTGGTCATTAAATTCAGTGTAGAATGGGTACCACCTTTTCAGCTTCGCTTCTTGGACTTATCCCTCTGTACAGTTGGACCTCAATTTCCTTTGTGGATACAATTGCAAAGCAATCTTTCGAAAATTATACTGTCTCATACCGGAATTACAGATACTATTCCTCACTGGTTCTGGGACATGACGTACAAGATTAATTCTTTAGATTTATCTTTTAACAATATCACCGGAGCTCTACCGTCTTCCTTGAAATTCGGTATATTCGAGTGTTTTCTAAAATCAAACTTAATTCACGGTTTAATGCCGCGACACTTCTCGGAAGGGTTATCGTTGGATCTTTCAAACAACTCTTTATCCGGATCTCTTCCGCACAAGGATTCTTGGCGCAATCTTTCAGATCTATTCATATCTAGGAATAACATAACAGGTACAATCCCCTCATCCTTTTGTAACCTACGATCGTTTGTTTATCTTGACCTATCAAACAATCGACTTCATGGAAGGATTCCTAATTGCAGGGGAGTCTTTCCTCCTGCACTTGCTGACTTCTCAAATAACAAACTCTCTGGCCCATTGCCCAATTCATTTTGTTTTTCACCTTATGTCAATCAAATGTTAATCTTCTACAACAATAGCTTGACGGGAGTCCTTCCCTCCTCTCTTCAAAGGTGCACCGACTTAACTATACTTGATCTTGGAGCAAATAAGCTGGAAGGATCTATACCAAGTTGGTTTGGAGCAAGCATGCCAAGTTTAACGATCCTATTATTAGGACACAACATGTTCTCTGGCAATATTCCATGGCAATTATCCAATTTGAGCAATCTACATATTCTTGATCTATCCTCTAACAGGCTTCGAGGGCCCATTCCCTCATCATTTGGAAATTTTAGTGCGATGAAAATTAAAGATGGTGGTAACTTGAGAATTGTAATTGATGGCAATGCGTTAGTGGTAACTACAAAGGGGAAGGTATTTGTTTATACAGAGTCATGGATTCATGAAAATTTAAGACTTATTGACCTGTCAGATAATAATTTGATTGGCAACATTCCTGAAGAAATAGCCGGTTTAGTAGGCCTCCATGGCTTGAACTTGTCGCATAACCTTTTGACGGAGAAATCACAACAAAGATCGGGGGATTAACTGAGTTGCAATCTCTAGACTTGTCAAGAAACAAGCTCTCAGGTCCCATCCCTCAAAGCCTCTCCATCTTAACTTATCTTGAGGCGCTCGATTTGTCATACAACAATTTGTCGGAAGGTTCCCACTGCAACAACTGCAAACGTTCAACGGGTCATCCTTTGCAGGCAACCCTGACCTGTGCGGTATGCAACTGAATAAAACATGTCCAGGTGACAAACCCAATGCTCCTACTAAAAGCACGACTTTCACATCAGAAATTGGAGACGAAGACCATGATAAGGTGTGGTTGTATATCATTACATCATGCGGATTCCTACTTCGGTCTTTGGACAGTTTATATTTTGTTATTGAAGAGAAACTGGAGGCATGCATACTTTAAGACTATCGATGAAGTACAAGACGAATTATCTCTGTATCTGATGTTGAGGTGGTCGAGATTGAGAAAGAAATTATGGATCAGAGTGTAGCAGCATCGTTCTCCATGCGGTACCAAGTCTACATATATCCATCACTCAGATAGGTGCTTGCCTGAAGCAATTTGTTAGTCAATCCAATGCAATAAGAGTATTTGAGCAAAGTGTAATAGTATTACAGAAGTAAATTGTCTTTGTGATAAACTACCTCACTTCTTTTATGGCACGATGTATATGTCGACAACTTGATAAATCTTTGTTTTTTTTTTTTTTTTTTTTTCCATTTTTTTGGTGGGCGCCAAGAAATTGCCCTGCCATCACAGAGTAATTTCAGACAAGACAAAAGCTTAGTAGAGAAGACATAGCATAAGGTACGGCTCAGCATACCTTATGTTGTTCAATCGTCAGGTAGAAGTTTTGCTTTATCTTTTTTTTTTTTAAATAAATGTTGTTTAACTGTTTTGTTTATTTATTATGTACTGATCATATTTTTTTCATTAAAATTCTGGAATGTCGTTTTTATCTTCATATCGGAGTTTCGGATTATTTTACTAAAAAGATATAGGCTGAGCATACGAGTCAACAAAACTAAATTTCTCCGGACCGAACTGACCAAGGTTTGGATGTTCGAAGACAAAATGAACCGAACCATTTACAACTCGGGTCTGTTGGGGTCCCTTCGGGTTGGCATCACATTATCTGAAGACCTCCAGTCCTCCACTAATGTCTCTATTTTGTATGTTGGATATTATTTTCTAGAGGTGGTTGGAATATGTTAGTGTGTCTTTCAATGAAGACAGCTTCGATATTTTTTGACTTATTCTAACGTGTTTATATCGACCAGGGATTGTATTGAATTCTGTATATATAGACGGCTGAGATAAGATAGTAACATTCGACCAGTCATTACCAAGCATAGATTAGATAAGATCCTACGTCAACCTCCTTGACTAACATTCGTTATCTCAGCCGAATACTACAAGTAGGCCGACGATGAGGGCAACGGATATCGACTTGGACTATTAATTTGTTTTTATTAGTGACATGGACTATTAATTTTCCAAAATACATAACAAAACATGGGCTGAAGGATTTTTTTTTTATTAGTCTTGCATAAAAATTGTTACTGCTGTTATTATATATGTTGCTTTGCTTAGAACATTTAGAATAACTATCTAAGTGTAGCATTATTAAAGTAATACTAGTTTTATACCCGTGCGATGCATGGTTATAAGTCATATATGTGATAATATATAAATGAAAAATTTTGAATTTTTTTAAAAATATTTTTAATTTCATATAAATATTTTTTTAAAAATTAAAATATTATACTCTATTTGCAAAATCATATTATATAAGAAACGATATCAAATGCCATATATAAAATTATTTGAAGATTGACATGAAATAGTATATGTATATGATTAAAAAATTTTGTAATTAGTAATATATATAATATATAATATATAATATTAATATATAAATAATATATAATATATAATATAATTGCTTCTATACTAATTCTTATGTCTGCATTTATATTATTTTTATAAATTTTTATTTTAATTATATATTTATTTGTAATATTAGATCTTTCATTTTCTTCAAATATGTTATATGACTTTTTAAATTCTATCAATTAATATAAATGCCACATAGTTATTTTAGAATAAAAGTAAATGCCACATGACACACTAAAAATTATTCAAAATGCCATATGAATAACGACTTTTATCACCCAATTATATATATATATATATATATATATATATATATATATATATAATATATATATATATATATAGAGAGAGAGAGAGAGAGAGAGAGAGAGAGAGAGAGAGATTATTAATGTAACTAATTAGTAATTTTCTAATTATAACTTTAATTAACCAATATATAAGAGCATAGCATGTATAATGACGAGCATTTAAGCATAACTTAATTATACTCTAAAAATTACTCCATTTTATTTTTTCCCATTGGTGATCTTACTTCCAGAAAAAGAAAAGAAAAGAAAAAAAAACAACATTGTTATTACACCAAAAGAGTTATCACTAATACCTCATATCTCTATATTAATGTAATATAGAAGTTGCTCCAGGTTGTATCCCTCCATCTTTCCTTCCTTTCCTTTATTCCAGTTATCTCATGTGTAGATATATTATTTAGTGGAAATGATGAAGTTTGATCCCATTTCTAAGGTTGAAGCTAGTTAGTTTGCTTGGATATGAACCACTATGGAAGGGGGATCTTGTTTCAGTTTTCAGCTAGCTCTAATCTTCTTTCTGGATTTTGGAAAATTGTCATAGTTAGATACTTAGAACCAAAGTCCTAAATTACTTTTAATGCAAGGTGTTTTGTTATGTTTGTTCTATCCAGTAGACTGTTTAGTGTGACCTGTAAGTGATGTAAAAGTTGAGAATGTTTGAAATTTAAATTGACAGGATAAAGAAGACACAAAGTCCTGAGTATTAGAATCCTATAAAATCTGGTGGGCACCTATCAAAAAAGATTTTGGTATTCCATGTGGGCACCTAGCAAAACTTGAGTAAGATTTGCAAAAGGAATAAGAAAGAATTAACCCGAGTATTGGTACCTATAAAATCTGGCTAGATGTCTTAGTTAACAAGATTTTGGATTTTATGAGGGCCCTGCACATTATGTTTTGGCAGCAGTTTTCATTACTATTTCCTGCATTTTATGTATTTAGTTCCTTGGTTCTCTAACTCTAACTTGTGGTTAGTCTTTCCAAATATTTGGTATAAGATTATCAATGGCTTGACTCTAAAATGGATACTCTTGGATAGTGTATTCTTTTCTAAAGTATCAATCTTGCGATAGTTTTTTTCATAAAATTCTGATCCACGTAAATTTTTGAGAAATGGACTCGGCTTACTTGCTATATTCTTTATAAAGTTTGGAAGTACATAAGTTTTGCTATGATCAAATTAATGATGTAGGTACCCCAAACACACCCAGGAAAGCTGAGAAGACACATCAAAATTACTGGATCCTCTATCTTCTGCCTTGAAGCTTTGGGGAATAACTCATATATGATTTGCTATTTGCTGGAGGGATTGAAGTCTTAGGAGAAAATTTTTTTATGGCTTATTCCTAGTTAAATAGTTGCTTATATAATATATTTGTTGGTTTTCTTAGGATTAGATGAATTGTTAGGGTTAGTTTTCCATATATCTTGCTTGTAAAGTTTGTTACACAGCATTGGTGTCTTGGAATTGACTTATTTCTCATCTATTTCAAATAGATGGGGTTGGGTTCGTCTTAAGACCTAATGAATGTTTCGATATTGTTAGGACCGGTGTTCGGTTTAAAATGTGACGCCGCAATCTAAGGAGTCGTCTCCTCACATATGAACCGAACACAAGTTCAGCCCCAGCTGGTGTGGGACAATCTGCGCTCGCAGTGTTACTTGCGTGAGCCAGGGCCCAACCAGCCCAGCCCAAGCAGTCTTGTGGCCCAGCGAACGTGAACTATCCTGCACGAGTCAGTTCTAACCTGCCGACTTGGCTCGCAAGCCTCCGTCGCGCAGGCTCGACCCGCCAGGCGCACGCGCTGGCACTCAACAGATATAACTCCTAGTTTTGAGCAAATAAAATATTTCTTACGTACTAAAAAAAATCATACCGTATATACGGTTTCACACTATATAGCATTCTTGGTTTTGTGACATATGTCAAATGATTAATTCTTTTTAGTATTTAAAATTATATATTATTTTATATTCTCTGATCATTTATAATACAATAGATACATATGTGTAACGTGTCTCTTCACATTCTCTAATTAACAGATAAAATTCAGATTAAAATAATACGGTATTATATTTGAATTATATAATTTTTTTATTTGAATGTTATACTAATCGAATAATTATAGCTGAAAATTAAACAATATCAAATTATTTTATTTTTTTACAGTTCCGTCCTTAGCACAGGTTTAAGTGCCAATTGTATTATAGAGTTATTACCCCATCTCTCAAACCTAAGTTCAAATGTTCAAACATAAATCTGAGAATGGTCCTCTAATGGCCACTTATTACAAAAGCATACTACATTTTAATTGCTTAGGGATGTACCTCAAAAAAAAAAAAAATGACATATGGTGGGCAACAACTTAACAAGTGATTTCTGTAGAGTGCTCAATTTGATTTACCCATTTGGCATACTCTTTCTATCACTTTCTTCATTCAATATTATTCAACATCCATTATTCTTCCTCTCTTCTGAATAACCTTCTTTGAACGGCAATTAGAAGAAGAAAGTTGTGGAATATTGCAACCAAGACCATGTAAGTCTTCGTCAATACGTATTCCTGTCTAAAAACAATGGCATCACCACTTGACTTTTTTATATAGAAGATCAAGGCCATCGTAATTATAAATACGGACATCTCAAAGCTATAAACACATCAAGAGCAATGGCACATCGTTCCAGCTTGGTTATGATCCTCATGCTCGCATTTTTCAGCACTAAAATTATAAATATCTGCTATTCTAGTGCAGGTGACCTTTCAACCTACGCAGGTGGAAGTTGCATAGAACTGGAGAGGGAAGCACTTATCGACTTCAAGGATGGTCTCCATGATCCCGACCATAGCTTTCTTCATGGACGGGCCGAGATTGCTGCAGTTGGGACGGCATACAATGTAATAATATTACCGGACATGTTGTACGGCTCGATCTCAGAAATAGAAATCTTTCGAACCTTGAAGCCTTGAAATTATATCACTACATTATTCGTGGTGTCACTCTTATTGGCTTTGAGTATAAGCCTTCATGCATATCCGGTGAGATCCGCCCTTCCTTACTCAACTTGGTGCACTTGAATTACTTGGATTTGAGCTTTAATTGCTTTGATGGTTTTCGCATCCCTCCATTTATCGGCTCCCTTAGAGAGCTGAGGTACTTAAACTTGTCCATGGCTAATTTCAGAGGAGAAGTCCCTCATCAACTTGGCAATTTGTCCAACCTGCATTATCTCGACCTTAGTGGTGGGGTGATATTGGCTCGCCATTATGAGTACCGGAATTCCTATCCTCCCCACGTGGAGAACCTTCAGTGGCTTTCTCATCTGTCTTTGTTGCAGTATGTCGACCTGAGTTATATTGATCTATCCAAGGCGTCATCGAGCTCTTTTGATGTATTCAATTCGTTGCCATCCCTAAGGGTGTTGCGTGTGAGCTCCTCTGGACTTTATGGAAGCCTTCCATCATTTGACATACTTAATCTTTCATCCATCTCTTATATCGATCTTTCTATGAATTATTTAAACTCTACCATAACAAATTGGTTTTTCAACTTAACCAGACTAAAGTATCTGAGCTTGCATGGCACTAATTTCTATGGTCCCTTAGATCATCCTTGGGGTATAGTTTTCCATCCCTACAAGTTCTAGATCTATCAGGAACTAGCCTTAGCCTGAATAATATGACATTTGCTCCAGATAACCTCTGTAACCTTCAAAGTTTGGATTTATCCTATATGAACCTAAATGGTGAGCTAAGTAACTTTGATTGGGTGTTCACTGGGTGCCTTACCAATTGTCTGCAGAGCCTGATTCTATATAGAACCAATCTAAATGGTAGTATTCCAGAATCTTTAGGACAACTCAAGAACCTTAACCTTCTAGATCTTGGTAGGAATGCTCTTTCTGGTGCTTTACCGGCGTCACTTGGAAACATTTCTTCATTGCAAGAGCTGTATCTGGATAACAACGTTTTAAATGAAACAATTATGACAAGTATTGGGCAACTCTCCGAGCTTGTAAAATCTTGAGATCAAGAACAACTCTTTGAAATGTGTCCTCTCAGAGGCGCATTTCTCTAACCTTTTCAAGCTACAGTATCTTGGAATGTCTTCCAACTCGTTGGTCTTTAATTTCAGTGCAGAATGGGTACCACCTTTTCAGCTTCGCTTCTTGGACTTATCCATCTGTACAGTTGGACCTCAATTTCCACTGTGGTTATAAATTTCAAAACAACTTGCTCAAATACGCCTATTTAATGCTGGCATCGCAGATATCATTCCTCAATGGTTCTGGGACATGACCAACAAGATTAATTTCTTAGATTTATCTTTTAACAATATCACCGGAAATCTCCCATCTTCCTTGAAATTCGAAAAGTCCGCATATGTTTCTATAGAGTCTAACTTAATTTACGGTTTAATGCCACGACACTTCTCGGAGGAGTTGTGGTTGGATCTTTCAAATAACTCTTTATCAGGATCTCTTCCGCATGATGGTTCGTGGCGCAATCTTTCAGTTCTATTCATATCTAGGAATTATATAACATGTACAATCCCCTCATCATTTTGTAACATGAGAAATATTTTAATTCTTGACCTATCAAACAATCAACTTCACGGAAGAATTCCTAATTGTAAAGGGATCTTGTCTCCTTTAGCTATTGAATTCTCAAACAATAACCTTTCAGGCCCCTTGCCTAATTCATTTTGTTCTTCACCTTATCTCAGTTTCTACAGTGAATCTTAATCTTCTACAACAATAGCTTGACAGGAGTCTTCCCCCTCTCTTCAAAGGTGCACTTAATTAGTCTTGACCTTGGAGCAAATAACTTTGTAGGATCCATACCAAATTGGTTGGGAGCAAATATGCCAAGTTTAACGATGCTACAATTAGGACACAACATGTTTTCTGGGAATATTCCATGGCAATTATCCAATTTGAGCAGTCTACATATTCTGGATCTATCCTCTAACAGGCTTCGAGGACCCATCCCCTCATCATTTGGAAACTTTAGTGCGATGAAAATTAAAGAATATGCTAACACGGGAAGTGTAAGACGGCGAAGCGATAGTGGTAACTATGAAGGAGACAGTTTTTGTTTATATAGATTCATGGATGCGTGCAAATTTAAGACTTATGGACCTATCAGATAATTGTTTGATTGGCGACATTCCTGAAGATATTGCCGGTTTAGTTGCACTCCATAGCTTGAACTTGTCGCACAACCTTTTGACCGGACAAATCACGACAAAGATCGGGGGATTAACTGAGTTGCAATCTCTAGACTTGTCAAGAAACAAGCTCACAGGACCCATCCCTCAAAGCCTCTCCATCTTAACTTTTCTTGGGGTACTTGATTTGTCATACAACAATTTGTCAGGAAGGATTCCAACCGGAAACCAACTGCAAACATTCAACGGGTCGTCCTTTGCAGGCAACCCGACCTATGCGGTATGCAACTGAATAAAACATGTCCAGGTGACAAACCCAATCCTCCTACTAAAAGCACGACTTTCACATCAGAAATTGGAGACGAAGACCATGATAAGGTGTGGTTGTATATCATTACATCATGTGGATTCCTACTCGGTCTTTGGACAGTTTACATGATTTTGTTATTGAAGAGAAACTGGAGGCATGCTACTTTAAGACTATGATGAAATACATGACAAATTATCTCTGTACGGCTGTACTTGATATTGAGGTGGTCGAGATTGAAAAAGAAAGTATGGATTGGAGGGTAGTGGCATGGTCGAGCTTGCCTCCACATATTTGAGCAAAGTGTAATAGAATTATATAAGTAAGATGCCTTTGTGATAAACTACCTCACTTCTACGGCATGACATATTTGAGGACAACATGATTGAGAAATAAATTCACATTCGCTGTGTATGTGCGTTTGCATATATTATGCATGTATAGGATTTCTAATAAAACACAGTTGTGCATCTCTTGTGCTCTTATGACCCAAAAATATGCGGTTATACAAAACTAAGTATGTGAGGACAAAAGTAAAAGGGCCTATCAAACGTTTTGTTTGGCGTCGTCTCCCTATCAAACGTTTTGTTTTATGACCACTGCCTTCTCTCCTCATTCTTCTCCAAGACAAAAGAATTTTTTTTCTTTTTTTCCCCTAAAAACCCATCTTGCTAATGATTTATTATTCCAACCTTTTAAATACTATAATTGAAATTGAAACCTCCTAGTTTTAATCTCGGCGTTGGTATAAGTATTCTTAATCTTCTGGTACGATATTTATTCAGCTCTATCAACCAGGTAACACCTTATAGATGTATAATAGGTTTCTAACCAAGTAAGTGTACTCTATGAATGCTTGTCGGTTGTAGACTACAGGAGCATGCTTCAAGAAAAAGCAGCTTTATTTATCTTCTTCTTCACATGCCGCCCATCCCGGTTTGGCCAGTAAAAAAGATTAATGGCTATATGTGTAATTTCTGGATACATACAGTGAGTGAGTTAATTAGAATAAAAGCCAAGAAGAGCACATAATCCAGGCGTTTATTCTATATATAAAAACACTAAATCATGCTTATGGGGCGAGCTATGCAACTGTTGCCAACATTTGCAGCTAATGAATTTAAGCATTCATTCATCTCACTCAGCGGCAGGCATATAAAAGATGTATAAAATGATTGTACTTTTTCCATGCTAAATATAATATGTGGCAGAGGACGGTAAATAAAAAGTTTGATCTCTGTCTCATCCCCCTTCTAATTGTTCATGTGTGAGTGTTCTAGCTTTTAATAATTGGAATTGTAGTTGAATTTATATGAATTTCATTTATTAAGATTACATATCGCATTTGTTATGTGATAGGTGTTTCGGCGTCCAAACTGTTTCAACGATTTTGGATCGAGTTGGTTACACTTCGGACCTCAAAAATACCTATTTCAAAGCATTTTTTGAAAAAATGTTCAATATGAAAGTTGTAGATCTCGACGAGCTCTACAACTTTTATGTTCAAACTTTTTTCAAAAAATACTTCTAGATAGATATTTTTGGTGTCCGAACTGTTAACGAGTATAGGGGTATTTTTGTCCCAAAAAAATTCAAACAGTGTTTGAGGCGCTGATTTGGTAGGTTTTTGAAATGGGGGGCTGATCTGGTACTTTTGAAACCTTGGGGGCTGATATGGTATAAGCCCTTGATTTATTTTATATTTTTGTAGGTGATCATACTTGCTGAAAAAAAAAGAGATAAGAACAGAGTCACTACAATAGAAAGTGTTAATACCTCACAATATTACAACTTGAGGTGTAATATTAAGCAAGGAGAGACGTACTTGTTGTTTTTCTTTTTCTTTTTATGATTTTTTTGATTTATTGGATAATTTCTGTAAATGCGTAATAAAAGCTCGATAGAAAAGCAATACTTTACATACGAAATTAGCTTGTATTTGATTTATAATATTCAATAAAGCAGGAAGAGTCGCATTTACCTTCCCTCCACATTTTTCTGTCTTGCCTCTGATTTCATACCCTAAGGTAGAAATTATGCATACCCTCTGGTGAGTCGGATTTCTCAAACCAAAAGAAAAGACACTCTTTCCATCACTTTCTTCATTATTATTCAACATCCACAATTCTTCCACTTGTTGTAATAACTTTATTTCAACGGCAATTAGACATGTATAAGTCTTAAGTCCGAAGTCTTATGGAATCACTTTCTTACAAATCAGCCAATTATTCCAAATCAGCCAAGTCTACGCCTTCGTCAATACGTTCTCCTGTCTAAAACATGGCATCACCAATTGTGTCTTTTATATAGAAGAATATCAAGGCCATTGTGATTATAAATATCAAGGACATCTCAAAGCTGCCAAACACATCAGAGCAATGGCACATAGTTCAAACTTGGTTATGCTCCTGATGCTCGCCTTCCTCACCACTCAATTCGTAAATATCTGCTATTCTAGTGCAGTTGACCTTTCAGCCAATGCAGGCGGACGTTGCATAGAACTGGAGAGGGAAGCGCTGATCGACTTCAAGAGTGGACTCCGTGCTCCCGACCATAGGCTTTCTTCATGGACGGGCCAAGATTGCTGCAATTGGGATGGTATACGATGTAATAATATTACCGGACATGTTGTCCGTCTTGATCTCAGAAACAGAAATATTTCGTACCTTGACGCCTTCAAATTAGATCCCGATACTATTCATGGTACCTCTGTTTTTACTCTGATTATATGCCTTCATGCATATCCGGTGAGATCCGCCCTTCCTTACTCAACTTGGTGAACTTGAATTACTTGGACTTGAGCTTTAATTGCTTCGATGGTTTTCGCATCCCTCCATTCATTGGCTCATTAGAGAGCTGACTTAAACTTGTCCATGGCTAATTTCACTGGAGAAGTCCCTCACCAACTTGGCAATTTGTCCAACTTACACTATCTCGACCTTAGTGGTGGGATGATGATAATGGCTCGCCATAATGAGTATTCGAATGACTTTCCCCCGTGGACCTTCAGTGGCTTTCTCGTCTGTCTTTGTTGCAATATGTTGACTTGAGTTTTATTAATCTATCCAAGGTGGCATCATCCAACTGTTTTGAAGTATTCAATTCCTTGTCATCCCTAAGGGTGTTGCGAGTGAGCTCCTCAGAACTTTCTGGAGGCCTCCCATCCTTCCGCTCACTTAATCTTACATCCATCTCTTATATCGACCTTTCTGAGAATGATTTAAGCTCTACCTTACCAAATTGGTTTTTCAACTTAACCAGACTAAAGTATCTGAGCTTGTATGGCAATAATTTCTCTATTTCCCTTAGATCATCCTTGGGGTATAGTTTTCCATCCCTACAAGTTCTAGATCTGACAGCAACTAGCCTTAGCGTAGATAATATGACATATGCTCTAGATAACCTCTGCAACCTTCAAAGTTTGACCTTATCCTCTATGAACCTAAATGGTGACTTAAGTAACTTTGACTGGGTGTTCTCTGGGTGCCTTACCAACAGTCTGCAGAGCCTGAACCTATATGGAAACAATATAACTGGTATTATTCCAGAAGCTTTAGGACAACTTAAAAACCTTAACCTTCTAGATCTTGGTCGGAATGCTCTTTTTGGAGCTTTACCGACGTCACTTGGAAATATTTCATCATTGCAAGAGCTGTATTTAGATGACAACTTCTTAAATGAAACAATTCCGATAAGTATTGGGCAACTCTCCGAGCTTGTAAGTTTTGACATCCACAATAACCTTTGAAGTGTGTCCTCTCGGAGGGGCATTTCTCTAACCTTTCCAAGCTACAGTATCTAAGAATGTCTTCCAACTCGTTGGTCATTAATTTCAGTGCAGAATGGGTACCACCTTTTCAGCTTCGCTTCTTGGACTTATCCTTCTGTAGTGTTGGACCTCAATTTCCTTTGTGGATACAATTTCAAAACAATCTTTCTCAAATTATACTGTCTCATACCGGCATCACAGATACTATTCCTCACTGGTTCTGGGACATGACGTACAAGATTAATTCTTTAGATTTATCTTTTAACAATATCACCGGAACTCTACCATCTTCCTTGAAATTCGGTATGTCCGCAACGGTTTCTCTAAAATCAAACTTAATTCACGGTTTAATGCCGCGACACTTCTCGGAAGAGTTATCGTTGGATCTTTCAAACAACTCTTTATCCGGATCTCTTCCGCAAGATGGTTCGTGGCGCCATCTTTCACAACTATCCATATCTAGGAATAACATAACAGGTACAATCCCCTCGTCCTTTTGTAACCTGCGAGATACTTTTATTCTTGACCTATCAAACAATCAACTTCACGGAAGAATTCCTAATTGTCAGGGGATCTTGTCTTCTGTAGTTGTTGACTTCTCAAACAACAAACTTTCAGGCCCCTTGCCTAATTCATTTTGTTCTTCAGCTTATTCAATAAATCTTAAGCTTCTACAACAATCGCTTGACGGGAGTCCTTCCCCCTCTCTTCAAAGGTGCACTTGTTAACTGTACTTGATCTTGGAGCAAATAAGTTTAAGGATCCATACCAAATTGGTTTGGAGCAAACATGCCAAGTTTAATGATGCTACAATTAGGACACAACATGTTTTCTGGACATTCCATGGCAATTATCCAATTTGAGCAGTCTACATATTCTGGATCTATCCTCTAACAGGCTTCGAGGGCCCATCCCTTCATCATTTGGAAACTTTAGTGCGATGAAAATTAAAGACTATACTAATGATGGAAGTGCTATGGAAGACAAAGCAATAGTGGTAACTATTAAGGGGAGAGTATATGTTTTTACAGATTCATGGATGCATGAAAATTTAAGACTTATCGACCTCTCAGATAATGGTTTGATTGGCGACATTCCTGAAGAAATTGCCGGTTTAGTTGGACTCCATGGCTTGAACTTGTCGCACAACCTTTTGACCGGACAAATCACGACAAAGATCGGGGGATTAACTGAGTTGCAATCTCTAGACTTCTCAAGAAACAAACTCCAAGGACCCATCCCTCAAAGTATCTCCATCTTAACTTCTCTTGAGACACTTGATTTGTCATACAATAATTTATCGGGAAGGATTCCAACCGGCAACCAACTGCAAACATTCAACGGGTCATCCTTTGCAGGAAACCCTGACCTGTGCGGTATGCAACTGAATAAAACATGTCCAGGTGACAAACCCAATCCTCCTTCTAAAAGCACGACTTTCGCATCAGAAATTGGAGACGAAGACCGTGATAAGGTGTGGTTGTATATCATTACATCATGCGGATTCCTACTCGGTCTTTGGACAGTTTACTTGATTTTGTTATTGAAGAGAAACTGGAGGCATGCATACTTTAAGACTATCGATGAAGTACATGACAAATTATCTCTGTATCTGATGTTGAGGTGGTCGAGATTGAAAAAGAAATGATGGATCGGAGAGTAGTAGCATGGTCGAGCTTGCCTCAAACGTATTTGATCAAAGTGTAATCTATATACATATATATATATAACTGGGTGATGAAAGTCGTTATGACACATGGCATTTTGAATAATTTTTTGTCTGCCACATGGCATTTACTCTTATTCTAAACAAGCCAGATGGCATTTGTATTAATTGATGGGAATTTATAAAGTCATGTAACTAATTTGAAGTATATGAAAGGTCTAGTATTATAAATAAATACTTTAAATTATTAGAATAATAATTTATAAAAATAATCTAAATACAGTAAAAAAATTAGTATAAAAGTAATTATATTATATATTATATAAAATTAATTTTTTAAATTAAAACTTTTACCATTTTCAAAAATTTAAAATCATTACATATTCTATTTAATGTTAATTCTCGAATAATTTTGTGTATTATATTTGACATTTTTTCTTAATCTAATAATATATTGTTAAATAAAATATAAAGTATTTATATAAAAATATAATATATATAAAATTAAAATATAAAAAAAATAAAGAAATAAATTTTTTAATATTATATATATATATAGAAGTAAATTGTCTTTGTGATAAACTACCTTACTTCTCCTGCTGAATGACATATATCAGGACGACATGATTGAGAAATAAATTCACATTTGCTGTGTGTGTGGGTTTAATAAAACAAAGTTGTGCTCTTATGACCCAAAAATAAGTGGTTATATAAAACTAAGTATGTGAGAAAAAACTAAGCATTAGATGAGAAGGAGTTGTTTGTCCACATTGAAACCTCCTATTTTTATTCTGGGCGTTCGTATAAGTATTCTTAATTTTTTGCTATGATATTAATTATTCAGCTCTATCAACCTGCAGGTAACAAACACCTTTTAGATAATAGGTTTCTAACCAAATTAGTGTAGTCTATGAATGTTGTAGAAATTAGTGCAAGTCGTTTGTAGACTTACAGGAGCATGCTTCATGAAAAAGCAGCTTTATTTATCTTCTTCTTCAAATGAGCAGCTTTTTTGTGTCTCTTAAGTATTTAAAGTTAAATATTAATTTTGTTTTTAAGTCGCCTCATATCCTTTAGAAAGAGATGAAGGATTGTGATACTAGACTCCGACTGATTAAATACAAAAATAAAACCGTGTTTTCATCATTCTTTGATCATTGTGGGAATATGTATATTTAGTTTATGCACATATCTCTTGATTAATTGATCCTATTTTAATTTTAATATGCTTGCTGGTGTATTTTGAAGCAATAGTTTCTTTGAGAATTTTATCCTGCATAGTAACAGAAACGGCACTATTTATCTATTTTCGAGATAACAAGGCAAAATCTTCTCGGTGCACCAAACTCCGATGTTACTGAGATACATTTTTTACCCCACAATCCATCAGCCCTCATTGAGCTTGAACTGCGGTCAGAAAGTAAAACCCCGGCCTGATATCATCCCGAGCCAAGTCTGGAGTACTGGTGCTCTATTCAGTCACTATATTAATAATTTTAGCTGAAAACTCATTAAAATTGTTATTTCCATTTCATGGCCTCTTTCTATCACTTCTTCGTTATTATTCAACATCCATAATATTTCCACTTATTGTAATAACTTTCTTTCCACGGCAATTAGACATGTATAAGTCTTAGTCCAAGTCATATGGAATCACTTTCCTACACTTGTGTAATATTTGCAACCAAGAACATTAGGTCTAAGTCTTTTCAATTATTCGAAATCAGCCAAGTCTACGCCTTCGTCAATACGTTCTCCTGCTTAAAACAATGGTTATGGGACGTGACCTACAAGTACTGTACTTAATATCTTTTTAAACAATATCAGTGGTACTCTCCATCTTTACTGAAAATTTGATAAAGTCTTGCATCCGTTTCGTTTATAATATCCTGACTTAATCCACGGGTTTAATGCCTTACAACATTTCTTAGTAGATTTGATTTTGGATGATTCAAACAACTCCTTATCAGGATCTCTTCCGCATGATGGTCCGTAGCGCAATCTCTCACCAGTTCCATATCTAAGAATAATAAGCCATGTTTTTGGTTGTCAGAGAGCAAATTGGTTGTCATTTTTAATCTGCAGCGGCAAAAAAATTAAAAAGGAAAATAAAACACAGTTGATTGACAACCAACCACTCATATTTGCAAAGGATAAGAAGCTGATAATTGGGGCCTTAAAATTGAATTTTTAATTTCCCCGAGCGTTTTAGTTATTTTGCGCAGTTAGACCCCCATTGTATCTTTTTCAGCGTTATTGGCCTTCTACCATTCGGCTATTAACAATAAAGCTTCTTCCCCCAACCATACTTAACATACCTTTTTCAAGGTAAAAAGCTTCTACGGTTTCACAGTAATGGAGGAATAAGGTCTACTTCGCTCCTAGGGGTGAAAAACGAGCCGAGTTCGACTCGAGTACCACTAAGCTCAAGCTCAGCTCGATTGATTTAACTCGAGCTACGATTTTCACAGTAATGGAGGAATAAGGTCTGCTTCACACCTAGGGATGAAAACGAGCCGAGTTCGAC
This sequence comes from Xerophyta viscosa, assembly GCA_002076135.1. Taxonomy (NCBI): domain Eukaryota; kingdom Viridiplantae; phylum Streptophyta; class Magnoliopsida; order Pandanales; family Velloziaceae; genus Xerophyta; species Xerophyta viscosa. Next base: position 2,102,579 of record MJHO01000023.1, read on the forward strand.
TCGAGTACCGCTAAGCTCAAGCTCAGCTCGATTTCTTCTGAAGCTCGAATCGCTTCAGAAGAAGCTGAGCTCGAATCGAGCTGGAGCACTCGAGCTCGGCTCAATTGCATAAATTAGACCAAGCTTGAGTCGAGCTCGAACTCGAACTTACTTAAGTAATTTTTTTGTAAAAAATATTTAAATAAAATAGAAAAGCTCGTTTAGACTTTCGAGCCGAGCAAGCCGAGTAACACGATGCTCATGCTCGGCTCGTTAGGGCTGAGCATTCAGGTCAACCCGAACCGAACCGACCCGAACCGAAATTCTTAAGGTGACCCGAACCGAATACTTTCAGACCCGAACCGACCCGAATTTCGTGTCAACCCGAACCGACCCGAACCGACTAAAATTCGGGTCAGTTCGGGTTGGCTCGGGTTGACCCGAATAATAAAAAAATTTATTTTTATTCAATTCCAATTCGGATTCGGGTCGGTTAGGGTCGACCCGAATAGTTGTAATATTAATGTTTTGTTTAAAAAGAAAAAAGTAACACATAAAACCAACGAAAACTAACAAAAATGTGACTCGCTAGGATAATTCGGGTCCAACCCGAACCGAACCGAAATTCGACTACCGAACCCGAACCGAATTATATAAACCCGAACTATTAAAATATCGACCCGAACCGAACCGAACCTGAAATTTTGGCTTTATTCAGGTCGGTTCGGTTTGGTTTTTCGGGTAGGTTCGGGTAATGCTCAGCCCTACGGCTCGTTCAATTACTTGAGTTTGAATTCGTACTCGAACTCGACTCGAGCTCGGGATTGCTAGGGATGTACCCCAAAAAATTGACATATGGGGCGACAAGTAGTTTCTTAGACTTTTTTAAAAAAAAAAAAAAAAAGAAATGATGGCTGCTTGTGTAGAGTGCTGAATTTAACAAGTGGTTTCTGTAGAGTGCTGAATTTAAATGCTACTTTTTTATTGAATTTTATGCGACACTCTTTTCTTCTCATCTGCAATATTCCCTCTCGCTGAACCTATTTTGCATACTCTTTCCATCACTTTCTTCATTCAATATTATTCAGCATCCATTATTCTTCTTCCCTTCTGAATAACGTTCTTTGAACGGCAATTAGATGAAGACACTTACAGAATTTGAAACCAAGAGCATGCAAGTCTAAGTCTTTCTCAATTATTCCAATTGTGTCTTTTATATAGAAGAATATCAAGGTCATTGTGATTATAAATATCAAGGACATCTCAAAGCTGCCAAACACATCAAGAGCAATGGCACATCGTTCCAACTTGGTTATGCTCCTCATTCTCGCCTTCCTCACCACTGAAATCGTAAATCTCTGCTATTCTAGTGCAGTTGTCCTTTCAGCCAACACAGGCGGACGTTGCATAGAGCTGGAGAGGGAAGCATTGATCGACTTCAAGGGTGGACTCCGTGATCCCGACCATAGGCTTTCTTCATGGACGAGCCGAGATTGCTGCAGTTGGGACGGTATACGATGTAATAATATTACCGGGCATGTTGTCCGGCTCGATCTCAGAAACAGAAATATTTCGTACCTTGAAGATTATTGGTCTTTCCTCACCGCATATCCCTACGATATTCATGGCAGTTCTACGTACTCTGATTATATGCCTTCATGCATATCCGGTGAGATCCGCCCTTCCTTACTCAACTTGGTGCACTTGAATTACTTGGATTTGAGCCATAACTGCTTCGATGCTTTTCGCATCCCTCCATTTATCGGCTCCCTTAGAGAGCTGAAGTACTTGAACTTGTCCACGGCTAATTTCACCGGAGAAGTCCCTCACCAACTTGGCAATTTGTCCAACCTACACTATCTCGACCTTAGTGGTGGGATGATAATGGCTCGCCATAACGTGTACTTGAATTGGGATCGTCCACACGTCGAGAACCTTCAGTGGCTTTCTCGTCTGTCTTTGTTGCACTATGTTGACCTGAGTTTTACTAATCTATCCAAGGTGGCATCATCGAGCTGTTTTGCAGTATTCAATTCGTTGCCATCCCTAAGGGTGTTGCGTGTGAGCTCCTCCGAACTTTATGGAAGCCTTCCATCATTTGACACACTTAATCTTACATCCCTCTCTCATATCGACCTTTCTAAGAATGATTTAAGCTCTACCATACCAAATTGGTTTTTCAACTTAACCAGACTAAAGTATCTGAGCTTGTATGACAATAATTTCTATGGCCCCCTTAGATCATCATTTGGAGAAAGTTTTCCATCTCTACAAGTTTTAGATCTATCTAGGACTAACCTTAGCCTGGATAATATGACATATGCTCTCGATAACCTCTGCAACCTTCAAAGTTTGGACTTATCCCATATGAACCTAAATGGTGAGCTAAGCAACTTTGGTTGGATGTTTTCTGGGTGCCTTACCATTCCATTACAGAGTCTGAACCTATATCAAAACAATATAAATGGCATTATTCCAGAATCTTTTGGACAACTTAACAACCTTTATCATCTAGATCTTGGTAGGAATGCTCTTTCTGGTGCTTTACCGACGTCACTTGGAAACATTTCATCATTGCAAGAGCTATATCTGGATGATAACGTTTTAAATGAAACAATTCCGACAAGTATTGGGCAACTCTCCGAGCTTGTAAGTTTTGACATCCACAATAACCCTTTGAACTGTGTCCTCTCGGAGGGGCATTTCTCTAACCTTTCCAAGCTACAGTATCTAGGAATGTCTTCCAACTCGCTGGTCATTAATTTCAGTGCAGAATGGGTACCACCTTTTCAGCTTCGCTTCTTGGACTTATCCTTTCTGTAGTGTTGGACCTCAATTTCCTTTGTGGATACAATTTCAAAACAATCTTTCTGAAATTATACTATCTCATACCGGCATCACAGATACTATTCCTCACTGGTTTTGGGACATGACGTACAAGTTGAATTCTTTAGATTTATCTTTTAACAATATCACGGAGATCTCCCATCTTCCTTGAAATTTGATATAGCCGCACGTGTTTCTCTAAAATCTAACTTAATTCACGGTTTAATGCCGCGACACTTCTCAGAAGAGTTGTGGTTGGATCTTTCAAACAACTCTTTATCAGGATCTCTTCCGCAAGATGGCTCGTGGCGCCTTCTTTCACAACTATCTATATCTAGGAATAACATAACAGGAACAATCCCCTCGTCCTTTTGTAACATGAGAAGTATTGCGATTCTTGACCTATCAAACAATAAACTTCAAGGAAGACTTCCTAGTTGTCCGGGGATTTTATCTCCTTCAGTTAGTGATTTCTCAAATAACAATCTTTTAGGCTCCTTGCCTAATTCATTTTGTTCTTCACCTTATTTCATTGTCTTAATCTTCTACAACAATAGCTTGACAGGAGTCCTTCCCCCCTATCTTCAAAGGTGCACTTACTTACTTAGACTTGATCTTGGAGCAAATAACTTTGTAGGATCCATACCAAATTGGTTGGGAGCAAATATGCCAAGATTTAATGATGCTACAATTAGGACACAACATGTTTTCTGGGAATATTCCATGGCAATTATCCAATTTGAGCAGTCTACATATTCTGGATCTATCCTCTAACAGGCTTCGAGGGCCCATCCCCTCATCATTTGGAAACTTTAGTGCGATGAAAATTAAAGATCTTGGTGAATTTGTAGAGGACGGCGAAGCGTTAGTGGTAACTATGAAGGAGTCAGTACTTGTTTTTACAGATTCATGGATGCACAAAAAATTAAGACTTATGGACCTATCAAATAATTGTTTGATTGGCGACATTCCTGAAGATATTTCCGGTTTAGTTGGACTCCATAGCTTGAACTTGTCACATAACCTTTTGACCGGACAAATCACGACAAAGATCGGGGGATTAACTGAGTTGCTATCTCTAGACTTGTCAAGAAATAAGCTCTCAGGTCCCATCCCTCAAAGCCTCTCCATCTTAACATCTCTTGAGGCGCTCGATTTGTCATACAACAATTTGTCAGGAAGGATTCCCACTGGCAACCAACTGCAAACGTTCAACGAGTCATCCTTTGAAGGCAACCCTGACCTGTGCGGTATGCAACTGAATAAAACATGTCCAGGTGACAAACCCAATGCTCCTACTAAAAGCACGACTTTCACATCAGAAATTGGAGACGAAGACCATGATAAGGTGTGGTTGTATATCATTACATCATGCGGATTCCTACTCGGTCTTTGGACAGTTTACATGATTTTGTTATTGAAGAGAAACTGGAGGCATGCATACTTTAAGACTATCGATGAAGTACACGACAAATTATCCATGTCTCTGATGTTGAGGTGGTCGAGATTGAAAAAGAAATTATGGATGAGAGGGTAGCGGCATGGTCGAGCTTGCATCAACATACTTGAGCAAAGTGTAATAGAATTATAGAAATAAGATGCCTTTGTGATAAACTACCTCACTTCCCTTACTGCATGACATATTTGAGGACAACATGATTGAGAAATAAATTCACATTCGCTGTGTATGTGCGTTTGCATATATTATGCATGTATAGGATTTCTAATAAAACACAGTTGTGCATCTCTTGTGCTCTTATGACCCAAAAATATGCGGTTATACAAAACTAAGTATGTGAGGACAAAAGTAAAAGGGCCTATCAAACGTTTTGTTTGGCGTCGTCTCCCTATCAAACGTTTTCTTTTACGACCACTGCTTTCTCTCCTCATTCTTTTTCGAGACCAAAGAATTTTTTTTTCTTTTTTTCCCCTAAAAACCCATCTTGCTAATGACTTATTATTCCATCTTTTTAAATAATATAATTCAAATTGAAACCTCCTAGTTTAATCTCGCCGTTGGTATAAGTATTCTTAATCTTTTGGTACGATATTTATTCAGCTCTATCAACCAGGTAACACCTTATAGATGTATAATAGGTTTCTAACCAAGTGAGTGTACTCTATGAATGCTTGTCGGTAGTAGACTTACAGGAGCATGCTTCAAGAAAAAGCAGCTTTATTTATCTTCTTCTCATGTCCCCCATCCCGGTTTTGCCAGTAAAAAAGATTAATTGCTATATCTCTAATTTCTCTATATATACAGTGAGTGAATTAATTAGAATAAAAGCCAAGAAGAGCACATAATCCAGGCGTTTATTCTATTTATAAAAACACTAAATCATGCTTATGGGGCAAGCTATGCAACTGTTGCCAACATTTGCATCTTATGAATTTAAGCATTCATTCATCTCACTCAGCGGCAGGCATACAAAAGATGTATAAAATGATGGTACTTTTTCCATGCTAAATATAATATGTGGGCAGAGGACGGTAAATAAATGATCCCCCTTCTAATTGTTCATGTGTGAGCCGTTCTAGCTTTTAATAATTGGAACTGTAGTTGAATTTATATGAATTTCATTTATTAAGATTACATATCGGATTTGTAGCTGAATTCGTATCACAAACTAGTATTCAACAGTGTCAAACCAAGAAAGTATATCACGCATATATCATCCTCAAAGGATGAGATAAGATCATTGATACGTTGGGATCCATCGATCGCCCTGTATGAAATTCTGGTTAGAATAAATTCCAACATGCTCTCTCGGAATCTCGTTACTCCAAGCTACCCTTCCCGACCTGCTCGACGCCGGTCCAGTGTTCCCGAACTCCCCGAAGAACACAGTCTTCAGCGCACAAGAGTCTTTCCCAGGCAACCACCCTTCTGGCCCTATAATCTCCGCCATATACGAGTTTATAAACACCGTCCGAGAATATTTCTTCGAAACTTTACCTAAATAACACTTATGCTTTGCCGGATTCTGGCGATAGTAGTTGTAGTAGTCGTCGCTGCCGTTGACGATACAGTTGCGAAAGACAAATCCAGTAGGTTGACCAGGGTCGGTCCTACCATGGGCACTAACAGTGTTAAACTCGTCGTTCCCAAGGTTAAGCTGCAGGTGGGGGAGTACTACAATATCGCACGAGTCGAAGATGGCGGCAGAGTTGCCGAAGATGAAGTCATGAGTGCCGACAATACGACAGTGGTGGTAGTACTGTCGCAGGCCATGCGTATAGAGAGTGTGTTGGTGGCCGAGGAATTCCACGTCTTCTAAGAATGAGAAGTCGCTGTCTGAACGGAAGGCCACTGCCTGTTGTGCGTCTGGGCCGGCTGTGTTGGCGAATGTCAACCTTCGTGCCCTGAAACCATCCCCTTCAACACCTACAAGGTACAAAGACATTTGGTCACGCGTGGCTTAATGTTGTTGTTGGCATAGCTCCTGGAAAATTAAAGAGAAAAAAGTATTTAAATACTGAATTTTATTCCATCTTTACAAAGTTTAATTTGTGGTCTTCGGAAGAATATGTATGTGCAATAATTTTAATTGAGATAATTTAAATTCATGCACTTACTAATGGTGGCGGCGTTGAAGATTGACATATTGCGGTTGCCGTCGGCATTAAGCTTCCCAGTAATGATGGTTTTGCCCATGCCATCTCCGACAAACTCCACGTTAGTCTTTTCAAAAGGCACTCGGACATTTTCCTCATACACCCCTTGCTTGATATGAACTACGTACCAGCCGCTCGTTCCATTCACCGGAGCTGCATCCACTGCCGCTTGAATCGATTTAAATCGGCACGAGCCGCCGTCTTTGCACACCGTCACAAAAGTAGGCCCACTACGACTAATATTGCTATTATTGTTTTTAATTTTATTGCTGATAAGAACTTCGTCATTGATCATCATACTGTTGGGCTGCCAACAGCCGTCTCGTTCTGTGGGGCTTGGTTCAACAAGATACTTACCCCATTTGTTGCCAAAAATTTGGTAAGCGACGATATTCGAGAGCCATACGCTGATGCCGGTCATCAACTCTTCCAAGTAACTGACGGCGGAATCGGTGTTCTCGCCGCGCTTGAGCCCCGACCAACAATCGTAGGTATAAAGCAACGTAGCACCGACCCATGCGCGAATGTCCGAGACTGCAGAAGATGGTAGGTTCAACTCGTAGTCGTCGTTGTCGGCGTACTTTGCTACGATGTCGATGGCGTCTAAGAGGCGGTGACTACCAAGATGGAAGAAGTCGACACAGTTGCGCAGTGCATGGGAGACGGCACTAGTAGAGTTGTGTGTGGGCGAAGAGAGGATGGAGTTGACGAGGGACTGGGCCCCGGAGAGATTGCGTGCAAAGATAGATAGCGGTGAGGTCTGGTGGTGCCGGGATCAGAGACAGCTGCATTAAGGAGTGGTGTGCCACAAGATTTCTTGATCACCAATGGATCATTGACAGCAGCAGCAGCAATAACAGAACTGACGGTGATGGAGAGAAGGATGAGATATAAATAAGTTGCCATGGAACCTTTTGCAATTTTTGTCAAGCACAATTACTTGTATATACATGTTTAACGTGAATGAGTTTTATAGGGCCCTCTGAGATAAATAAGGATAACCAAAAGATTACATGATTTCATGCAGAATTATATCCTAATCTTATCTTCTGTTGTATTAGTGTTGAGATCAGGGACACACAGAGGTGAATAAAGGAGAGACACACAGAGGTGTATAAGGGAGAGACATATGCTCTATTTGATTAAATTTTTAGAAGGGGACGGATAAAAACTCGTCGAGAGCAGAGCTGACAGTGTCCATGTTCTTTTCTCACTGGAGCCCATTACAAACTAAACAAAGCATCTCTTCAAAGACACTTGTCAGACAACATCTTAGAAAAGAAGATCTTCTATGTGTTCTTCGACAGGTGTTGTTCTTGTTGTTTTTGCGTGCTCTTTTCTGCCGCCGGAAACAATGCCGCTAGTGTATCGGCGAGTTTCTGGAGGTTCAAAGGCTTTTTCTCCTTCATCCATTGAATTTAGGTTATAAATCATCCAAGAGAACAGCGACACTCTGCAGCAATTGAAATGTTCCCGCAAGGTGACACAAAATTAAGTGTTTTTTTCATTTTTTTTATTTTCATTTCTTGTTTTAGTTTATATTTTTACTATTCCGCTAGATTTCTAGGGTCTGACCATCTGAGGGAAGCCATGAAATATCTGTAAGTGCCTTTAAATTTGTGAAGCAATAATGGATGATTTGCCTGGACAAAACGTTATAAGGCCCATCCTCTGTGATCATATCGTCGCTTGGAAGCAATTTGACATGAACAGAGGAGGGAACAAGTAACAGCCTTCTTCGTGGGAGCTTGAATGAAAAGTTATACCTGTTAACATCTTTATCTTATTATTTCACATTCTTAATAAGACAACTTTGTGAGAGCTTTTATATTAGTACTCATTTTCTAAAGTGAATGGCTTGAAGGTCATACCAGTCAGGAGGGTGGGATGCTGATGAAGCATCTGCTGATTTTGTTTTGTCAATAATATTTTTTGTGGCCACTTATTCTAGATTTTGCTTGTAATACACAATTAGTTATAATATATAGCTGGTTTACCCATGTACAATTGAACATATGCAATTGTATTTTGTAAATTTAACATTTTACAGTCGATATTTTATATGCTGCGGAGATTAATACACACACACATATATATATATACATAAAGGTTAACGTAGGTTGGTTTATAAAAGTTCCATGGCCAAATAAAATTGGCTTTTAAAAATTTATTTTTTGAAGCAACACCATCAGGAATCCAACTTTGAGACTAATTTCTTTGTCCTGTGATGATTTTAGAGGCCAATTTGGTTAGCCTTTGAAGAGTTTTCTTTCTTGTAGCGCTCTACCGAAAAAAGCTATCTCACAGAGCGCAACTCGCATGCTCAATAGGAACTAGAAAAAGATGTATGACGGTACTTTTTCCACGCTGAAGTATGTGGCCAAGGTAGCCTGCAAGGTGAGGATCCTCCACCTGTAGGTTGAATTGTAGTTGAATTTATATGAATATTATTAAGATTACAACTCCCAATTTGTCGTTGAACAGAACAGGATGGACTTTGAAAGCCCAATCACAAAATATTATTAAACAGTGCTGAACCAAGAAAGTAGACGTATATATCACTCATCATCCTCAAAAGGATGAGATAAGATCATTGATATGTTGGGATCCAGCGATCACCCTGTATGAAATTTTGGTTAGAATAAATTCCAACATGCTCTGCCGGAATCTCATTACTCCACGGCACCCTTCCTGACCTATTCGACCCTGGTCCAGTATTCCCGTACTCCCCAAAGAACACAGTCTTCAGCGGACAAGTGTCTTTCCCCGACAACCACCCTTCTGGCTCTATAATCTCTGCCATATATGAGTTTATAAACATCGTACGAGAATATTTTTGCCATACCTTGCCTAAATAGCACTTACGCTTTGCCGGATTCAGAGGGAAGTAGTCGTAATACTCCTCGCTACCATTGACGACACAGTTGCGAAAGACGAATCCAGTAGGTTGACCAGGGTCGGTCCTACCGTGGGCGCTAACGATGTTAAACTCGTCGTTTCCAAGGTTAAGCTGCAGGCGAGGGAGTATTATAATATTGCACGAGTCGAAGATAGCAGCAGAGCTGCCGAAGATGAAGTCGACAGTGCCGACAATACGACAACGGTGGTAGTACTGCCGGAGGCCATGCGTATAGAGGGTGTGCTGGTGGCCGAGGAATTCCACGTCTTCTAAGAAGGAGAAGTCGCTATCAGAACGAAATGCCACTGCCTGTTGTGCGTCCGGGCCTGCAGTGTTGGCGAATGTCAACCTGCGTGCCCTAAAACCATCGCCTTCAACACCTACAAATTAATCAGTGCAAAGAAATCAATCTTATGGTCAGCGCGCACCATAATGTTACTATTGGCATGGCTCCATGAAAAGAAAGAGAGAAGGTATTTAAATCTTGAATTTAATTCTATCTTTACATAGTTTAATTTGTGGTATCCTGACAAATATATATTTGTTCAACTTAAGTTTAACTTGTGGTCCAGATAGTTTTCTTATTCTCTTCTACCAGATTTATTGGGATATTATCAAAGATGATCTCTTTGCTATCTTGAAGGATTTAATGAAGGTAATATTTCTTTTGATTCTATAGAGTACTCACACATTGTTCTCATCCCAAAAATATGCAACCCCGAGAGAGTTACTGATTTCAGGCCTATTAGCTTGACAAATTGTCTCCACAAAATTTACTGATTTCATACCAATAGAATTGCACCTTCGCTCAATTCTCTTGTTCACGAATCACAATCAGCATATATGAGGAAGACTAATTGTAGACAACTTCGCCACCGCCTCTCAAATTCTATTTCATCAAGAAATCGGTCTGAAAATAGTTGTATGCTCAAAAGAGACTTTCAAAAAGCTTATGATTCCATCAATAGATCTTTCATCTTCCAAACCTTACATGCACGAAGGTTCAGTTCTAAGTAGATAAAATGGATTAAAACTTGTACTTCTTCCTTAAAGCTTGCTATTCTACTCAATGGAAAACCTGAAAATTGGATATTAGGGGAGGGCTTGGACAAGGTGATCCATTTTCTTCAACTCTCTTTATTCTTGGTGTAGATCTGTTTGCTAGGATGCTATCAAAGCAAGGAATAATGACTTTATTTTTGGTGTCGGTACTAAGGAAGATATTATGTCTCTTCAATACACTGATGACACTCTTTAAAGCAACTCCTGAAGTGGCTCTAAGCTTTAATCAATGTTTGACCTCTTTCAATTGCTTGACCTCTTTCAATGGCTTTTCTGGTCTGAAAATCAACTTTACAATATCAAATTTTACACTATTCGTCTTTGGAACTTCCCGTAAAATATCTAGGGCTGCCTTTAAGGGAATCAACTCATCTTACAAGAAGGAAGATTGTCTATATATCATTAATGAGATTGAATGCAAAGTTGACGGTTGGATGAGTAAACAATTATCACTTGGAGGGATACTCATTTTGATCAATTTAGTATTAACTCAGATTCTGATCTATTTATTATTTTGTTTTGGGTTCCATCCAGGTTTTATAAAAAAAGGTTGATGTTATTAGAAGATCGTTATTATGGAAAGGAAAGAAAGACATTCCGCGGGGTTTATGCATAGTAAGTTGGAAACAAGTTTGCAAAAGCAAAGCACAAGGTGGTCTTGGAGTTAAAGATATTAGAGATTTTAATATCTCTTTGCTAGGCAAGTGGTGGTGGAGGTTTTACAATACTAGTGACATCCCTTGTAAAAATTGGTATTGGACGAATTATATAGTAAGAAGAAAACCTCTTCATGAAGTATCATTTCCTAATATAGCATCTTACTTTTGGAAAAGGTATCCTTAAAGTTGGTTCCATCTTTAAACATGGTATCCAATATATTTGTAATAATGAAAAATGGATTTCATTTTGGGAAGACAATTGGCTCAGAGGCCAATCTTTCGCAATAACCTTTTCTCATATGTATGCTAGATCCATTTGCAAAACCGCTATTATCGTTAGCATGTACAGAACAAAAGGTCGATGTTCTTTGTGTTGAAGAGGGGTCTTTGGAATATCATGAAAGAGAGAGGTTTCTTCAGCTACTAGCAAATATGTTTCTTAATACAATTCAAAATGACATAGTATGAAAGTGGAGGCCGACGGCAAATCCACTGTTAAAAGTTTATATAGCTTCATCAATGACTGTGGCACTCGTTGTGCATTCACTATAGAAATTTGGATTTGGTTGGCTAGCAAGAATAGGGTTCTTACGACTGAAAATTTGAAAAAAAAAAAAAAAAGATTGGTTAGGTAGTGAATCTTGCTCTCTGTGTAATGGAGTTGAAGAAACTACTGCTCATTTTCTTCTCAGTTATGTTGTGGCAGAAGTTATTATTTAAACTTGGCATATCCCTCCAACTTTTTTGGAAGATTCTTGGACTAATGGATGCAAAGCATTTTTCTTGTAAAAAGTAGGGCGAGAACACATATATGTGTCACAACTCTTTGGTAGTGTACATGGAAAGAACGTAACCATAGAACTTTCCAAACCTTGAGCAGAAATTTAAATCACGTCGAAAAGATATTACTAGTTGTATCTCTTCTTGGGCCATTCTAATGGCTATAGAGGTAGATAACTCCATAAAATGCTTATTTGTGTAATTTTTTTAGTGGTACAAATTTATTTTCTTTTTTAAAGCAGTAAGCTATAATTTTGCTCCTATTTGTCGATCATTGCTCTTAGAATGAATAAAGTTTATTGGGGGAATTTTATACCCCGTCTGTTTTTTCTCCAAAAAAAAAAGAGATAATTTAAATATCATGTACTTACTAACGGTGGCGGCATTGTAAATGGACATATCGCGCTTGTTGTCGGCGTTAAGCTTCCCTGTAATGACGGTTTTGCCCATGCCATCTCCGACGAACTCCACATTCGTCTTTTCATAAGGCACTCTGACATTCTCCTCATACACCCCTTGCTTGATATGAACTACGTACCATCCGCTCGTTCCATTCACCGGAGCCGCATCCACTGCCGCTTGAATCGATTTATATTGGCACGAGCCGCCGTCTTTGCACACCGTCACAAAAGTAGGCCCGCTAGGTGTAATATTAGTTTTGAGTTTGTTGGTGATATGAGTAATATCATCGGTCATCATACTGTTTGGCTGCCAGCAACCATCTCGCTCTGTGGGGCTTAGTTCAACAAGATACTTATCCCAGTCGTTGCCAAAAATTTGGTAAGCAACGATACTTTGGAGGAAGACGCTGATGCCCCCCTTCAACTCTTCCAGGTAGTTGATGGCGGAATCTACTTGGGTGTTATTCTCGGCGAGCATGAGCCCCGACCAACAATCATCGGTATAAAGCAACGTAGCACCGACCCATGCTCGAATGTCGGAGATTGCAGAAGACGGTAGGTTAAACTCGTAGTCGTCGTTGTCGGCATACTTTCCGACAATGCTGAGTGCATCTAAGACGCGACGACTACCAAGAAGGAAGAAGTCAACACAGTTGTGTAGAGCATGGAAGACGGCACTAGTAGAGTTGTGTGCGGGCGAAGAGAGGATGGAGTTGAAGAGGGATTGGGCCGCGGAGAGATTGCGTGCAGTGATAGACAGTGCGGTGAGGTCTGGAGGGGTGGCACCACCGGGATCAGAGACAGCTGCACTAACGAGGGGTTTGCCACAAGCTTTCTGGATTGCCGATGGATCATTGACAGCAGCAGCAACAATGGAACTGACGGTGATGGAGACAAGGATGAGATAGAAATAAGAAGCCATGTAAAATTTTGCAGTTCTTGTCATTGCTATTAGGTTGATCAAGCACAATACATGTGTATATATATAATATATGTATATGTTTATGACCATATGAATTTAGTCTTTTAGGGCTCTCTAAGATAAGTAAAGATAAGTAAAAGATTACATGATTTCATGCAGAATTTATATCATAATCTTATCTTTTGTACGTATTGGTGCAGAGATTAGCAATAAACAAAGGTGAATAAGGGAGAGACAGAGATATGCTCTCTTTGATTAAATATCTAGAAGGGGCCGGAGAAAAAAAGAGAGAACTTTAACAAATTAATAGAAGTAATTGTTTTTCACACTGCATTCTCCACTCCTTTCTTTTATTTCCAAATAGTAACAAAGCTCTTCCCTTTCTTCATTAAACTTTACCGCCTTTATCTGATGCCCAAAAAGTGCCACCAAGGAATACTTTTGGGTGTCTCTACATATACATCTCACTTGATATTGTCTAGTCAGTTCATAGTTTAGAACTTGTCACGGATAAATGCCCTATCTATATCTCATCTGGATGCATAATATATCGAGCCATACGTAGCATGACTCATGATTTAGTGATGACTGTCTTCTGTCACAAGAGGTTCGATGGGCAATGCCTGCAAATCACAAGACTATTATTCTGTCACTGTTGTCATGTCAAGGAATTTTGTTTTGCACGGTCTCCCGCTGGCTCAATCTTTAACTTCTCATTGCACTCGGTTACGAGAATAAAGAGAGCAGACAAAATTATACAAGGGTTATATCACAACGTCCTTACCCTCCTTAACGAAATTAAAGTAATAGTTATGTCCTCTTTAAAGGGTACTCTCATTCCCAAACAGAACCAACTTCTCATAATTATGAGGCCCAAATGTTTATTGCAAGTTCGAAATAGTTCGCTACAATTGATATGAGTAGCAATTTTCAATTTTATGATGAATGTTCCTCGTATTGTCAGAGCAGCAACAAAGCAAATCAATCCAGCGAATATCATAACGATATAAAGCTATGCCTATTAATTTCCAGAATATATATATATAGAGTTTTTTCTCTAGCTTCTCAAATACATTGAGAGTATATATATATATATATATATAAAACCTAAACTCTAAGTACTACATCACAATACCTAATGCAATCAAGTTAATTTATTGATAATTAAGCATATATCTTGGCTTAGCGAAGATTGTGACATCACAGTGTTTTCGGGAGACAACTTGGAGAGCTAGCCAAGCTCTCAAACATAAATTCGTCCGCTGCAGTTGTGTTTGGGTCCTTGTTACGGTACCATCTCCAGTGAGCGCGCTGATCATCTAGGATGTTGAGTTGCCCGTGCCCGAAGGCGACCCCTTGGAACAAAGAGAGTGGCCTAGACTTGTGCTTCTTCAAAAACCTGGATTGGTGTGATTTACGATCAAAAGGTGGTTTATAATTAGAATTCTTGAAATTTCAATTGGATTAAAAATACCACAAACAGACGCAGTCATTAATTGTACTTACCAAAAAGCCAAGCCTTCTCCGTTCCCTCCATCTCCAATGGTGATATACACCGGTCCGCAGGGGTCAGCTTTGTTGTCATAGATCCTAGTCTGTAGCGTAAAATTGAAAATTCATGTCAATATATAAACCTTCTGGGTAAAGCACAAAGAGAAAAAGAGAAACAAAATTAAGCGGCACTAGTTCAAAAGGCAAGCTCAATATGGTCTTAGTCATAGACAAGTGAAAAGAGAGAGCAGATTTTGAGATATATTTTTAGGCGTTGCCAAATTTTAATCTAATCAACAAAGCATAGCATTCTATTTTTTAGTAAAAACCACAAGAATATCGATGTACTTACAAAGCGCTCGTATGCATGGACATGCCCGGCGAAGACTACGTCAACGCCGGCGTCGTAGAGGAGTTTCTCCATGCTGATCCTCATGGCCTCGCCCTCGCCCTGGTGAAATCTGTTCGTATTGTACCACGGTGCGTGCATCACAGCAATCAGCCACGGCGTTCTCTTCCGATCCACCTTCGACAAGTCTTTCACAAGCCACATGTACTGCTCCGACCTCAGTCCGTAAGGGGCATAACTCCCCAGCATAAGCACGTGGACGGCACCGCCGGCAGCGTCGAAGGAGTAGTAAAGGTTTGACGGGGAACCGCTCTCCTGGAATGGCATCTTCCAGCGTGCATTATAGGCTTTGAATGAAATTTTCTGGAGAAACGTGATCGTCTCAATCTCGTGGTTGCCCTCTGTGACCATCCACGGCCGCGAGCTAGCCAGCGGCTCTACCAACCGGCCGAATGAGTCCCAAAACCTTTGATTGGTATTTGCGTAGGATAAATCACCAGGAAGCAGAAACATGTCGTAAGGCGAAGCAGCGACGCGGTTCAGCGTCGACGTTGTCCACGGAGTCTGGCCAAGGTCGCCGACCACAGAGAAGGTGATGGGTAGAGAGGCGGGCGGCGTCTTCAGTGAAAACTGACGAGTGGGATCAGAACTAAGCCGGTAGAAATATGTCGTGTTTGAAGCTAAGGGCCAACGATGGCCTCGTGGATATAGCCTGAGCGGTACGTAAGCAACCAGTCGTAGCGGCTATAGGAACCAGTAGCTGTTGATGTATAACTTCCAGGGGCGGTGCCGTAGTCTACCACCGACGGCGCATCTTTAGCGGTCAACCAGGATATGCGCACTGTGCTTGGCGTAGCTTGAGAGATGTGCACCTGCTCCGGAGCTGAGGCGCAGTAGGACGAGCAAACAAGCGCTGCGACGAGGAGTACCACCAATGCGAGCTGATCCATTGCGAGTTAATTATAAGTTACTCCTCCTGGATGACCTGCAAGCATGCTGTATTCTAATCAAACGACATGCCATTACAGTTACACTACAACATTATTTAGCAGAATGCATGCTAGTATACATAAATTTTCAACATTGTGAAATCAAGCCAACGTTGATTTGATCAATGCCAGAAAAAACTTTGATACTAATTAGCGAAACATGCATCCACTAAGAAAACAGACAAAATCAGAATTGAATCAGATATATGTTACCTCTCGCTTGAGCTGTGTACCTCTCTCTCCTTTTTCTGAAGGACTCTTGAAACTCTCTTCTCTTGCTCTTGCAGCCCAACTTTTGGAAAATGTAATTTGCATCGTGAACGCCGGAGTCATATGATATAAAAAATCACCACGACGTTAACAGCATTGCTTTTGGGAACATTGCTCCTCAGCACGCAAGCGCAAGTACTGCTTTTCTTATGTATATCTTCCTTCAACCAGTACTCTGCTAATTTGATAAATAGCAGAGAATCCAAGAATAGATATGTCAAAATCAGAACAAAAGCAAATATTACGCCTCCCCTTTTGAGCTCTCACTTTCTTCTGCTAAAGTGTCGACCCTCCATCTCTCTGCATCCATTTACGTACGATTCCTGTCACTATCGAATTGTTATACCATGATTTCTAAAAAATCTCTCCTCCACCCATAACGTTTTCAAAAATACTAAAACAATAAATGATAATTGAACGAGCTTATAAAATATTGCAAGTAAAACTAGCTTAAATTATAAATCATGATGTAACGAGCATGAATAACTACCCATAACAATTTCATCTACACGCCTAAGGTATCAATTATTCTGGTCAAATAAAATATCATATGGTTAAATATAATATAAATCTCAATAAAAAAATAGATAAAATTTGGTAGTTGAATAACACATTTCTAGTCTAGAATTTAATGGAAAAAACAAAATGATAAATTTGGTAATTAGATGACACCATCGATCACACCATCATAATTCTATTAAAGATGTCATTTCCAAAAATATAGACATGCATTCCTATGTTAGGTATTAAAATTCAGCAACCGTAAAGAACGTGAATCATTCGCTAGAATTAATTTTGATCCATTCATTGCCGATCTACAGCTATATTTTCATGCGAAGGGGGGTGGTTGGTATTGCTACGCTGCTCCAAGCAAAATATATAATGGCCTTATATTATATTGGCAAGGTGTAAGGAGGGAAAACCAACCAAAAGTAATGAAAATGATTTCGAGGGCACATGAAAGTGACACCCCATCTGAATCAACTTACTCTGTTCGTCTTCCTTGACAATCACATGCATCTCTCCTAATTTGCAAACACTATTAAACTTTATATTTTCTTATTAATTTTGTTTTTCCATATGCATCTCGTTATTCTTAATTAATTCTAATTAAATTAAATTATTTATTGTTGCTTTGTATACAAACTATTAATTAATGCTGCATTGGCATGAGTATTATACAAACCAAAGGCCCAACTTATCATTTTGAGGCCCAGACGTTTGTTCGAGGACAGTAGCAAGACAAATAGTTCGCTACAATTCATGTGATTAGCAATTTTCAAATTTGTGACGAATGTTCCTTGTATTGTGGGAGCAGCAATTTGGTAAATCAATCCAAAACGAATATCACAACCATATACAGCTATGCCTATTAATTCCAAGTATATATATAGAGTTTTTTCTCTTCTCAAATACATCGAGGGTATATAATCTAAACGTAATATATATCAGAATACCAAGACTCTGTATAGAAATAATAATGCTTTAGCTTCCTTTTTAAACTCTATCTATTAAGAATTGCAAACTATTGTTTTTACCTTATTTGGTTTTGATATAGCACACATTTAGGCTGTCACGTGTCAGTAGAAGAGCTAGCCTCCATATAGAAAGAGTCCCAATATCTCATACGACCGAGGTGCACAGGCTGTCGAGCCCTCCATTAGCATACCTCGGGATTGCTAGGCCGAGACCGACCTCATCCCGACATCCTGCAGACGCTTCGGATCAAACTGAGGTCATGGCAAAAACCGACGTCGGCAATCTGATCAACATCTGCTAGCGTAGATCGACATTAAATTGAAATTCGACTAAGGCTTTGGCAATCTGATCAAGCTCATCCGACCGAATAGAGGAGACTAAGTCAGCCGCGTAATCATCGCGCAAGCGTGGAGCAGTCAGTTTATACACTACGACCTCCGCCAGCGAGCGTTGGAGCTAGCTTACGTGAAGTACCAATTAACCCACGATCCTAGCAAAGATCTACTATTTTCTCAATCGTCATGATCCAGGTGTGCGCTAAAAAATGTCTACAAAAGGACACTTGGGCACTATTGATGGGGTCCAACTCCACGTAGTCGAGAGCACTTAGAGAGTGCTGATATTCCAACAAATTGTGCTAATTCTAGTTGGGTGCTGCGGTGTATTGTAATTCGAGGTGTGTTAAACCTCGATAGAGAGAGAACGAGAGTAAGCCGCAGAGGTCATGCTCAATCAATTGGCGCTGTCTGTGGAGATAATATCAACATGAAAAGAATGACGTACAAGAGTAAGCCAGGCAGAGTGGCTTGCACCACGGTAGCAAGGAGCATAGATCCATGGAGTATACTGAAGCTGATGGCGCTCCCCATAACGTATTAACTGAAACCCCAAGTGCTCATAGGCAACTGCGCTACGCTTAGAAGTAGCAGATGCCATCGAAATTCAGATAGTCAACAAAGAACACTCTTTCCTCATGTGCCACCCATACCAATGGTGGTGTGCAGACCATATCGACATATTTTATTTGTTATTTTTAAAATAAAATTTCAAATATAAAATTTTTCAGTACATGCCGTATTGGTTCACGTCGTGCCGACAACTATCATAAATGCAAGGGCTGTAGTACGGGTTGTGCCGACCTGCATCTAAAACCATAGAAAGGATAAGTTGTTTTGCTGTTCATGGCAGTCACATGCCGTCTTATTTCATATTTATTCCCTACCTTTGATTCGAAGCAATATGCGTCTACATATGTGCTGTCACTTTTTCTAAAACCAGCTGCAAGAATTTTGTTATGTGCAGCACTTCCAACCATGGTGTAATCTTTGTCAGGCAAAAACTTACAGCACCTTACTATGCAGTATTTATTCTGCTACGATTCCGGTGTGCCTTAGTGCTGCTGCTAGACATTCTTGTCATGGATCGCCCTTGCGCAAAGGCAAGTACTGCAAGCAAGATATGATTGGCCAAGCAGAAAATGTAGCGAGTGAAGTTGGCGAAGAGTAAATAGTGGTAATAATATATCGGTGTATGTTCGTCCCTCTGCCTCGGGTTGTCATCTGGGTTCTTTACCGATCTTTTAGCGAAGGCAATGCCGGTATTTATCAAAATATGGAAGCCTAGAAATAGCAGCCCAGTTATTCTCATGCCTATCACTACTACTCTTTAGTCATTTCTTTGAAATGTATATTATTGGATGAGTTGAGTTGGTTGTGACATTACTGGAACCCTCCCTGCGTCCATGAGGTCGATGTTTCATGGAAAAGCAAGGTGATCGTTTACTTCTCCTGTTTTACAAGATAGTATCAACTACACATTCTTACAGTTCTTCCTGTATAGTTAATACACTGTCCACGTCGATGTTATTTTGTACGTAATATGTGAAGCTCAATAGATAGGATCATTTTCATAATTAGTATTTGTTGCTTCTAACGTCATCTATATTGTCTATGTAATATGACGCAGAGGTATCAGATGAAATCAGTCGGAGAACACCTCATCACATATCAATATAATAATATTAAGTAGATGACGTCTAGGATACTACAATTCATCTTCAGCAAAACCGTAGGACACCCCATCTCATACAGCAGCCAAAAGACAATACTCCTTAAAATGTTTTATAAGAAGCATAGCACCAACGGACAAACAATATTACACTTACATTATATGACAGTGATTCAATAGGTTTACTCCGCCATCTTGTGGAAGAAAGAAACTTAGACAGAAAAAACCGGATCGCAACTGTCATTCTATGACAGTGTACAGCCAAACCGTACACTATAAGACTGTTTCAGTTAATTATGTATATCTGGCAACATAAAGGAGTTAGTCTTCGGCCTCGGACCATCATTACCTCTCATCAGTAAAATCTGAACTTCTAATCTTACTGAGATTTACGATATAATTTCCGAATATGCAATACTCCTCAAGCCTGCAACATATGCTGTTCTGTTTTTGGGCAGAGTAGGCCTCCTGCAAAATATAATTTCAGAGATATAAGATAACGAAAACCTATTTCAAATGACTTGTAGGCACATTGAGGTCATCTTGTCACTAATCCCTTACATCATTTTACCAAAACCAGTACTTTGAGTACTCCCCTTCGTGTCAAAAGCACCTCAACTAACATGACTCTAATATGACAACAAAGGCCAGTTAAATACATGAACGTATATGTGAAATACTGATAAATAATGTTGGTTGCACTCCTGAAAATCGCAGCCATAGCCATGTTTGAACTTTCAATTTGGTGTCTCCTCACATGTTTCTGTACCTTCCTCTGTAGTACTGGATCATGTTTCGTAGAACCAGCATGTTAGATAATTCGACTAAATTGCATTATATATGCAGGCACTACAAGCTGGTAATGATGTATACATATTACGACTGGAATGCTGGCAGCACCCAAAGCGTGTTTCCTTTTTTGACACCCAGATATCCTCCAATCTCGGCAGCCAATTTTATCTTTCGCTGTGCACCATTCTCATCAGACGTCTCAGATCAGCCACAGGAGCAGCAAACGTGCTGCGCCGCCAGTGGAGGTCGTATACATATTGCAAATAGAACAGCTTCTTCCCCAGACAACTGTGGTAAAGAGTCATAGGCATTGAAAAAAGCTGGATTTGATCCAGATCAAAGCTCCACAGCTCTACCTATTGTCTTGTCAAAAGAAGGATTTTGATCCAGATCCTCAGGCTAGCCTAACATAAAACCCCATTCTTGTTGTTCATCATCAGAGTCACTGAATGATATACAAAAGTCAATTGCTCCTTGTGGGATCCGTCTCACAAAGTCTCCTAGTTGAGTCTTTAAAAAAAAAAATACTACCAGGCTACACTTGCTTCAGTGCATCACAGCTGAAGATATTAACTCATAAATGCACTGTGCATCTATTTAACTATTAAGCGTTTATTTGTTTTACTTCTTTTAAAAACACTCTCCAGCAGGGTATTTTGCTCTCCGCTACCCTGGCTGCTCTTATGATGCGAGAGACGATGTGAAAATTTTAAAAAAAAAAAAGAAAAAGAAAAAAAAAGATGTGCTTACAAGGACGACGATCAAAATAGTCAATTAATTGGTGGAAGAATGCCCAATTGGTATTTTATATTAAAAAAAAAAAAAAATCTTATAGTATGCTAAATCATTAAGATTCACAGTGTACTAGTCAAACAAATCAGATATGGCTAAGCTGAGGGCACTAATAAACATTGGAGAAACCGCTAAGAATGAATAGAGGTAGATTACAAAGATATATTGTTTTATACAATTATACAAAGAAAGTTTGAGTTAACATATAATCTTTGTATCCTAACTGAACTCATAAATGTAACTTAGATGTTAAGCTTTATCAAAATAATGTACAATTTGTTGCCACATACTCCACTTAAGAATCCACAGCTCAAAGTGCCTCAAATATAGGCCTCTTATAAGTATAGCTACTATTAAATAAAAGAAACTCCTCATGATGAAGTAAGGATTTCAATTATTTTAATATTAGAACTCATCATTCAATTATATAGGAGAACAAAACTTACCAAGTAAGGATGATAATCTTTCAAAAAATTTGATGCAGATGGGAAGACATCTCCTAGGCAAGCCCATCTAGTCAGTAATAGTTGAATTTGGTCTCCTGCCTGCTCTTTCAGCCTTGATAGAAGCAAGCACAGCATCTGCAGCAGGACCCAACCCTCTTCTCCCGATCAGCTTCACACCTAGCTTTTCACATAAATAGTTTAATCTCATTTCATCGCCCCCTCTGACCTCTCTCAGATCAAGCGCCTGCTGCCGTGTTAATAATGTATACAACTGAATCTGCTGCTGTTGATTGTAATGCGACTGGAGTTGCTGGAAAAGCAACTTGTTGGAGTGCTGATCTGCTTTGGCCCCTTGAACACTTGTGCTCTTCTTTTGAGTTCCACCCAATATAACTCTCACGATGGCAGTAGACTTAGGATCGGATGTATTCCGTGAGAAGATAACAGAAAACCCTCCAAATTCTAGGTCAGGTTCCCTAAATAGATCGGCTAGTAGTGCGCCACACATCTCTGTATTATTTGATAGACTTTTGTCTACTTTTGTTTGCGATGCCTGAGCCTTAGCGTGGTGGGCTATGTTAGCAGCTTCTCTCAGGCCGCTCAGGAAAGCACCGTGCATGGTTGCAGGGTACCTCCTGGTCGTGGCTTCCCCAGCAAAAAAGAGCCGTCCATCCCCTACGCTTTCTGCAAGGATGTCATAATCATCTCCAGAAGCTCCAACAGCAACATGAGAATATGAACCTAAGCTGAAAGAGTCAGTGCCCCATCTAGTGCAAACACTTTGCAGAGGGTCCGGAACAACGATTCCTTGCGGCTCAAATATACCTATTTAGAAACAAAAACTATAAAGTGGAAGCATATTACTTATTTTCAGGATTGAAATAATATCTATTAATGAACACAATGAATCTTTGATAATAAGGAATAAAATGATAAGCTACCTTTGAGAATCTGAAGGACTAGCGTGACGGCTTCGGTGGGTGGCATGCTTTCGAAGTTGTGAGCTGCTTCCCCTGCAACAAGTGCGATCAAGAGCGGACCCCCAGCAACAGTGGTGTAGCTGTAGAAAAGGAAGAACTCTCCTCTTCTGCTGGGGTCCTCAGCAAGGTGGCCGAAGGTGTCCAAATGGGTCCCCCAGAAGCAGTGGGAGAAGAGCATAGCGACCTTGTTGAGCAGTCCAAACCCCAGCCTCTTGATCCCCTCCAGCTTCCTCTGCGGCAGCTCAGGCACGAACTTGATGGATCCGTTCTTAAGGACACCCAGCGGGACGGTGCAGAGCACCATGTCTCCATTGTATACCTGCTGAGAGGCGACAACCTGCACCCCGTTGGATCCATAACGGATAGTTTGCACAACCTTTTCGTAGATTATGGGGACGTTCTCGGCCAGGGCTTGGACAATCTGACCATTGCCTCCGGTGAGGAAGCAGTGGTCCCCACCCATGTCATAGGGATCATCTTGGTCCCAGAAGGCCAGCGACAGCTTCGACAGCAGCCCGGCATTGGCATACTCGAGATTCGCCAGATGCCAGTTGAAGAGGCTCAGCTCCTCATCGGTCACGGCATCCTTATACACCTCCCGGAAGGTCTCTAGGGCGGCACCCAGCGAGACGTTGGAGGCCACGTCTCCCATGTCCAGGCGGAGGCGGCTTGCCTTGTCCAGCAGTCGGTTGAAGGCATTCTCCACCTTTGAATCCAGGTTCGGGTCGACGGGACGGCCATCAGACCGGTACAGAGGGCACTTGTCCCTGATCTTGTGGAGGATCCCGCCCAGCTGCTTGGCCATTATGCCAAGAGGGTTGCCAAGGGTTCCGGTGAGCACGCTGCCGCCAAGATCAGCGGAGGCGGAAACCCCTTGCAGGCCTCCTTCCATCCGCTTCGTGTAGACTCGGCCGCCGCAGCGCTTGCGGGCTTCTAGGACAACCACGCGGAAACCGAAGGTGAGGAGCTGGCGGGCAGCGGCGAGGCCGGCGAGGCCTGCGCCGACGATGATTACGGTGAGCTGAGCTGGCTGAGAGGAATTTGGCTGTTGAAGGAGGCGCTGCTTAATTTGAGGAGCAACGCCGAAGTTGATGTAGCCGTGGGAGAGAAGGAAAGAGTAGGTGGAGCGGAGGAGAGGGTGGAACTTGGGGTTGGGGATGGAGGGAACCAGGGATTCCAGTGTCAGGAAGCTGGAGGTGTTGGATCGCCAGCGACCGAGGATGTGGTTGCGGATCAGGATGTAGTTCACCTGCTCGATACCGCCCACACCCACGGGGGACACCACACCTGCCTCCACCTCCTCGTCGGTCAGGGAGTCCGCCGGAAACCCCGCCGTCAGAGCCGTCACGGCCTCCACCGTCGCGTCCTTGTTGATCACGATGATCTCCTCATCATCAGATATCAACGGTGTTGTTTGTGAGGAGGGAGGCCAAGCAGCGCCTGCGCCAGCAGTCATGGCGTTGCGGGAGCGGACGATTCCGGTGCGCTTGCGCTTCGGAGGCTGCTGCTGCTGCTGTCTGAGGAGATCTTGGAGCCCCACAGACACCGAGGGAACACCAACTCGACCAAAGAAGGGGGGCGACGGGTTCTCCTGCTGTTGGTAATGCTCCGCCTCCATTGCCGCCGGCAGAGTGCTTCCGTGCTTAGGCCCCGCGACGAAAAAACTTGTTAAAACAGGAATTAAAAAAAAAAAGGTTTTTGTCGAAAAACAACTCGTGCTGTGCGAAATTCTGCAAATAAATTATTTTTTTGAAAAATTTAAAAAATTACTCCATATATATATATATATGTGCATATTTATTCTCAGGTCGACTGAGAATAGCCGCATATGCTATTCTCAGGTCGACTGAGAATAATCTTGGTAAGCTAACATTTCAGCCATTGATCTTTTTGATATAACGGTTGAGATTTAATTTTAACACTTAACGGTGCCGTTAAATATTTAACGACGTGAATCGTCATTCCGTTAATAAAATTAAATATCAACCGTTAGATCAAATAAATCAACGGATGAGATGATAACTTATCAAGACTATTCACATATTTTATATTTTTGGTTATCACATTCTCCAAAAAATATTTTTAAATAACTATTTTAAGGTTTAAGATTTTCGGTATTTAATAAAAAATTTGGAGCTTTAAATTAAATGTTTGGAGGTATTTTTAAGAAAAAGTTTTAGCAAATTTTCTTTTTTTCCATGTTTATTTTTTGAAAATTTACCCGTGTTTTAACTTTTTTAGACAATTTGCAAAAATTGTAAACATTTCACAGGCCTCTGGAGGGACACTATTTCTTTCCTCAGACCTGATAAGTTCCTACGCCAGGCATATCATGCACAACCATCTAAATACACAAGATGATAATTCAGTTCTCTTTTCTCATAGGAGATATCCAATTCCGCTCTCTAATCATCAATTCTCCAAAATTATGATAAACACGATAATCCATCCGATCTGCTAAAGAAAGAATCACTAGTACACACATTTCAGATGTTAAGATCCGTTGAATACTTTGAACGAAAGAATAATAGAAACATTCTGCCCCCCCTTTGTACACTATGGCATGACAGCAGAGGCAGGTCGTACACCTGAAAAACTTGAGAGCATTTTCAGCTCCTGCTCTTCTTCTGCCTGCGACATTCAAAACGCCAAATAAAAATTCCTCAGGAATACTAATTTTAGACCCTCTGAAGTTTCTTCAAAATCCAGTCAAATCATATCATATGTTCTTAAAAGAGTGTAGTTGGTGTAAGTACTTCCGATTCTTCTGTTGGGTTCTCCAGAAGCAAGCTAACGCCCCAAACGCACAGCTGGCAAGCGCAATCGCGAGAGCAGCACCCAGTGGCACGGCAACTGCATTTGTCGATGATGTTTGCTCCTCTGTTGTCCTTGGATCCTCCAATCTGAAGCTACTAGGACCTGTATCCTTGTATGAGGCCACCAGCATGTTCCCATAATACTTTCCCAGAAACTTGTAAACTTCATCTTCAACCCAATCTGGCTGACCTGAGCTGCTGCTTCTTGAATTTTTAGATGAGTAGCAGGACCCACACAGTTGCTTTGGTGGCCATATTACTTTTGGAAATCTTGGATCCTCCGTGTTTGCATCCTTCTCTACTTTCATCAATCTCTCATTGACTTTGTTGTGAGCTCTCCACAGCCACAGGCTAAGATCGCGTGACGTGTTAAATGGGATGCCCACTCTAATTTAATAAGTTTCACAATGTCACAATAACAATTGGTGTTTCAAAGAGAATCATTATAAAAGACACATTTACTCTTAACAAACCTCGAGCACATTTCGTAGAAGTGCCTGCGGCATTCCTCACATATAAAAAAGTTGTGAATAAAATCACATATTGCAGTAAAAGCTAGCTGGCTTTCTCCATCTTCCACTCTTACTGTCAGGGAGTGCAGTAGAACCCAAAGGCCACAACTACAGGAAATTAAGAATCAGCTTCTGCTAATCTAACAAGCAGCATCAAACGATATCTATCTTCAAAAAATATCGATAAATTGCATAAAATTCTGATGTCATGCACCGGGCCAACTTCATTCTAAGTAACCATTTAGGATACACGCACGACGTGCATATTCAGCAGCTGTTTGGGCACTTTGAAATTACAAGAAACCAGCCAAACTAAGCTCTATCTGGCAACAACTATGCAAAGAACAATTTTTCAAACATGGCACCAGCATTGAGGGATCATTCAGTCTGCATAACTCAAAAGAAGAGTACAGAAGGATCTATAGAGTTGCTCCGTTGGTAAAGATGTCTGGTCTACAAACTACGGCATTGAAGTCATTGAATACTTTGTCTAACATTCAGCCTAACTCAATGCAAGGTAGCATGTCTTTGGTTAAAATTACAGCACTTGATTTTTTATTTTTTTTTCTTCATCCACGTCAAAAAAATTGCTACTGCATTAAAAATAGATTTTGGTCATTTATCATGGTACCCTTTTTGTCCCTGAGAAAGAAAAAAAAACTAGTGCTTGTTTGTATGGTATTTTAGTTTTGTTTCGAATAAGTTAATAATTTAATATTTACCATACAAAGAGGTCAAAGTCCCTTGAAATTTCACCAATGAACTTCTGTTCAAAATATGGACATGAAGCAGTTTCACAAAACCTAAGATTCAGATGAAAGATCAGATCAAGTAGTAAAAAGAAGAAAAGAGCAAAAGGCTGCAAATTCACTAGCAGAAATCCCACACACCACAAATCCTACATGATATACAGTATTTTTACGCAAGCAATAATCAAAGTAAAACAAGTAAAAATACAACCTAAATCCTCTGGTTCCATTTCCTGCTGCCACGGCAGAACATCTGCAACAAATGAAGCAATAAAATGTCAGACAACACAATGTAGACATCCCGATAGTGCAGAGCAAGAATCCCTGCATATGTGAGCTTGGGAAGCACAAGCACTTTAATTCGTACCTGACCACATTTACATACAGACAGAGTCTGGCAAAAGCACATGAATGTTGACAAATGATAGTAAAACAAAAACCACTGGCATAGTCTCACTTACCAATACCAATATACTAACTACTAATTATATGTACTACATGCAGTGGGAGATATGCTGATTGGACAAGCCACAATCTTGTTATGGAAAAAGAGTATAGATGTAGCAAAATATAGTCTAGAATTTAACATAAATTCTGGTCTAACTTCTGAATTTCTTTGGCTTTGTGTTTTAGCGCATGCCATCATGTTATTAGTCTATGACGAAGTAAACTAGCATCAACTTTATATCTTACGAAACTAGATTACAATTTCTAATAACTTGAACTTAGATGAATAGAATTATTCAGTTATTGAGAAGTTAAAGGACAAGCTACAAAGAGGCATCCTGAGTAAGAATTTAAAAAGTCATGAGTGTGGATATACTCTTTAGATGCACAAGTAGGCGCAAATATCATACACTACAAACAATACCCCAACCCAAATGACTACTTCAGGCATAGGGAACAAAAAGATTTTCCAGTAACCTGGCTTTTTCTTCTTTTTTTTTTCGTTTTTGGACAGAACATTAGGTTAATAGTTAATACTTTAAGGCTAGTCATGAGGACTGGTTATGAAGGTAAGCATTTTTCCTTCATTCCCATTGATACACTAGTTAACAACTTAACATATAAACATCTGAAGTAAAACCATACCCAAAACCTGCGAGGAACTTCTTTTCCGCAGATTCTTAAGTCGTTCAGTACATCAGCATGATGGGTTTCAGCATCCTCCAAGCTAGTTGACTTAGACAATAGGTTATCAAAATTTATGAGTATCTCTGCACTTCCGCGTCGACACCTGAAATATCCTACACTACATTAATCAAGTTCAGAAACTCCTGATGTCCCTGTACAACATATCTATAAGAGAAAACTGAAAATTAACCTTTTAGAAGGATGATGTATAACCAAAAGCTGTAAGAAATTTATAAGAGGACTTCTGGTGCTCGATTTAATCATCTGCAACGTACACAACAGTATGCATTCATAAATAAAGTTAGACCTTCAAATTTTAGATGGATAAAAGAAGTAAAGAACTTACCTTGTG
Organism: Xerophyta viscosa; assembly: GCA_002076135.1. Taxonomy (NCBI): domain Eukaryota; kingdom Viridiplantae; phylum Streptophyta; class Magnoliopsida; order Pandanales; family Velloziaceae; genus Xerophyta; species Xerophyta viscosa. Next base: position 2,130,880 of record MJHO01000023.1, read on the forward strand.
AGTTAAAATTATGTCGAAAGCTTGTGATGTTGCCTCTTCAACATCATAAACAGCTCTGTCAATCTTCAGGAAGTAGACAGATAGTTCATAACAAGAACATAAAATTACTAGTTGGCAGAACTAATGAAGTTAAACAAAGTACAAAGTTGTCAAGAACCTGGTCAGGATAAGAGGTATTCCGTGGAAGTTTATCCTCATTCTCATATCTTTCATCGCCTAAGCTGAACGAGCTGCAAATAGCGCGAGACTTAAGATAAATATATGATCTATGAACAAGTGAAAAACAACAACATTACAAAAACCCCGTCAAAAGATTTCCAACCAGAAACTTACGGTCATAGGATCACAGACCCACAAAAACTGCATGGGAACTAGTTAAGCATATACTCAAAATATATTAAAATTAATAATAGATAGTATAAAAAAAAAATTTAATCATTGTAGAAGGTCTTATGCAGTTAAACCTATAGAAGCAATTCCATCAGTTATTCACTTACTGCTATGATTCTGGTTAGAATCCAATCTGTTTGTTTTGAATGTTCCAAATGTTTAACCAAAACCGAAACTGTCAGATGTGATATAAAACAAAAGAACATATTACAAACCAATTTTTGATATTTGCTAATATGTTTTGACCATCAACCGAAGATCGAAAAGTGAACGGCATATAACATAAGAAAGTCAAAAAACCAATGCTAGAGCAAGAAAAACTGAATATCTAACCGTGGGATGTGATTTACCCATAAATTATAAGTAGACTACATTTCAAATGGTTTGGATATTTATATCGTATGTTCTTCAAAACCGAGCATCATATACCATCTATTATGTAAATCTCATATGAGCCATATATCACACAATATATATGTTGAAAACACCTCAAATTTAGTTTACATTATCTTCTTACGCCTAGAACACATCAACCAGTAAATTTAAGATACAGATCATACAGTAAATGATTTGAACCAAAATAGTTAAAACAATGATATCATAGACATTCTGTCCCACTTCATCCCAAATAAGTTTTAAGTGTATTCAATAATTTCAATGTTCAACACTAAAGTTTACGCTTTTCTTTATAAAAAATTCATTCAGTCATATAATCACAATAAGAAACATCTTAAGCGTGAACATGATAGAAATAAGAAAAAGTAAGCATCACTTGCCTCCCAAACTGTTTATTTATCCAATTAAGCAACTGCTCAGCAGTCCTCCAATCGTCAACAAGCCGTATGCCACTTTTATCTTTCTTAGCATCCCAATTACCTGATGCGAAGTTAGAAGGGGGGCCCCATAGCAGCATAGGATAGTGCCCAACAGAAAATCTATCGCATAGCCTGGTATTTATCTGTTCTGCCAAAGATTGCCATTACATAAGCAGTATGCAACAGTATAGCAGATATGTCCACATTAGTATACCCAATAGAAAGGCGCGATAATAAGTGAATGCGTTAAAACATTAGCAAAGTATTGTAAAGAACTAGGTTAGTAAAGGCTTTAGGAATTTTTTAAAAACTCAATATACAATAATAATGAATAGTGGCATTAGATGCATACATCGATTGATGCTAATCGAGTGAAATAATTGTCTGTCATACCTTGTCAGCACAGTCTACTCTAGCCATAATGATAATCCCGGGATGTACTGCATCTGGACCATTGAATAGCCTTGCAACCTTCTCATAGTTAGGCTGCATGATTGTTGATTAGATGATAAACCTATGGGATCTTGAAAGAGATGTTTTATTCGGGGCCGTCGAAATGATCCTACATACCTTATAATTTCTGCAAGCAGGACACCTGTGTGTAACCATGAGCGCAAATAAACAAGGTTGGCAAAACTAGGTTTGACTCTTAGAAATGCACATTTTCACGTTTTCCATCTTTTCAAATTGTGTTAAAGCATACTAGAAACTAAATCTGCTTAGAAACAGGTAGAAATACGTTTTGAAATGGAGAAACAGTAAAAATACCCTTTTACCTGCTCTTTTTACCGTAACTATTACTATTCTCCACCAATTTTTCATCCTATACTTACATAAAGTTACGAATCAATTGAGTTGCTTTAATTTGATGTATAGGAAATTTTCCTATTCTTTTGACCTATAAAAGAGGGACTTAAAGATAGATTTCATGATTTATTTCTACTTGTTCGAAATCCATTATTTAATAGATGTGAATGATATGCTATGGAGATATAATTAAGTGGTCACTATTAGTTCTGAAGCCAAAAATGATTTTTTTTTAATACTTTTCAAGCTTTGGACAAGTGTTACAACAAATAATATTGAAATGGATGATGTACTATGTGTTGATAACTAAGCAGTAATTTGGACAAATATGATTCAACTAAACCTAAAGACGATAAACAAAGAATTCATAATTAGTCACAAAATATTGTGTAAATATATAATACTTGCATCATAAAAATATTTTTATGATTTACATGCACTAATTAGTTAAGAAGTTGATGTTTGTGTATGAGATATAGACTGTTACGATTTTTACGTTCGATTTTACATTCCGATTCTACCTTCTATTTACGAGTTTGGGTAGAAACTCGTATTCGATAACCTTGCTGACAAATAAGGGATGTAGAAGAAAGTCAGTTAAGATAGAAGGAAGAGTAAACGCATGATAAGATACCAGTGGGCGAAGAACTCGACGATAGCGAAGGAGTAGATGGACTGGGAGAGGACGGCGTCGAAGTTGGAGGAGTTGAGATCGACGGCTGCGTCGGCGGCGGTTGAAGTTGGATCATCTGCTCTTCCGGAGGAGAGATCTCGAACTCGAAGGAGATATCGGCGGCGCTGGTTATGGTGAGACGCGTCCCCATGGAAGAAGAACAGGAGGAAGAAAAAGATGAATAAGCCACTACCACCACCGGAAGCCATCCTGATTTTCATCAAGGAAGAAAACTTAGATGACGGTGGTGGTGGTGTTCAAAGCCTCGGATCAACCACTAACAACGACCACAAACATCACGATGGTGATGGTGACGGTGATGTTGAACGCAGATTGTTAGGAATCGGGTACGGAGCAGCAGCGAAGAGAAGAAAATAGAAGAGTTGAAAAACAGTGGAATACGATCACACTAACAGCGGATCGGATCCGATCGGATATCTAACATAACCCATTTGAATTTGTGTATCGGATCATCTAACCTCCCTTACAATTTGGCTAGTTTCTTGACTGGGCCTGCCTAACCAGTAACCACCCATGATTCAAATTTAACTTCTAACTGTCCCATAGAATCCCGTTGATTTTTTGGTTCTACGTACTGATCCATAACCGTATACCTTTCTTTGTTTTGGCAAACAATCGAGGTCTATTATCTTCCGATTCCCTCACACTTCTTAGAGTTAAATGGAACTATGCTATGACAAACAGTCCCCAGCCTGTTGGACACCTGACAGCTGGAGCTAGCTTACTAGTTCTAATCTCTCTTGTTTTGGGTCAAATAGATCTAATCATTTTAAATCCATAAATATTAAGGTACAAACGTAATAGGCTGGACGGGTGGGGCTGGACCCTATACCCTTTTTACCAATAGCATAAGGTAATCCTAGCCCATAAGAAGAAAACATGTTCGCTTTGCATGATGTTCTTTGGATAATTAATCAATCTGCTACTAACAAAAGTTTGCAACAAAGCACGACTCGTGAAATTATTGCGAGCATGAACTGGCTTTTGGAGTTGAACTAATATAGCAGCATATGATCTTCATTATCCTGATATAGAAAATCTGCGGAGCATGATATTTTATGATTTCCAAGTTCACGCATTCATGCAATCTTCTTCTCAAACCTGCACATCTCAAGGGCTGAAGAAACTTGAGCTCTAGTATGCTGAATTACTGATCATGGAATTCGTAACAAAAAGACCAAAAAAAGGCAAGTGCTATTTTTACCTGCTCCTGCATTCGAAAATTTTGTAAGAACTAGCATTCAAGAATTTGATAAGTACTACCATCATCACTCATCCGAGATGAAATGGAAATTCAAAAATGATGATGGAGGGACGTGAAGTATTTTAATTTTCACGAGGGACCTTCAATAAAGAAAATGCACACACTCACTTGCAATCTATTTATAATAGAACCGATGCGAAGTTCCCATCAGTGAGGGTTTCCTAATTATCTTTTCACAGATGTTGCACAAACCTATTTATAATAGAACAATTATCCTAGAAAAGTCGACCACCAGCATTGTAAGCCCGGCCACCGGGATACGGACCACGAGATTCAGAGGCGGTGGTAAAATTTGTTTGCTGCCCGTAAGAGTCAAAATGAGCACCAGCGTCACCACCAGCACCATATGTGAGATGTGCGGTGCCACCAAATGAAGTAGCAGCAGCAGCAAGTGAGCCAAAACCATGAGCATCAACTGATGGCGGATTACTCTGGTACTTCATTATAGTAGAACAAGCTTGCTGGTATTGCTGATGCCGAGCCTGTGATTCCCTACCAAGGAATTCATCTCTTCTTATAGCTTGACGAGCTCGCATGGCAACTAATTTCTCCTGATAATCTGCATTAATCTTGCTCAGCCTCTGCATACGAAAAGATCAGCAGGTTAAACATCTAAAGCATTTCAAACAAGACCAGAACAAACAATAACTGAAAGGCAGCAAGCAAATAAAAATTATGGATCCTCAAATTACAACATAAAGAAAAGAAAAAAAAAAACACAAACAGGGCAATCAAGGCTCATATATTTTGTAGAAAACTGTAATGCAGCCACCCAACTATACACTTGTATTTTGCCCCCCGCACCAGATCCAAAACCAAATCAAGTGTCAAACTCTATAAACTAGAATGTAAGGAACTATTAATTAGAATATCGATGGGCTGCGTGCAAGGAGTAAACAGTAAAAGAGGCTGCAGAGTAACTTACCTTGTATTTTAATGTTTGACACACAAGGAACACTTACACCAGCACCCACAATTTACAAGAAGTCCAATCTATAATTTTATTCATGGAGTTTACGCAATCTCTATCAACTTCTCTTTGATAACATCGCTCTGAGATGAAAGTCCCTACATCCACCTGGTGATGTAGATTGGCAAAAAATGCCAAGTCGCTTGAACATCAAATATAACTCACCCCCTTACACAAGGACTATATTACGATAACAAAAGGTTGACCTCAACAAATTGTGCAAATTAAGGGTATCCCAGTCGCATAGCATTGCTGGAAAATTAATTTACTGAAAGGACCGGCTAGGTTGGAATGGAACCAAGTTTGGTTATCAAAACCCAGTTCATGTGGGCCTTGTTACAACACAATTAAACCTTATGTGCCTTTTATTATTGGATGGAGGGGTTGGGCCTATTTGGACCCAATTACCCTGTTTTCTTCCTGCAACAATTGAGCGTGCATAGAAAATCAAATACACTAACCATCATGCTGCTTGAGATGAACAATCCACAGTTTTGCACACAATTTAGTACCAAAATCATATATGACCAGGAAGTAAACAGGCGACATATGGTTCGTGCATTTACATGGTACCAGCTACTTCCAACAATTTGCCCCCCACTTTCAACTCAAATTTAATTCCCAAGCTTTTGTGCGCTAAAATGAGCCACAAGTACTAGAATTGCACTTTCCTAATAGTAACAAAAACTTAACAAGATCAAATTTTGCAGCACAATTGTCAGGAACACTCAAACTTAAGCACAAGAATGATATATAATTCGAAAATTATATTTTTTGACCATGAACTTTACTAAAAGTTTACCACAATGACCCGAACTTAGAAATGTTACTGCGGTAACCTTGAATCTCAATAAAGTCCTCATTGACCTCGCCATCAGATTGGAAGTTTGCGTCCTTTGAGCTGCTGACGTGATCACTGGTCCTACGTCGCCTCAGACGTGATCACTTGTCCTACATCGCCGCAGACTTGGCCACAAGGTTAGTGGAGGACTTCTTTAGAGTTAAAGGTTATTGAGGTAACATTTAAGAGTTCAAAGTTATCACAGCTTATTTTAGTAAAACTTCAGGGGTCAAAAATATAATTTTGCCTATATAATTCAGTTAAAACAACCCTAAAGAAACTACCAACATACTATCAGTATAAACTAAATCTTCTTAGATCAACTACAACATGGATCCCACTGAGCATGACAACAGAATTATCTCTATTCAAGCTCCTTTAGTAAATGAAAATTGAAAATACATAATAAAGCATGACAGTGATGACAACTCCATTATACATGCAACATGACAAATTATAGTGAATGTATCTCTTAGAGATAGCTACAACATAATTCTTTTTAGGAAAAGAAAAGAAAAATTATAGCACTCACCTCTCTATGCCTAGCATTTTCAGCATCCTCTGCATCTTGTTGTTCCTTTGTTAACTTTCTAATGTCTTGAAGAAATTTCTGCTCAAGCCCTTCAAGTGTTTGAAGAAGAGTATTATCCTCGTATCCGACTTCAGCTTGCTGTTGATGAGATTGAGAACTGGGATCATTGTTGCTCTTTCTTTCCGTATCCAAATTTGAACCTGATCTTTGATTCTGAAATCTGCTTCTAGCATCACCTTCTTGACATAAAGGAACCACCAATCCATTAGTTCTAACCAACATTTTTCAACTGCATACCTAGATACAGAAATAAGCAAAGGATGGTGACTGCTGCTCCATACTCCAGCTCAAGTCTTGCCTTGAGTCAAGTGTAACACATGTTAACTTTTGTCAAGCAGCTACTCAATGGAGGTTACCACTTAGCAGAAGTTGAATCTCGGTTAAGGTCCAATTTTTGGTGGTAGTAGTCTAACGTAACCAAGCATGTTCAACTTTGAGCATATGGCTTCTTATATATTTTGACGGGTTTAATTCATAATGAAGATGAACATATGCTTGACCTCTCCCAAGAGCTTTAACTTCAGAAAACAAGTAAACAAATGGAAAACATGAGATGTGTTCATAAAGGTTTTACATTTCCTGCAGCACAGGGATCCGGTACTGAGACGGTTCATCTTTTTTATCTATGCATTGTTCATCTTTCGCAAGGAAGATGAACACTGCTTTTTTTTTTTTCCCTATTGCAGCGTGTGCACGCAGCGCATGACCTGCACGTGACCAGTTTCAAGTCCGTGTGAGTACGTGACCCTTTTTGTTTTTTGTTTTTTTATATTTTGAATTGTTTTAATTAATTTGTATTACAATTTTTAAATATATAAAAATTGATTCATATGTTTGTATTTTTTATCCTAATATAAACATAAATGTAATAGTTAACAATTGAAACGGATTGGCACGCCACAATTGGTATGGTCGGCAAGTCTCGAGCTTGGAATTTAACAAAACTCGGCTTGGCACGGCATGAAAAACGAAAACCTTGGTTCATAAGTCCAAAAGTTGAGATTCTTCATAATAGACTACATAACTCCTCGAACATGTAGTCAAAAGAGGAATACCCTAACCTAACCTAGGCAGAGGTTTCCCAAGTTATGCATACCAATGAGTGACGGAACAATAAAAAACTCAACTAATCAAGAACAACAAGCACTAATATAATCAGAAAACATATGAAGTATAGAACATATATGCTACCATCTCCTATTAGTTATGTCATATACAGAAAGCCTGCAACAGGCACCTAATAAGTGCGTTATAGACAAATTACGCTTAAAAAAAAGATAAGAAAGCTACGAGTTGAAATAAAGGCAAACGGGTTAAAAGTGCGAGTTTAATTAGTTACCCTGGGTGTAAGAATCTGTTCCTTTGGGCGGAGCATCTCTATTATCCCACTGCCATTGCCCCTCCAATTTTGAAGACACGTAATGGCGTTCTCTCTGAGCCGCTGTCGCCCCAGCCGACATCTGAGGAGCAGTCTTGTAGGTAAACGCAGGGTCCCCAAAATTCCCTTGCCCTCTCATCCTCCCCAGCAAACCCTGCAATCGTCGTCCATCCTATTATATTTACAGGCAAATTTTACAATTTTACAAATAAAAGAACAATTACAACCTAAATCAACGATGATAAAGCACACAAATACTTACAGTTTAGGAGAAGGTATAATAAATACATGAATCGGAACGAAGAAGAAAAGGACAATTTGGGAGGTTGAAAACCTAAGTCGCTGCCCTCCAGACTCGATGAATGCTGTCAGGATAGGAACTGAAAAGCTGCTATGTTGTAGGAACTTATTTACTTGTTCAATGAATTAGTCTCGAATGGACAAGAACAACAACATTTACTTTCTTGGTGGAAGTTCGAGTTCAACCATGGATAAATGCTTCCCCAGGAAAGATAAGACTTAAGTGGATTTTCAGATTATGTTCATTAAGACGCTCATTAACGTTTATGATCGCTTTTTGGCTTTCCAAGATTCATCTATAATATAAAAGCGCAAGAGGAGAATTTAGTGGTATTTGATATCCTCATATTAATTACTTAATTAATATTACGATATAAATTTATATAATGTTTAGCCCAATATTTCCCGCTTCTCACTAATTTAGTATATTTGTTAACTAACTCGCATATTTTTTCTCTCTCAGGAGCAGTTCCCTCTCTCTCTCTCTCTCTCTCTCTCTCTCTCCATCCAGTAATTCTTATCTCCGGCTTCGAAGGTATTAGCCCTGCCCTTTGCACCACCGAGGTAATAAGTTCATCTCCAATTTATTATTTCAAATTCTTCTTCGAAAGTAATTGGCTGGGCTCGACCACTTGTTATATTGTAGATCCGACTATGTCGGAGGGTAATTTATTTTCTTATCATATTATTTAAAAATAATAATAAAATTATTATCTATAATTTCTGTATTTAATTAGTTTAGTTACTGTTGTTATCGCAGATGCGTCTTTTGCTAGTATTTAATTAATTCAAAAGATAGTTATCAAAATTTATAATATTTATGAAATAACTTTGCCAAATATATAAACGTAATACATTTTCAAATCTCTAAAATATAAGTAACGGTAAATTACAGTTTTAAGTGATACTGTGCTCTTAGTTATTTGACATGTGTCAATTTTTTTTTCAGCAAATAAGATAATATAGCTATTTATATTCTTTGGCCATTTTTAAATTTAATTATTATTTATGATATTAAATTTTCAATTTAGCTACATTCATTTTGACTAAAGATCGTATAATATTGTACGTGAATATGTTTTTTCTTTATTTATTTCTCATGTTATTCAAATATAAGTAACGGTAAATTACAGTTTTAAGTGATACGGTGCTCTTAGTTATTTGACATGTGTCAATTTTTTTTTCAGCAAATAAGATAATATAGCTATTTATATTCTTTGGCCATTTTTAAATTTAATTATTATTTATGATATTAAATTTTCAATTTAGCTACATTCATTTTGACTAAAGATCGTATAATATTGTACGTGAATATGTTTTTTCTTTATTTATTTCTCATGTTATTCAAATATAAGTAACAGTAAATTACAGTTTTAAGTGATACGGTGCTCTTAGTTATTTGACATGTGTCAATTTTTTTTTCAGCAAATAAGATAATATAGCTATTTATATTCTTTGGCCATTTTTAAATTTAATTATTATTTATGATATTAAATTTTCAATTTAGCTACATTCATTTTGACTAAAGATCGTATAATATTGTACGTGAATATGTTTTTTCTTTATTTATTTCTCATGTTATTCAAATAATGTTAGTTTCAACTACTTACTATTCGAATTATTTCTCGAAACCATCCAAAACAAATTTCATGAAATCTGTTTAGAGAGCTCAAAATTAACTCAATTCATATCCAAGTCCAACTCTCTAAAAATAAAATATTTTAACAAAAATTTCAACATAGTCTACCCTATATTTCTCGAGAAAAACATCTAAGATTACAATTCTAAAACTTGAATAACCATAATAAATAAACCACAAAGGGATACAAAGGTTCTATTAACCTTGCCCATAACTAATTCCTTTTTAAACAAGTACAAACATAAGCATAAATAACATATCAATTTCAAATCTCGATGAAAACTCTTAAGTTTTTAACCGAATCCATAACTCCTTCAAACCAAACCAACTATTAGACATGATAGAATTACCATAATATGAATAAGAACTTATTATAGAATGCAAAGGAAAACGTAGAACCACTGGGTTGTGAGAGTCGTCGGCAAACTCAATTGTAATAATAATGACATAAAGAAGCATAGACTATACCCTCGGTCTTTACTTTACCTCGTACTTCACCACTTTCGTTAAAACATCGGTTTCAGAATACTTGTAAACGAACCAACACCAGCACCAAGTGCAATGGTTAGTGCCACTTAGGAGATATACTCCAATGCAAATCATAATGATATTTTATCAGTGTCGCTAAAGGCGAAAGGCGCTCTAAGACACAAAGAACTCAAAACGTCCGAGGCGCCAAGGCGCTCGTGAAGCGCTCACCTAGGCGACGTGAGGCGCTAATGCAAGTTTATCATGAATATAGAAGTATGAAAAAAAAAAAAAATAGTGTAAGTAATGTAACACCATAACTTAAATTGTTCAAGGGTTTTGACCAGCAAGCTCCATGTCAAATAGTTTCATAACACAAATACAAAATAACATAAAACTTACATAATATAACAAAATATTAACATTCCAAAAAGTGACTAGCAAGGAGGGGGTGAGCACACCCTAAATTGATAACTCAAGTATTTATAAACACTTTTTCTCCTTTACTTTTACTTTTTTCGTTTCACTTAAAGTTTTTTCAATACTAAAAAGAAAATAATAAAAATGACAAAATTCTTCTAATCCCAACTTTTTTCATGCCTACAAGCCACGGCGCTCTTCCGAGCGCCGGTGGCGCTCGGCAAGGTGCCCAGGCGAGCGCCTGGGTGGTGCCTTATGAATATCGCATCACCTTGACCTTCTTAAGGCGTCCGGACCACGCTTCGCCTAGCCTTAGCGCCTAGGCGAGCGCCTGGGCACCTTTTAACAACACGCTATCTAATTAGTTACATGTTCTACTCATATTCTCTATGCATGGGCAAGCACGCACATATCATTTCCACAAATGAGCGTGTCTCTGAAAAGCATATAGTCATATATAGGCAATTTCTCAAAGGCACAATCAAATCATTGAACATAATCAAAGAACACTTGCACCATTTATTCATCAATAACACAAGCTTGTTATACATCAAAATTGTACAAACTGTTAACATATGATTCTCAAGTAATATCATATTCAAGATATCAATTATTAAGTTAGCTTTCTTCCGAACTTGGGCCCAAGGACACAACTAATGATATGCGGATGCCATGTGATCTTACAACAAACCCTTGGGCCCCTGTTTGCGGAGATAGAGGTGCCCAAGGTCCAAGGTAGATAATCCGAAGCCTCAAAGGGCGCTAAACCTATCTCACCAACCGAAATCCGCTAGACATACACTAGTGTGCATATGAAATCATTAATTAATTAAATCCAAGGGTAGCACGTTCATTATTATACATATACTAAAAGGAAGCAGTAAAACTAACGGAGTTACTGTTCACTGAACTGTGACTTGCTTGATTTTTTTTTTTTTTGGCATTTGCTGTTTTTTTTCTTCCCTCGTCTTCCGTCGGTTTCGTCCGGCTCTTGTCACTCCACCGCCGCCGCTGCCATCTCCGTGGAGATCTACGCTGCCGGTCATTTCTATCTCCCCTCGTGTCACCCTTGTCGCAGGCCCATTTTTGGTGAGCTTTTGCTTTTTTTTTTTCTTATGCTGATTTTAAATTTTTCTTTTCTTCCATCTTCCGCTGCCGCAATCCAAGACTAGGTAATTTGACAGTAACTCGTATTATATTTTGGCTCTCCGACCATTTCTATTTTCCTTGTTTCATCGGCTCCGTCCGTCTCTTCCCAACTACTGATCCTGAGATCTTACCCAAGATATAATACCATGTGCTCGTCGCGGGCGTGCTCCTGCGCCTGTTCCTCCAGTGCCTGTTTTTGCTGTATTATATCTTGGGTAAGAAGATCTCAAGATCAGTAGTTGAAGGTGTATCGTAACTTCCGTATGCTAAAAGCGACCTAATGATGTATTTTACCAAAATATAAAATCTCAGGATCAGTAGTTGGGAAGAGAAGGACGGAGCCGATGAAAGGTCGGAGAGCCAAAATATAATACAAGTTACTGTCAAATTACCTAGTCTTGGATTGCGGCAGCGGAAGATGGAATCTACGTTCCCATTATATGCACGGTGATACATTCCCATTATACTTACGGTGATACCTATCCGTTATGCTCCCTGTTATGCTCATGGCGATATCCTATGAATGATGTAATCTATTCCTTGGGCTCCTGTTGTCCTCACGGCGATATCTTATAATATATTATAATATATTTCTTAGTTTCTGTTGTCCTCAAGGCGATATCCTATGATATATTGTAATCTATTCCTTGGGTTTCCAGTGTACACACAGTATTACCTGAAGATGTAATACAATTCCTTTCCCTTCGTCCCCGTTATACGCACGGTGGCACCCAAGATCTGGTATGTGTCCTCCCCTTGGGTCCTCGTTATACACACGGCGGCCACCAAGGGATAACATGAATCCTTCCCTTGGTCCGTCTTATACACACGGCACCAAAGGTATAACATGAATCCTTCCCTTGGTCCCCGTTATACACACGGTGGCACCTAAGGTATAACATGAAACATTCCCTTGGTCCCCGTTATACACACGGCGACACCCAATGTATAACATGATAGATTATACAACATTATGCCACACAATAAATGGAACATGAGATCTATTACATGTATGTATTACTATGCAATTCACAAGGCACACATTTATCACATGGCCGTGATGTCAAACAACAAGTCCTACCATGTAACTACGCATGTGGTTCTCAATCAAAGGCAGCATTCATATATTAAATGTATGAGTCCGGTAGATATCTATTCATTCATCATGCTTTCTTAATGTCACGAGCTCGTACAGTAAATAAGAACCATGATTACAACTCATACGGATAGAATCACATATATGCATTGTCTTTATACCTTATTCAGGTGATCCCAATTCATGAGATCTATGACCTCAATATACCATGCACCTATGCGTGCATACTTTATCGTAGGTGTTAACTTTACCTCCGCCAGTATCACATGCGTTAGCACAACATACAATTATCACATATATGCACATATAAATCTGTTTCATGAGCGTATATATTATATCCAGCCTTGCAATCATGTCATCAAGCCATATCACATCATTCTACGCTTATACGTTCATTTGCATGCTTATATATATATATATATATACACAACTCATGTATACAATATTCTATCGCATATCTATATTAAGGTGTCACATTAGCACATAACCTCGCAACACGAGCTTAAATGCCGTTTATACGATATATCCCTTTACTTAACTTCATTGGACAAACGCAATGTTACACTATATAATCACAAGTCAAAAATATTAGTATATTACTACATAGCATTCCGTGATTTCACCCAATCACACTATGGCATTGAAGTCTGTACGATTGGCATAGTAACGTAATAATAGAAATTAGAACATTGCGTTAAATGCTATATATTCATGGATTCACGTACTACTAACGTAGTATTTCATAAATTCCATTGCATCACGCAATAGCATTGGGGTTTCCACATGATTCACATAATAACTAAATAACACCACTTACCGAATCCTCGTTAAACCTCCGATCTCCCTTGAAATCGGCTCCTGACTTCGGGTATCATACCCGGACTCACCACAATCATAGCTACATAGCTACTATGTGCACGTACGAAATTTCACTTACCTGCGGGCAGTGTTACGGCAGCTCGAAGTTCGCCGGGATTCGTCGGAATATCTCGTCGGAGGCGGTCGACGGCGGCGGCAGCAATAGGGTTGACGGCGGGCAGCAGAAACAGGATTGAAGGCTCGGCGGCGATCGGAATCCTCAGAACATATGGGGTCTCGAGGAGTCGGCGACGATCCACGGCGGCCGGAGCAACAGCGGCGGCGCGCGGCGCACAGCACACCCGAGAGGGAGAGAGATCTGGCCTGCGGCAGTCCAATCAACGATGGGTAGACCTCCTGAGACGACCACGAGCGGCGGAGACGACGGAGATCGGCGGCGCACGCGAGCTAGGGTTCCACGCGGTCGCGATAACGAGCGCGACAAAGAGAGGGATCACGAGCCGAGGAGGAAGCAGCGACGGCGTCGTACGCACGCCGGCGCCGGCGGCGAGGCGGACGGCAGCCGGGCGCCGCGTTGAGCGGCGGCGATCGAGGGATCGAGAGAGAGAGAGAGAGAGAGAGAGAGAGAGAGAAGAGCGATAGCAAGAGTGACAGAGCGAAATGATGGAGGGTCGCACCGACTGATCGGGCTCGAGCCCTTTTGGCTCGCCCGGTCAGTTGCCAGGTTAACGTGCTCGGCTGGGCCGAGCCAACTTGGCTCGGTCGGCCGGGCTCGAACAGAATTGGGCCCAAAATTCAAATTAAATCCAAATCAGCCCAAATACTATTCAAGCACCTAATAATCAAATTTAGACCTAGCAAACGGGTCGGGTCGACTCGACCCGCCCGCGGGTCAACAGATAACGAGTAAAACGGATACGGATAGACGGGTATATGTTTATAGACGGGTATACTCTCTCAGACATTTTTGCTCGGCGCCATCCTCACTCTCGCCTCCAACAACATCACAGACACACAGAGAACACCGGCTGGTCATCACACATTTGAAAAAAAAAATAAAAAACAACAACATGTGTGAAGAACTATATATACCGAGCATCAGCAGAAAGGAAACTACAACACCACTGGTGAAATACACCCACTCCTCTCTAACCTTCTGCTACCAATTATTTAGTAACAGATTCAAGGAAGAATATCAATTTTGTCCGATAACATGACTTATTCAGGGACTAATATGAGAGGTTCAAATCATGTTCGCCTCCGCCTGCCCATTAGAAGGAAGCACAATAGTGCGCCATTAAACCGAGCATTTACTGGTTGGTTGATAGGATTAGGAGGCAGCCGCGCGATGACATTTTTGCTCGGCGCCATCCTCACTCTCGCCTCCAACAACATCACCGCCCAGTCTGAAACGCACCAGTCAGTGACCACCCCCTTACAGGTCTTCACATTTTCAGTTTTAGGCTATTTGTTTTTCACCACACTCGTAGTTCTGCTAAAACAATTATGTAAAAGAGCCGCCTCCATTTTACAAGCTCTAGCCATTTTATCAACGGCGTCTGCAGTGGCTTCCCTCATTTCCGTCATCCTTCCGCCTCACCTGCGCTCGGTGGCCTACGTATCATGTATTACATCCTCATCATTGGGCTTCATTGACCTCTGGCGATTGTTTATATGGATCTTTGCGAAGACATCTTTGTTGATCGGGCGTTGCGTAGCAATCATCAAAGGACAATGCAGCTGCAGCTTAGTAGAAAACAACCATGACAATAGCATTGTTTAATACAAATTAAGGAGGAATCTTATAAAGTTCTAATGTAAATTTTATTATTGCAGTTATAATGTATTTAAATTTGGGAGAAATAATATTTCAGTTATAATGTTGTTTGAAAAATAAACATAATTTAGTAGCTCAAACTATTTAAAAAAAGAAGTCAATTGATATGTCCGATATAAATACACAAATAGTATATCATTATTTTTCTCGCCTGTAAAAGTGAAGAAAACTACAGTTATATGCCATGTGGAAACTCAGTTATCTGCCATGTGAATTTTAAATAACTTCGAGACAGGCAAAAAATTAAAAAAAAAAAGGAATTTTAAAAGATTTTTAAACTCACGGAAAAGGGATTTCAAAAGATTTCATTAATACGCGCCCCAGTGAGACTCTTCGGGCGGTTGCAGAGACTAGAATACTGCGGCTGTGGTTGCCGGTACGGCGGTGGGAATGAAGGACCCGGGACTGGAGGCGAAGAAAGTAGCGGTTCTGGAGCCGAGTTAACGGTGTGAAACTTTTAGAGAAGGTTTTGGTTGTGGTGTTGCCGGTACAGTCTCCTCACAGTAACTATACGGAAGGAATTTTAAAAAATATTTTTTTAATTGTTAAAATTTTGGACCTCTAAAATACTCATTTGGAAATGTATTTTTAAAAAAACTTTTAACATAAAAATTGTATATCTCGTTAAAATCTAAGATTTTAAATTTTTTTTCAACAAATATATCTAGATTATATATTTTAAGCTTTTATGCATACTAACATACGATATTATTTTATTTTGAATCCGTTAGGTATTCGAAAAGTCCGAAAATATTATTTTAGAACTATTTTTTAAATAAAATTTTTAATTATGAAAGTTATAGATTTTATCTATCTATAATTTTTTATATTAAAAGTTCTTTTAAAAATTATTTTTCGATATATGTTTTATACGTTTATACCTACCGAAATCGATTTTTATTCATTTTAAACCATTTAAAATTTTATTTTTATTTTAAATTTGATAAGATTTTGGACAACTAAAATAATTATTTAGAAATATATTTTCAAAAACTTTTCAAAATGAAAGTTTAGAGCTCATCAGCATTTACGAATTTTATGCTGAATATTATTTCAAAAAGTATATCTAAATGTATTTTTTAACGTTTGTGCATATCGAAATTAAAACCATTAGGCATTCAGAAAGTCTGAAAAAACTTATTTAGAATAATTTTTGAATAAATTTTCAATATATAAGTTATAGATTTTATCATAATATACGATTTTAATGTTAAAATTTTTTTAAAAAATTATCTTTAAATATATATTTTATATGCTTAACGAAATACGTAAATCCTTTAAAATTTTATTTTTATTTTAAATTTGATAAGATTTCGGACAATTAAAATACTTATTTAGAAATATATTTTCAAAAATTTTCAAAATAAAATTTATAAAGCTCATCAAAATTTTATTCTAAAAGTTATTTCTAGATATATGTTTTATACGTTTGTGCATATCGAAATACGATTTTATTTTGTTTAAAACCATTAGTTATTCGGAAAGTCTGCAACACTCATTTAGACTACTTTTCAATAAATTTTCAACAGTAAAGTTGTAATCTGATCAGAATCTATAATTTTCATTTTGAATTTTTTTTTAAAAAAATTACCTAAATATATGTTTTATAGTACATAACTGTCGACAACATTTTGTCCGGATTGTTGATCGCAACCGGTTCAGAACACACGAATTAGGCCTGCGTCACATAATCAAAATTAAGCATGCATGGTTGGCCCATTTTCGGCCCGATAATATCAAAATGTCCATTTAAAATCAAATTAAAAGTAATCCGCACATTTTAAAATTTTGATCATTTTGGGATTATTTGGACGGAAATATCACTCAAAACTTTAAAAGGGCCGCATACGAGCAACACACAATCCCGAAATTCAATTTTTGTACATGTAGGGGCTATAATTGCCATTATCATTTGTGATGGACTTAAAAATGCAAATTGTATGTGATATTTCTGCAAATTTCAAAACATTTGTATGTGTAATGAAATTCATGCAAGTTGAGGTTTAAGATCCACTTTTTGTGAATCTCAAAATTTCAAAAACTTTCTATAAATAGGAGTATGAGGGAGTGCTGGAGAGGTGGGGAGACCGGTAGGAGTGAGTGAGCGAGTGCTGGAGAGAGAGAAAGCAGAAGAGAGAGAAAGCGAGAAGAGAGAGAGAGTGGAGAGAGAGAGATAGGGTACGAGAGAGAGAGAGAGAGAGCAGAAGAGGAGAGAGAGAGAGAGAGAGAAGAGAGAGAGAGAGAGAGAGAGAGAGAGAGAGAGTCCGGTAAGAGAGAGAGGATCACCGGCGAATTCACGTCTGCCCACATCTCCGCCGGCTCAAGCGTCCACAACGACATTTCCAGACTCCTGAGACGACGACGCCGCCGCCGATAGGAACCTCCGCCGCCGCACCGAGCTCCGGCCGAACACATCCAAAACATCTAAACCACCAACAACTCAATCCACGTCCAAAATTTGGAGGTAACCTTCTCAAAGTCGTCTCTCCCTCTTCTAGATCACACATCGCTGCCGTGGCTTCGCCGCCGGCGAGCCACGGTGGCGAAACGATATAAACAATTTTATAAACCGAAATTGCATCACGCCATATCTCTCTATACACACGACGAAACGCGATTTAGACATCACCAATGAATTCAGGACCCTTGATAACCCTAGGAACGACCCTCGCGACGGCGAACGATCACCGCCGCCGAAGTCGGCCGAAAGCTCGCACCCATGAAAACTCGTTAAACGCAGCTTCTAATCCAATTTTGACATCTCCAATGAATCGGGGACGTCCGAAAACCCCTGGGTGAGCTCCGGAGGGTTGTCGGCGGCGGCGGACGGTCGCCGGCACGTCGGCATCGCTTAAAAAAAACAAAAACAGAAAAAAAAATAGTCTCACGGGTTGAAGACGACTTAACGGGTCGGATCAGCGCCCGAAACTCGCATCCGCAACCCGCGCCCGTTTCAGTTAAAAAAAAAAAAGCGCGCGACCGGCGCGTCATTTAAACCGACGCGTCAGGACTCGAGCCCAGGCTCGAGTTTGGTCTCGCGGGCGCACTCGCCCGCGAGTCTGTTTCGGTTTGGGCCGGACCAACTTGGTCGGGTCTAGCCCGTTTAAGACCCAAATTCGTTTAAATTCGTTTTAAATCAATTTTGATGGATTATAAGTGTATACTTGTAATCCAAATGCATATTTGGAGGTGTACACTTCCAATCATGCATTCTTTTAAGTTTAACGCAACGTTTTAAAACAAAATCTCACCCTAAAAAAATATTTTCTTATTTTTAATAAAATAAGTTATAAGTGTACACTTGTAACTCAATTTATTATTAGGAAATAGAGGTGTATAGGGTTTAGGGTTTAGGGGTTTAGGGTTTAGGGTTCAGGGTTCAGGGTTCAGGGTTCAGGGTTCAGGGTTCAGGGTTCAGGGTTCAGGGTTCAGGGTTCAGGGTTCAGGGTTCAGGGTTTTAGGGTTTTAGGGGTTTAGGGTTTTAGGGGTTTAGGGGTTTAGGGTTTTAGGGTTTTAGGGTTTTAGGGTTTAGGGTTTAGGGTTTAGGGTTTAGGGTTTAGGGTTTAGGGTTTAGGGTTTAAGGGTTTAGGGTTTTAGGGTTTAGGGTTTTAGGGTTTTAGGGTTTTAGGTTTTAGGGTTTAGGGTTTAGGGTTTAGGGTTTAGGGTTTAGGGTTTAGGGTTTTAGGGTTTTAGGGTTTAGGGTTTAGGGTTTAGGGTTTAGGGTTTAGGTTTAGGGTTTAGGGTTTAGGGTTTAGGGTTTAGGGTTTAGGGTTAGGGTTTAGGGTTTAGGGTTTAGGGTTTAGGGTTTAGGGTTTAGGGTTTTAGGGTTTTAGGGTTTTAGGGTTTTAGGGTTTAGGGTTTAGGGTTTAGGTTTAGGGTTTAGGGTTTAGGGTTTAGGGTTTAGGGTTTAGGGTTTAGGGTTTTTTTTTTTTTTTTTTTTTTGAGTAAAGTCACCATTGCACAGCTCCCAGCGCGCGGTAACTCGCGCTGTTCACCATGTCAATGGGGGGGTTAGGATACCCCTACCATCATATAAATATAACAATGAAGTACAAATAAGGGAGGAGGACATACCCTGACCTCCCAGACTCTGCCGATACAAAAGTGAAAGAAAATACAAAAGTGAAAGAAAATCTAAGCCTGAGACAAAACTCTGACAATACAATAGTGGACTCAAGTAGGAAATAGTGATACACGTGGATAGGGCACCTCTGTCGCATCGCGATGTAGAATAGTCTGCAAATCAGCATCAATCGCCTCTGGAGAATCATAGCAGAAGAAGATCTCAGCCTCCAGGCTCGGGAAGCAACACCCAATCAGCAGCCTGGTTGCCTTCCCGATTAGATGCAAGTGAATTACCTCCTGAGCGAAGATCTGCATTCGAATGCCTGTACGACTAGTAACTCACATGACCTGCTGTGTACCATGGGCAATCTGAACAAGCATCATGGAGTCCACCTTTCATTGATTCTGGTTTCTGTCATTCCCCGTCTTATTACTGATCCCATCAATGACTGATCTTGCGCTATGCCGAACGGTAGAGGAGATCCATGCTACGGTCCAGGATTATGCATTCTTCGAGTGCCCCTGGACCTGATGGTTTCAACTCTGCCTTCTATAAGCATTGTTGGGATATCATTCGGGATGATTTGTTTCTCGCGGTTCAGGATTTTTTTCGTGGAGCTTCCGATGCCCGCGGGCCATGACCGAGCGTTTTATTACTTTGATTCCTAAGACGCCCCAGTTCTCACGAGGATTGGGGACCTCCGGCCTATTAGCTTGTGCAACGTCTTCTATAAGATTGTTGCCAAGCTGCTTAATAATCGGCTCGCTGCTGTTCTCCCTGATATCATTTCGCCGTCTCAGAGCGGCTTCATTAAGGGCAGAGCGATCGTGCCGATAACATTTGCTCGCTCAGGAGCTGGTTCGGGTCTTCTTGATCGCCGGATGAAAAAGTCCAAATGTTTGTACAAGTTGGACCTTTCCGAAGGCATATGATAGAGTGTCTTGGGATTTGCTTGCTTTGGTGATGACTCGTTTTGGTTTTTCCTGAGACTTTTGTTGGTATGGTCATTGCGCTGTTTGGATAACGCCTGGTTTTCATTGATCTTTGATGGTGAGGCGTGCGGTTATTTCGTGCTTTTCGTTGGGGTCAAGCAGGGCGACCCGCTATCTCCGTCGCTCTTGTTCATAGCGGCGGAAAGTAGTGAGTCGTGGTTTTGGACAGACTTTATGCTGAGAACCCCTGTTTGCGTTTTGATGCTGGTTGTGCCGGTTTTTCATTTCCATTTGGCTTATGCGGATATCTTATTATTTTTTGCCAAAGGGAGTGAGGTTGCGACCCGGATGCTCATTGATTATTTCTGACTGGCTTTACGAGAGAGCTACGGCCAGATAGTTAAGTAGGCAAAAGAGCCTGCTTTGTGGTCTCCCGGCATGCTACTACTGATCAGATTTCTTTTCTTGCGGAGACCACCGGTTTCAACGCTCCTCTTGCCTATTAAATATCTGGGTGTCCGTTATATAGGGGTCGGAGGAAAGCCTCTATTTTCGCTGATCTCGTCGATCGGATTAAGAGGCGAGTACTTTCGTGCAGTGGCAAGCATTTGTCCTTTGGCGGACGTATCACCCTCTGATAAAATCTGTTTGAGGCTCTCAGCCCATGCACATTTTACAGGTGTTGAGTCCGCCGCAGGGAGTTCTGAGAACAGATATGAGTCTGTCTTTGCGGGGCTTCCTGTGGGGAGAGATACCAGAGCATCAGGAAGGATTCACTGGTGCCGCTGGGATTTGCTCTGCACTGCGTTTGACGCTGGCGGACTTGGTTTCGCGACTCCGTGATGTCTGTGAGGCCGCTGGGATGAAGCTCTGGTTTCGCCTGAGAGAGCAGGTTCTCGTCTGGGCGATTTATATGCATGATCGCTATATTCGCGGGAGCTCGTCGTCTCAGGTTGGTGTGCCCTGGGATGCGTCTATCGTTTGGCGTAGGTTTGACCCGGATTCGGGACTTAGCTGAGACTCACGTTTTTCTGGCGGATCGTAGTGGCGACCTTTCCTCTGGTTCGATAGATGGTTTAGAGGGCGGACCCTTGTATACGAGCGTACCGATTTCTGGCTCCCCGGACCTGCGACTTCGAGACTTAACTTATTGGCGGGCGTTGGATGTGACCGACTCAGAGAGCTTGTTCCGCACATGTCCTGATCATATCCTTGCTCTCCCTCTCACTCCCGCCCTCGGGATGAGATTCTTTGGTCCCTTACTCTGATGGACTTTTCTCCTTTCGCTCTGCTTGGGCTTCGATAGCTGATCCTTCCCCTACTTCTTCCTTTATCTATAAAACTATCTGGAGCCCGGTATCCTCCTAAGATCTCTTTCTTCGCGCTTCGCTGCCTTCGGGCTGGGTGCCCACGGTGGATGTTCTCTCCGCAGGAGAAGGATTGACTGCCTGGGAGCTGTGAGTGGTTGTGGTGAGGATGAGAGTTTTCCACATATTTTTCTGCAGGGTCCTATTGCTAGCCAGGTCTGGTTCCTACTTCTCTAGGTGGCTGGAGTGTCCTTTCCCGACGACTTCCTTCCACTGTTTCTTTGGGACACTGGCTACTCTACATGTCGGCGCAGAGGATCTATCTTTGTATTGGTTGCCTCTCCGTGTTCTATGGCATCTTTGGCTTGCGAGGAACCGATACAGATTTAGTGATGTCCGATCTACTCCGCGACACATCATATCAGGTATCATCAACACAGTTGCGGTTGATTTCGACGATTCATCCATTCGACTATTCAGAGAGACAGTCGTATCCCAGACTTCTTTGCGTTCCATGGGTTGTCCATTCATCCCATGAAACGTAAGGAAGTCGACTGATCACTTTGGAGACGGCCAGAGACTGGGGCTTCAAGCTTAATACAGACGGCTGTCGTCGAGGAGCTACGAGAGAGGCGGCAGGAGGAGGCGTGATTCGAGACTCGGAGGGTCGCTGCGTTTCTTTACTTCGGAGATTTTTACGGCGGCGCCACCATTGCAAGGCGGAGATCAGAGCACTATTGTGCGGATTGCAGCAAGTGTGTCAGACTCTGATCTAACCGCAACGTAAGTTGCTTG